>VDFB02379711.1:12757906-13120226 GCA_007258455.2 Sequoia sempervirens
CCCCACCCCCAATAAAAAAAAATTAAATTTTTATATATATAAATTTTTATTTTTAATTTTTTTCATAACTTCAATTTTTCATATTTCACAAAAGGATACGAATTGTGATTAACTAAATTTCGCTCCTTATATTAAATTCCAATTTCGTACGAAAGTACAGAGAATCATTAACAGAATATAATATCAATTAAATATATATTATCTAATATTTATATAAACATATTTACACAAATACCTAAAATTCATACATATATCCATTCCGATGATCCAGATAAAATAATAATTTGTGTATATATTTAACTAAAACAATAATTAATTAATTTAGACCAATCTGTTTTATATCAAATACAAGTCCAGATTTGGGCATGCAAATTTAACCAAAGATAAAAATGGTTCCCTTTTCAAATAATGAATTTCTCCATCTATCTATATTGAAAGTTTTCAAGGGGGTTTTACTAGATTTTCTACAGAAGATTTAAGGTTTTTAACACAATAAATTTTCAATTCACAGACTGATTTTCAACAAAAGAAATCAAGAAATGGACTTCACAAATTCAACTAGATTTTATTTACAAAACAATAAGATAATACTAAAACAACAGAATAGAACCTGGAATCCTACGTCTGAAGAAGAATCCTTCTAAAAGCTCATTTCGAAATACTCCTGCCGATCCTTTTCGATCCCTCCTCGAGCTCTCTTTTCGAATCTACCTCTGTTCAAATCAATTATTTTTCTCCCAAGTTTACCACCAAAAAATTCTTATCTTTTTATTTTTCTTTTATTTTTTTTCTCTCCAAATCCCAGAACAACAGAGAAGGAGTTCTCTGTCCCCATAATCTTCTCATAAAACAATAATAAAACAAAAATAAAACTCAATAAAGCTTCCATGCTTTCTTTTCTCAAAAAGCCTCCTTCCTATTGGTCCTTTTCAGCTTTTAAAAGCACAAAATTTATCTACAGTTTTTATTTAATAAAATTTATTTAAACAAGATATTATCTATGCTAATTTAATATTAATAAAAGATATTATTCAATTATCTTCAACAATATTTATTTAATTTAATTATAATCAACAATATTAATTTAAAATAATTATTTACTCTTATAATAAATTAAATCACTTTTTAATTTATAATATATTTAAATTTAACCATTTAACTAACACACAATTAAATCAAACAACTAAACAACCTTAATCCATTATCTTATAAAACAAGGTAAATTAAATAAACATGAACCATAAATCACTGAATACTTCAACAAAACAAATTACACAAACAACGAAAACGAAAACCACAGTCATAACGTGACTCACAACAGACGACGACTTGGGACGGGGACGCTTCCAAACCTACTCCCTTTTTCAACATTTTTACCCGTTGGGCTAGTTTATTGCTCGCCCTGTCCTGCCGAAGCAGGTGGAATCGAGACTTATTCCTGCAATCCTGCATCCAAGCAAACGTCAAACAGCACATGTATACATATATATATAACTCAACATCCTACCGTGAGAAGGAATCGCAGTGTAGCAGGGCACTCATGAACGAGTGATGCTACCCTGTCCTCTCACCTAATCTACTCTAACAATTACAATGTCAATAGTAACTAACATTTCTAATCCAAATAGATCATAAGATAACATTATACTAAACTACTGCATCATACTAATTACTAAACATTTGCATTATAAAGTAACACATAATTCTAATCATATGATCATAGAATTATCACATTGACATATAAAACATTCGAGAGAAAACATTGCATAGTAAAATAATCCAAACTCTACATATAGAGTATCATAATAATAATATCAATTGTAGCAATCAATTAAACTACACAACCACACACACCAAAACGATGAATCCATCACCAACACAATCCAGTATCACACTAACAAATAAAAGCAAACAATAGTAGTAAATAGTATCAAAAACATGGGGGTATTACAATCTATATACAGTTATGTATGTATATGTATGTATATGTTTACATGTATATATGTATGTATATGTGCACATATTTGTATGTATATGTTTACATGTATATGTGCATGGATATCTATATGCATGTATATATATACATATATATGTATACATGTATATATATGTCCATATGTTTACATGTATATATGTGCATGTTTTACATGGGTGTTTTTTGCATAAATGATTAATTTATTATTCATGCCTTTCAGGCTCTACTTATTGTTCCTTTTGATAGCAGGTTGGAGGGTTTTAACACTGGTGTGTTGTAAAACCTGTGAGAAAGTATATGTATATACACACATTTGTGTGTGTCTGTATGTATGTATATGTGTATATGTTTACATGTATATATGTATGCATACATAGACATACATATACACATGTATATATACATGTATACATTTATATGTTTATATGTTTGTATATATATATATATATATATATATATATATATATATATATATATATATATATATATATATATATATATATATTTACATGGGTATTTTGCATAAATTATCAATTTATTTTTCATGTGTTCGATTCTCTATTTATTGTTTATTTTGATACCAAATTGAAGGGATTTAACACTGATGCACTGTGAAATGTGTGAGAAAGTATATTGATTAAGTTCCATTGTCAAGAGAGCCATTGTGGTGTTGGTTTGATAGAACATTATTTATTCTTCATGTCTTTCATTTGGTTCCTATTATTCCTATTAATAATAGGTTTCAGGGTTTTGTGTTGATTAGGATGCATTGTGCAAATAATGAGTGTGGTGTTAGTTTGGTAGCAGACCATTGTTAAATTTTTTGCATTCTGCTCTGCCCTATAGCATCTTAGGGGGAGTCAAGGCTGTTGTGCCATAAAATCTGGAAGTGGTTTTACATGGTAATTTTGCATCAATGATTAATTTATTGTACATGACTATATATATATCTCTATGTCTACATGTATATATACACGTATATATATGTATATATATATATATACATGTATATACAGGTCTATATGTTTACATGTATATGTATATCTATATTTCTACATGGGTATTTTGCATAAATGATTAATTTATTATTCATGTGACCCGGCCTCTGCTTATTGTTCCTTTTGATAGCAGGCTCGATAGTTTTAATATTGATGTGTTGCAAAATGTGTGAAAAAATATATTGATTAAATCACATTGTCAAAAGAGCCTTCTTATACACACACACACACTTAATTGACACTCCAAGCTACATTAGTGTTATTCTAATACCTCTTTTAGAATTTCTCTATTTCTCTATAATATTTAGTGTGAGGCAATGCAACTTGAATTTTTTGATAGAATTAAGAAAATTTAACTATAATTTCCCCTATAACAATGGGTATCAAGCCAAAAATGCACAACGATAACTATAAGGAATAATCAAGGGCCACAAAAATCACTCACCCCAACCATATTTTTTTCATGAAAGGAAGAAGATTTAACTACAATTTCCCTAAACCCACAATAAATAGAGCTCCCAATGCCAAAGATATACACAAATGATCAAAATAGTAGACCAACAGTGAGAGAAACAAGATTTAACTACAAAAAGCCAAAGTTGCACAACTATAACTACAAACAATAAACAAGGGCCACAAAAATCACTTAGCCCAACCATATCTTTTTGGCAACAGGAAGAAATACATAAATTGTAAAAGAGCTATTAGCATAATACTCAACAGACGAATATTAGTAACCCTAACCATATTTTTCCCACAAAATCAAGAACATTTAACTACAATTTCTCCACCCGCAAAGAGCAATAGTCTCTTTCAAGTCTCAAAAATCACTATAACACCAAAGATACAAACATATAAGAACACAATAACAATAAATTAATCATGTATGCAAAAAACCCTTGCAAACATCAGTATAAGTCCACAACCTCCATTGAAAATTTGAGCCACATCACCTTTACACTAAATATTATATAGAAATAGAGAAATTGTAAAAATAGCTATTAGGATAACAGTAAACACCCACCAACACAATTTTATCTCCAATATGTCAATGGTTTCATACAACCCTAAACCCTACACATAGATAGCTACAATTCCTCCTATGGTAATACTTGCAACACCAAAGATATACACAGATAATCAAAATAGTAGTACAAAAGCAAGAGAAAGTAGATTTAACTACAATTGCTCCTATGGTAATAGGTATAAAGCCAAAGAAACATATAACAAGAAGACGTTAACAATAAATTAATCATTTATGTAAAACACCCATGTATAACAGAGTATAACCCCACAAGATTCATTGAAAATGAAAACCAAACCATGTATATAGTAGTAAAGATGCACAGAGTATATATATGTGTGTCTACATATGCATGAGTAAAAAAGGGCCACAAAAATCACTCAACCCAACCATATCTTTTTGATGATAGGAAGAAGATTTAACTGCACTTTCCCTAAAGCCACATTTAATACAACTCCTAAACCCAATATGTAGACATAATCTCAAAAAAATGAGTACAACACTGCACTTCACTAAATATTATAGAGAAATTGAGAAATTGTAAAAGAGGTATTAGAATAGCACTCAACAAACAAAAATTAGTAACCCTATCCATATTTTTTTCATGAAAGAAAGAAGATTTAACTACAGTCTCACCACCCCCAAAGACCTACAATCTCCTTCAATTCTTGAAGATGGGTATAACACAAAAGATAGAAACATAAAAGAAGAAGACAATGACAATACATTAATCATCTATGAAAAGAACCCATGTAAAAATTAGTATAACCCCACAAGCTTCATTGAAAATTCGAGTTACATCACCACAAATTAAGAAATTGTAAAAGACCTGCTAGAATAATACTGGACAACCACCAAAGAAATTTTATCTCTAATATGTTAATGCTTTCATACAACCCTAAACCCTACACATAGATAAATACAATTTCTCCCATGGTAATGGCCACAATTCCAAAGATACACACAGACAACCAAAACAATGGACCAACAGTGTGCAAATAACCAAACCCAACCATATTTTTTAATGGAGGAAAGAAGATTTAAGCTCAATTTCTCCATCCATATAGAATGATAATCTCTTTCAAATCTCCAAAATAGGTATACACAAACAACCAAAACAATAGACCAAGAGTGAAAAAATAACTAACCCTAACCATATTTTTTGAAGAAAGAATAAAGATTTTTGTGTAATTTGTCCATCCATAGAGAACGATAATATCTTTTGAAACTCCAAAATGGTATAACAAAATATATACAAACATACAATAAGAAGACATTAATAATAAATAAACCATCTATGTAAACTACCCATGTAAGAGGACTTATAGATTTTGAACCATAAGAGTTTTCAATCTAGCGTAAAATGGTTTGCAAACAACCTGCTATCAAACTAGTGACAGAACTGAAGGACATGACACCAACGAAGCCATAGGAAAGGATTTTTACAATCACCTCCTATGAAACCAATGCCACAATGGTTTTTTTGATAATGCAACTTAATCAAAATTGCTCCTATTGTGATGGCTGCAACGTGAAAGATACACACAGATAACAAAAACCATAAACAAATGTCAAACAAATTACTAACCCTAAGCATACTTTTTTATGAAAGAAAAAAATTTAACTGCAATGCCTCCATCCATATAGAACAATACTCTCTTTCAAATCTCCACAATGCCAGGTATAATGCCAAAGATACAAACATTTGGCAACAAAATAGACAATAAATTAACCATCTATGCAAACCACCCATGTAAAATGACTTATAGATTCCGCAGAACACTAGTTTTCAATCTTCCATAAGATTTTTTCCAAAAAATCTCATATCAAACCAGGGACACCACAGAAGCCAATGGTTATTTTCACAATTATCTGGTAGGAAACCAACACCACAATTGTTTTTGTACAATGCAACTTAATCAAAGTATACTTTCCCAAACTACTACATTCAATATCGCATTTACTTTCTTCATCTCCATTTACTTCATTCGCTCCATCATACAACAACCATAAAATGCATTAACCATCAGGTGAGAAAGCACTTACCATTCACCTTCTACCTTTCGAGGAGACCACATCTACCACTGCCAACCCATGTATTTGCAAAGGTCCACACCGAACACTTACCATTCACATTCCCTGTTATGATGACAACATTCTCCATTGCCACCAATGCCCACGTTGCCACAAAAAAAAGGTTCCCTCCTCATCGACCAGTAGACCCCTAGCACCAACAAATCCAATTTGTGGCTGCGCTAATGAAAATCCCGACAGAAACTTGAAACAAAATAGCCTATTGGCTAAATATTTATGAGTACAAACAAGAGGAGTTGTAAGCAATAGCTCAAACCATAACATGCATTATGTTGTAATCACATGGAATAGACACTTCTCCAACGTGCAAGACCCAACTATCTCTTTGCTCTAAATGATTATTATTATTTTGGATTCTATAATGATCGACCTTTGCAATTGACTAGACGTGTTTGTCGTGCAATTGTGTCATATAGTGAATGCAAAATAAAATATTAGATCCAAAATTGTAAGGTGGAAAATTAAAATTCTAAGCAATTTTCATTGTTTTTATATATATATAAAAGATAGTCAAGTCTCAAAATATTTATCAAGATTATATTTGAATGAAAAAATGATAATAAACATAAATATGTATCTTCATGTTGGAAAGGAGATAAAGTTGATGCAATAGAAGGTTGATATCTAAGATATCTAAAATTTGAAGTTAGATATTAAATGAATAGACCATGATACATATACTATATAAAATTATAAATTACATGTTAACCCAAAATAAACATACATCTATGCCCTCTAACCTTGCATCTATGATCTTGAATTGAAAAGTGCAACCTTGAACCTCAAATCTTCTAAGCTTTAGTACATTAAATAAATGTTTGTTGGTATCTACCCCTATAAATGGAAAACTTGGTTGTGTTGAAAAAAAACATTGGATTTTATTATGTTAGAAATGGCAAGTTGACTAGCTGTCACTTTGCATCTCAATCAAGCTTATTATTTGTTTGGAAGATTTTTGTAAAGAGTTTAAAGATACATCAAGAAATTCATGCAATAGATGTGTAAATCATTGACAATGATGTGGTACGATATTAATGAGATCTTGACACATGAACAAAGCATAACGAGTGAATGACCAAGTGATCTAGTGTAGAAGAATAATTAGAAAAATTGATGCAAAACAAATCAATGATAGATGTGTGAGTGATTTTGATTGATCCCTTTCAAAATGATAGCGGATAGTATTGGAGATGATTGATGACTAAAATGACCAAATAATGGTGTCTTTTTATATGTGTTTTAGATGTTTAAATCAAAAAAAATTGACATAATACAATAAATATGTATATTTAATTAGAATTAAGTCATAATATGACCACAACTAGTTTCAGACAAAATGACTGAAAATCATAATTTTAAACCTACACTAAATCAATACTACACTGCTAGGGGAGGGGGACCCATAGTGGAGCACCCTAACTTTGCCTTTCTCAAAATTTTATGTGAACATTTGAAATCAATCTCAAATTTTTCTAGTAGTTTATTTGGCAACTCATGTGCTTCTATATTTCGTTTTAGGGTCACATAATGAAATATGATGCCACATAAGCACGCTTTTTGTTGAGGTATCCAAAAAGGGCCACAAAAAAAGAGAGACTGATAGTGGTGCACTAAGTCATGTTTTATTGGTGCACTGATGTGGCATCACATGATTTGTCAATTTGTGTATTTTATGGATAAAAAGTGTTTTGCAATTGGATATTAAGAGGCTCTACTATGGGACCCATTGAGGACTACTTCTATCCCAACTATTAAACCCTCCTCCACTATAGATCCATCTCCCATAATATTTAAGTTAATAAATAAAACAATAATCTGGTTGAGACTTAGATATGTTCTAAATAAATATCAGTTTTATTTTTTACTGCAAATAAATCAAGCCTCATGAACATCAACTACGTCAAAGAATAATATGCTTGAACACCCTTATCAAATGATGTAAACTGAAAGGAAACATGGAAAAACTGACTATGGGGGGCGGAAGAAGAACTGAGAGGGAACAAAAATTTAGCAGTCAATTTGAATTGGTCAAACACAAGTTGGAAAGATTTATGCCGAGTCCATTTTCCAGTCATAAATGAGAAACCCTTTCCACGCTCTTTCCAGTGTTGTACACTGTGCGAATCACGTTTCTCCTCTATGATATTATTATGCTGTCATTTTCATCTTCCTTTTCAAAGGAAGATGGACCTTACATGTCCTCAAGGTTGGAGGAGGTGATTTTTATTGGATCCTCTCATATCATAATTCAACATTCTCATCCTCTATTACTCAATAAGTTGCTTCACCCATTGTGCCATCGCTAAGAATTTGACGATGGACGAAATCAGGGTAGAATTTTTCTTAAGCCTGTTTCCAACTCATTTTAAAGGGAAGACCACAGATTTTCATTGCATCATTATCTTATCTAAATTCTAAATATAAATGGACAATGTCCACAATCATATCATCATTTAATTTAATATAGAGGTTTTAATAAATAGTGTAGACACCTAAAAATGGTCTGGAGAATCTAATTAATTAAATACAACTTATTTGATTAATTAATCTTAAATTCATCTACTTAATAAATAAATAGAAATATTTATTTATATTAAGTTCATTGTTAATTCTTCTATTTCATCATATTATTTCTCTCTTAATTAAATAAACAAAATTAAAAACTTTGTATTATTTAATTATTATCATTATTACTTCTTTTATACTTCTATCTTAAATTAAATACACAACTTAAATAATTTGTGTTATTTAATTACTTCATCACATTTCTTCTTAATTAAATAAAGATATCTAAAATCTTTTATTTAATTATCATTTTCCTTTTGTTTTAATTTAATAAACAAAACCTATAGTTTGATTTATTAAATTATTCAAATCCTCTTTTTACTAAATTTAAATAAATTAAAATTATTTAAATTTATGCATAAATCATTTACCACTATTCACTCACCAATAAAATTAAATTTTCAAAATTTAATTAATTCTACTGTCATTCACGGGAAGAGCTTTAGGGACAAACCTGCAGGAAGTTCTCTCAACCACCTTCCCTCTCATCTTGCCTGGTGTTTTCATGGGGAGAAACAATCTTCCATGATCAGCTCCATCTTCTCATCTTATGCCATTCAATTCTCTAGATTGAATCCCAGCCTCTTATCCCGTATCCCTATGCAAATGTGCTACTGTGAAAGCTATAAATACAGCTCTTTGGCTATAGGAAATGGATCCCAACTTGTGCAATCTTACTCTGTAGGTTTTCCAAGCATCAAGCATTCACCCAGCATTCAAGCATTCAGCATTCATCCAGCATCCATCAAGCATTCATCTAGCATCCAGCATTTGCAGTCATGGCTACAATCACAGTAGTTTTTAATTATTTAATCATACAGGGAATAGAATAGTTCCATTCTCATTCTCTAAGTGTCATTTCAATAGTTTAATTAGCTTCTAAAACTGAGAGAAAAGTAGATTAGAGAGATCTTTAGAGTTAGAGAGCAATAGGATAGATTTATGAAGATTTCTAGTTTAAATTAGTTTAAATTTCCTAAATCTTAGATGCAATGTCCTATTTAGAAGTGTAGAAGCATGTTTAGTTTGTTTTCCCCATTCTACCACTTACAAATAGAAATAGGATAAATATTTATCATTTTTTTTATGTGGATGATCTATAAAATTGTAATTGATTATAACTACCATTGAATTGAATGATGTTTAAGTAGAGTGCAATATTATAGATTAAGTTGAGCTACTTCAAAGAAACATCTCTAAAAAATTATTCAAACTCAAAGTAACAAACATGTCTTATCCCATTTGCACTAGCAACACATAATAATGATATAGATTTCCATGCATCAATTACAAATCCTCTATCAAGGAGTTCACTATAGAGGCTTAAGTAATTGGACAATGTAAGTCATGCATTCATTTTGAAGAGATTACTAATTTCAAATAACTTTTAATAATGAAAGGTGTGTAGTTCAATTGGTAAGAATAATAGTATGTTCTTTGATTATTTCATCCACCAAGATTCAAATGCCTCAAAAGTATGATTTGGATAGGTTTGACCCTAGGAGACGTTGAGCCCCAACTTGTGATAGCTTAGACTAATGATGACTTTTGGTTTAGAGGTACATTCCTTCATAATGTTGTACTCCACTAGATAAGTGCAAGGATGTTGATATATCTATAATTTAGATGTTTAAGCACTAAGAAGACTTAATAGTCTCATTTCAAAAAAGGCATCAACATTCTCATTTTCAAAATTTTACATATTAGAATAAATTAATTATTGCATCTTAAAACTGGAAATTGCTTTCATAATTGTCAAATTTAGTGTTCAAACATTTCAAAATTGCTGCACATTTACATTTTGAGTAATATAATCTTAATTTAAGAAAATTCTAGAAAAATATTCACTGTCATATAGACACAAAAGCTTTAGGTAGTATTGAATATAGAGTCAAAATTGAATTTTGCAAAAACCTATCTAGGACATAGGCACCTTGGGTACCCCTTTCCTTCCTTTTTTGGCTCATTTCTTTTGTCAAAACTCTAGATATTGTAAATACTTCTTAATTGAATGAAATCTTGAAATATTTATAATTTGAGTGTAGGATCTATTAGAAGTTTCCCCCCTTGATGTGGCATTGTGAAGGTAATCCAAAATTTATTTTCCCCTCATTTCTACAATATTTATATGTATTAAACATATTTCATCTTGCAAGTTCATTATAATTTGAGCTCATTTGTTGCATATGGTATTAAGTAGATGACATAAATATTGACTAGTTATATGCACTTGTTTGTACTATATTTTTATTCTTTTAATGCTTACTTTCACCATTATATGTTTGTCTCAAATTTCTCAATTGTGTGATATTCATATGTTCTAATTGATAGAATATTATTTTTTCATAAATGTTGGTTGATAGTATGCAAAGTATAGAATGTGATGCATATTTTAGATTCAAAAAATGTGATACCGTTTAAAAGCTATAGATGTTTTTCAATCAACCTATAAATCAGGACTTTAGTTGTAATTCAAAAAGAAAATGAATAATAATTATGTATTAAATTCAAAGTAAAGCATAATTTATATTAGTGGAAATCTTAGAATCTCCTTTAAAAACCCATTTAGTTTCATTAATTTTGGATAAAAAAAAAGTTGTTAGCCACATGGGCCATCATATCACTTACATATCACCACTTTTTGGCCCATCATGATTCTACACATACCCATTATATGGGGAACAATCATCAATGAAAACATTGGTAGGAATTCACAACCCTCTTGGTTTTATAGTTCATGTAGCAATTTTAAATTTATGGAAAGAAATAGAAAGGAGGGAGGAAGAATGGAAACAAGAGAGGAAGAGACTAAAAAGGGAAATCCAAAAGAGAGATGAGATCATTGAGGAGAAAAATGAGAAAATTGCTACCTTGAAAAAGATGGTAGATAATATTGTGACCTTAGTGCAACAAATTCTGGAGTGCAAAACCCCTCCAAGGGTTTATGCCCTACACTTGAGAGAGAAATATCTCTTTCAAGCTATCCAAAATTGTTTTAGATATAAACCCCTCCATTGAAACTCCTACTAAATTCTTCAATGCCTACAAGATTGATTCCCCTGAGATGAAAAAATTGTTATGTGAATTCTATTTGCACACTTATGCTATCGCGTAGGATCATGATTGGAACCCATTGCTATATGCTGGGGCTATTTAGCTGAGAGCATTTATGTCTTGGGTACAAAATGAGATTGATTGGGGTGAGTAGGACAATGCTTATAAGAAAATGGAATCTAACATCCCCTTAGCCATCAGGGCTGAGTCAAGTAACCCAAGAAATATTCATAGAGAATGGCTTTGAATGCTCCTTACACCAAGCTATGGTGATAGAATCATGCCATGGATTGAAGTTGTCTACATTGAATATGAGGTCAAAGTAGCAACAAAAGAGGAGCTTGTAAGATAATACTTGGCCCAATGATGGCATAGTTTAATAGATGAGTTGAAACAGAACGAGCCCCATTATATTCATAATTATGCTACAACATTGAAATAAATTGACAAGTACATTCAAATTGGTAGAAAAAAGGGAGATTTTGGCTTCCCCTAACTTTCCAGCCACCCATTCTCATGTGGTCAATAACAAACTACAAGTTCTACCAATATGGCATTGCTATAGAAAGGAAGAGATGGGCCAAATTTGATAGATTGGGAGGATTTTATTGGGATCCATACTCACGCATTGTTGAATCAGATGTTGGCTAGCTAGCAATTGTAAACTTCAGAGCTTTGACCAAACAATAGAACAACCCTTCCACTACTAGAGGACCAACAAGAAATTAGGTTGGGGGGAATGATAAGCCTAGATTTTGGTCAAATTTTTGAGTAGAATCTATAGTCTATTTTTTGGCAATGTCACGAACTTTAGTAATTGAGTGTTGCTATTTGCATAATGTTTCCCTCAAACCATTGATATTAAGTTTAGTCCTATCTCTGTGAAGTTTTAATGACATTGAAATATTATGTGGGTTATCTATATTGATTTTTCATCTAGTTGATGAATATTGTTTAAGGTGATTATAGATGTGCAATTATTGTGTGCTGACATTTCCATGCAGGTACAATTTGAGGATGCTAAGTTGAGAAAGGTAGTCATTGGCTGAGGAATCATTGAAACAGTCAACTGAAGGGTTGTGATAGAAAATTCTCTTGATGTTGAATGAAACCACCTTACATTTATGGCATTGAGCAATTGTGGGCATTACTGTAGCATTGGATCCATGTTTGGACATGCATGTTTAATTGGATTCCCTATAGGTGTAACTGCTCAGCCACTCTTTTCCTTGTTTTTCCTAAATGGCATCCTCTTAGTTAGTGGGAGATGATCGCCCTTTTTAGCTAGTAGTATAAATAAGGATTTGAATCTTTTTCTTGGAGGTTCTTAGTTCTGGATTGTTATTGTTAGAGGGCATATGTAGGATCATGATGGGCCAAAAAGTGGCGATATGATGGGTATGTGTAGGGTATGTGGCTAATGCCCTTTTTTAATCCAAAATTGATGAAACTAAAAAGGTTTTTAAAGGAGATTCTTAGATTTCCACCAATATAAATTATGTTTTATTTTGAATTTAATAGATTATTATTATTCATTTTCTATTTGACTTACAACTAAAGTCCTGATTGATAGATTGATTGAAAAACATCTATAGCTTTCAAACAATATCATAGTTTGTAAATCTAAAATATGTGCCACATTCTATACTTTGCATACTATAGGATTAAAAAAAAAAAAATTAATGAAGGTTTGACCATGTTAAGGTGGTAAGACATACAAGTTTTTATATTTTTTAAAAATTGTAATAAAAAAAATTATAATTAATTATTTACTTGGAAAAAGTTTATAAAAAAATATGCATCATATCGGGACATGAGTTCTCTACTTATATCTAAAATCTTATTAAAAAATATTATCATTTTATTGTGATTCGGGTGGTCAAACAGGCACCTACTTCTTATTTTTTCCCTAAAATTTAAGTACTACTGCATTGAAATTTCAAGTTTTCACCAAATACATTTAAAAATAAATAAACCTAGTAGTTTAGAAACTACATTCAATTTTCTACAGATTCTATTCTTACATATTTTAAAAATAATGTAGATAACTTATTCAATTTTTTATTTCAAGTTGACTAACTTTGATTTTTCTAATTTTTTTGCCACTTAAGGGTCCATTTTTTCCATGATGATCCTGCACATACCCTAATACAATTTCCATGGATCTAGGTGGTCTAGTTGCCTCTAGATGCAAGGGTACTATTTCTTCTCCCTATTTTTTCTATAAGGTGACTTGTTCTAGCTCTTGGTTCTACTCTTATTGTGGCTATAAGAACTCCTGCTCCTATTCTTGGTTTTGTTACAAGAACCCCTATTCATCCTCAAACTCCTCTACAATATTGGCAAGGTCTTCTAGTGTTATCATTTCTATTCTTTCAAATATGTCCTCTTCTTTTCCTTCAACATTTCCATGCCCCATTGGGGCCTCATTTTCCTCATGTGATGTTTCCTCATGCCTAGGGCTTTCTCATGGAGGTGTGCAAAAAGTTGGCCTAGCTAGTCTTGACTTCCTAGGAATGCTTTTACATTTTCCTTTGGTTGCAAGATGAATAGTATCTTCCTATCTTTTCCTAGCACTCGACACCTATTTTTCTAGGTTGTTCTTGGGCTTTTCCTTTTTCTATTTCTACCTCCTTCTTCTATGCCCTAGTTCTCATTAGGGTTCCTAGGGGAACATCATCATCAAAATTAGATGAAGAACATGCCCTTTCTAAATACTCTATTTTAGAGGAACTAATTTTTATGGCTTCTTTTGTCACTGTAAAAGGATTCATACTAGAGCTAGCACCAAGAGTTGAATCACTAGGAGTTGCTTCAACTATGCTTAATCTTCTGCTAGTCCTATGGGGTTGAGGTAAATCCCTAGGTGGCAATTGCTCAACTCTAAATTGATCAATATTTACAAACTCCTCCTAGGACATTCCAAATACACTATGCAAAGATTTCTTAACCAACAATTTTATCAAGTAATGGTGGGAGATAGAGTTGTCCCTACCTTTTTTTTTCAGCTCTGCCATGATGGAGAGAAGATTGTATAGAAAATTGGGCACATTCATCCTCCTTTCATGCCTCATATGGCTCAAGAGCTTGAAATGCATTGAATGTAGGTTTGATAAACATCCCTCACAAGTGATATACCTTATAATGTAGACAGATGCCTACTTCCAAGGTTTAGGTAGAGATGTCCTCTTTGCACCCTATTTGTCTATGCTAATTGGTGGATTTCCATGCACTATTAATTATTTTGTACCTAACCTAGCATCCCTAGAGGCAAGGTAGTTCTCACCATCAGCAGGTAACCCTGAAACTTCTACAATTCTCTCCCCAATTACCACAACTTCTAACCCTTTTATTGTGGCTTTTCCTTTAGAGAATGTTTGAGAAAATTCAAGTGCAATGGCTTTATCAAAGCCATCCAGCTTTGTGAAATAATCAAACCAACCATAACAGTGAAATTCTACTAGGAATTGTGCATCTTGCATCAAAACATCATGAACTAAGGGCTCATTTTGAATTAGTCCTCCTGCCATTGTCTGTAATCAACTTTCACTTTGTAATCTCCCTTCTCTACAAAAAACGTCTAAAAAACCACACCTTTTTGCTAAATTATCACTACTAGTATCGATTGAAATTTCCTTCTTTGTGTCTATTTTTACCACTCACATCTTGTAATTAAAAGCTACGATAGGGAAATTAAGGCAAGAAAAGTGTGA
The DNA here is from genome assembly GCA_007258455.2 of Sequoia sempervirens. NCBI lineage: Eukaryota > Viridiplantae > Streptophyta > Pinopsida > Cupressales > Cupressaceae > Sequoia > Sequoia sempervirens. Next base: position 12,773,330 of record VDFB02379711.1, read on the forward strand.
TAAATGAGGGTGATGATGGAAAGAATTGGTGGCTCAGTTAACATCACGTCACACATGTGAGCTAGATTTTCAAATTGGCTTATTTAAATTTTCTAATGTAGCCAAATTATGATTTGACACATGAGCAATATATTTCTATTTTTTTAATCCCCCCAACCTAAATTTGGACATGTTTCCACACATAGTAGAAGGGAGTGATGATTTGACAGGACATAATGACATATTATGTAGTCATCTATATTAATTGTGCCATGATTAAATAAATGCACTTAAAAGGTAATTAAGATATGATAATTACTTGCATACATACCTGAGCGTGCGAAGGACACATTGCAAATATCATGAAGAGAAAATACTATTGTACCTTAGTAAAAATAATTGAGCAATTAATGATGTGAAGTGGAGTGAAATGAGGCATAATGAAATGATGGAAGAGAGAGAAAGGTGGTACGGATGGATGGATGGGCAGATGGATGAAGAAATAGACTTCCACTAAAGTGGAAATATTTATTATGGAAAGTGCATACCTTAATTTAGCCAAAAGGTGGGACGCTAGGTCCACCACTTTCGGTTATAGGAAGCTTGTTTACTAAATGCTGGGTGAATTTTTGTAGGAACTCTTCCTTGGAGGCTTGCTTATGACATAATCTAAGATGATGACCATTGACAAGTAACTTGAATCTGACAGGGTCAATGGTGGTGAGTTGAACAGCTCCATTAGGAAAGACCTCAACAACTTTGTATAGTCCTAGCCACCTTGTCTACAATTTTCTCACATTGTCTTGATACCTTGAGCCATATAACAATGCCCAGTCACCTGGCTGAAATTTCTTCTCCTTCATAAATTTATCATGCCATCTTATCCTCTGATTCTACACTACTTCAGTGTGGTGCAAGGCTTCTCTTCTCATCTCATCCAAAGCATTTACCTGCATGACTCTCTCTTTTTGAGCCTCAAAGATATCCATCCCTAAGTATATTTCAATCCTAAGAGTCTTGTGCTCAAATTCAATAGGCATCATAATTGTCTTCCCATTTAGTAGCTCAAATTTTGTGAAGCCTGTAGTGGTTTTCCAAGTGGTCTTATAGGCCCACATAGCTTCTAGTAACCTGCTAGCCTAATCCTTTTTGTGGATGGATACTGTCTTATTCAAGATGGCTTCAATTTATCTATTGGTTACTTCAACTTGACCATTGGCCTAAGGGTGATAAGGGGTAGACTTCTTGTGCCTTATGTTATACTCATTAGCCAAGGCTGTAACAAGAGTTGAAGTGAATTGAGCTCCTTGGTCAGTTACTATCTCTCTTGGGACCCCATACAAAGTGAAAATATCTTCATTAAAATTTTTTACAACTTTATTATCCCTTGCATGCTTCATGGCCTTAACCTCTACCCATTTAGTTACATAATCAATACATACTAGGATATAAGATTTTCCATTTGATGAAGGGTCAATGGGTCCTACAAAATCCAATCCCCATTTGTCAAAGGGAGTGATCACTACTTGGGGGTAAAGTAGCATCTCATCAGATTTGGTTAGTTAGCCCATCCTTTGACACCTATCACATTTCCTTGTGTATCTTGATACATCCTTGTGGAGTGTAGGCCAATAGTATCCTATGTTTAGAATCTTCATTGATGTCCTCTTTCTTACAAAATTCCCTCCACAGGGTTCATCATGGAATGCTTGCAAAATTTCTTATGTCTCATCATCTCTCACACATCTTCTCATAACATGATATGGTACAGTATAGAACAAGCAACCAACAATCCATGAAAAAGGAAAATATTTTTAAATGAGCACTCTTCTCTCCTTCGGTGAGAAATGAGGAGGAACTCTCCCTATTACAAGATAATTGGCTATGTTAGCATACCAAGGTGTTTGAAAATTAATGGAAAATAGATGCTCATCAAGAAAGGATTCATCTATGTCTTGGTTATCCTCTAATGTATTCAACCTTGAAATAAAATATGCAACAACATTAGCCTTCCTTGGATTATCCACAATGGTTACTTCAAACTCTTTCATCAACAATAGCCATCTTGTTAATCTTCCTAAGATCATATGTTTGTTCATGAGGTATCTAATGGTTGCATGATTAGTGTGCATGAAAATATAATAGCTTGTGATGTAGTGCTTGAATTTGATTAGGGCATAAATCATTGCTAGATTTTCCTTCTCTATCACAATGTAGTTGAGTTTAGCTCCTTGCAGATTTTTGTTGATAAAATAAATGGAATTTTCAATGTCTCCTTCCTTTTGTCGTAAGACTGCTCCTATAGCATAATCTAAGGCATCTATATGAATATGGAAAGAAATATCCCAATTAGGTCCTTTCAAAATAGGAGCATGAGTCAAGGTTTCCTTTAAATTTGAAAATTCTTCATCATGGTCTTCTATCCATTAGAATTCAATATCTTTTGTTAAGAGAGTGTATAATGGTGTTGCTATTTTTCTAAAGTCCTTTATGAAACTTCTATAGTATCTTGCATGTCCCAAGAAAATTTTAATATCTTTTTGTTTTGTAGGTGTAGGCAGATTAGTGATTACCTCAATTTTTGCAGGGTCTACCTAGATTCCTTTGTGAGAGATCTAATGACCAAGAACTACACCTTCCTGCATCAACATAAAGCACTTTTCCCTATTTAAGGATAGGTTTTGGTCTTCACATCTCTGCAAGACATTCCTGAGATTCTCTGATGCTTTATTAAAATCAACACCATATGTAGTAATGTCATCGATATAGATCTCCATGCAATCAAGGGAGATGTCTGAAAATATGATAATGACTGCTCTCTGGAAAGTTGTAGGTACATTGCATAGGCCAAAAGGAAGTACCGAATAGGAATATGTTCCCCATGGGAAAGTGAAGGTTGTATTCTCCTAGTCCTCAGGTGAAATTTGAATCTAGCTATAGCCACTAAATCTATGTAGAAAAGAAAAGTATTGCTTTCTTGCAAGTGAGTCCAAGAATTGAACTACAAAAGGCAAGGGAAAATGGTGCTTCTTAGTGGTAGCATTGAGTTCTCTATAGTCAACACAAACTCACCATTTTCCTCCCTTCTTTGGAATGAGCACCAATGGAGATTCCCACTAGCTATCTAAAATAGGATAGATAAATCCATCATCCAACAATTGCTATAATTTTGCTTTACCAATTTCTCTTAATGTAGGGTCAATTTTTCATTAAGGTTGCCCTACTGGTTGAAAATCATCTCTAATGTAGATATTATGAGTTCAGAGTTTAGGATCCAGTTCTTTCATATCATGATATTCCCATGCAAATGCATGTTGATGAGACTTCAATAAATCAACCAATTGCAATTGTTGTTCTTCACTTAGCTTACTGTTAATATTCATTTATCTTCCTTCAAACACTCGTACTAGAGTAGTCAATTCTATTATAGTTTCTTCATTAACACATGGTACCTTAAGTTCAGATGGCAACATTGTATGGAATATGTCTATTGTTGTAGAAAGTTTATCTATAGACATAGTTGATGCAAGAAGAGTGGCTGCAAGAAGTTCGTCTACAAGCGGAGTAGCTATAAGAAGAGCAAGTGGAATATGAAGAAGTGTTTTCATGGGATTAGTAGAACTGGATGCATTATAGGATGATTCTTCCTCAACTTCACAATGGTTCTAAATTATGTTGGACAACAAGTCATCTTCATCCTAAAGCTACAAGAAAGAACTTCCTAACATCATCAGCAGCGCCATAGAGTTAACTTCCTTGGCTTCTTCACCAACATGTGGCCATATAGGATTCTCCTCATCACGGGTTGGCTGAGCAAGAGGATAAGAACAAGATTTTTAGTATTCCTACCATTAGGAATAGTCATATTACCTAACCAAAACCTAATGTAAGTGTTTATTGTTGCTAACCATGGCCTTCCAAGGATGATAGGATATCCTCCTAGTGTGGCTTTAGGAAAGAGAAACATGAAGTCTATTGGGTACTCCCAAGAGTCTAGAATCACTGCAAGGTCTTCTACTATACCATCAGGCTTCACAATAGAACTATCAAAAAGTTGTAGGACAGTAGGAGTAGATCTCATGTTTTGCAGCATTTAGTTGTTGTAGGATTTCCTTAGTCTTCACATTTATTGCTGCTCCCAAATCTATTAGGGAATTCTTTATTTGGATCCTGTTTATAACAACTAATACTATAGGATTTCCTAGATCATTGTACTTGGGAATGGTCACTTTTTCAAGCATGATGTCAGTGATTTGTCCCACCGCATGAATTGTACTTGGGTCTTTCTTCTTTCTCCCTAGCTTTTTGAGGCATGTGTCCCTGATTGTTGTGCCATATATAGGAACATATTTAATGACTTGAAATAGGGGTATTTGGACACATATGTGCTTCAACTACTTGTATCTTCTTTGTCTTCCTTATGATTGGAAACTTTCAATCTTTGATGAAATGGTGACTCTTGTGCAATCTTCTTGGCTAGAACTGATTTAGGATTTTTAGGTAAAGTTGGTTGAATGGGATCATTCAAAGATTCCTCTTCTACTTCCATAAGTATCTCAGTGATGATGGGTGTAGGAGTTGGTAATGTGGTTCCTAAATGAAAATCAATGTCACTCACACTCATAGCACATGCAGGAAATTGGTTTGCATTAGAAAATTATATAGACTGCTTATGTGGTTTGTTATTTGGATTAGGTGTGGGCTGAGCTAGTAATTGAGTAGGCTTGGGTGCATTGGAGCTTGAATTAGTATGTGGAGGAATTATAGTAGGATGTTGGGGTTGAAAAGGTGGTTGCATGCAAATGGCTATCTGTTTTGGCCATTGCTAACCTCTCCATTGAGATGTTTGTTGCTAGTTTCCTGGAGGTGGTTGCTAGGGTCCTTGCTACTACTACCAATTCCCCTAAGGTTGCTACCATTGGGGTGGGATTTTTGATAGTTGGGCCAAGCATTTGGAAGGTTACCCCAAGACTATGGTGGATATCCTCCATAGTTGGGTGGATATGGAGGCTACCATTGGTTAACAAATGAATAAGAATTGAAATATAGCCCAAAAAAAGATAGTGGATCTAGTGGTATACCTTATCTTTGAGCCAATGGCTTTCTTTTAGAAACAAAGTAGACTTGGTCTTCCTTAGTCTAAATCATTTTGAACTCAATTGGAATCTTCTTGTTATCAATGTTAGCTACCATCTTGCATCTGTAGTCCCTCTTCTTTTGTCTGCAATGAGGGAAATATTCTTTCAACATTTCCTCTACCTCTTCTTGTTTATTCTTGGCCTTAAGTGTATCCAGCTAAGTAGCTAGATTTTTTATAATATCTTTCTTGAAATCTTCCAAGAAATTAGTAATCTCCATCCTAGAAACTCCATTAGTAGATGACTTACCCAAAGGGGATTGGTAAGCTCTCCTTCACTCTCTCTAGGGTCCCTCTCCCTCTCTCTCCTCAACCCTAAACCCTTAAACCCTCTACCCTCTACCCTCAACCCAATACTTCATTCTGATGAACAATGGCCAAAGGAAAAGCTAGTTGGCTAGGTTTGTTTCTATTTGCATCACCCATGTTTTCTTGATGGATTCCCAAGGAAAAGGGGTTGTCAACTTGATTTTGATCTTCAATGGAGGCTTCAAAACTAGTCAAATAAAGATATGCATTAGCAAATGGAAATGGTTCTTATTCTTCTCCATTTCTATCTAGATTGGAAGATCAACTAGTTGAAATGGATCAGGTTCATTAGGAGGAAATATCCCATAAGCATCTCTTCTTCTTCCTCTATGCATGCAGTATCAACTTAGCATTAGCCAACTTGCATAAGGAATGAGAAAAAGAATGGTGGATCATCACTTGTATAAGCAAGGTGCTATTCTAAGAACAAATCAAAAGAAGTGTTAAAGAAGAAAAACTATCAATGACTCCAAAGAACTTCCTAGCTTAACACCATCCTCGGTAATGGTGCCAAAAATGTTGGCCTCCTACAATGAGTCAATAACTAAGCCTTTACAACCATGATTTAGATATTAGACATATAACCTGAATAACTATCTCAATCATCATGAAGGTGTATTTAACTTTTCAACCCAGGGATGTAAACTTGAAATGGGTCAGCACTATATGTGCACTAGGGGCTCAAAGTAGCCGTCTCTACTCTATGACTAGGAAAAACATAATATTTGAAAGTAAACTACTTGGAAAGGAATAAAGAAAGACTAAAAATCAATTAACAACTATGCTAAGACAAAATGCATAAGAAGAATAAAGATCTGAGCGAACAAATAGGAAACAACTCTATCTTCTTTGTCTACAAGAATAGTCACATAATAGAATTCTAGTGACTATAGGAATAGTCAATGCCCAATTTTGAACTAAGTACAGAACGGAAATAATAACTAAACTAATTACTCTAAAGAACAAATTACTCACCAAGTGGTTCCCCTTGGGTGATTATCCACTAATACTAATACAAACTCAAATTCTCAAACTTAGAATATCATTTCATTCATTGAAAACTGTGTAAACAGAGTAGCAACATAATTATACTAAAAATGAATAATGTTCAATACACCATCAATATCATCTAACAACAACAATCCAGAACTAAGAACCTCCAAGAAGAAGATTCAAATCCTTATTTATACTACTAGCTAAACAAGGCAATCAACTCCCACTAACTGAGATGACGCCATTTAGGGAAAATAGGGAAAAGAGTGGTAGAGTGGTTACACCTGTGGGGAATCCAATCATACATGCATTTCCAAACATAGATCCAATTCTATAGTAGCACCCGCAATTGCTCAAAGTCATAAATGTAAGTTAGCTTCATTTGACTGTTAAGGGAATCTACTGTCGTGACCCTCCAATTGGCTATTTGAAGGATTCCTTAGGTGATGGCTACTTTTCTCAACTTAGCATCCTCAAATTGTATCTACATGGCAATGTCAGTATACATAATAATTGCACATCTATAAACACTTTAAACAACATTCATCAACCATATGAAAAATCAATATAGATAACCCACATAATATGCCAATGTCATTAAAACTTCACAGAGATAGGATTAAACTTAATGTCAATGGTTTGAGGGAAAAATTATGTAAATACCAACACTTAATTACTAAATTTCATGACATTTCCAACAAATAGACTATAGATTCTACCCAAAATTTTGACCCAAAACTAAGCTTATCAAAGTTTATGATTGTACATGGATAGTTGAGGTTTTACCTTTCATATGCTCTCTACCTCCTTACCCTAACTAGATAACTCTCTCTCCCTCTCAAGTCTCTCTCTCTCACATCTCACTCCCTCCAGTGCTACCTAGAATACTCTCTCACTCCAATCCTCTCTCTTACACTCCCTCTCTCTCAAGTATCATTCCCTCCTACCTTAGCTCTAGAAAAATCTATTTGACTCCAACCCCCTTTCTCACACACCCTCTCTCTCTCCCACTCTATTCTTTTTGTTCTACTCACTTCATCTCCCTCTCTTAGGTCATTATCTTTCTCTCTTCCTCTATCTCTCAAGTCTCTCCCTCCTACCCCCTCTCCCTCTCTCAGGTCTCTCACTCTCTCACTCACTCCCTCTTTCTCTCTCCAACACACACACACACACTCTCAATCTATCTTTATCTCTCTCACACATACACTCCCTCTCTCTCACTCCCTTTACCTCTCTCCCACTCTCTCAGGTCTCTCCCTCCCACACACCTCTCTCTCTCAAGTCTCTCCATCCTACTCCATCTCTCTCTCTCTCACACACACTCCCTCTCACTCCCTCTATCTCTCTCCACTCTCTCTCTCCTCTCTCTCGTCTCTCCCTCCCGCCTCCCTTTATCTCTCTCATCTCAAGTCTCCATCCCACTTCTCTCTATCCCGTCCTCCTCCTCTCTCTCTCTCTCTATCTCTCTCTATCTCTCTCTCCCACTCCTACTCTCTCTCACTCCCTCTCTCTTTCTCTCTCCCACTATGTCTCACTCTCCCTCTCTCTCAAGTCTCTCCCTCCTACCCCCTCTCCCTCTCTCTCTCAAGTCTCTCCCTCCTACCCCCTCTCCCTCTCTCCCTTTCTCAAGTCTCTCCATCCAAAAATATCTCCCTCTCTTAGGTCTCTTTATCTCTTAGTCACTCCCTCTATCTCTCTCCTACTCCCTCTTTCTCTCTCATTCCATATCTCTCTCTCCCTCTCATTCTCTCCCTCACCCTCTCTTTGAGGTCCCTCTCACTCTCTCAGGTATCTCTCTCAAGTCCCTCTTTCTCTCTCTCCTCAACCCTAAAACCTTAAACCATCTACCCTCATCCCTAATCCCTCAACCCTATACCTCTCGCTCTCTCTCTCAAGTCTCTCCCTCCTACCCCCTCTCCCTCTCTAATGTCTCTCTCTCTCTCATTAACTCCCTTTATCTCTCACCCACTCTCTCTCCCTCTTCCTCTCTTTGGTCTCTTTCTCCCACCCCTCTCCCTTCCTCTCTTTCTCAAGCCTCTCCCTCCTACTCCCTCTCCCTCTATCAGGTATCTCTCTCACTCACTCCCTCTATCTCTCTCCCACTCCCCTCCCTCTCTCACTCCCTCTATCTCTCTCCCACTCCTCTCTCTCTCTCACTCCCTCTATCTCTCTCTTTATCTCTCTCCCTCTCTCTCTCTCTTGTATCTCCCCCCCTCTCTCTCTCTCTCTCAGGCATCTCCCTCCCAACCCCCACTCTCTCTCTCTCTCTCTCACTTCCTCCTCCCACCCTATCTCCCTCTCTCCCACCCCTCTCTCTCCACCTCTCCCCCACCTTTCTCTTAGTTCTCTCCATCCTACCCCCTCTCCCTCCCTCTCTCTCTCAAGTCTCTCCTTCCTACCCTCTCTCCCTCTCTTAGGTATCTCTCCCTCTATCTCTCTCTCACTCCCTCTCTCCCTATCACTCCCTCTATCATCTCTCTCCCTCTTTCAGTTATATCTCTCGCACCCCCTCCCTCTCTCTCTCCCTCTCTCCTAAATATCTCCCTCTCAACCCCTCTCTCCAACTCTCTCTCCCTCTCCATCTCTCTCAAATCTCTCCCTCCCACCTCCTATCCCCCCCTCTCTCTATATCTCAAGTCTCTCCCTCCTACCCCCTCTCCCTCTCTCAAGTCTCTTTGTTTCTCTCTCTCTCACTAAATCCCTTTATCTCTCTCCCACTCCCTCTCTCTATCACCCCCTCTATATCTCTCCCTCTCCCTTAGGTATCTCCCTTGCACCCCCTCTCTCTATCTCAAGAAATTCCTCTCCCTTCCACCCCACTGCCTCTCTCTCTCTCTCTCCAACCCCCTCTATCCTACTCTCTCTTTCTCTCAAGTGACTCCCTCCCACCCCCTCTCCCTCTCTCTCCCACTCCCTCTATCTCTCTACTACTCTCTCCCCATAACATCTCCTCCCAACTCCCCTCTCTCTCTCTCTCTCTCAAGTCCTCCCTCCTACCCCCTCTCTCTCTTTCTCAAGTCTCCTCCAATCCTCTCCCTCCTTAGGTCTCTCTCTCTCTCTCTCATTCAATCCTCTCTCTCCCACTCCCTCTCTCTCTCTCTCACTCCCTCTATCTCTCTCCCTCTCTCTCAGGTCTCTCCCTCCCACCACCTCTCCCTCTCTATCTCTTAGTTTCCTCTCAAACTCATGTCCTTCTCCCTCTCTCTACTCAACCCTAAACCCTCTACCTATCACCCTTAACCCTATACCTCTACATCACTCTCTCTCCCAATTCTCTCCCTCCTACCCACTCTCCCTCTCTCAGGTCTCACTCTCTCACACTAACTCTCTCTATCTCTTTCTCACTTCATCCCTCTCTCTCTAAACTCTCTCTCTCTTTCTCTCTCTCTCTCTCTCTCTCTCTCTCTCTCTCTCTCCTCTCTCTCCCACTCCCTCTCTCCATCTCTCTCCCTCTATTTTAACTCCTCCTCGTATATCACTCCCACCTCCCTCTCTCTCGCCTCCCTCTTAGGTCTCTCTCGCTCTCTCTCTCTCTCTCTCTCCCAGCCCTCTATCTTAGGCACTCCCTCTCCCCCCACCTCCTCTCCCTCTCTCATCTCTATCTCTCTCACTCCCTCTATCTCTCTCCCATTCCTCTAACTCCTACTCCCTCTCTCTCCCACTCCCTCTCTCTCCCATTCTTTAGGTCTCTCCCTCCCACCCTCCCTCCCACTCTATCTCCTCTCCTCTCTCTCCTTGTGCATCTCCTCTCACCCTCTCAAGTATCTCCTCTCTACCTCCTCCTCTCTCAAGTATATCTCTCTCTCTCTCACCCACCACCCATCTATCTCTCCCACCCATCTCTCTCTCTCTCACCCCTTTATCTCTCTCTCTATCCTCTCTATCTCCCTCTCTTTCTAGTCTCTCCTCCTACCTCCTCTCCCTCTCTTAGGTCTCTCTTTGTCTCTCATTCACTTCCTCTATCTCTCCCCCCCTCCCTCTCTCTCTCACTCCCTCTATCTATCTCCCTCTCTCTATCCCTCTCTCTCTCCCTCTCTTAGGTATCTCCCTCCCACCACCTCTCCCTCTCTCTCTAAGGTCCCTCTCCCTCTCTCTCCTCAACCCTAAACCCTTAAACCCTCTACCCTCAACCCTATACCTTTCCATCTCCCTCTCACCTCAATCCTAAACCCTCAACCATAAACTCTTAAACCCTCTACCATCTACCCTCAACCCTAATCCATCAACCATATACCTCCCCTCTCTCTCTCTCACTCTCTCTCTCTCTCTCCCCATCCTCCTGCTATCTCACTCACTCTCCCTCTCTCTCTCTCTCACGCGCACACACACACACACACACACACACACACACACACACACACACACTCCATCTGTCTCTCTCCCATCCATTTATCTTAGGCACTACCTCTCCCTCCCACCCCCTCTCTTTCTCACTCTATCTCTCTACCATCCCTCTATCTCCCACTCCCTCTCTCTCCTACTCTCTCAAGTCTCTCCCTCCCACCCCCTCTCCCTCCATCTATCTCTCAAGTTTCTCTCTCTCTCTTTCAAGTCTCTCCCTCCCACTCCCTCTCTCACTTTGTCTATCTCTCTCCCACTCTATCTCTCTCATCCATCTATCTCAAGCACTACATCTCCCTCCCACCCCCTCTCACTCTCTCAAGTTTCTCTCTCTTCTCACTCTATCTCTCTACCATCCCTCTATCTCCCACTCCCTCTCTCTCCTACTCTCTTAGGTCTCTCCCTCCCACCCCCTCCACCTCCATCTATCTCTCAAGTTTCTTTCTCTCTCTCTCAAGTCTCTCCCTCCCACTCCCTCTTCCTCTCTCTCTCCCACTCCCTCTCTCACTCCCTCTATCTCTCTCTCTCTCTCCCTCGATAGTCTCTCCCTCCCACCTCCTATCCCTCTCTTTCTTTCTCAAGTCTCTCCCTCCTACCACCTTTCCCTCTCTCTCTTTCTCATGTCTCTCCCCCCTACCCCTTCTCCCTCTCTTAGGTCTCTCTCTCTAAGTCAACCCCTCTATCTCTCTCCTACTCCCTCTCTCTCTCACTCCCTCTATCTCACTCCCTCTATCTCTCCCTCTCTCTTAGGTCTCTCCTCAACCCTATACCCTCTACCTTCCACCCTCAACCCTAATCCCTGAACCCTATACCTCTCCCTCTATCTCTCAAGTCTCTCCCTCCTACCCCCTCTCTCTTTATCTCTCTCCCTCTCCCTCTCCCTCTCTCTCCCTCTCTCTCAAGTATCTCACTCCCACACCCTCCCTCCCTCTCTCTCTCTTCCTCTCTCAGGTATCTCCCTCCCACCCCCTCTCTCTATCTCTCTCTCAACCTCTATCTTGGGTACACCCTCTCCCTCCCACCCCCTCTTCCTCTCTCAAGTCTCTTGCTCACTCTCTTTATCTCTCTCCCATCCCTTTATCTCCCACTCCCTCTCTCTCAAGTCTCTCCCTACCACCTCCTCTCCCTCTCTCTCTCTCAAGTCTCTCTCTCATACCCTCTCTCAGGTATATATCTCTCTCTCTCTCTCACTCAGTCCCTCTACCTCTCTCCCACTCCCTCTCTTTTCTGACTCCCTCTCTCTCTCCTTCTCTCTCTCAAGTATCTCACTCCATCTATCTCTCTCTCTCACTCCCTCTATTTCTCTCCCATCCATCTATCTCCCACTCCCTCTCTCTCCCAATCTCTCTTTGTCCTACTCTCTTAGGTCTCTCCCCCTCTTTCTCCCTCTGCCTCTTAGGTCTCTCTCTCTGATGCAGCCACACCTAGAGGATCCTCAAGGAGAACTGTCCAACTATGTAGCAAAAGTCACACAATAGAAGCCACACAGAAAATTGATGTAAACATAGATGCAAGCATTCTCTTATCATGTAATTTAATTACAACTAGTCAACAACATCCATGCTTATAGAATTTGGCTCACAGGCCTGATTACAACATGCTCAATTAGTCATCTTCCTGCATGCTTCTCAATGAGAAAAAGTCCTACAGAGTAGATCACATATCTCAACTCTACTTGGTCTTCTTCTACTCAGATAACTCCTTCAAATGATCAATTACATTTCTTTATATACATACACAAGGTAAGAGACATCCATGTCATCGAGCAATTAATTTAATTTCTAAAAAGGAAAATACAACAGTCGTAAGAATAGGTCAGCCTCAAATCTTGAATAAATTTTTGGTGAATGCATAGAATGAAGTGTGGACCCATAAAAAGGTCAAAAAAACCCCAAAGAACATTTTTAAACACACCACCATGATCTGCAAACAATGGAGATTATCCACAAACAATCCAACTAGCCATTGGGATTGAAAACCATTTTAGAACCAGATCAGGAAACTATAAAATATTCCAGAAGCGATAAGTTGCTAGAAAAGAAACTAGTCATGCTCAAAATTTGGAATAAGGTAAATGAGCATGCCCATGAAGAACACATAGATCCACAAGGTTTGATGAGAAAAAATGAAGATCTATCGGATCTACCAACTCAAACTATGAAAACAAAGACAAACTAGAATGAAAATATTTTTGGGTAATGCAAGATTGCTATGACCTAAGGATGCTCCTGCATTAGACACCCGTAGTGAGAAAATATGTTTCATGAGAGGAACTCATGAACATAAAACTAGATTCAGGATATAGATCCCATGCTCATTCTTGATCCAAACATCTTCCCTATCTAAACTTCTCCTCCTACTATCTTTTCTCCTTCCTCTAGATGGACCCTTCCAATCCTTCTCCTGTCCACTTTTCTACTTCATGTCTATACAAGATAGTAAGGGGAACATACCACTACCTACCTTCTTCTATCCACCTTTCCCTCCCTTCCTACAAGGCTTCATCTTATCTTCCTTTGTATCTACTCCAAGAGTCTTCTACTGCACAATTCTATCTTTACCTCCATCCGGTACCATATTGTTCTCAGGTTTGTTCACAAGATCCTCTTTCAAATCCTTTTCACTCTTCAGTATGATCTCTACATCTTGCTTCTCAGTTCTGAAACTCTTCACAAGACTCAAGTTCCTCACTCCCTCATCTATCTTCTTCAGAGGAACTAGAGTAAACTTCCTTCCATCCTTCTCTATAGTGATCATATTTCTTCTACAATCATAGATTGTGCCTCTATCAAACTGCCAAGGTCTACCCAACAAAACATGACAAACACTCATAGAAAAAACATCACACAAAACTACATCTCTAAAAGGGCCAATATTAAAGTCCACCCAACACTTCTCTTTTACTTCCATTGCATGATCACTTTGTAACCAACTTATCCTATAAGGATTAGGATGTGGAAACTTCCTCAAACCAAGCTTATCCACCATCTCCTCAGATACCAAATTATCAGTACTTCCACTATCCACAATAACATTATAGCACTTACCTCTTGATTTGCATACAGTTCAGAAAAGATTCTTCCTCTATGAAGTTTCAATCTCTTCCTTGTTCATAAAAACCTTTCTAAGCATCATAGATTCTCCTTGTTTAGGTTCTATCCCTTCTTTAGCTACCTGTCTTCATGTGCCACACAACTCTTCTTACCAGTTCCTTTGCTTGATCCCTCAAGAGAGTCAAAAGATCTATGTCCAAATTCTCCACACTTGAAACATTTTACCATGAACTCCTTACTACTATTTCCTCTCCTTTGTAACTTCTAATCTGATTCTTTACTCCACTTAGGTCTAGGTCCTTCACTTGTCTGCTTCTCCTTTCCATTTCTCACCCATCCCTCCTTTCTCTTATTGGAATGTTGTTGTCTCTTCTTCACTTTATCCTCAACCTTAAGAGAATATTGAAAAGCATCCTCAACTATAGAAATTATAAGAATACTCATCTCATCCTAAATATTATATCTAAGGCCATTTATATATCTAGCCACCTTCTCTCTACTCATCTCCCGGTGTCCGGATCTAATTGTCATCTTGTAGAATTCCTTGTTATACCCCTTCACACTCATGTCCTTCTGCTTTAGGTTCTATAACTTCTTGAATAGTTCTAACTCATAATATTTGGCGAAAAACTTAGATTTTAACCTTGCAACCATCTATCTCCACTAGGTGATTCTCATCTCACCATTTTCTATTTTTTCTTTATAAAACTCTTTCTACCATAAGGTAACATGTCCTTTCAACTTATTATGTGCTAACTTAACCCTCAGGGGATCCCTAACATCTTCCAACTCTCCTATCTAGTCTACCAAGTCTTTTGGATTTAATGTACCAGAGAAATTAGAAACTTCCAACTTACTACTTTTACTTGTGTGACTATCCTCAACAATCTCTCTTCTCCCTCATCTTTTGGTCCCTTAGCATCTTCACTCTCAAGCTCTTCTACAGCTTCTTCATATTCATCTTCCAGTTTAAGGTTTCTCCTCAAACCACCCAAGAGATTCGAGATCTCATTCCTCATCTCATTCTTAAGGTCTTCCATCATCTACTCCATTCTTCTAGGGTTCATCCTTCTTAGCGGAATCTTTCCTCTTGCTCAGTGCAACTGCCTCAACTCAGAGATTTGATTGTAGGGTTTCAATTGGCTCTCCCTCAACAATCTATTAAACACACCTACAACCTGCCTCTAGTCAACATTCTGTTCACCAAAAGGAATTCCTTAAGGACCACAACCTGCTTAAAGTTTGCAACCAAATATCATATTTAGTTTCCCAAGTTCACAAGCTACCCTCATCTCTAGATTCGTAGGTTCACAACCTTCTTTGATACCAACTAATGCAACCACAACCAGAGGGTCCTAAAGGAGAACTATCCAACTGTGCAACAAGAGTCACACAATGAAAGCCACACAAAAAATTGATGTAAACATGAATGCAAAAATTCTCATTATCAGGTGATTTAATTATAACTAGCTGGCAACATTTGGGCTTACAGAATTCATCTCACATGCCTAATAACAACATGCTCAATTAGCCATCTTCCTAGATGCTTCTTAATGAGTGAAAGTCCTACAGAGTAGATCACATCTCAACTCTAATTCCTCTTCTTCTACTCAGCTAACTCCTTCAAATGATCAATTACATTACTTATATACATACACAAGGCTAGAGACATCCACACCAGCCAACAATTAAGTTAATTTTCAAAAAGGAAAATACAACGGTCATAAGAATAGGTTGGCCTCAAATCTTGAATAACTTTTCGATGAATGCATAGAATGAAGTGTGGACCCAAATGAAGGTTGAAAACACCCCAAAGAACATTTTGAAACACACCACCATGATCCATGAACAATCCAACTAGTCATTCGGCACAAAAAACCATTCCAGAACTGGATCAGGAAACTACCAAATATTTCAGAAGTGATAGGTTACAGGAAAAGAAACCAATCACGCTCAAAATCTGGAATAAGGTAAATGAACATTCCCACAAAGAACACATAGATTCATGAGGTCTGACGAGAAAACATGAAGATCTACCAGATCTACCAACTTGAACTATGAAAATAGAGACAAACTGAAATGGAAATATTTTTGGGTGATGCAAGATTGTTATGACCCAAGGATGCTCATGCATCACTCTCTCTCTCTCCCACTCCCTCTCTTTCTCACTCCCTCTATCTCTCTCCCTCTCTCTCTATCCCTCTCTATCAATTATCTCCCTCCCACTCCCTCCCCCTCCCTCTCTCTCCATATCTCTCAAGTATCTCCCTCCCACCTCCTCTCTCTCACTCACTCCCTCACTCTCTCTCTCATTAGCTCTACCCTAATTCCTCAACCCTATACCCTCATCCCCTCACCCTAAAACCATTTACCATAATCCCTCAACCCTATACACTCAATTCTCAATCCATAAACCCTCAATTATCAACCCTTAATCCCTCAACCATAATCTCTCTCACACTCCCTCTTTCTCCCCCCTTTTGTCTCTTTGACTCTCACTCCATCTCCCTCTCTTAGGTTTTTATCTTTCTCTCTCCCTCTCACCCATCCCAACCCATCTCCATCTCTCAAGTCTTTCCCCCCACCCTAATTGAATAACTCTCTCTCCCTTTCAATTCTCTCTCTCTCTCTTAGGTCTCACTCCCTCCCATGCTACCTAGACTAATTTGTCTCACTCCAATACCCTCTCTCACATTCTCTCTCTATCAAGTCTCTTGTACCTCCCACCCTACCTAGACAAATATGTTTCACTCCAACCACCTCTCCCACACTCCCTATCTCTCTCCCCCATTGGTATTTTTGTCTCTCTCAAGTATCATCCCTCCCAACCCATCTCTCATTGTTAGGTCTTTCCTCCCACCTTAACTGGATTGTTTGAATCAAGGAGCACTAAGAGTGGGGGAATGAATTAGTATTCTATAAAATTTAACTTTATTAATTGGATCCTTAAACCACTTATAAAATTGAACCAAAAGAAATATGCAGCAACACAAAGAAATCAACCACAACACCATAACACAAGGATTTTTACATGGAAACCTTGTTAGGGGAAAAACCATGGTGGAGATTAATCCACAATATTATGAGTATACTCAAAATAGGTGTTTACATAAGGGGAATGCACTTGCATTCAAGCACATTGCCTAGACCTCACTTCTCAAATACAAAAAGAAGACTCACTATTTTACAAAATATTTGGATTACATCCATAAGATTTGAACTAAGAGAATAACATCTGCTAATACCTTATTATAGTTTTAGTTAAGCACATCAATTGTATTCTTGAAATTTTGACTGATTCTACTCTTCTTCTCTGTCTACTTAATTCGTATCAAAAATACATTCATGCATAAGTTAAACTATGAATAATCACTCTACTATCCTTTTGAATTTCACAACATACATCAACACACTTCACACATACATCAAATGATATAAATGATTGCTTATATATATATTCACAACTAAAGATTTAATCAACCACATGTCGGCTTCAATAAGACATAAAATATTTACAAACTATTAGCTCAATCCACAAATTATTGTCAATTCCCACCAACCAAAGTCAGCCATAAAATAGTGAGACCCAAACAAAACCCTTGAATATGAAAATACCTTAAAAAAAAATTCCTTGAACATCCGCAACATGCTACATTCACTTAGTCGGCCTTCTTGAACTGTTAAACATAAAATCAATCAACTGGATCTTCTAACTTGCACACCAATTGATACAAGGCTCTAAGATTCAAGGATAGCATATATCATACATCAAAAAACCTTCCCTGAGATCCAAAACTAAAAATGATAATAAAAAATTGTATATGAATCGATGAACAAAATTTTATTGAATGCTCTATTCTAACTTGATAATTAATCATAAAACTTCAATCTAACTTTTGGTATGAAAAAATACTAATGAGCAAATCAAATCATTGACTAGGGATTACATCAATGACAACATTATATGACATTTGTAGTATCTCTTTCCAACATATCAACAAGTATTTGTTCTCATTTTCTCTTCTTCAGTTCTTGCATTCACTCTCCTCATTTCTAAAACTTCATACAGACCTTTAGGTAACTCAAAAATTATTTCAATGAGAGTCATATTGAAATTATTCAAATACTATATTGTGGATTCCTCAAGAGTTCTTTTATTGGTACTATCAAAGGTGTCATGCCATTCACACAATAGCCTAAGATTTCCATCCTTAATCAAATATTTTTCATCTTCGTCTATAGACATACTTGATTTATCAGTTTTCATCTTTTTCTTTGCTTTCTCTTCATTAGAGGGCTTGTCCTTTGATACTTTTGATGCTTTTGTTCCCTTTTTCTTAATTTCTCTTACTCCTTCATTAGATTTAGTTTCTTCATCTTCTGAAACAACCACATATAATCTTGTACTTTTATCCTTCTTCCTCTTTCATTCTCTCCTTGACGTCTTGACTTGACCTTTCACGGGGTTTGAATTCTTTGTAGAACCAGATGAGAGTGTAGAGCTCCTTGTATATCTAGATCTAGAAAAGGATGCTACTCGACTAGTAGACTCAGTTCAGGCTACCTCTCCTACTTCAACTTGTTCTCTTTTTCTCCTAGCTTCCCTTATAGCTTCAACTGATATACCCATGCTTTCTGCAAAAGCTTACACTTATTTTCTTACCTTCTAAATTATCATAGGCTTCTTCAATTATGCATGCACTTGCATGTTCTTCTCTTCAAAGGTACTGGACCTTTCTTCTACTAGATCTTGAGGTTTACTCAATAGGTGTTAAGCATATAGCTCCAAGATGTGTTCCTCAACCTCATAGCCCATAGGCATAATCCAAATTGTTCTTGGTTCTATACCTTCCATCAAGCACTTATCAATATCAACCATGAAGAAAATTGTGTCCTTGTAATTTTCCACAATAGATGTGGAAATATTTTCCCTGGGTTGCATTTCATTCCATACAAGATGTCTCTAATTTGAACAACTACCAGCTTATCATTTTTCCAATGTACTTTTCAAAGTCTTGAAACTTCATTGATGAAATAGAAGAATAAAAATAGAAAAATATTACCAAATTTGAAAGAATTCTTCTTATCCTTCTTGTTTTTTCCAAGATTCTCAATTAACTAGCTCTAGAGTAGCTCACATAGGTCGTATTCTACATTTTCTTTGACCATCTAATATGTTGCATAGATTGTTGTGTCAGATATAGAATTATCTCGGCTAGATTGATAGATTTTGTACCCAATGACCATAGAAGAAAATCTAACATCCACTTCAATAATATCATCAATTTTCATAGCTCTCTTGTCAAACTTTGAACTGGTTGCATTTGTAACTATTTGATTCTTCACAACTTTCAATGTGGGCAACCCACCAGATGAATTCAAACCAGTAACTATCCTTATAGCTTCCTTTGTGATCTTGAAAGGCTGACTTCACGACATGAACTTGGCATGCACTAGACTCAATATATACCAAACCCATTCATTTTTTTCGAACATGGGAAATTTCACAATTAGAGTGAACTTTCTCTCCTCTAAAGATTTAAATTCTTGTTTCACACACAAATACTCTCCCATGATATGATTGGAATACAAATTTAGCAATTGGGAGCTTCCTAACTCTTGAATATTTGAATAAATGTATGCCCTAATATCTTCAACATGCAAAACGCCATATAGAATAGAAGAAAATGCACCTAAGGGTTCTGTCTCGATGGATTTGAATGAGTGCCATTTGAATTTCAGATGGGGCCTATCCTTAATTTCAACCACCAATAGAGTAGCAATTTCCAAAAATTCCAAATTCATAAGCTTCAGGATAAATACCTTTTCATCAGATTAGGGTTTGATTGTTGAATCGCCTTCAGACTTGAATCACACCAAATTTTACTTGCAAAGCTCTCCAACCTTCTTCTTCTAAAAGTGCCATGTAAAAAATGAGGGATAGAAATGACTTTTTATCATTCGCACACCTAAATTTTCATTGCAATAAATGCTTTTTCCCTATGTCTTCTGGATGCCCTATTTTCACTAACTATGAAAGTAAATTCTTCTATAGACCTTCAATTTTGCACAAATATTCTCCACAAAAGATCCCAAAACATCTACACATCACTAACGCAATCATTGCTATATGCCACATTTTGGTATCATCTACTAAAAAGGGGGTTAAAATATTTTCTTGAGAACTTCCCCTAGGCCAATGGCCATAGCCTGATTCCTAGAGGAATTACCAGAACTAGATTCTAGTACAAAACCATTTCCTACATTAGGACTCTTCTTCACCCATGTCTTCTGCATTTGCTTCTTGATCTCATCTATAGTGACTTTTTTGTTTCCTTTTTTATCCTTCTACACATTCTTCCCTTTGTTTACTGGACCCTTCTTGTTCCAATAAAATCTACCAACATGACTAGATTTCTTGTAGTTATAGCACACAACATTTCTCTATCCAGACCAATTGTTCCATTGATTTTCTATTGATCTGCACTGGTTAGAAATATGGCCGAATCTATTGCAAGTATAACATCTGACATCTCTTTTAAAAAGTTTGTTTGACATATTTCTACATTCAACTAACTTATGACCATACTTATTGCAATTGAAACACTAAATCAAAAATGATGGACCACTTTGATTCATTCTACTTCTACATTGAGCAGCCATATGACCAAATTTATTGCAAACAAAACAGTAACAATTGAACCTTTGACCATTAGGTTGTCTTACTAGATTCCTTCTAGCTTTGTTAATCTGATTTCCATGCTTGAAACTCCTTTTTCTAGATCTTTAACTTTCTCTTTTCTCATATCAAATACCTTGCTTGTCACTTCCAGTCTTCTAGATTTTAATCAGTTCATCAAGTTTGGTTGAGCTAATCTTGATCTTCTCCTATTTATTTGCAGTAGCAAGTTCATCTCTTAAAGTAACAATCTTTCTTTTAAGCTCTTCTTCATTATCTCTGGATTGTTGCACAAATCAAGTGCCAACTAAATGAACTTATCATTAATTTTGTTGCATTCCTCATATTTTTCTTTCAGGGATTGAGCAATATTCCCTTCATTCTTCTTTCTTTCTTCAATCTCCTTGGTCATCCTCATCATAATAGATTCCATCTCATGCTTTAGGACAACATTTTCTATAGTGATATTTTCACATTCTTCTGTCTTTTCCTTTAAGGCTTGGGTATGTATAGGATCATGATGGGACAAAAAGTGGTGATATGATGGGTATGTGTAGGGTATGTGGCTGATGACTTATTTTTTACCCAAAATTGATGAAATGAAAAGGGTTTTTAAAGGAGATTCTCAACATTCCACCAATATAAATTATGCTTTACTTTGAATTTAATAAATTATTATTATTCATTTTCTATTTGAATTATGACTAAAGCCCTAATTGAAAGGCTGATTGAAAAAAATCTATAGCATTCAAATGATATCACATTTTTTGAATCTAAAACATGTGTCACATTCTATGCTTCGCATACTATTGGATTAAAAAAAATGAGTTTCATGAAGTTTTGACCTAGTTAAGTGGTGTAGGAGCACCTAAAAACATGTAATTGTAAAGTGCATTCTATGAGGGTTAGTCTAGGAGTTAGTGATAGTATGAGTAATTTTTGTGCTAAATGAGGTCCATGAGACCACTCATGATGTAATAAGGTTCAAATGTGCCATTTAATGTAGCTTTGAGTCTTTAGAAGGAATTCTAAGTTGAAAATCTTAAGTTAATTATTAGTAAACAATGCATAATTAGCAATGTAAAGGGTTAAAATCCTCTTAAAGAAAGGTGGTTAGGTGGTTATAGGTGTTGGAGGAGGTTATTGAAGGTATATTTGGTTGATTCCATCATTGTAAATGCAATTTTGAAGATCTTGAATGAAAAAAACTCAGTTTTACTTTGAAACTACGCTCTTTTTTGGTATTTCCTAAATTTTGCTTGGCTAGAACAGTCCGTACAACTCTAGATCTTGGTTGAAGGCTGACATGGTATATTAGGTCACTGATTCTACTTTCAAATGCTTCATGTTTGATTGAAAATCATTAATTTTGGAGTGAGTTATCTCTGTTTTCCTGAAACTGCTCTGTTTTGGTGCAAGTTGGTAGTTTGAGAGTAATAAAATGAGTTTTTAGGGCATTCCACCTATTGTAGCAATTGTAACTTAGTGGAATGACCCAATTTGTTGTAACATAGGTTTCCAAATGCTGTGGAGGTTGGAGGAAGTGTGTTTGTGGGTTTTGGGTGTTGCCCTAGGTTGAATTTGTTTGATTTTCCTTGTGAAAGTGAGGAACTAAATGATGGTTTATGAGTTTTTTGGAAGAAATAACCTATGTGATGAAGTTTAAAGCTTTTTTAGACATAAATATGAGTTTTTGAATAGGTGGTAGGGTCTGGAAAGGTCTGGAGGTATGATTGACAATAAACCCACCTTTTGAAGGCCTAGAATCAAGGGTTTTAGGGTTTGCCATGTTGGAAGAGTTTATTTTTGGAAACTAGTGGTGGATTTAGTAGTTTTTGGGATTTTAATTACTACCCCAAGGTTTCATAAGGTTTGGTGGAGTTTAAAGGGTACCTTCTTTGTAAAAGTGGGCTAATCCACTAGCCTTTTCCATGGCAGGAGTATTGGATCTTTGAATTTGTCCAAAAGAGTTGATATTGGTTTTCCTGTATGTTTTATAACTTGCAAAAGGGTATCTTAATAATCCTTGATTTTGTTAGGTGTTTTGGAAAATATTGGTGAAAATGCCTAAACTAGGTTTGCACTGAAACTAGGGTTTAGGAGTGAAATTGGGAAATTGTGCTTCTGATGATTGTTGAACTTGGAAGACTGGTTGAATTACTTTATATGATCATTTTAATCTTTTAGATGCCTCTTGAAGGAAAGTTTCCAATTTGATTAAGGTTGAGCCTCCTGACTCTACATCAGAGTGGGATCAGAGCGAGGAAGTAGATCTCTTAAAGATTGAAGGAGAAAGGACATCATGGCTACCAGAGGTTTGAATGAGAAGGAGAAATAGATGACGAATGCAATTTTCAAGACTAGGTGCAATTGCAAAGGTAAGGTATGCAAGGTTATGGTTGATTCAAGTAGTTTGGATAACTTGGTAGCTCTTGAAATGGTTGAAAATTTGAACTTAGAAAGGTTCCCACATGATTCACCTTATTATGTTTCATTGATGAATGGTGAGAACACATTTTTTGTTAAAGAGAAATCATGGGTTGAATTTCAAATAGGTGAATATAAGGACAAAATATTATGTGATATTGTACCATTGAACCCTTGTCATCTAATGTTTGGGAAACCATGGTGTTGGGAAAGATTTGTTCTGTACTATGGCAAGGATAATAGTTACCAAATTAAAAAGGATGGGAGGATTTATGTTCTGACTTCATTGGTGGAAGATGGCCAAGACAAGAAAACAAGGGTTCTACTACAGGAAATACAAAAGTTCTTAGGATACAAAGAAGACAAAGACAGGGATGAGGAAAAAGGGCATAGCATAGATACAGTGGAGAAAGAAAAGCACCATCAAGAAGTATTGAATAAGATAGAGCAGCTTGAAGACAAAAAGGAAACAAAGAAAGTGAAGGTCAGAAGTGAAAAGACCTTGAAGGCATGAGAAAAGGATGGAGAATGTGATGAAGGAAAAGTTGAAGTCACCACCTACAAAAGGATTGTTGAGACAGCATGGGTAACAACAGATTCAAAGTTGAAGTGTGTAAAGGATGATGAGAAAGGAAGAAGCAAGAGTGAAATGACCTTGAGAGGGAAAGGTAAGCTTGAAGTGTGTATCAAAGATAAAGGACAGGTAGAAGTTTGTTCATTAAAGGATAATGGTGTTCTAGGGCAGACACCCATGAAGAATACAGTGGTACATAAAGTTGAGATAGGTTATTGTGAGAAGAAGGTGCTTGGGAGAGAGGTCCTAAGAAGAGAAGATGAGATCAAAGAGAATGAAGGTGAGTTACTTAAACAAAAGAAACTTTGGCATAATGGAGCCACAAGGGAAGAAGAGTGCTGTCCACTGTTTGGGAAAGAGCACGAGATGCAACAAAAGGTTGAAGGTAAGGATGGTAGACCTAAGGATAAAGAGGTCTTGGAAATTGAGAAAATGAAGAATGGGGAAGTGACTAAAAATGAAAATGATGAGAGGAATGAAAGAAGTCTTGAAAGGCTTGAAGGTGATGAGAAGATCATGGTTGGGATGGTTTTGTGTCCTTTAAGGATGAGAGAAGATAAAAGATAGTCAAGCATTGCAAAAGTAGTGAGTTGTGGCACTGAAAACACAAAGGTAGAAGAAGAATATGGGTTGAAGATGAATGAAAATGAGTGCCAAAGGAAATGGCAAGTGATGAAGAGAAGGTTGGTTGTGACAAATCAGTGTAAGAGAATAGGAGATGAAGGACAAATGGATAGTATTCTTGAGGTTGATAGGACCAAAGTCCTTGAAATGGAATCTCAGAGATCTGAGATAAACAGTCAAGAAGTTAATAAGTTTGAAAATATAGTGTAGGCTATGAAGGTAGTGATGGTAGAAGGCAAGGGTCTAATACAAGACCTGAGAGTAGGTGATGAGTAGGTTGTGGAAGTCAGGGAAAAGACAGTAACCTATGAAGATTGGCAAAAAATAGTGAAAGAGACTATGGAAGAGTTTGGAGAGTTTATAGGAGTTGGGAAAAGGTTGGAATGTGTAGTCACCATGAGAGGTGAAGGATAGATAGTAAAGGTTTTGCAGAGGGTTACAATAAGGACAGAGGCTAAGATTGAGAAGTTGACAGTGCTAGGCTAGGGAATGGCTAAGAGAAGACAGTGTGTGTGGTCACCAAATGAGTTGGAGAAGAGAGGAAAATATGAGATTGGGACAATGAGTTATCCTTGGTTGTTGAGTTTAGTAATCAGGCTATTGTATGCTATTGAGACAAGGGATCCAAGCATAATTCATTTGATTGTAGGTGTGAAGTGGAAGGATAAGGGGCTGAGAGTGAAGGGAATTACTGATTTGTTCATCCTTCTAATAGTGGTCAGACCAAAGGTTAAAATGAAAGTGGCAGGGAAAAATGCAGATTATGTTGCAGATAATAGAATTGAGGGGCATAACTACATGTATAATTGGCCAAGGCTCATTAAAGAGCATGGAAAAGAGATACTAATGCATGGTTGTTTAGGTTTGTGTATTTAATTTTTGTTTGCAGGTGTTAATGAAGACAAAAGGCAGCAAGAAGATTCATTTGAGCAGGATTAACCATGGCAAGGTGAAGACAAAGCAAAGTATGAAGGGTATAAAGTACCTTGGAGGAAGATTTCCATGTAGGTGACTTGGAGCAGGTTTGAAGGGATTGTGCAAAGAGTTGGAGAAAACCCATGGATTAATTTATGGGGCATAAATTTTTTGTACCCGGGGAGTATGGTGCAGGAGCACCTAAAAACATGTAATTGCAAAGTGCATTCTATGAGGGTTAGTCTAGGAGTTAGTGATAGTATGAGTAATTTTTGTGCCAAATGAGGTCTATGAGACCACTCATGATGTAATAAGGTTCAAATGGGCCATTTAATGTAGGTTTGAGTCTTTAGAAGGAATTCTAAGTTGAAAATCTTAAGTTAATTATTAGTAAACAATGCATAATTCGCAATGTAAAGGGTTAAAATCCTCTTAAAGAAAGGTGGTTAGGTGGTTATAGGTGTTGTAGGAGGTTATTGAAGGTATATTTGGTTAATTCCATCATTGTAAACACAATTTTGAAGATCTTGAAAGAAAAAAACTCAGTTTTGCTTTGAAACTACACTCTTTTTTGGTATTTCCTAAATTTTGCTTGGCTGGAACAGTTCGTACAACTCTAGATCTTGGTTGAAGGATAACATGGTATGTTAGGGAACTGAGTCTACTTTCAAATGCTTCAGGTTTGATTGAAAATCATTAATTTTGGAGTGATTTATCTTTGTTTTCTTGAAACTGCTTTGTTTTGGTGCAAGTTGGTGGTTTGAGAGTAATAAAATGAGTTTTTAGGGCATTCCACCTACTGTAGCAATTGTAACTCAGTGGAATGACCCAATTTGTTGTAACATAGGTTTCCAAATTCTGTGGAGGTTGGAGGAAGTGTGTTTGTGGGTTTTGGGTGTTGCCCTAGGTTGAATTTGGGTGATTTTCCTTGTGAAAGTGAGGAACTAAATGATGGTTTATGAGTTTTTTGGAAGAAATAACATTTTTTGGAGGAAATAACCTATGTGATGAAGTTTAAAGCCTTTTTAGGCATAATTATGAGTGATTGAATAGGTGGCAGGGTCTGGAAAGGTTTAGAGGTATGATTTACAATAAACCCACCTTTTGAAGACCTAGAATCAAGGGTTTTAGGGTTTGCCATATTGGAAGAGTTATTTCTGGAAACTAGTGGTGGATTTAGTAGTTTTTTGGCATTTGAATTGCTTCCCCAAGGTTTCATAAGGTTTGGTGGAGTTTAAAGGGTACCTTCTTTGTAAAAGTGGGCTAATCCACTAGCCTTTTTGCATGGTAGGAGTATTGGATCTTTGAATTTGTCCAAAAGAGTTGATATTGGTTTTCCTGTATGTTTTATAACTTGAAAAAGGGTATCTTAATCATCCTTTATTTTTTAGGTGTTTTGGAAAATATTGGTGAAAATGCCTAAACTAGGTTTGCACTGAAACTAGGGTTTAGGAGTGAAATTGGGAAATTGTGCTTCTGATGATTGTTGAACTTGGAAGACTGGTTCAATTACTTTATATGATAATTTTAATCTTTCTAGATTCCTCTTGAAGGTAGGTTTCCAATTTGATTAAGGTTGAGCCTCCTGACTCTGCATCATTAAGGTGGTCAGACGTACAAGTTTTTATATTTTTTAAAAGTTATAATAAAAAATTCATAATTAATTATTTACTTGGAAAATAATTACCAAAAATATGCATCACATTGAGACATGAGTCCTCTACTTATATCTAAAATCTTATAAAAAAATAGTATCATTTTATTGCATGGCTAGGGTGGCCAAACAAACACCTACTTATTTTTTCCCTGAAATTTAAGTACTACTACATTGAAATTTCAAATTTTCACCAAATAATTTTTTTTTTTTTAGATAAACCTAGTAGCTTAGAAACTATTCAATTTTATACATATTTTGTTCTTACATTTTTTTGAAATACTATAGATAACGTATTCAAATTTTTATATCAAGTTTCCTAAGTTAGATTTTTTTGAATTTTTTGCCACTTAAGGGCCTATTTATTCCATGATGTTCTTGCACATACCCACTTGATTCAGTGTTCATCTTCCATTATTCTAATTTATTTTTTCTTGAGCTGATCACAGGGTTCTTTTCTCTTTTCTCAACTCATTGATTTTTTCTTTTAATGATTGAATGAATTTCTCAACATTCATGAGACTTGCTTGCAATTCCTAGACTTTAGATTTGGACTAATGAAGATCATCTAGGGCCACCAAAATTTGTTGTTGCGGACTACTAGAATCCATTGAATCATTTTCTCGGATCTTCCCCAAGCTTTTAAACTTCTTTCGAGGAACTATGCTCTGATACCAATTGTTGCAATCAAGGAACACTAAGAGGGGGGGTGAATCAACGTTTTGCAAAATTAAACTTTATTAACTAGATCCTTAAACCACTTATAGCATTGAACCAAAAGAAAGATGCAACAACACAAAAGAACCAACCACAACACCATAACACAAGGATTTTTATGTGGAAACCCTATTAGGGGAAAAACCATGGTGGGGATTAACCCACAATATTATAACTATACTCAAAATAGGTGTTTACATAAGGGGAATGCACATGCATTTAGGCACATTTCCTAGAGCTCACTGCTCATATCCAATTTAAAGAAGACTCACTATCTTACAAAATATTTGGATTACATCTAGAAGATTTGAACTAAGAGAATAGCATTTTCTAATGTCTGAATATAGTTTCGGTTAAGCATATCAATCACATTCGTGACCTTCTATCTGATTCTTCTCTTTTGCTCTATCTTCTTTAATTCACATCACAAATCCATTCATGCACAAGTTAAACTATGCATAATCACTCTACAATCCTTTTGAATTTCACAACATACATCAATAAACTTCACACATACATCAAATGATATAAATTATCTCTTATATATATATATATATCTACAACTAATGATTTAATCAACCATATGTTGGCTTCAATAAGACAAAATATTTACAAACCGTCGAATCAATCCACAAATAATTTTCAATGTACACCAACCAAAGTTAGCCACAACATAGTGAGGACCCAAAACAAAATCCTCAAACACAAAAATACCTTAAACAATTTCACCTTGACCATTTG
This sequence comes from Sequoia sempervirens, assembly GCA_007258455.2. Lineage (NCBI taxonomy): Eukaryota > Viridiplantae > Streptophyta > Pinopsida > Cupressales > Cupressaceae > Sequoia > Sequoia sempervirens. Next base: position 12,801,473 of record VDFB02379711.1, read on the forward strand.
CAACATGCTACATTCACTTAGTTAGCCTTCTTGTACTATTAAACATAAAAAAATCAATTGGATCTTCCAACTTGCACACATATCAATACGAGGCTCTGAAACTCAACAATAGCATAGATCATACAATGAAAAAACTTCTCTAATATCCACAACTAAAAATGATAACAAAAAATTGCATATGAATCGATGAACATAATTTTGTTGGATGCTCTATTCTAACTTGACAGTTAATAACAAAATGTCAATCTAACTTCCGATATTAACAAATACTGACAAGCACATCAAAACACTAACTAAGATTGCCATCAATGACAAACCAGATGACATTTGCAGTGTCTCTTACCAACACTGGATAACTCTCTCTCTCTTAGGTCTTACTCACTACCATGCTACCTAGACTAATTTTTGTCACTCCTATCCCCTCCCCCTCTCTCTCTTAGGTCTCACTCCCTCCCTTTCTATCTCAAAAAATATTGCAATGTAGTTCACATTTGGTGAGTGCTAAATTTAGCGCACTCCAAATTTGGCGAGTTCCAAATGTGTTTTTTTTCCTTAGAACAATAAAATAGGGGTTAACCTCATGATTCAGGCCCACATGTTTTTGCATTTTTCTAGTTCAATGCTTTATTTGACTCAAGAATGCCCTTTTTGTGTTCACTCCTTGTTGTACCAATCTATGCTTGATCCATCATCGTTTTACCACCAATTTGTATGCTAGACAATGTGAAGAAGACAATTTGAAGTTTCTACATCATTTTACATTATCTCAGGTAATATATTCATTTTTGTAATATTGAAATTATTTTATTTAGTTTTTTTTTTTTTCTCACAATATAAACCAAATTCCTGTCATGATTTTATTAATCACAATAGTTTGACATAGAATTCAACATTGAATTAGATGGGAGTTGCATAAAAAGGCTTATTTTTTATAAGTTTGAAGAAAAAAAATTAAAAACATGACATAGGGTATGTGTAGGATCACGATGGGCTAAAAAGTGGCAATATTATGGGTATTTGTAGGGTATGTGGTTAATGACTTTCTTTTACCCAAAATTGATGAAATAAAAAAGGTTTTTTAAAGGAGATTCTCAAGTTTCCACCAATATAAATTATGTTTTACTTTGAATTTAATAAATAATTATTATTCATTTTCTATTTGAATTACGACTAAATTCCTAATTGATAGGCTAATTGAAAAACATCTATAGATTTCAAATGGTATCACATTTTTTGAATCCAAAATGTGCATCACATTCTATGCTTCACATACTATAAGATTAAAAAAATAAAAAATTGAATTTCATGAAGTTTTGACCAAGTTAAGGTGGTCAAACATATGAGTTTTTATATTTTTTAAAAGTTGTAATTAAAAATTCATAATTAATTATTTACATGGAAAAAAATTATAAAAAAATATGCATCACATCCTAACATAAGTCCTCTACTTATGTCTAAAATATTATAAAAAAATATTATTAATTTATTGTGGTTAGACTAGTCAAACAGACACCTACTTCCTATTTTTTCCCTAAAATTTAAGTACTACTACATTGAAATTTCAAATTTTCACCAATTTTTTTTCTTTCTTTAAAATAAACCTAGTAGTTGAGAAACTACATTCAATTTGCTACAGATTCTATTCTTACATATTTTTGAAATAATAAAGATAACTTATTCAAATTTTTACGTCAAGTTGTGTTTTCTAGAGTTTTTGCCACTTAAGGGCCTATTTTTTCCATGATGATCCTGCACATACCCCATAATTTAGATGAATTCATGTTTTGCTTTGTTTTTATAGTTTATAGACCATTCATTTGATTGTTTTATTAATCTCCATTGTTAAACATAGAATTCAACATTTAATTACATGGATCCTAGATGTAAAAGTTTAATTTTTAGGAGGATGAAGATAAAAAATGGAAAACATGACATAATAGATTCAAATTCATGTAAAATTATATAGAGGATTTGAAAAATTTCCTCAAGGAAATACCTCAAAGCAATGTGGTCTTACAGAATTTAAACAACTTATATATCTAGAGGATTTTCAAAATTCATTTTTGCTCCTTGATGGACTGTACCTTTAACCTCTTCTAATGTAACTACCACATTACATCTAAATCAAAAGGTTTTCTTATCCTTGATGGAATATAACTTTAACCTCTTCTAAGATAATTCTATGCATTTGATGTCTTCATAATTTAGGTTGAATAAATCCTAAATAAAGCATGCACAAATAAGCAATAAGTTGAATCATCATTCAAACACTTCCCCTCAATTTTCTTCTAAAAACTAGAATATATTTGAAAACATCTATGTAGTCATGCCTAAAATCATATTCATTGTCTTAACTATACTAATATATTATCTTGTTGAACAACCATTTCCTCATGAATTAAGAACTTGATAGGCAATGGTTGATATCTAAACTTGTTGTGAGGTGTTTTCCCTAGTAGGGTGTCAATCAAAATTTATATTCAATGTTGACATGATTTTTAGTGATAGTTGTGGGAAAAAAATTATTTTCAACTAATTTGGAAAACCTAAGAGCTTTCATCAATCTTAATGCAAGTTTCCATTTCAAAAATTCACCTTCATCATGAGTGCTTAGTTAAATTAGAGTGACTTGACATAGTTTTTAATGCAAGTTTCCATTCATTCATACCATTTACCTTTCTAACAAATAAAAAATGGAAAATTTTGTACAATTGAAAATGCTTATTGTCTTTCTAAGTTACCTCATCACCAAAGAAATAGTGAATAATTTCAAGATATAGCAGATCACAAACCCTCCTTTGAATTCATTGTTCAAGCAAACTATCCTCAATAACTCATGCAAAATTATAATTTAGCAACCCTCCTTTTATTAGCACATGCATATAGGCCTATAAAAAATTAGTACCAAGTTTCATATATTTTCACTAGACGCATCAAAAGTTATGGGTTTTTTAAATCTTGCTATAAACCCTAGGTTGGGGACATCAATGTTTGATTTAAGTAACACTAGTTACATTATGTTTAGGAATCAAAAGACATGTTTGATAAGTTAAATTAGTTATTCAATGTAAAGTAATGGTTTGAGTTTTAAAGATATGCAGTGCAATGTAATGAGCGATATGAATATGTTTCATAAAATGCAATGTAACCAATGGTATGGATATGTTTCAAAAAATGCATTACTTACTTCTTACAGTATGGAGGTAGGCATGTATGATGTTTGTTTTAGCATATACATGTTTGATAATATTCTTTGGTAGACATGTACGGAAAACATGGTGCATATGAAAAGGAAGTGAGTTGTTTGAAAGAATGCCTCAAATAAATGTGGTCTCATGGTGATGTCCATCAACATGAGACCACATTTCTTGGAGGCATTTTTCCAAACAGCTCATTGCCTTCTTCCATAAAATGCTTTGGTAGACATGTATGAAAAATTCTAAGGTAGACATGTATGAAAATTGTTGTAGCATAGACATGTTTGATAAGATGTTTTGATATATAAAAAAATTGGTTTCATAGAGAAAGGTAGTTAGCTATTTGAAAGAATGCCTCAAATAAATGTGGTCTCACATGGTGATGACCATCATTGTGAGACCACATTTCTTGGAGGAATTTTCCCAAATATCTCAATTCCTTCTTTCATAAAATCCATTGGTTTGTTTCATAAAATGCAATGTAATGAACAATATCAATATGTTTCATAAAATGCATTACTTCATTTTGTTCCATGTGCGTTTGTGAACATGTATCATTCAATGTCATGCTAAGAAATTGAGAAAAGCCTCTAACACTGGAAGAAAAAGAAGTTAAAAATGCAAGGAGAAGAGATTCAAAAATGAAATCTCATGAAAATTGTAGCCAATACAACAAGAAATTCCTATGCAATCTAAGACAGATGTCCAATTGGCAACACAAAGGGCACAAATGAAAAAACTTCATGGAAGGAAACAAATGGATCTTGAAGTTTGGGGCACATCATCAACCATAGGTGAAGTTCAATGCACACCATCTACAATATATCATGCTCAAAGTACAACAAAAATCACATCTCCAATTGAAGACACACCATCAACAACATGCATTTTTTAAAGTACATTAGCAAACACATCTCTATTTTAAGGCACTCCACATATGAAATCTCAAGTTGGAGGTACAACATCGTTTACATGTCAATATCAAGGTATGTCATCAATTTCACCTCTGATTAAAGGTATGCAATCTTTCCTCAATGTTGTTGACATTCCTAATGTTGACACAACTTTACCTTTGAGAAATCCTCCTAGAGTTTTGCATAGAAAACCTAAATATTTTATTGATATTGATTCCAATGTTTTAAAATGGATGCATAATAAGATTCCAAAGCGTACATGTCAAAGATATGCATAGAAGATATGGAGTTTATTTTTTGAGAAGCTAAGTGAGGGTGGAAGATTTCAACTATTTGTTGAAATGATGAGGCAACTCAAATTTAGGCCCACCATGAAGGCTCTTGGACTAATAATATCAAATGACTCAAGTGAAAATTATATTGTAAAGAATTTAATGAGTGCATACAAGAGCATGGGTTCTACCTCACACATGAAAGATAGTTGTGCCACATGACATGTGATGACAACATTGTTAAGTAGTCAAAAAAGGAACAAGATGAACCTTATAAAGAAAATTAAGTATTTAAAAATAAGTAGATCATCTCTAATGCGAGCCAAAGGAAGGCATGAAAGACTAGAGGATCCAAATAGCAATGAGTTATGGGCATTCTCGGGTAGAGTACCACAAAAAGATAAAGAAATTGCTCAAGCCTTGAGATTTATAATAGAATATTTTTGGAAGGATAACAAAAGGACCTATCCCAATCAAAGAGATGTTGTAACAAGGATAATTGGTTGTCAAATCCATGAGCCACATCCAAAGCATTTTTTGGATACCACTCAAACACATTTTTTCTGATTTTGTATGGAGGTTTCCTCAAATTAAAATATGTCAAAGGTATTTTGAAATGCTAAATCCTTTTTATGTCAAAATAAATCACACATGCACTACTTGTTGTTGTAGAGTATATATTGATTTTTCTAACCATTGTGATGTTTATCAATGTATATGTGTAGATATGCATACTAACAATGTTTTACAGGAATGTAGCATAAGGCCTCCACCTAAATCCTTAAGGGAATTATTATCTTCCATTTTATGTGAAAGAGTGGATGGTCAAATTTTTTATAGGAAGTCATATTTAGATGGCACAGGTGATCATTGTGGTGGCATGCAACATTTTCCAATTTTCCAACAAATGGCTAGTACACACAATTGGAAATGGAATTATGGAATTTGGACAATACAAGACAATGGCCTATAGTCTAAAAGATGGGAAAGAAGCAAAGAAGTGTGAATTGGTCAGTGATAAGATTCCAGTGTATTAGTTTATGGGAATTTTCCATGATCATGTGATCTATGAGTATGCAAGGCATACACATAGAGCTTGATGGTTGGACTCGCAGTTCAAGTTATGCAAGGAAACGTTTCCACTTCATAACATTGTTTTAGTTGCTGAATTCATGGAGAAATATAGAGTACAACCAAAAAACAAGGTGTAATTACAATACTTCAACTCCATGCAGGTTGCTATATTTTTGCATATAGCATTCATTTATACAAATGATAGTACAAAGGATAATAGAAAGGTATTAAGGGAGTATCACTTTTACATCAATGATGATCGCACACATTCTACAAAGTTTTTACAAGGTTGATTTTAGATGTTCTATGCTAATCTGGCTAGGAGGGGCATATCATCCAGTCAACATATCATATGGTTAGATAACTATACATCGCAATTCAAAAACTCTAGAATGTTTTATTGGTTGACCAGGATGTAAAGGATTGGCGTTGTTCATCATAAATGGAACTTCTCAGATGCTGAGCATGGAAAGGGGGAGCATGATGAAGCAGGTGCATGTATCAAAAGATCCTTAGCACAAGAAGAGTTAAAGTACAAAGATAGTAAAGTTGACAGATGCAAAATAAATTGTTGAATGGTGCAATCATGCAATGATTCTAGGTAATGAAGGTAATTCTTGATTTCATATATTTTTTCATTTAGTAGATGATACTAAAATTGCAAAATATGAGGATTGTTGTACACTAACAAGATCAAGTGAGCTACACTCTTTTAGAAGCTCCAATGTAGGTACATGGACTATCCATATGTAGAAGATAGAATGATTTTGTTCTTCATGTACACTTCAAACATGGAATGATTGTGAATCAAAAGAGTGGGTGATAAATGGCCTATAAGAAGTCTAACCCCACTTGACACTTATCAACTCCTGATGGCTCTACAAATCATGAAGATGCAATCATATGTTGACTTTGATATTGAACCTACTAGAACCAGGTAATATATATTAATTTGTTGTTTTACTTTATGTTCATTAAATACATCTAACAAGATGAGCATATTAATGTAGGGAATGTTTATGTGGTGATTATAGATGAAGACAATAAAGAGGGAACAAATTATTACCTGTGTCATTGTATTACGGACAAAAAGAAATTAGAGATCCTAGTTATAGATGGAGAAAACATAGAATATCCTATAGGTTTGGTGGTTGTTACTGGAACATGGATTATAAGGTACGCAGTTAATAATGTTGCAATTTGGTTGTTTGAGGACTTTGACATGCATTGAAAGAATCTTCAGTACTCAAAACTTGTTGTCATAGCCAATGGTCATTTGATGAAACACAAGGGAAGACTTACAAACAAGAATTTTTGGAAAGTGCGAGAGTTTGACCATGAGGCAATACTTGACACAATAAAGAGTAGAGCAGACCCAAATGGTTCCTTGGATTGATTTTTAAGTATGCACATTGAATTTGTAAAGTCATGTTATTAATCATTGTTTTCTTTTAGGCATAAGTTAGATTATAGAAGGGTTTACAATATTGCATTATTGTTAATTTGCAAAATGAAATTATATGCTACTCTCTATTGACTACCTTTAATTTGGTATTTAGAACTATCATTGATGCATTTATGACTATCTTTTCACCTGTGCTTAATAATTAGATGTTTTATTTAGTGAAGAGATAGGCAAGACTAGTGAAGGAGAAAAAAGGGAAAGGATTCATGTTAAATATTATTAACATAAGAAAATAACAAAATTAGTTTCTAGTGCAAGTATTTAGTGGTATGAGAAACAATGGTTCCTGGTGCATTTTTTGGTTTTCAATTTTCTCTTTCTTTTCCATTTCGTAGATTTGTTGGATTCCTATATGCTACATGTTTAATGTTAATTATGATTATATATTCATGAAATTTATACCTAGGATCATTGAGAGATGAGAAAGTATCAAAAGATGGGCCACATCAGGGTATGTACAGGATCATCATGAAAAAAAAGACCCTTAAGTGGCGAAAAATGTAGAAAAATTAGAGTTAGGAAACTTGATGTATAAGTTTGAATAAGTTATATATAGTATTTTAAAATTATATAAGAATAGAATCTATAGAAAATTGAATGTAGTTTCTAAACTACTAGGTTTTTTTTAAAAAAAACATCTATTTGGTGAAAATTTGAAATTTCAATGAAGTAGTACTTAAACTTCACGGAAAAAATAAGAAGTAGGTGTTTGTCAAACCACCCTAACCATAATAAAATGATAATATATTTTTATAGGATTTTAGATATAAGTAGAGGACTCATGTCACGATGTGATTTATATTTTTTTGTAATTTTTTTAAAAGTAAATAATTAATTATGAATTTTTTATTACAACTTTTAAAAAATATAAAAGCTCGTATGTCTGACTACCTTAACTTGGTCAAAACTTCATGAAATTCATTATTTTTAATCCTATAGGATGCAAGGCATAGAATGTGATACATGTTTTAGATTCAAAAAATGTGATATCATTTGAAAGCTATGGACGTTTTTCAATCATCCTATCAATCAATACTTTAGTCATAATTCAAATACTATAAAATGAATAATATTTATTAAATTCAAAGTAAAGAATAATTTATATTGGTGGAAAGTTGAGAATATCCTTTAAAAACCCTTTTCATTTCATCAATTTTGGGTAAAAAAAATCTTCATCCAGATACCCATCATATCACCACTTTTTGGCCCATCATGATCTTGCACATACCCATAACCATTGTAGGACCTTCAATTGATCTACTTATAGCATGCATGAAGGTGATAATAGATCTAGTTAGAAGGTGTATGTTTGACATTATTCAATTATTGGTCTTTTAATAATTTTAATGTGACTTCATGTCTAAAATTTTTAGGCTTTTGGGGGGTTTTTGTGGACCAATTTCTAGTGAGAGTACACAAGCATGTCAAGGCTACTACCCATATGTTTCTAAGGGAGTATGGGATATACATGTTTTCAAGCATTTTGGAATGTAAATAACTAGGCCACCTAAGGTGGATTGGAGAAAACAAATTGGGCAACAACTCCTTTTATTTCTTCTTGTACAAGATATTTCATGATCTAGGTTGCAAATGGGAGGATTAATTCCCTACATGTATTGCTACAAATATTGAGAAATGGGAGGATTTTCAAAATGTTTTTCCATCACTATTGCAATATTTTATATTGTATTAATGTATTTTTTGAAATTAAAAAATTATGAGAAATTAATACATGAAAATGTGTATATTCCTTAATATGCCTCAATTAAATGTGTATATTACATTTAAAGTTGGTTTTAATGGTTTATGGTTTACATTTAAAGGCTTATATTTCATATGAAAGTGTTGGTTTCAACCTTTTTCATGAAGGAAAACAAGTTTCACAACTTCAATTTGTTGAAATGGACACACAACTAAAAAGCCAAAACTAAAAAAAACAAAGCCTTAGAGATACCTTTATAAAGAAATTAAACTTCTAAATTTATCCATTCATTGAAAACTTCCTTGTTGCAATTTCAATTCTAACCTTGCCACAAATCAGTGACAAAATCCTTTAGAATAGGCAACTTTCTCAAACATTTTGATGTGGAAAGGTTGCATTAATAAGGAAAAATGACCATAACCTTGACTGTGAAGATGTTCAGTAATGGATTCAATGGTGACTGTTAAGTTGTCTTGAAGGAAAAGCATGTGGATTTATGACAAAATCTAAAACAATGCCTTCTACTATAACATACATATTTTCTTGGTCTTCTATAAACCCAAGAACCCCTTCCATCATCATTGTTTTACATTAAAACTTGATCAACCCTTCCTCATTTAGTATGTTTCAACTTGAGGCTAAAGTTTGCATCAGAAGGCTGTGAACTCACTAATGAGTCCAAATAATGGCTCAAATTTGATAGGGTTTATTATATATTTGTTGTTGTTACTATAGTATTTAGCACCTAGTTATTGAAACTTTCCATGTTATTTCCCTAAATTTATGAACCTTGGGAATGAACTTATCCTTGTGACTTTTGATAATATTAACATACTATGTGATATATCTATGTAATCTTACATGTGGTTGAAGGGATATTACTTTTTAAGGTAATTATGGATATGAATTTTTTTTGTGCTAATGTCATTATGCAGGTTCACATTAAGATGTTGATATAAATGAAGCCTACAAAGTAGAAGTTCCTACCAACTAGTCGATTGCTAAGGAAGTAAAAAAGATGGTCATTAAAGAGGTCAATGGAGGGAAACTCTCAATGGAGGGAAACTTCCAATGGAGGGAAACTCCTAGCTTGTGAAGAAGTTGTAGCTTACCTTTAAAATGATCATATCTATTAGTTGAGAAAATATAGGAAGTGTGTTGTGCTATATCCTCATTGAGGAAAGTCTACTTTAACTAAATCTAGTGCATGCATAAATTCCTCCCTCTCCTTTCCATGTTTTCAATAAATGGCATCCTCCTATTATGTTGGAGTCAACTACCTAGCTAGTTAAGGTTAATTAGAAGCTTTTCCCTCTATAAATAATGGTCAAATGTCCCTTTTCACAAGGTTTGATGTTCTAAGATTGTAATTGCATTTTTAGTTTAAGTAATATAGTCATATTGTTGATATGTTGTAATCATGTTTTCAAGGAACAAAATGATATTCTAATTTGTTGTGTTTTAGTTAGCTTAGGGAAGACTCATTCAAGGGGGGCCACTTGGTGAGAATTCCATGCATTTAATTTAATAGTTTTTTTTTTATTCAATCATTAATTTCAGTTTTAGTCATTGTCTATTTCTACAACCATTGGAACTTTATTCTATGAATGTTCCTATAGCCAAGGCAAACATAGTAACTTCTTATCCATTTTCTAAGATTGTTATTTCTGCTATCCATTCTAGTTTAGTGGTTGGTGTTCAATTTAGTTTATAATTCATATTCAACACTTTTGTTAATTCCTTTCAAGCATTTTATTTTCATTACTATTCCTTTTCTAGTTATAGAATGAGGTTGACTATAGTTGAGTCCTAATGCACATACAATGTTGACCCATTTCAAGTTTACATCCCTGGGTTAACAATGAAATTCACCTTCATGATGAGAAAGATAACTACTTAGTGTAGATGTCTAATCTCTAAGTCATGGCTCTAAGGGCTTAGTTATTGCACCATTAGAGGAGGACAACATTTAAGGTGTTGTTGTTGAGGATGGTGTCAAACTAGGAAGTTCTTTGGAGTCATTTATAGTTTCTTTCTTGCTTTAGTATCTTTGAAGTTTTTTCTTAGCATGCCCTTCATTTGAGAAAAGTACTGATCTATTATTCTTTCACCAATTCTTTGTGTGAGTTGGATGATATTGAGTTAATACCTCATGCATAGAGGCAGGAGAAGAGATGCTCATGGGAGATTCCTTCCTAATGACCCTAATCTTGATAACCAGCTAGTTGAGTTTCAAAATATGCCAAGAGACAAAGAAGAAGAGGAGAGAAATCCTTTTGTTGATGCATTTCTCAATTTGACCAATTTTGAAACTTCCTTTGAAGACCAAGCTACCCAAAAGTTGATTGAGAATCCATTTTCTTTGGCACTCCATCAAGTAGATATGGATGTTACAAATCCAAATAGACCTAACTAGCCATCTCTTCCATTTCCTATCACTCACCAGAATGAAGTCGATAATCTCAAGAACATCCCTACTTTAGTTCTTCCTAAGTTCTATGGGATTATCACAAAAGACCTTGAAACTTTCTTGTTTGAGTTTGATATCCTTTGCAGAAGCTATGACTATATTATTGATTCTCATAAGATTAAATTGTTTCCCACCACCTTGAAAGAAGCTTCATTAAGATAGTTTATGAGCTTAGGTGCAAATACTGTAGAGACTTGGGATGATATGAAAACAAAGTTTCTTGAGAAGTATAAATAATACTACAGGGGTAGTGATATGAGAGGAGATGATATTTTCATGGTGCAATAGAAAAAAGATGAGAGTTTGGAGGACTATATTTCAAGGTTTTTGTTTTTCCTAGAGAAATGTCCACATCATGCACTCAATGAAGATTCTAAAAAGTTCCTCTTCCTTAGAGGGATCAATGAAAATTGTATTAATGCTCTGGACCTAATAGGAGGAGGAGCTATCACCCAAGTTCCCTAGGATGATATTAGGAAGATATGTTAGAATTATTCTAGGGCAGCTCTAAAGAAAGGAAAAGGTTACCAATCCTCTATGGATAAATCCTCCACCAATGGAGTCTCAAGGATGTAAATTACTCACTTAATGGCAGATTTCAAGAAAGATATCATAAATAATCTAGCTACTTAGCTAGATACACTTGAAGCAAAGAAGAAACATGAAGAGGAAGAGGCATTGCTAGTAGAATATTGTCCTCATTGCAAACAAAAGAAGGACTGCAAATGCAAAATGGTAGCCAACATTGTCAACAAGAAGATCCCACCTAAATTCAAGCAAATATAGGGTGATGATGATTAACTCTAATACATTGCACAAAGAAAACCATGGGCCCCAAGACAAGGTATGCCCCCAAATCCATTATCTTTTAGTGGGCCTTATTTCAATTCTTATGCATATAGTAATCAATGGAAACCCCCATACCCATCCAAATTTGGAGGCTATCCACCTTAACCTTGAAACAACCCTCCAAATACTTGGTCCAACTACCAAAACTCTGCACCCCAGTGACAGCCATTCCAGGGAAGTTGGTAGCAACCTCCAAGAAACTTGCAACAAACATCTCGATGGAGGGGATGACAATAATGGCCAAACCAAGCAACTGGTTACATGCATTCACCTACACAGCCATAGTAACATGTCATAATGCTTCCCCCTACTAGTTCAAATTCTAGCACACCTAGACCTACTCAAATACCAGCACAACCCACACCTAGCCCAAGTAACAAACCACAACGACAGCCAGTCTAATATATAGATGCTAATCAATTTCTTGAATATGTTGTGAGTGTGATTGATATTCATCTGAGTTCAAGAACCACTTTTCCAACTCCTTGCACTCCTATCATCATCGAGCTTCTTGTAGAAGAATAGGAGCATTAGAATGTCCCTATTCAATCAAGTGTGCCTAAGATTCCTAAACCAGTTCTACAGTTTGATCAAGACCTACCATTTCCTCAAAGGTTAGAAGTTGTTAAACAAAAGGAAGAGAAGGAAGAAAAAACCTTTGATATTCTAGATCAATTGAAATGCATGTGTTAAGATACCTTTGTTTCAAGCCATAAAAGATGTCCTCATATATAGTAAATAAATCAAGGAAGCGTGTCTCAAAAAGACAAGGAGGAAAAAGAAAGAGTCCACTACTGTTCATGTGATGGGATAGTTGGAAAATATCAAGCTTGTGAAAGTTACTTTTCCTAAATATATTGACCTAGGTAGTCCTATGGTAGGAGTTGTTATAAATGGAATCCAAGTAAATAATGCTCTAATAGATTTGGGAGAAATAATCAATGTGATGATTAAGGATATCCTGTAGCAACTAAATGTTACAAATATGAGACCTAATCCTACTATCCTACAACTTGCTAATAGTTCCACCATCAAACTAGATGGTATAGGAGAAGACCTTGTTGTTACTCTAGACTCTTGAGAGTACCCAACATAGTTCATGATCCTTTCCTATAAAGCTACATTGGGAGAACATCCCATTATTTTGAGTAGGTAGTGGTTAGCTACAACCAATGCTTACATTGGATGTTGGTTAGAGGACATGACTATTCCTAATGGGAGAAGCACTAAAAATATTATTCTCTACCCTCTTGCTCAACCATCCCATGATATGGATAACCCCATATGGCCACATGTTGGAGAAGAGGCCGAGGAAGTCAATTCATTGGCACAACTCATGATGATAGGAATAAGCCCTTTTATGTAGCTCCAAGAAGAAGATGAAATATTATCTCATATAATTTAGAACCATTGTGAAGTGAATGGAAAATCATCCACTCATGAATTTGGTTTTGCATATCCATTGTAGAAACTTCTAACTGCTCCTCCCACACCTGAATTTTTTGCAGCAATTCATACATTGTTGCCACATGAGTTAAAAATTCCAAGTACTAGTGAAACATCCATGATTGAATTGACCACACAGGTACAAGTTTTAGAAGGGAAACATCTAAATATTAACAAAAAGTTGAGTCAAGAGCAATAGTTGTCCCTAACAAACCTCTTGAAGTTGAATCAGCATGCATTTGCATGGGATTACCATGACATGAAAGGATTAGATCCCAAGCTTTGTACTCATAGGATCTACATTAGAGATGATTTCACATTAGTAAGGCAGCCACAAAGGAGAATCAACCCTGCATTGAGGGAGATTGTAAAAGGGGAATTACAGAAGTTATTGGATGCAGGATTTATCTACCCTATGTTAAAAAACTAATGGGTGTTTCCATTAGTAATACTCCTAAAAGGTAGGTAAATGGAGATTTTGTGTTGACTATAGAGAACTAAACTCTACCACTAAAAAGGATCACTTTCCCCTTCCTTTCATAGACCAAGCACTAGATTCATTTGCAAGTAAGCAGTATTTTTCTTTCCTAGATGGATTCAGTGGTTATAATCATATATAGATTGCACCTAAATATCAAGAGAAGACAACCTTTACCTATCCTTGGGGGACTGATGCCTATTCAGTACTTCCATTTGGTTTATGTAATACAACTACAACCTTTGAAAGAGCAGTTATTCATATATTTTGAGCTATCTCACATGATTGTATGGAGATCTACACAGATGATTTCACTACTTATGGTGCTGATTTTGCAAAAGCATTAGAAAATATAAGAAATTTTTTGTAGAGATGTGAAGACCATAACTTGTCCTTGAACAGTGAGAAATGCTTCATGATGATGTAGGAAGGAGTAGTCCTTGGCCATTATATCTCTCAGAAAGGAATTCAATTGAACCCAACCAAGATTGAGGTGATTACCAGTCTTCCTATTCTTGCCAAGCAAAAATATGTTGCAAGTTTAATGGGACATGTAGGATACTATAGTCACTTCATAAAATATTTTAGTAAGATGGAAGTACCACTTTATAATCTTCTAACTAAAGTTGTTGAGTTCCAGTGGACAAAGGATTGTGACAAAGCATTCTTTGATTTAAAAGAAGCCTTAACTCATGATCATGTGCTCAAAGGCCCTAATTGGGAATTTCATTTCCATATTCACATAGATGCATTTGATTATGCTATAGGAGATGTCTTGGGAAAAAAAGAGGGGGAAATTGATAATGAAATATACTTTGTTAGCAAAAACCTACAAGGAGTTGAATTTAAATACATAGTGATAGAGAAGGAAATGTTGGAAGTCATCTATGCCTTTAGCAAGTTTAGGCATTATACAATGGGTATGTGGAGGATCATCACAGAAAAAACAAGCCCTTAAGTGGCAAAAAATTCAGAAAAATTAGAATTAGACAACTTTACATAAAAATTTGAATAAGTTATCTATATTTTTTCAAAAATATGTAAAAATAGATTCTATAGAAAATTGAATGTAGTTTCTAAACTATACTAGGTTTATTTAAAAATAAATAAAATCTATTTGGTGAAAATTTGAAATTTCAATGTAGTAGTACTTAAATTTTAGGGAAAAAATAAGAAGTAGGCATTTGTCTGACCATCCTAACCACAATAAAATGATAATACATTTTTATAATATTTTAGATATAAGTAGAGGACTCATGTCTTGATGTGATGCATATTTTTTTTAATTTTTTTCTAAGTAAATAATTAATTATGAATTTTTAATTACAACTTTTAAAAAGTATAAAAAACTCATATGTCTGACCACCTTAACTTGGTCAAAAACTCATGAAATTCAATTTTCTTTTTTTTTTAATCCTATAGTATGTGAAGTGTAGAATGTGATGCATGTTTCAGATTCAAAAAATGTGATACTATTTGAAAGATATGAATGTTTTTCAAATATTCTATCAATTAGGACTTTAGTTGTAATTCAAATAGAAAATGAATAATAATTAATTATTAAATTCAAAGTAAAGCATAATTTATATTAGTGGAAAGTTGAGAATCTCCTTTAAAAACTCTTTTTGTTTCATCAATTTTGGGTAAAAATAAATTTGTCAGCCACATGCCCTACACATACCCATCATATTACCACTTTTTATCCCATCATGTTCTTGCACATACCCTAATAGGATATCATATCTCTTTCCATGCAGCCATAAGATACCTCATTAATAAGCACTTGATTTCAAGTAGGCTAGCAAGGTGATTGTTGTTAATGGTGGAATTTGACATCATCATTGTAGACAAACTAGGAAAGGAAAATGTTGTGATAGAGTTTCTCTCCAAATTAACTAAATTAGAGGACACTCAAGTCATTGATGACTCCTTCCCTAATGAATATTTGTTGTCCATTAGTTTGCACACACCTTGGTATGTGGATATAGCCAATTATGTGGTTACAAGGAGAGTTCCCCCTCATTTCTCTCCAAAAGAGTGAAGGTTTCTTATTGATAAAACTTTTCCTTTCTCATGGATTGTAGGGTGTTTATTTTATATTTGACCAGATCATGTAATGAGGAGATGTGTAAGGGAGGATGAAACATATGATATACTACATGCATGTCACAATGAACCTTGTGGAGGGAACTTTGTAGCTAAGAGAACAACAATGAAGATTCTTAATACAAGGTATTATTGTCCCACACTTCATAAGGATGCAGGAAAGTACACTAGGAAGTGTGATAGATATTAGAGGATGGGCTGACCAACTAAATCTGATGAGATGCCTCTATACCCCTAGGTAGTCATCATACCATTTGATAAATGGGGACTTGATTTTGTAGGACCAATTGATCCACCATCAAAAAAAAAATCTTACACCTTGGTTTGCACCAACTATGTGACCAAGTGGGTTGGCGTCAAGGCTATAAAACATGCTAGAGACAATAAAGTTGCAGAATTCCTCTATGAAGAAATCTTGACATGCTATGGAGTTCCTAGAGAGATAGTGACAAATCAAGGAAATCAATTTACGTCAATTCTTTTCATAGCATTGGTCAATGAATATAATGTAAGGCATAGGAAATCTACTCCCTATCACTCTCAGGCGAATGGACAATCTAAGGTGAAAATTAGGGAAATAGTGGCTATTTATAGGAAATATTGGGCAAATAGGTTGTCAGAAGCTACATGGGCTTATAGAACCACTTGGAAGACATCCACTAGTTTTACTCCTTTTGAATTATTGTATGGAAAAATAGCCCATGATTCCTACAGAGTTTGAACATAAAACTCTTTAGAAAGCACTAGACCTTGGGATAGATATATCTGAGGCATAGAAGGATAGGATCATATAGCTAAATTCCTTAGATGAAATGAGAAAGTCAACTCTTCATCATGTTGAAATGGTGCAAAACCAAAGAGTCAAATGGCATGAAAAATACATAAAGGAAAAGAAGTTCAAACTAGGTGAGTGGGAACTCCTTTATGATTCCAGGTATCAAGATAATGTAGGAAAGCTACAAACCAAGTCGTTGGGACCATATGAAGTTGTAGAGGTATTCTTCAATGGTGTTGTTCAACTCACAACCATTGACCCTATCAGATTCAAGCTCTTAGTCAACAATCACCGTCTTAGGTTATATCATAAGCCAACTTCCAAACAAGAATTCATGTAACAATTTATTCAACACCAAACCTCCAAAGTTCTTGCAACCAAAGGAAGTGAACCTAGTGTTCCTCCTTCTGACGAGTCAAGGTATGCATCAAATCATAATAAAGATTTCCACTTTTGTGGGAATCAATTTCTCCATCAATAAATCCATCTCCATCCTTTCTCTCTATTCCATAACTCCACTATCACTTCACTCCATAATCACTTCATTTAATTTCCCAACTATACTTTTAAAGTAACCCATATTTCAACATTATTTTCAAATGACACTCCAAATTTTTAGGTATGTGCATAACAACTTGCTATATCTTAATTATCTTAAATGCATTTTTTTAATTGTTGTATATTTTTGTACAGCCTTAGTCATAGTCATAATGTCACTAAAAAGGTAAATTGAAGAGTCATATGACATTGGCATTAGCACTGAATAAGAGTTGTAGGAAGCAAAAGAAATTAGGTTTCAGAAGAAGGATTGTAGGAAAGAAAATTTTGTAGAAGTGTTTTCCTAATTGTGGGTAGAAACAATGGGAGGTGAATTGATAAAAATGAACCTACAATTCATGAGTTGATATTGTGGATGCACTCTCTCTAGCTAAATTTAGAAATTTTGGATGGCTAGACTACTTTTTGAAACTAGACAGCTTCAATGAGGACATTGCTCTAGAATTTGCACAAACACTTTCTGATGGTAAGGCAATGGTAAAAGGGCTAGAAGTTATAGCCACTAAGAAGAGAATTATTGAAGTAATGGATTTTCTTTCTGAATGAGATCCCTATCCTACTTCTAGGGATGATAGGTCAGCTAGGGTAGAATTCACTAAGCCTAGTGATCCTCTACTTGTTGTAGATAAGCAAGGAACAAGGAGAACTTTTCAAAAAAAGTGGAAACTATTTTTTTTCTACATTATCAGATATATTACCTGTGAAGGTTGACATTGATGCCTTCATTATGTGCATTTTAATCTTGAAGCATGTGAGACATGGAAGAAGGATGAGCATGCCCAATGTGTTGTACAACCTTCTTGCAATCATGGCAGCTGAAACACAAAAAGGTAGGGACAACTCTATTTCCCCTCACTATTTGATAAAATTGTTAATAGAAAAATGTTTACAAGATGTTTTTGGTATGTCATGGGAAAAATTTGTGAGCATTAAATAGTTCATATTAGACAATATGGGTCATAGAGGTCAACTTCAAGCTCATAGGGTTAGTAGGGGTGAGAGGGTTACTAAAACTGCTCCTTGAGCTTCGACTTCTAGTACAAACCCTAACACAAACCCTCCTACAATTGAATTAGTAGTAGAAATTGGCTCCTTTGAACCTGAGTATTCAAATGAAGGAAGTTCATCATTAGAACCTAATGTCAATATTCTTCCTAAAACACCAGTTCATACTAGGGCTTCCATTCAAAAAGAGGAAGCACAAATGAGAGAGGTAGAAATTAGAAAAGGAAAGGCTAAGAAGAAAACACAAAAGAAAGTGAAACCTATCCCTAGGAAATAGAAGGGTAATGACATTGGTCATCCTGTAGCCACTAAGAAACATAAAATCCCTCCAAAGAAATCCAAACTAGCTAAGCCAGCTATTGATATACCTCTAAAAAGAAGCCCTAGACTCATAAGGACACCTATGAAGCAGGAAGAAGCTCCTAAGGGGTAGGTAAATATAGAAGTAGAAGAAGATTTTGAGGAACTAGCAAACATAGGGTTGACAGAACTTGTTGCTTTTGTATAGAAAATTGAAAATTAGGAATCACTACAACCAGAGCAAGATGAGCAACAACAACCATTGCAATTGAATATTTTTTCACAACATGAGTTGGTGCAAGGAAATATCTTAGTAGGGAAACATAAACCTCCCATTTTTTCATGGAATCTTGTAGCCTTGAACCTATGGAATGAAATACAAAAGAAAGAGGAGTAGAAAAAGGAATAACTCAAGCTATAGGAAGAAGTCAAAAAGAAAAATTGAGAAATTGAGAATGAAAATACAAAGATTGTTGCATTGAAGGATAAGGTACATAATATGGTTTCTCTGGTGCCACAAATGATGGCATGCATAACTCCTCCAAGATTATATGTACTACATTTGAAGGATTTTTATCTTTCCTTCAAGCTTTCAAGGGGTATTTCAGGTTTAAGTCCTTCTATTGAACCCCACATGAGTTTTTCCAAGCCTACCAATCCTCTCCTCTTGAAGTTAAAACTCTATTGTGTGAATTGTACTTGCATAATTATGTTGTGCCTAATGATCATGACTGGAATCCATTGTTATACATTGGAGATATTCACTTGAGGGAATTCATGTCATAGATCCAAAATGAAGTTAGTTGGGGCTGACAATTTGAAATATACAGGGAAAGAGAACTCCATACCCCCTTGTCTCTGAGAACTAAATCTAGTAACCCTTCAAACATTTACTCTACATGGCACATAATTCTTTATCATCCAAGCTACAAAACTAGGATCATGCCTGCCAAGGATGAAGCATACTAGGAATATGAGTAGGTAGTTGGTACTACAAGGAAAATAGTATTGGATACCTATCACAAAGATGGAATATTTTTCCAAATTAGTTAAAACAGGTTGAACCCCATTCCCTAAAAAAATATTCTACAACATGTAAATGAAGTACTAGGTACATACAGCTTGCAAGGATGAAGTAGCACTATTAGCTTCCTTTAACATTCTAGCCACCTACTATGTTGTTGCTAATACTAGATTATAGATACTATGAATATGATATAATTATAGAAAGGCCAAGGTTGACAAGATTGGAAAACAAGAAAGGATTCTACTGGGATCCAACTTTTGAGACTTGTCAATGACAAGCAGAAATTGATGATTTTAGAGCTATGACAAGGCAAAGGAATAGAGCTCCCTCTATTGGAGGACTAGTAGATCATTAGGTTGGGAAGAGATGATGAGTCCAAATAATGGCTCAATTTTGATAGGGTTTATCATATATTTTTTGTTGTTACTATAGACTTTACCACCTAGTCATTAACACTATCCATGTTATTTACCTAAATTTATTAACCTTGGGCATGAACTTATCCTTGTGACTTTTTGAAGATATTAAATAGCTATTTGATATATCTATTTTAATCTTACATGTGGTTGAATAAATGTTACTTTAAGGTGATTATTGATATGAAATTTTTTTGTGTGTGCTAATGTCATTATGTAGGTTCACTTTAAGATGTTGATATAAATGAAGCCTACAAAGTAGAAGAAGTTCCTGCCAGTTGGTTGGTTGCTAAGGAATTCAAAAAGATGGTCATTAAATACGTCAATAGAGGGAAACTCTCAATGGAGGGAAACTTCCAATGGAGGGAAACTCCTAGCTCGTGAGGAAGTTGTAACTTACCTTTTAAATGATCATGTCTATTAGTTGAGAAAAACTAGGAAGTGTGTTGTGTTGGATCCTCGTTGAGGCAAGTTTGCTTTGACTAAATCTAGCACATCCATAACTTCCTCCCTCTCTTTTCCATTTTTTCAATAAATGGTATCTTTCTATTATGTTTGAGTTGACTACCTGGGTAGTTAGGGTTAATTAGAAGCTTTTCCCTTTATAAATAATGGTCAAATACCCCTTTTCACAATGTTGGATGTTTTGTGATTGTACATGGACTTTCATTTTAAGTAATACAGTCATATTGTTAATATGTTGTAATCATGTTTTCAAGGAATAAAATGATATTCTAATTTGTTTCATTTGAGTTAACATAGGGAAGACTCATTCAAGGGGTCCCACTTGGTGAGAATTCCATCCATTTAGTTTAATAGTTATTTTTTTGTTCAATAATTAGTTTGGTTTCAACAGTTATTTGTTCTTGTAGGAAACTTTAAGTAATATAGTTTAATAGTTATTGTACTTTCATTTTTAGTTTAAGTAATATAGTCATATTGTTGATATGTCATAGTCATGTTTTCAAGGAATAAAATGATATTCTTATTTGTTGCATTTGAGTTAGCTTAGGGAAGACTCATTCAAGGGGTCCCACTTGGTGAGAATTCCATCCATTTATTTTAATATTTTTTTTTATATTTAGTAATTAGTTTCGATTTCAAGAGTTGTCTATTCCTGTAGCCATTGTAACTCTATTTTGTGGTTGTTCCTACAACCAAAGCAAATAGAGTACCTTCATGTCTATTTGTTGAGATTGCTATTCCTATTATCCATTCCAGTTCAATGGTTGATGTTCAATTTAGTTGATAATTCATATTCAACACTTTTGTTAATTCCTTTCAAGCATTTTAGTTTTTAATATTGTTCCTTTTCTAGTTATAGAATGAGGATGACTATAGTTGAGTCCTAGTGCACAGAAAGTGCTGACCCATTTCAATTTTATGTCCCTGGGTTGACAATGAAATGCACCTTCATGATATGCAAGATAACTACTTAGTGCAAATTTCTAATCTCTAAGTCATATCTCTAAGGGTTTAGTTATTGAACCATTAGAGGAGGCCAACACTCACCTTTCCAATTAATATTTTCCTGCTATATATAAGCCTAAATCAATAAAAGGGAATCCATCATTGTCAAGATTATCTACTCTTAGGTTTTCTGTGTTTGGATTTCTAAAATCTACTCTAATCTTGGATGAATTTTAGATTCACTATCAACATAATCTATCTCTTTACATAATCTAAGTCACCCTTCATACACATCATGATATATAGCTTAGGTAGATCCTAACATAATATGACTATTTCAACACACTTCTTCAAGGGCTTCATTCAAAAGCAATGCACAAGACATCTTAATACACCTTGTCACCATTGAAAACCTATCCCAGTGGGCATCCAAGGAAGGAAAAAAACACCAACAAGGGTAGAAAAACATGAAAAGTGGGGGTAGAAATGTTTCAATACCCTCCAACACCTTTGACATTCCTAAACCAACCAATCTCTCCAAAATAGTCACTTGGCATTTGGTTTTCTTGTAAACTTTGGCAAAATAGTCACGTGGCCAATATCACAAACAAAGGATGGACTTGTATGATAATAGACCTTCTATTGTCTTAGGTTATTAAAAACATATCAAGATGATTTTCAACCCTTTCTGGACTCATAATTCCATGATACTACATTCTTGGCACAAATCAACATTATGGTTTATTGACACAAGGCATAAATGATGCACTATTACTAAACCAACATAAGAACAATTGATCTAATGGCACCTCTAAATAACATGGATTAATTCTCTATACCTAGACAACATCAAACAATACATGGATTTATTAAACCCTAGGTTGGAGGGGTGTGTGATGAATGTTTCACCATGGAAGGAAGCAAACTATCAAGAAGAACTTCCATCCACATGCAAGAAATAAACCGAAACCATGCAAGGATGTAGATGAGGTCAAAACAAAATTTTCCATAAATTTTTATTATTTCCCCATGGTGGAATCTTGAGTTATGACATTTTTTTCACAAGTTTGAAACCTTAGGTAGTGTTTAGAGTAGTTTTCACAAAAATTCTTGTGTCTTCCTCAAAAATCAATGGATTTGAGTCAAACAAAAATCATTACAAAGGTGATGAACCCACACAACTTTTACAATCAGCTTAAGGCCTATACCAACAAGTAAAAATTCATACAATGTGAAAGGATAGTTAGATTTTTGCAAGAAAATGTAATTTAAAATGTGCAAAATTGAGGTTTTCTTCATCCCAACTTCAACCGACATTGTATTTCATGTTTTCAATACATATTTATGCTTCCACAATAATTTCCAAGCCTCCAACTAACCCACAACTGATTGGTTAAGAAATTTACAAAGTTGTCATTACAATATTGACAACTTTTTAGCAACTTCTACAATATTTTCCTAAATTTCACCTAATGGCCAAAAAATTGTTGTAAACCACTTAGTGTATCTCAAATGACCTTATTTACACCAATCAAACCAAAACAAAAAAAAACAAAAAAATTTCACAATATAATCCAAAAATGCATCAAAGTGTATTAGGCTACCCCTGCACCACATCATGATGATCTAGCTTTCCTTCATTATGCATCATGATCACCCTTCAATCACTATCATTATGATGTTGATTTCCTCATTATGCATCAAACCTGGTTTTCAACATGTGATGGTTTCAGTAGGGACTTTACATTAAGTTTTCAACTTGAAACATTTCAATGCTCACTACCAAGTCTTTAACTTCCATGAAAATGTAGCATTTTCTTTTGACTACCTCCTTGTTAACCACACTTACACATTTTCCTATAGAAAAATGGCCCCTTGTCATTTTCATGGCCTTTTAGGCCTTGTTTCATCATGCTTTACATGTTTTGTATTAATTTCATATTGCAACATGGCTTGAATATGTTTTTTTTAATGTTAAAATGTAAATATTGAAGTCTTGTGAATGTGTTGTGAAGTGTTGTAAGAAATTTCTACATTATTCTAGACTCTATTTAAAATAATTCACCTAAAAATGAGCATTTGACACATCAAAAATTCTTATTTTTAAGTGTTTTTAATTTTTGTAATCAAGAATCACACTTTTCTAGGCATTTTCCCCTTATTTACACCTTTCTAATGTCTTATTGGACCTCCTTATACACTCATATGCTTTATTTAAGTGTATTTTTGAATAATACCTCGACGCATAGCACTAAATATCATTTAATTCCAAACACTTAAACACACCTCCAAGGTGGGACCCATTCACCATGGGTGGTGAATGAGTCCACCTTGGCTCTAAATCTGAAATAATTTAAATTTATTTTGAGAATTGTTCAAATTTACACTTGATGTCACCCTATGATGATGTATTAATGGATACTAAGACACATGAATTATATAAATGAGCTAATTTCACCTCATTTTAGAATACAATCACATCCATTATCAATCTCCAATTATTCATCCATTATATTCAAGATTATCCATTTTCAAGCATTCAAGTCATGATAGTATTTCATCAAGCATTTTGCAATAGGTCTTTAAGCAATCATTGAAGCATCTTGGAGTGGCCATTGGCATTGATTCAGACTTGCATCTTCAAGGTTTTTTGGTAATTTTTAATACTTTTATGTTATTCATTTATCCTTTCCCTTGCATTTCAATTATTTTTATAGGGTTTGAGTACCAAAGTGGGGTTTGACCAAGGCAAACCCCTATTTACTAACCCTCCAACATTTTCCCCCTTTTTGCATGTTTTTCTTTGCAGATTTAATAGGTTTAAAAGGTGTTGAGAAGTGGAATCAAGTCAACTAGGGTCTTCAAGTCATTTCATCATCTTTTCATTTTTTTTGAGTCATTTCTATCCATATTTCTATAGAATTGACTTTGGCAACCCGACATTCAGACTATGCCAAATATGGTGTTGCAAAGTTGTTGAATATATTTCCAAAAATCTAGGAGAGGATTGATTCACCACCCTTGGTAAATAAGTCCCACTTGAGATCAAAAATCAGGATTTTGTTAGATTTTGGATCCCAACAGACAAAAACTTGTTTCTGATAGTTTTCACTTATAGGTGGACTAATTCGCCACCCTTGGTGAATGAGTCCCATAGTGAATTTTCAGTGATTTGATCCAGCATTCTAGACATCCCAAATACTTCATTTTTTGTCCAAGTGCACTCATATTCAACTCTGTACTTTCTATTTTGCATAATTTCTTTCATTTTCATGTTGTTCGCATATCACAGTGTGTTTTCAAACATTACAAAAATTGTAGTTTTGCATTCATTTAGAATAGTTTTAATCAATCAAGTGCATTTTGTTAAGATAAATTAGGAATTATATCACTCCAAATTACATATTTGAATGAACTTGTAGGTTTTTGGCCTCTTTATCTCTCCTTTTTGGGTGAAAAACCTTAAAAGTGTTAGAGACCCCTTGAGTGCCAAAAATCCACACTTCATTTTGCTGAACCCGACTTTTGAGAATTTTTTCACTTTTTGTTTTCATTGACATATTTCATCTTAAAGTTCATTTTTCATTACAATTCAATTAGGAGATTCATTTGTTTTTTGCATTCTAGGTGTTCTTTTGCTTGCATTAGTGAAAGTTATCTTGGATTTCATTCTTGCATCTTATATAACTAAAAAATTTAAAATTTTGCATCTTGTACCTTTGATAGAATTCTATTTTTGAATTGCATACATTTTAAAATTCTAAAAATCATAAAAATCTTGCATACTTGGACTCATTCGCTACCTAGGGAAAATCAGTCTTGTAGTTTTTCAACATTTATGTTTTGCATTTTCTGGCATTTTTCTTGCATTTTATTTTTTGTAGTTATCATTTCATTACAGTTAACATTAATTAAGTTATTAATCATTTACATACTTTATATTGTCTTGAATTTGATTCACCTTTCTCTTTTTTAGTACTTGTATGAGTGTTTGGTATTCCATTGATAATACTTTGGTGAGAAGTTCTTGACTCATGGCATCCCATGATAGCACTTTCATTGTGGACCTTGGGATCTCTAGAGTTCCTACTCCTAGTATGGAAAATGGTGTATTAATCACTGACAATGCTTCCTCCCCTACCCACCCAATGATTGAAAATAACTCTCAAGATAGGATTAATATTCATGAAGAATTTTCACACTTACAAGATGACTTGACACTTGAGAATGTTTCCCAAACTGCCATTCCTACCATTAAAAACCTTCATCGGCTACTTGAACATGATGATGGTTTGATTTTTATTAAGAAGATTTTTGAGATTTGTAATAAACATGCTCCTCCTAATACCCAATCCCCAATCCATCATGTTATTCAAGGAGGATCTCAAGTTCCTCCCGCTTCAACCATTACATCCATTCCAACCTATACACATTCACAAGTCACTACTACTATACAACAAGTTAGTTATGTGACTCCTTATTTCACAGTTCCACCTAGCATTCCTTCTTCACTTGTGGCATCACAAATCCTTTCTACCACCTTCACACCTCCTACTATACCTTTCACTTCACCTACCATTCCTTATACTCCATCACCATTTTCCCTACCATCCTCAACCTACATATCATGATCATGTCATTACACAACTCCTTAACACCCTTTCATCCATGCAACATAAAATTTCCACCATTAGTCAAGGTCAACCCACTCCCATCACATAGCATGTCCGTAGTAGTTCATTATCCTTAGAGATTTTGTGTACCTTGTGCCACAAGAGATAGAAATGCCTCGGTTTGAGAAATATGGAGGCAAAGGAGATCCTATCAACCATGTTAATTCCTTCCCAAATTTATGTAGTGACTTTGTCCTCGATGAGAGACTCTTGGCCAAGCTCTTTCCTAGGACCTTAAAAGATAGTTCCTTAGAATGGTTTTCAAACTTTCCTAACCATTCCATCCGCTCCTTTAATGAGTTGGTGGATGCCTTCATAAGTAACTTTCAAGTTCACATGCAACCTAAGAAAACTATGGTTGACCTCATGTGATGTAGACAAAACACAAATGTAAATATTACTGATTATATCAATTTGTGTATTCCCAAATCAATGTCAAGATTCCTGATGCACATCTACAAAAGATGTTCATTAAGAATTTGCATAGAAACCTTTAGGAAAAATTAACAATGATGAAATTATCTTCATTCACGTATTTATGCATGCCTTATGTGAATATCATAACTCAATTTCAAGTCATGATTCCCAATCCACTTCTAGTTGAGTTGACAAAAATGAAAATAATAATAATAATAATAATAATCAAAACAATAATCAAAACTTTCAATGACTAAATAGAGGAATTTTATAGTTTAATTTTCCTTTGCAACCACAACCTACCCAACTAGTTCAAAATTACATGGTTGTTGTTAAGTCTGTTGTGCCTTATCATTATTGGGACCCTAATAGATAATTAAGTCTAGGTATGTGTAGGAGCATCATGGAAAAAACAAGCCCTTAAGTGGCAAAAAAATTAGAAAAATCAGTGTTAGGCAACTTGATGTCAAAATTTGAATAAGTTATCTATATTATTTAAAAAATATGTAACAATAGAATCTATAGAAAATTGAATGTAGTTTCTAAACTACTAGGTTTATTTAAAAATAAATAAAATCTATTTGGTGAAAATTTGAAATTTCAATCAGTAGAACTTAAATTTCAAGGAAAAAATAAGTAGGTGTCTATTTGACCACCCTAACCATAATAAAATGATAATATTTTTTTATAATATTTTATATATAAGTAGAGGATTCATGTTTGGATGTGATGCATATTTTTTTGTAATTTTTTTCCCTGTAAATAATTAATTATGAATTTTTTATTACAACTTTTTAAAAATATAAAAAACTCGTATGTCTGACCACCTTAACTTGGTCAAAACTTCATGATTTTTTTCTTTTCTTTTTTTAATCCTATAGTATGTGAAGCATAGAATGTGACACATGTTTTGGATTCAAAAAATGTGATACCATTTGAAAGTTATAGGTGTTTTTCAATCAGCCTATCGATCAAGACTTTAGTCGTAATTCTAATAGAAAATGAATAATAATTATTTATTAAATTTAAATTAAAGCATAGCTTATATTGATGGAAAGCTAAGAATCACCTCTAAAAACCCTTTTTGTTTCATCAATTTTGGGTAAAAAAAAAGTCATCAACCACATACCCTACAAATACCCATAATATTGACACTTTTTGGCCCATCATGATCCTGCACATAGCCCTTCTTTACTTGATTCCCTCCATAATACCATGAACTAGCTACTTGGAAAATTCATGCTCACTTTTCCAGTCATTTTCCCACTTGATCCAAACAAACCATTACCACCTACCTTTAGACCTAATGCCTATTGTCACTTCCATTGCTAGAATGGACATGACACTAAACATTACAAGCATATAAAACATCTAGTTCATGACATCATTGATTCAAGAGAATTGACCATTACAAATAGAAGTAAAAAATCTATTGCGCCGCCTATCCAAAATTTACAAATTTTCACCAACTCTATGCCTAATCACACAACTTCATTTTTCAAGGCTAGTGAACCTTCTAAAACCAATGCAATGACTATTGATAAACATAATGAGCAACATGACATATCTCCCATGGTTGTTAATAGTAGTTTGATGATTGATCTTGTAGATATGATAGGCGTTATCCCTTGTAAGGCAAATACTAATAAATCGCTTGATATCACCTTTTCTGATAAATACATCTTACCAAAACTTATTGGTGGTCCTCTCTACATAGCTGGAAGAATATATGATAAGCCCACTAACAAGATATTAATAGATCCCACTTGTGGTGAAAACATGAACACAAAGGAGTTCTTGGTATTGCATAATGTATATCAAGATGAATATGATAAAGCAACTACATGGATAAAAAATCATAACGGTTTTTCTTTCCCTATGATCGGATCAATCGTGCTACCTTTACAAATAGGACCTAAAACACTAGATGTGGGATTTTCTATTATTTCACAATCTGACCAATTTTATTTGTGGCTAGGCCACCCTTGACTTCTCTCAATGAAAGTGGTCACATCAGTCATTCATAAGTATTTGAAGTTTCCACATGGTAATGAAGTATTTACTATCCATCATAGCCACTTTAATCCTTTATCTTCTAAAGGTAAATTTTCCCCAGAAGCCTTTTGGCCCGAACTGATTGAACCTATTACACCTAGAAAGGACTTCTTTTTCATAGCATGCCAAAGGTTTAAAGCCAAAAGGATTGCTGAATTGTCTTAGATTCATGGTATTTCTCTGACCACTTCCACCACCCCTTGTATAGATGAGACCATGCTTGAAACTCCCTCTAACAATAATCAGCCCTTACTCACTTTGTCGCAACCCAATTCTTCAACCTCTTTGTCTAAACAACCTAGAGAGGTTGAGAATAGGCCAACCTTTCCACCTCAAATTAAACAAGTTTACAAAGCTAAAGAGAAAGAGATGGATCCATCTCCTTCTAAAATGAAGGAGCCTCAAGTTGATCAATCTACTTTAACACCACAAAAAATTCATAATACAATTAGATGAAATTAAGCTGCTAGAGAGCATTGATGACATAGTCATTTTCTCACTCGACAATTGAAAACTAAAACCAACAAAGAAGATCAACATCCTTGCTTGAAAAAAATAATTCCTGATAATCCTCCCACCATACCACAATAGATTCCATCACCTCCTTCCCAACAACATAATCATACCTTACCAGCACCTTTTTTGATCCATCCCTCTTTGGAAATCACTCTTCCTCCTCCTATAGTAATTAATCTTGATGAGGATGATGACAAAGAGATAGCCAAAATTGATGAAGAGGTTCATAATAATTTGAATTCTTTATTATCCTCTTCTATGAGCTTAGACAATAAATCTCTCATTCCAAGTGTGGAACCTAATGATTCTCCTAGCTTGGCACTTGCAGTTCCTCCATTAGATAGCCAACTACCTTTGCAGTATGATGATCATGATTGGGAGATGGATGACCTATTAGATGGTTTATTTTCCTTTTCCTTGCTAGATTCCCTATATAATATTCCCTTTTATATTCTTTTTATGTGTGTATTGTGTTCCCCTTTATCATGTGTTTGATGCTATTCTCTCTCTTCGTACAATTCTTCTTTTCATATCTCTATTCTTCTATATGTTGTAAATTGCTTTTTGTTTTTTTTTTGTGTTTTCCCTTCAAGGATGACACAAAGTGTAGAGACACCCTAAGTCTCTTCCATGTTGACCCAAATGGTCCTTGTCCTTTTCCCTTTTGTTTTGTGTTTATCCTTTGGGGATGACGCAAAGTGTAGAGATTCCTCTTCCATGTTGACCCATATGGTCTCTCTTCTTTTTATTTTTATTTTCTTGTGTTTTCCTTTTGGGGATGATGCATCGAGATTTCAATGTATCTTTCATGTTGACCCAAAAAAAAAAAATCATTTTCTTTTCTTTGTCTTTTCACTTGTGTTTTCCTTTTGAGGACAATGCAAGGCATTGAGACCATAATGTCTCCTCCATGACCCAAAATG
Organism: Sequoia sempervirens; assembly: GCA_007258455.2. Classification (NCBI taxonomy): domain Eukaryota; kingdom Viridiplantae; phylum Streptophyta; class Pinopsida; order Cupressales; family Cupressaceae; genus Sequoia; species Sequoia sempervirens. Next base: position 12,831,521 of record VDFB02379711.1, read on the forward strand.
AATCATTTTTTTCCTTTTTTTTTCACTCTTTTGTGTCATTCTTCTTGTTCTACATCTTCAGGGAATGATGACAATTTTGCACTCTATCATAAAAACATTTCAGCAACGAACATATTGATCCCAAATACATAGATCCCTTATGTGTTTTGGTGTGCTTTCTTTTCTGGGGGGAAACTCCCTTTTTCTTTTCTTTCCTTTTCTTTTTCATTTTTCCTTGACATGACACAGCCTAACTTTGAAACATATGACTTAGCATAGGGCTTTCCTAGTTGGCTGTCATGTCTTTTCTTTCTTTTACATCCTCTTTCTTCTAATTTAAAGCAATTTCTCATGAATGAGGTGTATCAATTCCTTTAAAGTGGGGGGCATACAATACCATAAATCATTTGCATTCTTTTTTCTTTATGTAGCTTTGTTGTTTATATGATGTGTTCTTACTTTTTGGATGACATTGAGTGTGATGTCCTTCATAAGTGTGATCTTTCTTAAGCATATTACATTCCTCTTAGTGGTTTGATACGATGCACTACATCCCCTAAGTTATGAATTTAACATTCTTTGATTGGTCCTCTCTTGGAGACATTAGACATAATGTTCCCTAAGTGATTGACCTTACATAAGCTGAACAAGACTCCTTTGAACAATATTTCACATTACATTTTTGCATTTTACATTTGTTGCACTTTTATTCAGCCACCTTGCATAACACAACTTGCATGCCTATGGTGTCATCTTATTTTTTTGGCCATCATGCATAACACAACTTGCATGTCTATGGTGCGATCATATTTTGTTCATGAGTTCTAAGCATACAAAGTTTGCTTGTCTAATAAAATTTTAAACTGACATTTACATTTGCATTTTCCTTTTTGTGGTGCCTTGTTAAAAGCTATTAGGAGGCATAACTTCGGCATGGTTTAGTGGGAAGCCCAACCAGTGGCATGAATTTTCCCTATAGTCACTTTTTGTTTTTGAGTGCATGCTAAGGGTATGTGCAAGATCATCATGGAAAAAATTCAAAAAAATAAGAGTTAGGAAACTTGACGTAAAAATTTGAATAAGTTATTTATATTATTTCAAAAATATGTAAGAATATAATCTATAGAAAATTGAATGCAATTTCTAAACTACTAGGTTTGTTTTTTTTTTTTAACTATTTTGTGAAAAATTGAAATTTCAATGCAGAGTACTTAAATTTTAAGGAAAAATAAGAAGTAGGTGTCTTTCTGACCACCCTAACCACAATAAAATGATAATATTTTTTTATAAGATTTTAGATATAAGTAGAGGACTTATGTCCTAATGTGATGCATATTTTTTTGTAATTTTTTTTCCAAGTAAATAATTAATTATGAATTTTTTATTACAACTTTTAAAAAATATTAAAAACTTGTATGTCTGACCACCTTAACTTGGTCAAAACTTCATGAAATTCATTTTTTCTTTGTTTAATCCTATAGTATGTGAAGAATAGAATGTGACGCATGTTTTTGATTTAAAAAATGTGATACTGTTTGAAAGCTATAGATTTTTTTCAATTAGCCTATCAATCAGGACTTTAGTTGTAATTCAAATAGATAATGAATAATAATTACTTATTAAATTCAAAGTAAAGCATAATTTTTATTGGCGGAAAGTTAAGAATCTCCTTTAAAAACCTTTTCATTTCATCAATTTTGGGTATAAAAAAAAGTCGTTAGGCACATACCCATCATATTGCCACTTTTTGACCCATCATGATCCTGCACTTACCCCCAACTAGCATATGTATCTCTTTTATTTTTGGCCCTTCTCACCTTGTGGATGATCTGAAAGTCTGTGGGCCCAAAGTGAGTACACATTTTATCTTTTTTCCTAGATCTGATTCACAAGCATGTTGGATTAATGATCGAAGCTTCATTTTAATTTCTCAACACTTGTGTGTTCCTTTGTTCTTATGTTTAGTTTGTCATGGGATCTTCATCCTGGGGGCTTGATCATCTCTCTTGTTTGTTGATATTCCATCTTGCTAATGTAAGCACATTTGAACCCTTCTTTTTGATGATCATGGCTACTTTAGTGTGAGTCTGAAGCAAGTTCTTCCTCTCACTAGAGTGGGGGAAAAATGTGCCATAGAAAAATGTCCCCTTGTCATTTTCATGTCCTTTTAGGTCTTGTTTCATCATGCTTTACATGTTTTGTCTTAATTTCATATTGCAACACAGCTTGAACATGCTTATTTTAAAGTTAAAATGTAAATATTGAAGTCTTTTGAATGTGTTGTGAAGTGTTGTAAGACATTTCTATATTATTCTAGACTCTATTTAACATAACTCACCTAAAATACATCATTTGACACATCAACGAGTCTTATTTCGAAGTGTTGTTAAGTATTGTAATCAATATTCACACTTTTCTAGGCATTTTCCCCTTATTTACACCTTTCTAATGTCTTATTGGACCTCCTTATACACTCCTATGCTTTATTTAAGTGTATTTTTAAATAATACCTTGACACATAACACTAAACAATATTTAATTCTTGACACTTAGACACACCTCCAAGGTGGAACACATTGACCATGGGTGGCGAATAAGTCCACCTTGGCTCAAAATTTGAAATAATTTAAATTTCTTTCAGGATTTATTCAAATTTACACTTCATGTCAACCTGTGATGATGTATTAATGGGTACTAAAACACATGAATTGTATAAATGATCTAATTTCACCTATTTTTAGCATCCAAGCACATCCATTATCAATCTCCAAGTATTCATCCATCATATTCAAGCATTATCCATTTTTAAGCATTCAAGTCATCATAGCATTTCATCAAGCATTTTGCAATAGGTCATTAAGCAATCACTAAAGCATCTTGGAGTAGCCATTGACATTGATGCAGACTTGCATCTTCAAGGGTTTGTGGTTATTTGTAATACGTTTATGTTATTCATTTATCCTTTCCCTTGAATTTCAATTATTTTTATAGGGTTTGAGTACCAAAGTGGGGTTTGACTAAGGAAAACCGCTATTTGCTATCACTCCAACTTTTTTCCCCTTTTTGCATGTGTTTTTTTGTAGATTTAATAGGTTTAAAAGGTGTTGAAAAGTGTAATCAAGTCAACTAGGCTCTTTAAGTCATTTCATCATCTTTTTATGCTTTTTGAGTGATTTCCATTTGTATTTATACAGAACTAACTTCAGCAACCTGACATTAAGACTTTGCCAAATCCGGTGTTACAAAGTTGCTGACTATATTTCCAAAAATCCAAGAGTGGATGGATCCACCACCCTTGGTGAATTAGTCTCACTTGAGATCATAAATCAATATTTTGTTAGATTTTGGATCCCGACAGACAGAAACTTATTTCCAATAGTTTTCACTTGTAAGTGGACTGATTTGCCACCCTTGGTGAATGAGTCCCACAATATTTTTTTAGTGATTTGATCCAGCATTCCATACATCCCAAAGTACTTTAGTTTCAGTCCAGGCGTACTCATATTCAACTTTTTACTTTCTGTTTTGCATAATTTCTTTCATTTTCATGTTATTTTCATATCACAATGTGTTTTCAGACATTTCATAAATTGTAGTTTTGCATTAATTTAGAATAGTTTTAATCAATCAAATGAATTTAGTTAAGATCATTTATGCATTACATAAGTCCACATTACATATTTGAATGAACTTATATGTTTTTGGCCTCTTTATCTCTCCTTTTTGAGTGAAAAACCTAAAAGTGTTAGAGACCCTTTGAGTGCCAAAAATCCATGGTTCACTCATAATTATTATACCTTATTGCTCTGCATCCATAATGGCCACTCACATCAATATTTGATATTTTTTCTCCAAACAATAATTTACTGCCTCCTACCCTTAGAATGCCATCCTTATCTCATACTCTTACTAGTTATGAATCAAGAACACTTAAAAGCATTCCTCCTGCTATCACTTCAGATCTACTATCAAAGCTTAAATTCCCCTTCAAAAATTGTTGTATCTATATCAATTTCTGCCCCTTCAAAAATTATTGCACCTATATCAATGGTTTTCCCCTTGAAAAATTGTTGGACCTTCAATGCCCAAGGTTTCAAAACGTTGCCAATTAACAAGCTCTTAACAAAAAGGGTTTATCCTTATGAAATATAAGGCTCAACAATTTCCACATACTATTTTCTCATGACTTCAAACAACACCCATGTGTCATTGTAAATGTAGAGATGATTTCCATCTAAACTCAAAAATAAAAGATGAAACTTAATCCCTTTTCACTCGTGCACATGAATTTCATGAAAATAAACCCCATGAAATAATTAAAACTCCTTTTCAATGCTTTTGTCATAAAATAAAAGAATTTTGACTTAAATACTTTATGATTTTTCTCTGAGTATTTCCTTTTCCTCTATCTATAATTTGATGATCCTCTACATACTCTATGGTGGTTTTCTATTTATTGTCATTTACCTCACATTATGTTCTTGACCTCCATGCAAAGTGACATTTACGACCTGTTGACCTTGCAAATTTTCTAATGGCATGATTTTCCATTATTTGTAGAGTGTCCCCTCTTTCTTATTAGCATTTTCTTACAACCAACATAGCCTTTTATTGCTCTCCACAAAAATGTGTTTCCTAAAGTGAAGCTGAAACAACAAACTTATGTGATGGAAAAGTGCTAGAGTCATTAAAAGTGTGCATTTTTGAAATTAGAGTCAAAAGGTGAATGGAAAGGACTTCCAAGTTAATGTTTCCAAGAAACTTCATTTGAAGCAAGGATATTTCAAAAAAATTCAATGATTTACACACGTGGTAATAAATAGTTTTTTAGTAAATTTTAGCTTATTTAGGTGAGGCACTGGTTTTCGCTTTGAGCTACATTCAACTGGCAAAATTCCTTAAGAGTCCAAAGTGTAAAATGGGTGCAATCTTCAATGGGTTATTACTCAGCTATTGTGATGCTTAGAAAATTCTCATTTGAGCCTATAGGATTGTGTTGGGCCCCTCTACAATAACCTCTCTTAGTTTTTTCTATCCTTGAGGCATTTTCCTGTGGTGGTGACTTTTCGCTTGAGGAAAAAGTTGTCAAATGCAGGTAGTGTAAAGTTGTAAAGTGGTGTAACTTTCATTTTCCAACTTGTGTGACCAAAAATATTTTTTCAATAAATTTAGATGGGTATATTTATGCTAATAATGGTCCTCTTTTGCACCCAAACATGTTGAATTGCTCCGAGGTATGTTCAACCAATGGAATCCCTCAAGAGTCTAAAGTGCAAAATGGTTGCAACCCTTGATGGGCTATTACTTGGATACTGTCATTCTTAGAAGCTTCTCATCTAAGACTATGGGATAATTTTTGGCACATCTACAATAACCTCTCTCAGTTTTTTCTATTTAGAAGGTGTTTTCCCATGGTGGCGACATTTCACTTGAGGAAAAAGTTGTCAAATACAAGTAGTGTAAAGTTACAAAGTGGTGAAAATTTTGTTTTGTAACTCGTGTGACCAAATGAACTATTCCAACAAGTCAAAATAGGTATTTTTATGCTAGGCATGGTCCTCTTTCACACTCAAACACATTGAATCACTCATAGATATGTTCAACTGACTAAATCCCTTAAGAGTCCAAAGTGCAAAATGGTTGCAATCTTCGATGGGCTGCTACTTGGATGTTGTGATTCTTAGAAACTTCTCATCTAAGTCTATGGGATTTTGTTCAGCCCCTCTATAATAAAATCTCTTATTTTTCACTATCTCCTGGATTTTTTTTGGTGGTGGTGACTTTTTGCTTGAGGAAAAAGTTGTCAAATGCAAGTAGTGCAAAGTTACAAACTAGTGCAACTTTCATTCTACAACTTGTGTGACTAAACAAACTATTCTAATGCATCTGAATAGGTATATTTTTCAAGATTGTTCCTATTTTGTGCCCAAAAATGCTAAATAACTCTAAGCTACGTTCAATTGATTGAATCTTGTAAGAGTCCAAAGTGCAAAATGGCTATAATCTTCAATGGGTTGTTACTCGGATACCATGAGGCTTAGAAACTTCTCGTTTAAGCCTATGGGATCATTTTGGGCCCCTCTAATCTCTCAATTTTCACTATCTCAGAGGTGTTTTCCCATGGTGGTGAATTTTTGCTGGAGGAAAAGGTTGTCAAATGCAAGCACTATAAAGTTTCAAAGTGGTGCAACTTTTTTTTTGCAACTCGTGTGACCAAAAAAACTATTCCAATGCATCCAAATGGGTAATTTTATGTTATACATGGTCCTATTTTTCACCCAAATGTGTTGAATCACTCTGAGCTATGTTCAACCGGCTAAATACCTAAAGAGTCCAAAGTGCAAAATGGCTGCAATCTTCGACAGGCTATTACATGGATACCATGATACTTAAAAAATTTTCATCTAATCCTATGGGATTGTGTTGGGTCCCTCTATAATAACCTCTCTCATTTTTTGCTCTCTTAGAGGCAATTTCCCATGGTGGTGACTTTTCTCTTGAGGAAAAAGTTGTCAAATGCAAGCAATGTAAATTTGAAAAGTGGTAAAACTTTTGTTTTGCAACTCATGTGACCAAACAAACTATTCCAATGCATCTAGAAGGGTACCTTTATGCTAGGCATGTTCCTCTTTCACACTCAAACACATTGAATCACTTTGAACTACATTCAACCAATTGAATCCCTTAAGAGTTTGAACTATAGTTGTTGTCACCGAATAATGCACCCTTGCTAAAAGGAAAAACTCAACCCAATAGTGAAACATTGGATCCTAATATTCAATATCCATGACATATGGTTTTTTGTGCTTTAGAGTTATAAAACATGATTTGGTGGCAGTTATAGGACCATTTTTCCCAATGATTTGTCATGTTATTTCATGCATAGAAAATGGAATGGGGTTTTTTAACATATTTAAATGATGAATATGGGAGAAATGTGATAACTACACATGGGTGATGCATCTAGAAATCAAGCTTATATTTTTGTTCATACACATCTAATATCTTTTGAATATCATTAAAATTGGCATGTGCATTGATTTCATTTAATGAGAAGTCAAGTATTGTGATATTAGTAGATGAAAATAAATTTTTTTGGTTCGATCAACAACTATCATGTGTTTTGATGCACATTCATACAAGTTCATAGAAGTATATATATGTCTGTAAGGTCTGAAACATATACTTATTCTATAGATGCAAATGGAATGATTGCTAAGCTTTAGAATCATAACCATTAATTGTTGGATGCCAACTTTAGCCATGAATTAAAAGCAAAACATTTTGTTATGATATTTTTTTATAGGAAGGATCTCTTACAATTCATTTGAAACCTTTTGGTGTTAAAACCTTTGCCACTAGACAATAATAGAACTCAAGAAGCATAAAGCATACACACAAATACATAAAGTATACACATGAATCATGAAGAATACATGTGAAAACATGAATTACATTGAAAGCATGAAGTATACATGTGAATACACGTAATATATGTGAAGTATACATGTGAATAAGTGAAGCATACATGTGAATAAATGAAACTCAAGTATTGGAAGCATTGTAAAGGATGCAAACCACTAGGAATGGAGCTTATTGAGCAATCAACAATAATTATTTAAGCATTAGATGTAAACAAAACCCATGCCTACAACATTCAAGCATACAATTTACACAATATGCATGATAAAATCATTCAAGAATGACAATAGTAAAATAAGATTTTCTTTAATCAAAAAGCCATAAGGCTATACAATAATATATATTGATAAAAGTATATACAATATATCCAAAAAATCCATATAGGCTTACTATAAAAGAGCCACATGGACATAAAATGTCACATATATATCGATAGTACAAAACATATGTTTTAAAATGTCACATACGCATACAACAAACGACCCTAATACATAGTCATTTCCCTTTAGGGGAAGGAAAAAGATCCAGTGTTGCCTTTGAAATTTGGCTAGATGGAGTGCCTATTGGTTCTCTTGTCTTTCAAACATGCTCACTACTCCTCTCTAGACTCCTCTAGAGCTGCAATTGATACAATAAAAATTATAGATGTTAATACATAGAAATTGAATTAAAGAATGGCATATAACAAAATATAGTCACTAACCGCATGGGTAAAAGCACAAAGTCATGTTACACTTTATAAAGGAAACAACTAGCACTCATCCAACTTTCAAACTTGAATCACTAAAAAGCGGCATACATGTTTTGAATTTTGAAATGATGTAAACTAATAAAGTGTGTATTTTTAGTATATTTTATGTTTGTATTTTTTTCAAAAAATTAAAAAAATATTTGAATATAACTTTTTATAAATTTACACTACAATTTTGTTGCTAATAAAATGTTGAAAATGAAGTTACATGAGACGTCAATCTTTATATTATCAATTTTATTATTTTTTATTTAATTTTTTTTCATGTATTTATAATTTTAAAGTTTAGTGCATTCATTTTTTTTTCAATTTTGATAAATATATTTTTTTAAATAAATATTAAAATGTGCATGTATTAAAACACAACTATTTCCATTCAACGTAAAATTTAATATTGATTATTTATCTAAAATAGAAAATAAATTATACCATCTTGATATAGATTCTTTTATCTAGTGCATCATATTTTTTTCAAATTTTTTAAATAATTTTTAGTATTTTTTTTGAAATGGTAATTAACCTAATATTTTTTTATTGATAACCTACTTTTAGTAAAAATAAAATATAAAATGTAAATAAAAGTTAAAATATTTAAATATATTGTAACAGCCTGACAAAAAACCCCAAAGGACAACACATTTATACTACAATAATGGCACATTTAAAAAAAAATGAAATAACAGGGGAATGTATAACTTAACATACATATAAACTAAACTAAGTCCTCCAAGGTTCCATAATTGCATTACTAACACAACCATAATCAAGTAAACATTAGTCATTATTTGACTAACAATCAAAAATTCATTTTTAATCCATCACATTAAATGATTTAACTTACATTTCCATAACATGTCATCAAATAAATAACCATTAAAGATCATATAATGAGTACATATACAATTTCTATTAGATGAGAGTACATCATTACATTGTTACAAGCTTACATCAATGCTTCCCAATTAGTTACATAACAAACAACATAGACCAATCACCAAATAGTCCATTCAAATCATAAACAATTAGCTACATAGCAATCTAAATGATAATCACATAATGGTCATGGTAAAATTATAACATACTGATCATAACAATGCATCTATAAACAACATCATAAAATAGATTAACTATTTACATCATTAGCATGCACCTTTAAAGATCCCCATTATTTGACCTTCATCCCCGAGTTCCAAAGCCGACTACTTGCACATCCACTATGAGAATGGATGGGCACTACATCATGATATACTTTCATAAAACATAGCATAATTATGCACACAAAGCACACATTTTTTATTAAATTTCCATCATTTACAGACAAGACAATCCTCTTTATTCAATACACAACACTAGATCTCATAACATATTCAACACAAGATCATGATTTTATACCTTTCTAGAATCATGGGCACACAATTAATCACTTCATAAGTACTATATTCATGATTTAACACACATTCTTCACCTACACACACAAATTCACATCATTAGGAGTCACATTACAAGGATACACAAGGGTCCATAATGCATCCTTGATAGAAAGAATATTGATGCATTGCACACTACACCGAGGGTCCTATCCTTTCCACTGATTTTCTACACCAGTGGAAAAACACCACCAAAGGAAAAATCTTGAGTTTCCAAGCGAGGATGAGAAAACACAATCTCAAGAGTACAAGAAACTAGGGAAACATAATGGGCACATATGAAAGCATAGTGCCTAATGTTTGCAAACTTGGCTTTGATACCAAGATGTAATGCCATGCCAAGGAACCCCAGAGGAAAACACACCTATACTACAATAATGGCACAATTTTTTTTTAAATTAAATAACAGGGGAATGTATAACTTAACATACATATAAACTAAACTAAGTCCTCTAAGGTTCTATGAATGCATTACTAACACAACCATAATCAAGTAATAAACATTAGTCATGATTTAACTAACAATCAAGAATTCATTTTTAATCCATCACATTAAATGATTTAACAACTTACATTTCCATAACATTTCATCAAATAAATAATAATTAAAGATCATATAGTGAGAACCAATGAGTACATATACAATTTCTATTACATGAGATTACATCATCACATTGGTACAAGCTTACATCAATGCTTCCCAATCAGTTACATAACAAACATCATAGAACAATCACCAAATAGTCCAACCAACTCATAAACAATCAACTACATAGCAATTTGAATGACAATCACATAATGGTCATGGTAAAATTATCGCATACTGATCATAACAATGCATCTATAAACAACATCATAAAATAGATCAACTATTTACATCATTAGCATGTACCTTTAAAGATCCCCATTATTTCACCTTCATCCCAAGTTCAAAAGCCAACTACCTGCACATCCACTATGAGAATGGAGGGGCACTACATATATTTTTTAAAACTACACTTATGGATCTGCAAAAGGGTATATTTTATATTTTTTTTAAATGTTATTTACATGACTAGGAGTTATTGAAACATCAAGTTTTTCAAATAATTTTTTTTTTTGATAAATTAGCTCCACAGTGGTGCTACATATGCTTTTATCTAACAATTTTAGTTTGAAATTTTTTGGACATATATAATTTATCTAGAATGAATCTTACTAGATCATATGTTTGACCAAAATTGATTTTTAGTTAGAAATACTTAAATTTAGTTGTTCTAATAATTTTGCTAAAAGTGTGACACAACTTTGTGCTTTTACCCATATATTGATAGTGCAAAACATGTTCCAAAATGCCACATAGGCATAAAACAAACGACCCTAATACATAGTCATTTCCCTCTAGGGGAAGCAAAAATATCTCGTGTTGCCTTCAAATTTGATTGGATGCAGTTCCTATTGGTTCTCTCGTCTTTCAAACAAACTCACTACTCCTCTCTAGACTCCTCTGGAGCTGCACCTAATACAATAAAAAAGTATAGATGTTAATACATATAAATTTAATTATGGAATGACATATAACAAAATATGGTCACTTACCACATACAAATAGTCATTATGCACATTTACAACATTACCATGTCCATGATCTAGAGTGACAACCACCTATAGCAACCATTAAGATAGAAATTAAACTACATACAAGTATCATAAATTTTTTCAATATTAGACCATATAAAAGAGCAAACATAATGTCAAATCGACTAATTTTCTGCATACCTCTCTCAAAGGATCAAAACTAGCTATTGCTACAACCACTCCATGGTCCATTGTGCCACCAACATCACTAGGGTTGTCTAATGTCAACATCTAAAAATGAAACAACATATCTAGCAGTCATATAAAAAAATTCAGGTAGTCCCTTTATAACTATCATAAATGAGCAAAAAATGAAGATGAAAAGAGAAGCAATTAAAAATGTAAAAGTGGAACAACTTCATAGATAAAAATGCAAAAAAAATCATGCATCATGGGTGCAACAAATTTTAAAGGGAGCTAGTAAAGAATGGTGATACTGATAACAAAAATCAGTAAAAGGTAAAGGTCAATGATAGTCGAAAGAACTTGAAACACAATGTTAAAAAAACTTTGGGAAGTGATGGCAATCTATTCAATAGTACAATCCATATTAGTGGTAGTGACCTTGCATGAAAGACTAAATGGTTGGCCTCAATTGAGACTATAGTGCTTATAGATCACAAAATGATGAAAGTACTAAGTCCACTGGGATAGTCCAAACTCTTGCAAATGCCCAAGTTAAGTGCTCATTGAGATTCAAATTACATATGTTGATGAAGTAATGTGAATGAGGGAATGTTGTCAAAATAGTGATAATGCCACAATGAAGTTCACATGAATGAAGTGAGAATTACTATGTTCGGGTATGTGTAGGATCATGATGGGCCAACAAGTGGCAATATGATGGGTATGTGTAGGGTATGTGGCTGACAACTTTTTTATACCCAAAATTGATGAAAGGAAAAAGGGTTTTTAAAGAAAATTCTTAGCTTTCCACCAGTATAAATTATGCTTTACTTTGAATCTAATAAATAATTATTATTCATTTTCTATTTGAATTATGACTAAAGTCCTGATTGATAGGTTGATTTAAAAACAACTATAACTTTCAAATGGTATCACTTTTTTTGAATCTGAAACATGTGCCACATTCTTTGCTTCGCATACTATAGGATTGAAAAGAACAAATGAATTTCATGAAGTTTTTACCAAGTTAAGGCAATCAGAAATATGCGCTTTTTATATGTTTTAAAAGTTATAATAAAAAAATCATAATTAATTATTTACTTGCAAAAAAATTACAAAACAATATGCATCACATCGGGACATGAGCCCCCTACTTATATCTTAAATCTTATAAAAAAATATTATCATTTTATTATGGTTAGGGTGGTTAGAAAGACACCTGCTTCTTATTTTGTCCTGAAATTTAAGTACTACTACATTGAAATTTCAAATTTTCACCAAATACATTTTTTTAAAAATAAACCTAGTAATTTAGAAACTACATTCAATTTGCTACAAATTTTATCATTAAATATGTTTGAAATAATATAGATGAATTATTTAAATTTTTACATCAAGTTGCCTATCTCTGATTTTTCTAGATTTTTTTCCACTTAAGGGCTTGTTTTTTCAATGATGATCCTGCACATACCTGTTACTAGCATCTTTCAAAGGGATAATGGATAATACAATGAATTAGGATGTGTGTAGGTTTTTATTATAGCATGTGAAGTTGGTTGTTGAGGTGCACAATCGTAATGGAGAAGACAACTTTGGTCAATAATGGGTGGAAGGAAAGATTTCTTGTAATGGTACATGTGTATAGGATAAAATTTGGATGGAGGTGCTATAGCATAGAAGTGATAAAGAGACGATACCAAGAGGTGACAATGGAACATATGGTGAAATAATAGAGGGTACAATGGGATGGGAGTCAAATGCAATAATGGAACATATAATGAACTAGTAGAGATTAATGGGATGGTCTAAGAGGGGATCATAGAATATAGGGTGAACTATTAGAGGTTTATGGGATGGGATTAGGAGGGAATAAAGGAACATAGGGTGAATCAGGGGAAGATAACGGGACAAGACCAAGAGGAGATAATGGAACATATGATGAAATAAGAGAGGGAAATGGGATGGGAATAGAAGGGGTTAATGGAACATAAGATGGACTAGAATAGATTAATGGGATGGGCTAGGATGGGATAAAAAAATATAGTGTGAACTATTAGAGGTTAATGGGATGGGATTAGGAGGGAATATAGTAACATAGGGTGAATTAGGGGAAGATAATGGGACAAGACCAAGAGGGGATAATGGAACATATGGTGAAATAAAAGAGGGTAATGGGATGGGAATAGAAGGGGTTAATGGAACATAGGAAGGACTAGTATAGATTGATGGGATGGGCTAGGATGGGATAAAAAAATATAGGGTGAAGAATTAGAGGTTAATGGGATGGGATTAGTAGGGAATAATGGAACATAGGGTGAATTAGGAGGTGTCTAGGGTTTGACTATAGTACATGATGTGGGAACTTGACCTATGTGTAGTAATAATAGAGAAGAGTTATAGGATGAATCATGGATAAAGATGGTATAACATAGAATGGGTAAAGGAACATAGGGTGAAATAATAAAGGGTAAAATAAGATGGGAGTAGAAGGGAATAATGAAATATGGGATGGCCTAGTAGATATTAGTGGGATGGGCTAGGAGGGGATCATGGAAAATAGTGTGAACTATTAAATGTTAATGGGATGGGATTAGGAAGGAATAAAGGAACAAAAAGTGAATTAGGAGAAGGTAATGTGACATAATCAAGAGGGGATGATGAAACATAGAATGGACTAGTAGAGATTAATTGGATGAGCTAGGATGGGATAATAAAACATTTTTAAGGTGAACTATACTAGAGGTTAATGGGAAGTAATTAGGAGGGAATATTAGACCACAAAGTGAACTAGATGGTGTCTAAGGTTTGAATATAGGACATGAAGTGGGAACTTGAGGTGTGTAGTAATAATGTATAAGAGATTTGATTAATAATGAGCAGAAGGAAAGGTTTCTAATAATGATGTGTATAAGATGAAATATAGAGGAAGGTGGTATATTATATAAGGTGTTAAAGATTGGGATATCTGATATAAAATGGTTAAAATATGTGTGATGACAAGAATGGAAGAATGAGATGGATGTTGAATGGTAAATATAATTAGGATCTCACAAGACCAACCAATTTTTTTGTTTCTCATTAATTTTTTATATTTGTATACGCAAAATTATGAAAACTACTACCATTGTTTTACAACACCATTAATAAATAAAGGTTACTTGAGTGAAAGTTGTTATAGTAAATGAAAAACGAGGTGTGGAGTTCAAAGGTCCAACAAGAAACTGTTTGACATCTAAAGCATGTTATGAGAAAATCATTCAAATATAACATTCAACTGTTCAAATGCAATAATATCTTTAATACTAGTTGCATACCTGTGGACTCAACATTGAGAATGAATAAGGGTATGTAGGAATGGATCATGTTTCATGAACACTCTAACCCTAAAATTTCATCATATTGATTCTACTAATTTAGTTATTCTTAAATTTCAAAATATAATTTAATAAACAAAATTCAATGCACTTGAATTTTACCTAAGTATCCATGTCGTATGTATTATTCAACAATTCATCTATCATGACCATCACCTCTGCAACTAATGTAGGTTGTGTAGCTACATCTCTAGTACTCTAATAATCATATTTGAAAACATCATTACAACTACCACAATGGTGGGGTGGAGCTTGAGGCCTCCACGTCTCCTCTACATCAAGCTCTACTAGAGGCCTCACACACTATATAATGGTTTGGGTGAGTGAGCTAATCGAATCTAGCATGTCCACCTCTAAACTATCCTTAAAAATGGAAGGAATGGCATCATGCTCCACCATGGGTTTGGCCAAGGGTCTTGGTACCAACTATGGATTATGTCATGCACCCAGTCTATCATGTGTGAATGCCCCAACTCTATCCTAAAAGTCTAAGATGTCAAAATAATTTGGCATCTTATTGAGGGAAAAATCACAATAGAGTTTCCTCAAAAAGTATTGTGGTACCTCATGGGTATTGCATGGAGGTTGGTCAAATACCATACACCACTACTCCCAAAATTTATTTTTAATTAATTCATGGTGGCATCAATGGATGGGGAACCTCTTTCATGCATGAGATAAAAGTGGGTTGGTTCTCGAATCTAGAAATAGGGCACACAAGTCAAATTTTTTAACTTTTTGTTTTTCACATTTGCATATGAAAAACCACTAACATAAAATTATCTCAACTCATGCCTCTTGTTTGACAAAAAATCTATTTTCTCGCTCATTTCTCCTACATGAGATACAACTGAATTCAATGATTCAACAATCACTCTCCTATAAGGGTGGGTTTCGAGATGCTCAGTTAATCTTCAAATTAATTGTTTAATGCCTCTTTTATTGTTTTCAATTTGATTAAGGATATTTTCTTGTGTTCCTATGAACTGATGGAGGGGTTTGAGGTTTTTCTTGTATAGGAGGCTCTTCATGAGGGGGTGATTGTGAATTCTCAATTTTTGGAGGTGGAGATTCATTCCCTAAGAATTAGAACAAAGTGTTATTCAAAAATACCTATTTCAATCTGCATTCTAAATCAAATTCAAAATAAATACACTAAAAATGCATACCTCTTTGCAATCTTTAACATCTCTGACATGTTGGTGGCATCCACATGAAGAACTGCAAGCTAAGAGTGCAAAAACTAGAAGAGATTTGGAAAGCATGAGTTGTAGAGAAGAAAAAGTACAAGCCAAGCCATGGGTTCAATAGAAAATGAAGTTTAAAATACGTTTTTGTGTTTGTATTCACTTTTACCATTTGGAAAGCACCATATTTGGTGCATGCTAAATGGGTAAGTCATTTGGTGCACACCAAATTTGGCATGTGCCAGATGACTTACCCATTTGGCATGCATCAAATTTGGCATGCACTAAATGCTCTTTTTTGGTCTTTTTTGCATTTTTTTCCTATTTGGCATCTAAATTGTGTCACAAATCCATACACTTACCCTACTTGCATTCTAAAGAATTTATTATTGAAGAAAGTGAGATCAAAGAAATAAATTTAAGTGTGTTAAAGAAAACTCATTCAATGAAAAGAATTTGTGGAAGAAAAAGAAGTGTGTAGATAAAGCTTGAAGAAACCAAAGTATTTTCATACCATAGAAATTCAAAGTTTGGTATTGGTGTGCAAGAAAGAGGTAATTTGTTGTTTCTATACATTATTCCCTTTGAATTTTTCATTGAATTTTGTTGAATATGATGGATATATCTCGAGTCACAGACAATTCAATGATACTATAATGATAATTTAAAAGGTATCTTGTTAAAACCCTAGAACTTGATCCCTTGGGTGCATTTTTCAGAAGTCCCCCTTGGTGTTATTCTAATTGAAGATGTTGGGATATATATTTATAGAAAATTGGAAGAACCTACCTATATAAAAGCTCACATATTATGGTTTAAATAATTAAGTGGAGAAGACTTTACCCTAAAACTAGAATACAATGTACTTACAAAGATGAATTTGGGTGTGGGATAGTTTTATGGACTTTAGCAATGAAGTGAGATGTATTATATTGCCACTTAGCCAATTTCATGATCAATTTGTGTGGCACAATTCACATATGATATTCAGAGAAGCAATTAGAGATGTTACTATGTTATTATCCACTGGACCTACTCCTAAACATAATCTTGAAAAAGGAAAGGGATTAATAAAGAACACAGCTGCTAAAATTACTATCCAATTGTCTAGTATGTAATTTTGGTTATTTCACACTTGATTTTTGGTGATAATAATGTCTTTATGTCTACAATTGATTTAGCAGTAGAAATGGTTAAGAGAAGGAAAAATTATGATCTTTGTGAGTTGCTCTGACAAAAAATGTTGGAAAATTTGAACAATATCAAGAAAAAGAAATACACTTTTAGATATGGAACATTGATATTATGCCTAACCTTTTACTTTATGAGAGAATTTATTTGAATAGGAGAGTTTTCTTGGGTAAATACAAGACTAATTTCTCATTAGATTAGAGAACTAATGACAAATGTTGGTGATTTTAATACATAAGGAGATTCTCTTGCTACAGTCTTTGGAAAGTTTTAGAGAAGAATGGGCAAAAGGAGAGATCCAAGAGAACTAGTTACAAAGTATAAGGATGATATAACAAATCTGGTATCCAATGATAGTTGCATTATCAAGGTGGTTGAACTAAGAAGCTCATGGATTCATGAGATGGGGTATAAAATTGAAATGGATTATGTTGTTGGCTATATTGAAATGTTGATCAACAACCCTCAAGATCCTAGTAGACCTAGATTTGGAACTTATATTGAAATAGGTTGAGAAATTCTTGAAAATTTTGAGTTGGTCTCTGGTAAATCAATGATTTCCTCTGAAGAAAAGAGAAAATTTATTGAGATTCATGCATTGTGTTGGTTATTTTTTAAGAACCAAACTTAATCTCAATCCTTTCCTATGAATTTTCCAAGACTCAATCATTAGTAAGGTTGAGGATTGGCCAACACCTAAGTAAAGCACTAAGTACCTCACTTCTTCTCTTTGGGATCTGTGAGACCCAAGAGGGTAATCCTACATATGCTCATAATATTTGACACTCGGTCAAGAGAAATTCTACATACAGATGCATTTCTCAAGGAAACCACCTCATCAAATGGCTTGGTAGACCTCCAGTGAAAGTGAAAAGTGTTTTAGAGAATGTGCTTATATAATAAAAGTTGGAGCAGTATAATTTAGAGTATATTATGAATTCATCTTCATCTTGAATCCTTGGTCAAATTTGCTACTAACTCAGTTGGTCACAAGATAAACTAATAGAGTGACCAGTGCCTTACCTGAGGGAAAACAGAGTCATAACTTGCAATCAATCAGTAATATGATTATGATTGAACATCAAAAATTAATGGAAAATTAAGATGCCACTTTGTAGCATATAATTCACTATATTTTAAAATATTCCTTCCTTACATAATCCTATATTCCCCCTTACAAACTAATGGGCTCACTTTAGCATTTAATCAACTCATTGAATTGAAGCACAAAACAAGCTCCTTCATTCAATGCAAATGACAAAAGACAAATGGAATTATCCTTAATAAATCCATTCATAATTTGGAAGAAAAACACATAGGAGAGAAATACTTTAGAACTAATATTCTTCTTCATTTCTGATACTCATTTGTAAAACCATGTTCAAGATCTTCATAAAATATAACTTTCACCCTCGATATGCTTCTGATATATCTACTAATATATCTATTTGCATTCTACTTCCTCTAAGAGCATAATATTTACCTTGACCTATTTTCAAATTCAAAATTCTAGACTTCAAACTCTATAACTACAGCCATGAAATCCCCTTTCTAGATAGGGGAGAAACAAGCATCTGATTGAGTTACATTTACATTTCACTTAAATTTAGGAAACCTAATTTCAACCATTTCCTCAAAGAACTCCCCAAGTGGTTCCTATGTAATCATTCATGAACAAGGGAGGAAAAAAAGGAAAAATACATGTAGAATATTAAAAATCGCTATCATTGTGCTCATATTTGAACAACAAAAAAGATATAATATCTTATTAGTTGGAGAACCTCCACATCATCATGGAAGAGAAAAAGACAAACCATGGCCATACCAAAAAAAATACCTCATATGCGAAGACCATGGTGTCATAAAAAAAAAACAAGGATGAGACTCTATTTAGAGTCGTCAACATAAAAAAATACTTGACCGCTCCTTGTCCTTGATGAAATGGGTGGAACAATCACAACATTAGAGCTTCCATATGGCACCAAAGAAAGTAGGTACTGGCCATTTCCTGAGTCAGTATTTCCTTTAGTATCAGAAGGACTATCAAAGAGCACAATAGGAGAATTATGCTTGGCTAGACAAGCTTTATGTCTCCAATCCTTTTTCCTGGCCTTCTTCATTGGTTGAGCTAGATCCTTACCTTTGAACTTGACCACCTCTCCAAGAAGGGTACTATTTCTCAATTGGTATTTGCTCTGCACAATTGACTTCTTATGACATCTAGCCCTCCTTTTTCCCTTTGAAACCTCAGGAGAAGCTTGGGCTTCATGCTCAATTAAATCCTCATTACACTCATATACACTTAGTTAGCTAGACATTCTAACAAGTGGAATTGTTACACTAGTTTTTCCCATTTCTTAAAGCTAGTAGGGTGACAATTAAAAAAAATGGCTTTAAAACCCACAAGAAAAAACCCCCAATCCTAGTAATTGCAACTAGTCCCAACATTTGAATTCTCAAATAGAACAAAGAACCCAATTTGATACCAACTTACTCAAGACAAGAACACTAAATATTTTTCTCAAGAAAACTAACAGCCCTTTCAATCTTCTTCACTACACATGCCTTACATCTACTATAGATTGAAAAGATGGTGAAAATGAATAGTGATCAACTTGCATTAAATAGACAATTTGGAGCATGCAAATTTAATGATTCAAGAACTCGTGCAAGTGAGTTGATAACTTAATAGTTCAGATTTGAATCTAGACTGTTGATCTTAAAGGAATTAAAACTTCATCAATGGTGATATGAGCATCATTTTTTGGCCACTAGCAACTCATTCCTAGAAAACAATGATACCACCCCAAATGCTGCCACATCTTCATTTAATCTTGATCAATCACACATGATCTAACAATTAGCATGTATCACTAGCCTAATATGTGCCTTTCCATTAATATCGGCAAAGTACATGAGACCAATGTTTTATTTTCTTAGAGAGAATATTTCCTTATTCATGTCATTTCTCATCACTGTTTTCCCAGAATTTTAGGGTTGAATTAGAGATGAAGATATGGCATCGATGAAATCCAATCCATTGGATCATCTAGTTTTAAAATCACATCAATGGCTCTCCATCTATCTAGTTTTAAAAACAAATCAATGGCTCTCCATCTATCTCACCACTTTTATCTTTGCTTAGTACAATTTCCATAGGATTCTTCCACATTTCCTTTTCTAGCACTAACTGTTGCTTATCGAGGATGCACCTTGTTCTTCACTAGCCCTTGGATCTATGTCCAATCCTTGGTCACACTCATCTTTCCATCACACATTGATAATCCAAACTTTGTACCTTAGATCCCATCAGCAACGAGAGATACCACAAAAAGGTCAGGTTGGGACACATACACCTGCATAAAAATCAATTCCACAAAAGACATCACACATAAGATCTTATTATATTAGTGAAAGAACCTTTGAACATAGGACTTCATCACTCATCACCATTTTGGAGATAAAGTTTTGAAATAAATCTGTGATGAGTGATAAAACATAGAAAGCTTGGACCATCACTCATCACTAATTCTCCTCATACAGTTTGCATGCAATTAGCGATGAGAGGATTACATAGTGACAATGTGTGTCGTGTATAGCTAATTAGAACTTTAGTACTTAGCACATATCCATGATACACAATGTAAAGGAAATTCCACCATATCGCTCATCTCTAATCTTACATTTATCATTTTATGACTATCCATGATGAGCAATGAGAGCATAAGAACATAAGAACATGGCTTATCACTATTACAATATTCAAGGCTCAAAAGCCATTAGTGATAAGTGATCCTGTACTGATACAATGAACATCTCTCATTGTTTTTTATATTCAAGAGCTCAAGAAGCTATCAGTGATGAGGGAGATAAAGAAATGTCATTCATCACTCATCGCGATTTTGGAATATACACTTAAAAAGCAGTTAGCGATGAGCGATCAAGACATGAGGGATGTCAGGACTCTAAGTGAAAAATTTAAGAACATGTACTTAAGTTGTTCTAAGGAGGGCCCCCCCTAGAATGATACGAGAGAAGGGACTTAAGACCTCTAAGTCACAAAATACAAAGGATGTAAAGGGCCAAAAGGCCCTCAACATAACCTTATATAAAAATGAAACTCAGACCAAGGAAAAATTTAATGGTGAATCTTTGCCAATTAGAAAATAATTGAAATTGAGACCTCCAAAAATGGTGAATACTACAAGCTAAAAAAGATGCTGAATTGCCAAGTTTTTACAAAAAAATATTTTTTTCTCAATTAATTCGCCTATGCATTATTTTTTAAACGATGTGTCATTAAAACTGATTCGTTGGTAGTTTATACTGCAATTAAAAATATTAATTATATTTTCTAGTAATATTATATTCTGACCATTAATTTTGGGGCATTATCGTCGCAAATAATAAATTACATTTAATTTTAGGGATATTTTTAGCCTTGAATATGGCTTTCATTTATTGCCATCGATTAGCTTTTTAATCAGATTGTTGCAAGTTGATTCTATGACCTATAGGTACATGCATTTTAAAAGGCTTGTTGAGTCCCAAAATTTACGTTGGGACACACAATTAAATATAATCATGTGGCCAAAAAAAAATTTGGGCCTTAAAAATCCTTTTAATATGGACGTACATATAGGCCACAGAATCAACCTGAAACCATTTGATTAAAAAGCTAATCAATGGTTATAATTTAAATTTTCATTTTTTTTTTTTTTAAGTGATACTTTTAAAAAAATGATTAATCCATGTGTGCTCCAATTCATTTTCGATAGTGAATTTATGCTTGGTGGCGAGGGGCTCTACCCTTCGAACAAGAGCACATGGGGGTTGTTGTCCCCAAACCTAGTGAGGGAGCATTGCCCCCTCGACCCCTACAAGGGGGCTCTACCCCCTTGATCCCCACAAGGGGAACTTTCCCTTGAGCCCACCGATGGTTGCCACCCCTAGGCCCCTACTTCAATATTACAAAAAAAATAAAATGGGGGAACTATGCTAGCCAACTATGTAAATTTTTAAAAGAGAAATTCACCATTGTAATTAATCTTTTTAGTGATTATTCACTAGGATTCACCACTATCATTATTATTTTTTCCAATTATTCATTAAGATTCACTGATATTTTACACCTTCTTTGAGCGGGGGTTTAAAGTTATCCCTGACTCAGACCTAAGCTTGAGGGGTTGATTACCTAATGGTGGTAAATGACATAAAAAAATTTTATCAATTGGCAATGGGAAATAAGAGGTCAATGATAAAATAAACCTTGCAAGCTTTCAAGATAAATAAAACCCCAAACCCTCAAATACCAGCCCCACATTCAAATGTGATGAGGGTTTGAGATGGGACAAAAAAAATTGCAAGCTCCATCACATTGGTTGTTTAGATTGAGCCTTCTCCAAGGAGACTTAAGCATCTAGCTAGGAGAGAAACACATCTTTAGATAGTTCCTAGAGTAGTCAACAGTTCTTCTTCATTAATTAATAAATTCAAAGAACTGAAGAGTCAAGAAATAAGTGAAATGGTCACTTGGGTCAAAGAAAAAGGATTGTTGTAAATTGAAGATAGAAGGAAATATACACATGAGGTTCAAGAGTGTGATGAAGAGGCAAACAGTCTATTCTCATTTTGTTGGACATGGTCTGATGCAATTCAAAGATTCAAGGCTATTGAGGACACTATTGAGACTCAAATAAAATATGCTTCTAGGAACTTTGAACTAGCTCTTGATTTAGATGATCAAACTTGGTATGGATTAACAAATATGCATGGAGAACATCTTACATCACATAAGGAGAAATGAGAGATTATTGAAGAGTATGGGATACTCAAAGATCTAATTATGATAAATTTTACACCTATCTATTATGCTTTTTCTTTATCCAATAGAATTCTGAAGTTGAATGTTACTCCTAGGACTATGGTTGAAGCAAAGGACATCCTTGTTGACCTTAATTATCTATGTAGAGCCTTATTAGAAGCAAAAAGGCTTTGGGGTGAAGGGAAATTCTCTTGGAAAGGTATTCTTAGAAAGCTTTAAGGGACAACCACCTTTGGTTGATTACTCATAGATGTTGTCTTGGATGTAGTTCTCAGGGGGAGTATTCAAGTATTTAAAGGAAACTTTCAAAGAATTCAATATCTATTTATCCTTTGGAATTTATGTCAAGGGGGGAGAGAAGGATGTGAAAAGTTTTATGAAAAAGTTTTTGAATTTTTTTTGGGGAGAGAAATGATTTTGATCATTTTCACATCATGTGTTACCATTAATGAAAAGGGGGAGATTTTTGGAAATTGGAAGGTTTTCATTGATGACAACAATAGAATTTGGATGATTGTCAGTGATGTACATTACTTATTTAATTCAATAGCTTCTTTGATAATGGAAGTCTATTGATCTGGTATTTTGGTCTGAATTACCTTATTTTGTAAGACTTGTTCAGATGCTAATATTATGGTCTATCTTGGCATAATTTGCATCGACTGACAAGATTTTAGTTGACTAGGCTTTATGGTTGGAAAGATACTATTACCAGTAGTTTGGAAAACAATGTTTTGCTTATATATTGGTTCAGTATATCAATTTTTTGGTATGGATTCACCTCAAAGAAATATATCACTACAAGAATTTGTACATAGAATCGTGACTACAAGATGCATCCTACATCAAAGTTTTGTGATGATAGGTGAAGGAATACAAAGATATGAATAATAGTGTTTTTCTCTAAAGAGTATAGTGAGTTTCTTATAGTGCATTGATGAGGGAGATTCCAAATTTTCTTATGATTAATTATTTTGTTTTGCAAAGTTCAAGATATTTTATTTGATGTCATCTAAAGGATAATTTGAAGTGTTAACAAGTTTTTGTGTTACATATTTGATGAATTGCATATACGTTTAGAGTTTTGATGTTTTATGTCTAACTCTAGTTGACCTAATTATGAATTGGTATTAAGAAGATTGAAAATGTATCATGAATGTTAAATGGATCTATTATAGGTCCATTCCAACTAATATCATGTGAAGATGAATGCATTTTTTATGTTAATACCGACAGACTTGGTTTTGATTTGAAATGGGGTTACTCCAATTAGGCTTGACCTAATTGGTGTACTTGATAATATATGATATATATATATGTGAACACTTTTGAGATAGAAGAAGGAGTAGTAAGAGGATATGGTGTGTGATTGAATGAAATGTATGAGAAAAAAAATGTGTTGCATACACTTGTAGAGAAGTCTTTCATATACTGTGCTTCACCAAAATAAAATTGTAGCACAAGGAAGGTGCATTCTTCTCAGTTCATCTCTTGGTAGTGAGCCATACTCTATTGTGTAATTTTTTTTAGGCTATGAGCCTTCAAGGAAAGTGAGTCTTGGTAGTGATCCATTGTAATGTTCTATATTGGGATATATTGCATTGTGAGCTAATCCTCACCATGGTTTTTCCCATTTTGGGTTTTCTAGGAAAAAGTTTGGAGTTGATGTGTCTTATGGTGTCATGGTCTTTTCAATGTCTTCATTCTAATTTGCAGTAAAATATGCTTTAATAATTGGATAGTTTATAGCTAAATGGTTTAATGCAATATTGATTCACCCCCCTCTCAGTATTCTAGGTGTTCAACAAAAAATTTCTCTCAAAAGGAAATCAAAGGATAAGCCTTAACTAACCATTTAGCTTATGCTCCTTCTCCCTTAGCATTACCTAATATAGACTCATTCCTTGATGAAAGTGTGTTGACTATTGAAAAAATAAAAAGAAACAAGGGAATTTTATTTTGATGGTTCTAAGTGTCAAACTTTTTCTGGAGCAAGGATTATAATAATTCATCCTTCAAGAAATCATATTCACTTTTCTTACCATCTAAACTTCCTATGTACAAATAACATTGTAGAGTATGAAGCTTTAATTATTGCTATACATGCATTGTTTTCCTTAGGTGTTCAACACATTTCTATATTTGGTGATTCTTAATTAGTCATTAAGAAAATAAATGGTTCATATCAAGAAAAATATGATAAACTCATTTGATATAAGGACCTCACATTGACATTATTAGATAAATTTGAATCATATACCATCAACAACATACCACAAAAAGGATAATTGACATGTAGATGCAATGGAAAGTGTGGCTTCCCTTGTATCTCCGAAAGATCATTTTGTTGATTTCACATTTATAATCCAAACGATCCTAAAACCATTGATAGATGACAAAGTTAAAGAAGTGTTATTAATCAATGTCAAAAGCTCTAGTGAATGGTACTTAAAATAACGTACCTTTCCTAAGCCTACAACTAAGAACACTCGAGCTCGTCTTCAAAAACTTTCATCTAAATACATAATTCTAGCAAACATTGTATAAAGATGATCATTTGATGGTCTCTTTCTTAGATGTATTAAACAATATGAAATTCCTATAGCACTTGAAGAAGCTCATGTAGGTGCTTGTAGAGGAAATTTTGGAGGAAGATCATTA
Source organism: Sequoia sempervirens (assembly GCA_007258455.2). Lineage (NCBI taxonomy): Eukaryota > Viridiplantae > Streptophyta > Pinopsida > Cupressales > Cupressaceae > Sequoia > Sequoia sempervirens. The sequence goes on from VDFB02379711.1 coordinate 12,857,080, forward strand.
CTTCAAAAATTAATTTGTATAGGATATTATTAGAGACATATTGAAAAATATTGTTTTTCTCACATTAAGAAATGTCATAAATGTCAAGAACACAAAAATTTGATTCATGCTACTACTTCTGAGCTTCATGCCCAAGTTCCTATTTGGCCATTCTTGATTTGGGGTTTTGATCTTATTGGAAAAATATCACCATCCACTTCAATTGGACATATGTTTATAATTACTAATGCAAGAGCATATAGGTGCATGGGCAATCCTACACATTAAAAAAATATTGTTTTCCTCTTATTTGTTATTTTATTGTAATTTTTTTTTGGTCTTTCAGGTGGGATTTTCCTTCAAATATTTTCTCCTCTCCATCTCTTTACAAATTTATTAAATTGGGGAGTTTGATTTTCTAAGTTGAAGTTTACTAATAGATTTGCATTTTAAAGTATTATTCTCCAAAATCTAATAGGAAAAAAATACCCAATGCCCAAGCAAGAATAGAGCATTTAATACATATTATGGAGCATTTTGAATTCATAATTTCTTGGCCTATTTTAAGCTTTTACAACCCCAAAACACCTAGTGATGGAGAAAATAGAGTGGGAAGGGATTTGAAATCGAGAGTGTGTTGCCAAGAATAATCTTAGTGTCCATTATGTGGAGGTATAATTGGGTAAATTTCCCATGCCTAGATAGAGGGGGAAATGCAAAGATATTACTGATGTGTGCAAGAATTCAACATCTATGATTATGAGGAGGAAAAGATAAATCTTGAAGTGAAGAGAATAGATAGAAGGATGCAAGAGAGGAGATGGTTTTGCTAGTGAGTTGTTGGAGATGTTTTGCACATAGATTTTGGAAGAATCTTCTTGCCTATAGTAGGAATTTTTCGTTGTGCTTACTTCATGTTGAAAGATGGTTTTCATGCTGATTTTTAAAATAATCTGAGATAGAGTTTGGACCAGGACTTGATTTCAGTAGATAGACTTAATATTCATCTGCAAGAGTGTACACCTATCATATTTTGTATGTATGGGATTTCGTGAATAAAAATGATGTTTTTTTCATGCTTTTTGTTGTAATTTTTGTTTTGAAAGTTTAAAATATTATGCTTGAGTTTATTTCAATGATTGGAAATCCATTCTTGAATCCTCAATCATTGATCTACATCAAATGGTATTAGGTTGGGTATGATTTTGGAATGTGTGGAGCAAAAATATTACTAGAGATGTGTTGAAAGAGTTTTTTGTCACGGGCATGAGAAAATAAAAATAAAAATTGTAAGAATAAGAGAGGGTATGTAAATACTATCCTCTAGTAGAGATAAAGATAGGTAGAAAGTGTGTATATTTCCTCCACTGAGAGAGTGGGTAGAGGAAGCATCTTTCAAAGTCTTTGTTGGGTAGAGGGTAGTGTATGTGTGGAAAGTGTTTGACAAAATGTCTTCGAAGAAGAGGACAACATGGATCTTGAAAAGACCTGCTAGAATGCTATATTGGGTATAGTATTGGGAAGAATGGGAAGAAAAGACATTTTAAAAGCTAGATATTTAAGGAAATAAAGAAGATTGAGGCTAGAGTGGAGGCCTTGGAAAGATATTACTTTGCAAAGAAATGTTGGTGTAATTAATTAATTAATTATTACACTAGCATAAGTTAACTTAGGTCTTGCATTTAATCATTAATTCCTAGGTTGCATTATTAGATAAATCATTTAATAAATGGGATAATATTCCCTTTCCTAGTTTGTGGGATAAGATTCCTTCTAGAACTTATCTCATCATTTAATGATCATCACCATTAGGGTTCACATGTTGTCACATGCTATTTGATCTTGACACATGGCAACATCTCATGCATATTAGGGTTTAGCTCATGCCTATATATTCAAGGCATCTTGTACATTTGTAATATATCAAGATATCTAGATATCAATCAGATATCATATCAATATCAATATCAATAGAATCTTTAATCAACATTCCATTGTTGCAACACTTCTCTATGTGGTTGATTATCTTTCATGGCTAAAGTCCTGCATTGAAGATTTCAGAGCTTCAGGGACTGTGCAATTCATCATCTCAACATGGTATCAGAGCTAGTCCATTGAAACATCAACCTTTGATCCAGGAAGTTGGAATGCGAGATTCTTTGTAGGCTTAGGGTATTATGTTGCAGGCTAGTTGGCTCTACCCAGGAGCCAAGCTGATTTCTGGTGCAGATCAAGCTCTCTCCGACCTCTCCATTGCATCTAGAAGGCCTCAAAACCCATAGATCGCCTGTTCATTTGTCAAAATTAGGGACATATCATTCGTGATCCTTCGAGGTACATCTTAGGGTTTGCATTTTTTGTACTATCCGTACAGTTTTACAGAAAAAAATCATCCCTGTAAGTCCTCCATCAAGGAACTTTTTTTTTTAGAAAAATCAAAAAAATATTTGGTGTTTTTGGGAAAAACTTTTCTATAGTATTTGCAAAAATTAATTTGCAGTGTTTGACCTACAATTAAAATAACTTGTCGGCGTAATTTTTTTTCTGCGGATATAGTTTGGGCTTTCTATATTTTCCGTCAGCATTCTCTATTTTTATCGGCAATTTTTATTTAAATTTAAATTGCAACATTGAAATATTTAAATTTTATTTTGTTGGCATACGCCGACAACCTACTGACCCTAAATGCTCCTTCTGTCATCCTGCGTCACCGGTCATCCTCGCTGCTGTCATCACTCCACCGAATGCTGGTGTCTATCCCGGAGTTTGTTCCCGGCCATGTTTTCCATCCATCGCCACCAACCGACGTCTCCAGCTCTGTTCGCTCAAGCCTCGGTCCCATCGGTGACCGCAGGCTCTACTAGTTCCCAAGCGGTGACTTCTCCTAGCCGGCTAGGACACTAGCTCCGCCCATCCCGCTGCTCCGACACCACCTCATCTGATGGAAGTTTTTTTTTAAACTGAGGGCACTGCCCACAGTCACATCAGTGACTAAGGGCCAAAGTTTTTTTGCCCCAGGTGCTACTTTTTTGTGCCTATTTAGCCAACATCAGATCAAATTGCATTTTTTCTTTTGGAGGCCATATCTTCGCGCCACGATATCGAAAATTTGCAAACGAGATATCAACAGAAAGAGAATTTAGAGCACTACCAATGGTGCCATCTATTTTGTAAGATTTTTCTGCTATTCAATATTCAAGTCAACTAAAGTCAACCCTCCCTTCTGGACCCAAATGCACACATCTTCGCATCAGATTGTCGAATTTTGGTGATACCAGTGGCATTCGAGAGATATTTTAGTGCAATTTTTTCATCAGTCTAGTCTTCTTCTTTGGTTTCAGCTCCAGGTATTTTTTTTTTTGGTTTTTTTATTCCTGAGACATCCTGAAGACTGAAGTAGAATTTGTTGATCTTAGAGGCATATTCTCAGTTGCATATCTATTTGGAAGTCTTCTATTTTTTTGTTGAAGGTCAGTGTCTTTGATTTTTTGTGGAGAAATTTCGTTATGGGGCTTGCATATTATTCTCCTTTGGTTATGTTGCACAAGGGTAACTATTCACAATGGCGAGATGGGATCTGCCACCATCTTCATTCAATTGATTTGTTGCCACATCTATTTGGTATAGTTCTTCATCCGAGTGAAGGTATTCATGAACTTGCTTGGAGTTGCAGCAGGTACACTGTTTTGGAGATCATTGAGATGCAAGTTGATTCTAATGTTTTCAATGCTATTGATCATTATGATTTTCCTCACATCCTTTGGATCAAGCTTTGGGAGATCTATGGAGATTCAGACACTCCACCATTCCCCAATGATCATGCTTTAGAATGTCATTCTTCCAATTAGGTTCCCCATGATGCTATTGTTATGCAGGAAGTTGATTACCTTGATCTTTTCGAAGAGGTTGACAAGATCCCTTTCTGTGCTTCTTCTTCATCAAAGATAGTTGGTATCCCTTCACATTCAATTATTCCTTGTCCAGAATAATTGCTTGAGGCTTCCACTATCATCATCCATCAGGACACATTTAGTTTTTCAAACTTGACATCACATGATGTCTTTTTTTTAGGTATCATTGCCTTGGCCACTTCTACAGGTTTGGAGAACATTCTTGAGGGGATATCACTCCTCTATTCAGATCACACTTTGGAGAGTTGTTTTGAGTCTCCTCATTCCTTTGTCTCACCCTTGATTGGGAATTCAGAGACTACATTGGAGGCATTGAGTTTCTCTTCAGAGATTTCATATTTGAGACTTCTTCCCTACCATTCCATTCAGGATTTAAGGTTTCTTCAGCATCCACCATCGGATTTGCTTCTTCCTAGCAGGAGATTTGTGGTTTGGACACCTTCATTGCTTTAGACTTCTTTCAGTGGTTTTGAGGACACTTCATTCAGGGGGGCTATCAAGTCTCCATCACATCCATCATATCCATTCTATCTTTGTCTTTGGATATTGTTCAGCATCAGTTTCTGCATCATCCTAGTTTGTCACCCTCTTCATTGTTTGGGACTATGGCATTTTCATCATCAGGCAAGGAGACACTTGAGCAGAGTTCTGAGACATCATCATCCATTTTCATCCTTCCTTCCTTCAATTCCTATCTGGAATGGGAAGCATCTTTGCACTTACAATTGGTTTTGTTTCTTCTGAAAGGGAGACAAGTTGTTTATCGACATTGGATCTTGTTTTTTCTTCAGACACTTACCTTTCTCATCGGTGATATCATCTTTTGGGAGGGCTATATTGTCTCTCTCTTTCCCTCCTATGGGGGGGAATTGCTTGTATTGTATCCATGTGATAGATGGTGTACTTGGGGGGTATTTGGGAGTCCTCCATCCTTCCCATCCTATCTCACATTTTTTGTTTTTTCATCTCCTTTTTTGGAGAGGGGTTTTGTTCCCATTGGGTTTTCCCCTTTTCTCTATTTGTGGGAGATTTTATGCACCTTCATGTACATGGGTACCTAACATGGCCTCGTAGCTGGGACCCATCATCACCATCATCGATCATCATCTCTGCATAATCATTGCATTTTCCTCCCTAAGTTGCACTTATGGGGGGGTGTTGGTGTAATTAATTAATTAATTATTACACTAGCATAAGTTAACTTAGGTCTTGCATTTAATCATTAAGTCCTAGGTTGCATTATTAGATAAATCATTTAATAAATGGGATAATATTCCCTTTCCTAGTTTGTGGGATAAGATTCCTTCTAGAACTTATCTCATCATTTAATGATCATCACTATTAGGGTTCACATGTTGTCACATGTTGTTTGATCTTGACACATGGCAACATCTCATGCATCTTAAGGTTTAGCTCATGCCTATATATTCAAGGCATCTTGTACACTTCTCTTTGTGGTTGATTATCTTTCATGGCTATTTAAGTCCTGCATTGAAGATTTTAGAGCTTCAGGGACTGTGCAATTCATCATCTCAACAAGAAAATTGTGATTATAGAAAAGATAAAAGTTGCAATAGTGGAAGTGGCAACAACGAAAAAGGTTGAAGAGGAAAATCAAAGGTTTGGCAAAGAGGAAAGTGAAAAGAGTAGTGTGGAAGTACAATGTTGCAGCCCTATTATGAAAAGAACAAGGAAAGAAAGTCATATGGGAGCAGCCCACTCAAATATAGATGAAAGAAGGAAAGGAAAGGACACAAGGAAAGAATGGAGAAAGAAAAAGGAGATATAAAGAATACAAAAAAAATATTTGAAGAGGTGATAGAGGAAATGAATATGGGAAAATATGAATCCAATGTTTTATGTGCTAACATTACTTTGAATGTAGGTAGATGAGAAGATCCAGAAGTCTGATGCATGTGTCATTGGAAAATAATGGATCCTCATACAAGAGGATAAAGGAGAAATAAGGAAAAGAAAGAAGTAGTTGATATATGTATTGTTGAAGGCATCAAAGTGGAAGACAAGGAAGTTACATGTAAAGAAAAATAAATTTTAGCAGCAAAAGCAAAGGTACACTACCACATTTTTATGAGTTTCGCAAAGATAATATTGATGTTGATTTCCATGTAGAAAAGATGAAGAAATATGTTAAAGCAAGTAATTGTAAAGTTGGGATAGTAGTTGGTCCTTGGAAGGACATAATGATGTTGAAGAAAACAATACATTTGAGTGCAAGAGAGAAGATAGAAGAAGAAAACAAGACTATAGCATATAACCATAAAGTAGGTAAGGTTGTAACATCAACAAGGCAAGAGATTACATAGGTAGAGAGTTGTTTTTCTAAGATTTGTGAATATGAATTTGAAAATAAGTTACATGAAAAATAAGACAATGTATTTGTGGGTATGAGGATGACTAAAAATAATAATTTTGTTGTAGTAGATGATAATGAAGTTTCAAGAATGGATAATAGTGAAGTTGTAGTTGATTTTGGTTCTATGAAGAACATAAGAAAAGTGGAGATTTTGGGACAGAAATGCAAAGAAGAACATGTGGGGAAGAATGATAAATTTGTAGTAGAGGGAGATGAGATAAGGCCTTATTTTCATAAAAATTTGATGATGTTTATTCACATGCAAATGATATGGTTGTAAATGGATTATATGATGAGGTTAGAAGAAATGTTTCAGCAATAAGGAAAGGTGAAATTTTAGAGGTAAATGCCAATTTTTCACATTTTGTTAACATCAGCATTGAATTTAATTCCTATTTGAAACAAATGGATAAAGAGTATGGAGAAATAAGAATGGCTAGTTGTAGCAATCATAGGTTGCAAGATAATTTGCAATGAGATTCTACTCACTTTATTGACCCACAAGAAGAGGAGGATGAAGGAGAAATAAGTGAGAAAGAAGTACAATTCATTACTTTCCATAATTTTTTTGGAGATAATTTGTATGCAAGTTTTGAATATGATGACATGGAGGGAAGAAGCATATTGTTAGGAGTTAGATTATGTTGGATTGAATTTCATAAGAGGAAAAAAGAGAGGAAGGATGAAAGGAGAGAAAAACATGAAGGTACATGGTAAGCTAAAGAAGAAATTTCAAAAATGATAAAGAAGAAAGGTGGATCCCAAATAAGCACATGTAGTTAAAATGTTCATGAGTTTCACTCATGAAACATTTCTTCTTACCTGGGGTGTTAGATGTAGGAGCATCTAGGTACATGGGAAATCTTACACATCAAAAAAATATTTTTTTTCTCATATTTATTATTTTATTTTAATTTGATTTTTGGTCTTGTAGATGGGATTTTCCTTCAAATATTTTCTCTTCTCTAGCTCTTTAAAAAATTATTAAATTCAGGAGTTTGATTTTCTAAGTTGAATTTTACTAATAAATTTTCATTGTAATGTATTGTTCTCCAAAATATAAGAGGAAAAAAACCTAACACCTGGGAAAGAATAGAGCATTTAATACATATTATGGAGCATTTTGAATACATAATTTCTTGGCCTATTTTGAGCTTTGACAGCCCCAAAATGCCTAGTGATGGAGAAAGTGGAGTGGGAAGGGATTGGAAATCAAGAGTGTGGTGTCAAGAAGAATCTTGGTGTCCATTATGTGGAGGTCTAATTAGGTAAGTTTCCCATGCTTGGATAGAGGGGAAATGCCGAGATATTGCTAGTGTGTGCAAGAATTCAATGCCCATGTTTGTGAGGAGGAAAAGAGAAATCTTGAAGTGAAGAGAAGAGAGTAGAATGATGCAAGAGGAGACAATTTTTCTAGTGAGTTACTAGAGATTTTTTGCACATAGATTTGGGATGGATCTTCTTTCCTATAGCTAGAATTTTTTGTTGTGTTTACTTCATGTTAAAAGAGGGTTTTCATGTTGATTTTTAAAATAATCTGAGATAGAGCTTGGACTGGGACTTTATTCTAGTAGATAGACTTAATATTCATCTACAAGAGTGTGCACCTATCATATTTTTTTATGCATAGGATTTCATAATAAAACTGATACTTTTTCATGCTTTTTGCTACAATTTATGTTTTGAAAGTTTAAAATATTATGCTTGAGTTTGTTGCAAAGATTGACAATCCATTCTTGGATCCTCAATCATTGATCTGCATCAATTACCATGACTAATTCCTTCACAAAATGGGTAGAAGGTATCCCTCTTTTCTCTACAATAGTGGATACAATATGTTGTTTCATATTTGAATACATTATTGCTTGCTTTGGTCTTCCTTCTGCATTAGTTTTAGATAATGGAACTCCATTTAAGAACAATGGCGTGAATAGATTTTTGGAAACTTTTCATATTCAACATGTCTTTTCAAAACCTTATTATCCTCAATCAAATGGCCAAGTGAAATCAACTAACAAAACTCTCAACAAATATTAAGGAAAACGGTAAGTAAACATAATAAATATTGACACACTCAATTAACTTATGTGTTGTGGGCCTATCATACAAGTATTAGAACATCTATAAGATGTTAGAGTAAAGGTTTTAACTTAATTATGTTAATTAAGTTACCTTTATTCATCTCTTAAGATTTCACTTTAGTTTGCATATTGTGACATTTAATAATTATATTAATTATTAAATGTCCACCTATTAGGGTTTCTTTAAGGTTGCATAATCTCCTTTTATAAGGATTGATCATTGTATTTTATCCCACTCTCTGATTAATACATTTTTAGCTTTCAAAGCACCTTTGTCTTTTGTCTCGAATGTCTTCTTTCTGTGATAGGTTATTTGCATGCAGGTGATCTTTTGGGTCTGTGAGGTTAGCTTTCACAACTTCAACATGGTATCAGAGCTCGAGATCTATGGCTGCCTATTCTTTTTTTGAAGCTATCATCTTACAAAGTTTTCTTTTGTGCAAGGGTTTCATTCCAATTTTTTTGCTAGATCAGAGGGGTTTCCATCTTTTTTTAGAATTTTTGACCTTGATCTCTGAAACAGTGCATGCTAGTGAAAAATGAACCTCATGGCTACGCTCAAAAGGCCCAAAAACCCCTATTTTCATATAAAATATGATAGGGTTTGCTAAAAATTGATTATTTATTGTTTTTGAGGAATCTCAAAAATTGTTGGAAAAATTTGTATGATTGTACGGATCCATATGCACGCCTTAATTTTCATGCTAGATTTCTTTGTGTTTGCATCAATTTTGAGTTGCCTCAATTTTTGTGCCATTTTGCATCAATTTTTGTGAATGTTTGATTTTTTTTCTACCTTGATTTTCATGCCATGAAGGTACAATTGAATATTTTATTAATTTTTTAATCTTTAAATTAATAAAATATTTGGTTTAAGGCCTAAATGAGCATATTTAGTAAAATGGTCATATTTTGAGTATATGGTGTTGGTTTTTCGAAAACAAGATATTGTCAGAAAGTTGGTTCCGACACTAATCTAATGGTGTAAGTGTGGTTTCTAGATTTTTCATTTTGATTCCTTTTTCTGTAGTCAAAGTCAGATCATGGATTCTACACTTTGGGGGGCGTAACTTTTACGTCGAGCTCATTTTTTCGCAAATGAATAGGCATTGGAAAGCTGGTTCAGTGCTCTACACAATGATTAGATTATTTTCCCAGATTCTACCCCAGGTATATTTTATTTAGCATTTTGTGTTTTCATAGTTTGCTTAATTACTTGGATGTTTTGGCACTTGGGAACCTCATGTTTGTGTCATTAGTCTCTATTTCATTTTATCTACATGTTATAAGGTCATTTTTCTCAAACTTTTTAATTTGAAGAGTTATCATGGGTTTTTCTACTCACCCTTTAGTTGTAATTCTGGAACGAGGTAATTATGAGTCATGGGAAAAGGACATACTTACACATTGTAGGTGGCTTAATATTTTTCCTTATTTGTATGATCTCATACCTAAACCAGCCACTTTAGAGGGAAAACTAGCTTGGGATATCATTAGAGATCACATAGTAGGACTTATATTGTCTAGTGTTGATGATGACACTGTGTGGGCTATATCGGACATTGATTGTCCCCACCCACTTTGGACATGTCTTTGGGAGATCTATGGAGACCCCAATCTCTCTCCATTACTAGAGGATCCTGCTTCAAATTGTCTCTTACCCATTGCTTGGAGAGATAATACACCCTTTGATCATGATACTTTAGAGGATCTTGAGTATTTAGACACCCTTACATGTTCTAATGGATCAGAGGCTTTTGTCATAGTTCCTACTCTTCAGACTAAGATTATACATGTATCATCCATTGTTCTTGGTGAAATTAGTATCACCACATTGGCCCCTATGGATTTAGTTCAACATCATGACCATCTTGGTCATTCATTATCTACTACATCATGGGATTCTTATCTTGCAGACACATTCTTGTTTGTTGAGTCTCACACTATAGATCTTGAGGATTATTTTGAGGACATTCATCTCCTCTACCTTGACAATCAAGTTATCACTATATGCCCACCATTATCTGTGCATTCAAAGGTTGCATTTCAGGATTCTCCACATCAATTTGGATTTGGAATCATTTATTTCAGTTCAGACAAAGAGATTCTTTAGCATCCTATCTTGGCACACATCTTGAGACAGATTGGTTCATCACTCTTCACAAGGTTTCTTCGACTCAAAACTCTCAAGAAAATATTAAGGAAAAAGGTAAGTAAACATAATAAGGATTGGCACACTCCATTAACTTATGTGTTGTGGGCCTATCATACAAGTATTAGAACATCTATAAGAAACTCATTACAAACTTTTTTATGGTGTTAAAGCAATAATTCCCTTAGAGTTAGAAATTCCTTCATTGTGAATTTCTCTTAGAGGGCTTATTGATGATACTACATATAAAGAGCAATGATTGCATCAGCTTGAAATGCTTGATGTATAACACATCAACACTCTTGAGCATCAACAAACTTAATCTAAATGAATACAACATAATTATAATAATCATTTCATCCCTTGTACATTTAATAAAGATGATTTAGTGTTATATGAGAACCAATGTAACATAAATGCCCTTCCAAATGAAAAAGGAAAGTTCAGCCCTAATTGTCTAGGACTTTATGTAATTGAAGAAAATTATGGGTCTGGTGCCTATACATTAACAGAAATGGATGGTACACATCTCAAAGAGCCCATCAATACCATGCATTTTTGTCACCACTACACCTAACATTTTCTTTGAATAGTATGTTTATTAAAGAAATGTTGTTAGATTAAGTATATAGTGTTATATTTCATCTCGCATTACTTCATTCTTTGACAAACAGATCTTAGTGTCTTAGAATATAGTGTAATTGTTCTATGGATTTGGATTATTACTTTAGTTTGAATACTATTTAAATTCATCTTGTGTGTTGTGTTATATTAGATCCTCTTAATTTAAATCATAAAGTGCATTTAATTTAATATAACATACTCAATCACAATGTAGTATCTAATGTAAACTAAAAGTGTTTTAATTAGATCACATAAGCATGATGAGGGTGCAACCTGAGACACAGAAAATAACTCACAAACCAAGAAAATAATTTTATCATTTAGAAAATGGAACTTCTTACATGCAGAGGATCTCAAATCCTCAAGTTCTACAACACAGACAAGTTACAAAAAATTATAGAATAACCCTTTTCACAGTGTGTGAACTTGTCCCTAAAAAGCTACCCAAAAATTAGAAACCCACCCATAAATAGAGATCCTTTTAAGTTTGGAGCCAAAACAAAATTCAAATTTGAGTTTTGGCAGTTTGGCACTGAAAGTTACAACTTGGAATTCAAATTTCAAAAGAACATTTAAAAATTAGCATCCTCTAGAAAGTGCACCAACTTTTGAGAGCCATAAATTTTGATCTCGAACTCTATTTTTTGAACCGTTTGAACTGTTGGAAAGGTCTTAGAGTCAAGAACATGCTCAAAATTTCTATGCTGATTTTGGCACATTTCAAGGCCATTTTGGGACCGTTTAGTTACTCAAATCTAAACTGGAAGGTTTTCAGGTGCAATTTTGGGAGACAAATTGGAATATCTTCCAACCTAGGAATAGAAAAGAAAAACTGTAAATTGGGAATTACATTATGATGAAATGGGTATCCCAAAAAATGAAAAGACATCAAAGAAACTACCAACATAAAATGAAACTTTTTATTTTTTAGGTGATGTAGGATTGCCCTTACACGCTAGATGCTCTTGCATCAGACACCCAAGGTAATTTGAGAAGTGACTTTGTCACGTCTTAGATGGTTGAGGAAAACCCAAAAAGTCAACCTCTACCTTAGATAGCCAAAATGAATCTTCCATAGGCCTTCCTCTCTATTTCACCAGATATTATTCATACTACTTGTTTTTGGTACTCCTTCCCACACGGCTATCTAGGATTGCTTCAATCTCCTCCTTCTCTAAAGTAGGAGTTGGGATTCCATACTACCCTATTGCTAGTGCATCCTTCGTGCCACCTTCATGATACTCTATCAAATCTAAAATGTTGAACACAAGGGAAATGTTAACTCCATTTGGCAACTCTACCTCATATGCATTCTTTGAATCATGCTTCTTCAAAATCTTGCAAGGACCGAATTTCTTCATCTTCAATTTGTTATAGGTTCCCACTAGAAACCTTTCTTTCCTCAAGTGGACCATTACTTCATCACCAATCTGAAACTCCTTATTCCTCCTTTTCTAATCTACCTTAGCCTTATATTGCATATTCATCTCATTAATATGTTCTCTTACCTTCTCAGGTATATTCTTGATGTGCTCTACAAAAATATTCAGTTTCGACACTTATCTTCTTCTTTTGGTCCATCTTCCTTAATTCTAGAGTTGTTCTAGGGCTGCCTCCATACACAATCTGAAAAAATGATCTACCAGTGCTTATATTGACAAAATCGTTGTAAGAAAATTATGCCTGAGGTAAGATCAAGTCCCATCCCTTGGGTTTATCTCCTACCAAGCATCTCAGTAGGTTACCCAGACTCCTATTCACAACCTCTATCTTCCCATTTGTCTGTGAATGGTGTACAGAACTGAAATTCAACTCCATTTTCAGCTTCTTCCACAAGGTCCTCCAAAATTATCCCACAAATTTGGTGTCATGATTTGAGACAATACTCTTTGGCAGACCATGTAGCCTCATCACCTCTCTAAAGAACAAGTCAGCAATGTGGATGACATTGTGGGCCTTCTAGCATGAAATGAAATGTGCCATCTTCAAAAACCTATCAACCACACAAAGACCGAATCATTCCCTCTTTGAGTCCTTGGCAAACCAAAAACAAAGTCCATAATTATATCCTCCCATGACCTCTTTAGTACAGGTAAGGGTTGATGCAACCCTGTATTCTGGCTCACTCCCTTAGCGGTTTGACATACCCTGCAACTCTACAAAAACTTCTTCACATCCTATGAAAACTAAGGCCAATAATAATGCTCACTGATAATGGCAATGGTCTTATCATGACCAAAATGTCCTATCATTCCTCGACTATGCTTCTCTTTCATCAGGTTCTCCCTCATGGAACTCCTCGGGATACAAAATTGACTTCCCTTAGACAACATGCCATCTTAGATTATGAAATCTAGCCATGTTGTCCTATCCACCATAACAGGTTCCTTGTAGGCTTTCTAAGCCTCTACAAAATTAGGATCTTCAAGGTACAATGTTTTGAGTTCATTGAACCCAACCACTTCAATTTTCATCTCTGTCATGAATGTCTACCTTCTACTTAAGGCATATGCAACCCTATTCACTTCCCACTCCTATGCTTTAAAACAAATGTATATCTCTACAAAAATTCTACCCATTTCATATGCCTTTGATTTAGTTTTCCCTAACTATTCAGGTACTGCAATGCTTGATTATCAGTATATAGAACAAATTCCTTTGGCAATAGATAATGTCTCCATTTCTTTAATGGTTGAACTATTCCATAAAATTCATGATCATATATAGAATACTTTCTCTTGGCATCATTTAACTTTTCACTGAAATAGGCAATGGGCTTACCTTTGTGGCTCAACAATACTCCAATGGCACAACCACTGGCATCATAATCCATCTAAAACACATTATTCACCTTATTGAAATATGGAAGGGCTAGAATGAGCTGCTCTGTCACCTTCTATTTCAACAGTTTGAAATTTTTGCTGCTTCAGTGCTCCACTTGAACTCTTTTCTATCCCCTCTCATTTTTTAAGTCAAGGGTGCACAAATACTACTGAAGTTTCTAATGAAATTTCTATAAAAACTATCCAAACCATGGAAAGATCTCACCTCAGTAGTAGTTCTTGGCATAGGCCATTCATAATGGCCTTCACCTTCTTTGGGTCTATCTTGAGACCTTCTTCCAAGACAACAAACCCCATGTACACTAACTCCTTTTTCACAAAACTACACCTCTTCAGATTAATCAACAATTTCTCCTCTCTTAACTTCTTAAAGGCTCTCTGAATATGAATCAAATGCTCATCCAAATTTCTATTGAAAATAAAAATATCATCTAAATACACAATGACAAAACTTCCTAGAAATTCCTTCAGTACCTCATTCATGAGTCGCATGAATGTGCTTGGTGCATTGGTTATCCCAAAAGGCATGACTAACGAATCATATAGGCTCTCTTTTTTTTGAAGGCAGTCTTCCATTCATCTCCCTCTTAAATCTATATCTGGTGATATCCACTACTCAGATCAATCTTTGTGAAGTATTGAGCTCCACTCAAACAATCCATCAGGTCATCCATCCTTGGCAGTGAAAATTTGTACTTGATTGTTATCTTGTTTATGGCTCAGGAGTCTATACACATCCTCCACCCCCATCCTTCTTCAGTGCTAGTACTACAGGTACTACACATGGGCTCAAACTTTCTCGTATCAAACACTTTCTCAACAACTCTTGAACTTGTCTATTCAACTCCTCATTTTTTGTCAAAGTCATTCTATGAGCTGCCTTATTTAAAAAATTGTCTCTAGGAATCAAGTCAATCTGATGACTAATCTTCCTCACTGGTCGTAAACCCTTGGGTATATTATCAAAAATAATATCTTGAGACTCATCCAACAACCCAAAAATTTCTATTGGCACCTTCTCACTATCCTCCTTACCCACTCTAGGAATCAATGCATAGAACACATGCTCATGCTTCATACCTTCTAAAAAATTTCTTTCATCAACATAACATATTCTAGCACTACTACATACATTTTATTTAGCCTCCTTCAGGGGTTGCAACTTGTGATGAACCCCATCCTTTGTTATGGAATAAGTATTTGCATTGCCATCATGTATAGCTCGCCTATCGAACTACCATGACCTCCCCAACAACATGTGGCATGCATCCATGGGGATGATATCATAGAGTACCTCATCTTGGTAGCACCTGATCTTGAACTTTACAAGGCACTTCTCATTGACTAGAACTTTGTTGTCTTTTTCCAACTATGCAATTCGGTATGGGTGTGGATGCCTATCCCTCTTTAGATTCAACTTTGTAACCATCTCCTCTGACACTAGATTATTAGTGCTCCCGCTATTAATATTGACATCACAACATTTTCCTTCACACTTGCACCTTGCGCAAAATAGGTTTTTCCTATATTCTTCCCCCTTCTCTTTAGTCACCAAGGCTCTTCTAATCACTAGGGCTTCTGCCCTTTTAGCATCATCTAAATGTTTAGATTAGGCCTCCTCATCTACATGTACAACACTTCTTCGACCTTCTAAACTTTTCTCTACCCTTTATTGGTGCTGTGGAAATTCATAGGCTCGATGCCCTTCTTCACCACATTGGAAACATGTTCCTCTGATACCACTCCTTTGAGATCTTTTTCTAGATCTCCCTCATCCTTTACCTCTTTGATCACCACTATTTTGATCATGAGAGTGGTAGAAGTTATTGTTCTTCTGGTTTCAGTGGGTACCCACATCTTCATTTCTCTTTTCATTATCATTTTGGCTTTGAGAAGATCTTCTATTATCCTTTCCGCTTTGACCTCCTCACCCTTTTTTCTTTGTGTCAAATCTTTTGTTCAGCTTCTCTTCAACTTTCAGAGTAAACTGGTACGCATCCTCAATGGTGTTCATTCTTATTGGGTTTAGCTCCTCTTGAATGCTCGGTTGTAACCCATTAAGATAATGGGCTACCTTCTCTTGTTGGCCTTGTTGTGATCTGTTATGATGATCATCTTGTGAAATAATTTTGTATATTCTTTCACAGATCGACTCCCCTATTTCAACCCTTGCAATTTCTTCAGTAGATCCAGCTCGTAGTCCACTAGTATGAACTACTTCTTTAGTTTCTCCACCACCATCTAGTGATCTTTCCTTTTCCTCTTCAATTTATCTCCAACTACACCTCTTTCCACCAAATACTGGCATGGCCCTTCAGCTTCATTTTTTCAAACTAAACCCAATCTTGATCCTCTATTTCTTCATACTCAAAAAATTCTTCTAGCTCATTAATCTAGTTGATCAACTCTTCTGGGTTTAGAATGTTGGAATAACTGGGGACTTTTGCTCTAGATCTTTTCTCAATCTTTGAAATGGCCCTTATCAGCCACATTTGGTCTTGATCAATTGCTTCTTCTTCCTCTTCTACATGTGAATATTCCTCCTCTTCTTCATCCTCACTTTCTTCTCTCCCTGGGTTTAACCCTCTTCTCAACTACTCCTGCAATGCATCAATTTGTCTCTAGAGGGTCCTAAAACCCTCGGCCACTAATGGATCTCTTGAGGGCCACTAAAGGATATCTTCCACCAACATATTTTCTACCTCTACCACCTCTAGCACCACCATGCCTACTAGGAATCACTCATAGAGGCATCTTTCTTGACCTTGACCCACAACCATGGTCCTGGTGTGAACTACCTCACAATCGGAAATTTGTTCACATGCTCAAGAAAACCTTCTTTGATACAACCTAACAAGGGTGCAACCTGAGACATGGAAAATAACTCACAAAATAAAAGAATAATTTTATTATTCAAAAAATGGAACTTCTTACATGTAGAGGATCTCAAATCCTCAAGTTCTACAACACATGCAAGTTATAGAAAATTACAAAATAACCCTTTTCGTAGTGTGAAAACCTGTCCCAAAAAAGCTACCCAAAAATTAGAAACCCATGCATAAATAGAGCTCCTTTTGAGTTTGGAACCAAAACAACATTCAAATTTGAGTTTTGGAAGTTTGGCGCCAAAAGCTACAAATTGAAATTCAAATTTCAAAAGAACATTTGAAAATTAGTATCCTCTAGAAAGTGCGCCAACTTCTGGGAGCCATAACTTTTGATTCGGAACTCCACTTTTCAAACCGTTTCAACCATTGGAAAGGTCTCAGAGTCAAGAATGTGTTTAAAATATACTACACTAATTTTGACAAGTTTTGGGAGGTTTTCAGGACTATCTAGTGCCTCAAATCTAACTTGGAAGGTTTTTAGGTGTAATTCTAGGAGACTAAAATTGTAATATCTTCCAACCCAAGAATATAAAAGCAAAACTGTAAATTGGGAATTACATTAAGACAAAAAGGGTATCCAAAAAAATGAAAAGACATCAAAGAAACTACCAACAATAAATGAAACTCTTTTCTTTTAGGTGATGCAAGATTTCCCTTACACCGCTAGATGCTCCTGCATTAGACACCTAGGATAATTTGAGAAGTGACCCCGTCATGTATTAGATGGTTGAGGAAAACCAAAATGGTCAACCTCTACCTTAGATAGCCAAGATGAATCATCCACAGGCCTTTCTCTCCATTTCACTAGATATTCTTCATACTGCTCATTTTTTGTACTCCTTCCTACACAGCTATCTAGGATTGCTTCAATCTCCTCTTCTAAAGTAGGTGTTGGGTTGCCATATTGCCCTATTATTGGTGCTTCTTCCATGACACCTTCATGATACTCTATTAAATCTGAAATGTTGAACATAGGGGAAATGTTGACTCCATCCAAAAACTCTACCTCATATGCATTCCCTAAATCATGCTTCTTCAAAATCTTGCAAGGACCAAATTTCTTCTTCTTCAATTTGTTATAGGTTCCCACTAGAAACCTTTCTTTCCTCAAGTGGGCCATTACTTTATCACCAATTTGAAACTCCTTATTCCTCCTTTTTTTATTTTCCTTAGCCATATACTACATATTCATCTTATTAATATGTTCTCTTACCTTCTCATGTATATTCTTGATGTGCTCTACAAAAATATGTGGCTTTGGCACTTCTCTCTTTCTCTTGGTCCATATTCCTCAATTATAGAGCTATTATGGGGCTTCCTCCATACACAATCTGGAATGGTGATCTACTAGTGCTTCTATTGATAGAATTATTGTAAGAAAATTATGTCTAGGGTAAGATCAAGTCCCATCCCTCAGGTTTATCTCCTACCAAGTATCTCAGTAGGTTACCCAAACTCCTATTCACAACCTCTGTCTACCCATATGTCTGTGGATGGTGTGCAAAACTAAACTTCAACTTCGTTTTCAACTTCTTCCATAAGGTCCTACAAAAGTATCCCACAAATTTGTTGTCATGATCTGAGACAATACTCTTTGGCAAACCATGTAGCCTCACCACCTCTTTGAAGAACAAGTTAGCAATGTGGATAGCATTGTGGGTCTTCTAGCATGGAATGAAATGTGCCATCTTTGAAAATGTATCAACCACCACAAAGACTGAATCATTTCCTCTTTGTGTCCTTGGAAAAACAAGAACAAATTCCATACCTATATCCTCCCACGACCTCTCTAGTATAGGTAAGGGTTGATGCAACCTTGTATTCTGGCTCACTCCCTTAGCCATCTAACATACCCTAGAACTTTACACAAAATTATTCACATCTTGTGACAACTGAGGCTAATAATAATACTCATTGATAATGTCAATGGTCTTATCCCAACAAAAATGCCCTTCCATTCCTCCACTATTCTTCTCTTTTATCAAGTTCTCCCTCATGGAACTCCTTGGGATACACAATTGAATTCCCTTAAACAACATGCCATCTTGGATTATGAAATCTAGCCACATTTTCTTGTCCACCATAACAAGTTCCTTGAAGGATTTCCAAGCCTGTACAAAATCAAGATCTTCAGGGTACAACATTTTGAGTTCATTGAACCCAACCACTTCGATCTACATCTCTGTCATCAACATCTTCCTTCTACTTAAGGCATCTAAAACCATATTCGACTTCCCATTCCTATGCTTTAGAGAAAGTGTAAAGCTCTACAAAAATTCTACCCATTTCATATACCTTTGATTTAGTTTTCCCTAACTGTTTAGGTACTACAATGCTTGATGATCAGTATATAGAACAAATTCCTTTGGCAATAGATAATGTCTCCATTTCTTTAATGCTTGAACTATTGCATAAAATTTCTAATCATATACAAAATATTTTCTCTTACCATCATTTAAATTTTCACTAAAGTAGGCAATGGGCTTACCTTCTTAGCTGAAAACTGCTCCAATGGCACAACCACTAGCATCACAATCCACCTAAAATGCCTTATTGAAATCTCGGAGGGCTAGAACAAGCTTCTTTATCACCTTCTATTTCAAAAGTTCAAAAATTTTCATTGCTCCAGTGCTCCACCTAAACTCTTTTCTATCCCCTCTCATTGTTTTAGTCAGGGGTGCACAAATACTACTAAAGTTTCTAATGATCTTTTTATAAAAACTAGCCAAACCATGGAAAGATCTCACCTCAATAGCAATTCTTGGGGTAGGCCATTCCAGAATAGCCTTCACCTTCTCTGGGTCCATCTTGACACCTTCTGCTGAGACAACAAACCCCAAGTACACTAACTCTTTTTTCACAAAACTACACTTCTTTAGATTAATCAACAATTTCTCCTCTTAACTTCTAAAAGGCTCTCTGAATATGAATCAAATTCTCATCCAAAGTTCTACTAAAAATAAAAATATCCTCTAAATACACAATGACAAAACTTCCTAGAAATTCCTTCAGTACCTCGTTCATGAGCCGCATGAATGTGCTCAGTGCATTGGTTAGCCCAAAAGGCATGATTAACCACTCATGCAGGCCCTTTTTAGTCTTGAAGGAAGTATTCTATTCTTCACCCTCTCGAATCTATATTTGGTGATATCCACTCTTTAGATCAATCTTTGTGAAGTACTGAGCACCACTCAAAAAATCCATCAGGTCATCCATCCTTGACAGGGGAAATCTATACCTGATTGTTATCTTGTTTATGTCCTGTGAGTCTATACACATCCTCCACTCCCCATCCTTCTTTGGTGTTAGTACTGTAGGTACTACACATGGGCTCAAATTTTCCTATATCAAACCCTTTCTCAAAACTCTTGAACTTGTTTGTTCAACTCCTCATTTTCTATCAGAGTCATTTTGTGAGATGCCTTATTTGAAAAATTAGCTCCAGGGATCAAGTCAATCTAATGATTGATCTTCCTCACTGGTGGTAAACCCTAAAGTATATTATCAGAAAAAATATCCTAATACTCATCCAATAGCCTAGAAACTTCTACTAGCACCTTCTCACTATCCTCCTTACCCACTCTAGGAATCAATGCATAACACACACGCTCATGCTTCATACATTTTGAAAATTTTCTTCCATCAACATAGCAGATTCTAGCACTACTACATACCTTTTCTTCAGCCTCTTTCAGGTGTTTCAACTTGTGATGAACCCCATCCTTCATTAGGAAATAATTTTTTGCATGGCCATTGTGTATAGCTCACATATCAAACTGCCACAACCTCCCCAACATGTGACATGCATCCATGGGGATGATATCACAAAGTACCTCATCATGGTAGCTCATGATCTTGAACTTTACCAAGAACTGCTCATTAACTAGAACTTTGTGGTCTTTCTGCAACCAAGCAATCTGATATAGGTGTGGATGCCTCTCCAACTTTGGCTTCAACTTTGTAACCATCCTCTCTAACACCAGATTATCAGTGCTCCCATTGTCAATAATGACATCACAACATTTTCCTTCACATTTGCACCTTGTACGGAATAGATTCTTCCTCTATTCTGGCTCCTTCTCTTTAGTCTCCAAGGCTCTTTTAATCACTAGGGCTTCTCCCCTTTCAACATCATCTAAATGTTTAGATTGGGCCTCCCCATCTGCATGCACAACCCGTCCTTGACCTTTTAGCCTTTTTTCTACCCTACCTTGGTGTTTTGGATAGTCATAGGCTCGATTCCCTTATTCAC
Organism: Sequoia sempervirens; assembly: GCA_007258455.2. Taxonomy (NCBI): domain Eukaryota; kingdom Viridiplantae; phylum Streptophyta; class Pinopsida; order Cupressales; family Cupressaceae; genus Sequoia; species Sequoia sempervirens. Next base: position 12,878,184 of record VDFB02379711.1, read on the forward strand.
CACATTGGAAACACGTTCCTCTGAAACAACCCCTTCTAGATCCTTTTCCAGATCTCCCTCATCCTCTACCTCTTTGATCACCACTATTTTGATCATGAGAGCAGTAGAAGTTATCATTCTTCAGTTTTTGGTTGGTACCCACATATTCATTTCTCTTTTCATCATCATTTTGGCTTCCAGAAGATCTTCCACTACCCTTTCCACTTTGACCTCCTCTCCCTTTTTTCTTTTTGTCAAATCTTTTGTTCAGCTTCTCTTCAACTTTTAGAGAAAACTAGTATGCATCCTCAATGGTGTTTACTCTAACCAAGCTTAGCTCCTCTTGAATTCTCGGTCATAACCCATTAATATAAAGGGCTACCTTTCCTTGATGGCCTCTATGTGACCCATTCTGATAATCATCTTGTGAAAATCTACTATGTATTCTTTCATAGATCAGCTCCCTTGTTTCAACCCTTGCAATTTCTTCAGTAGATTCAACTCATAGTCCACTGGTATGAACCGCTTCTTCAGTTTCTCCACCATGCGATCCCATTTGGTGATCTTACATTTTCCTCTTTGATTTCTCTCCAATTGTACCTCTTTCCACCAAATACTAGCATGGCCCTTTAGCTTCATTTTTGCAAAATTAACCTAGTCTGGGTCCTCTATTTCCTCATACTCAAAATATTCTTCTAGCTCATTAATCTAGTTGAGCAACTCTTTTGGGTTCAGACTTCTAAAATAATTGGGGACTTCTTCTCTAGGTCTTTTCCTAATCCTCAAAATGGGCCTTATCATCCGCATTTGGTCTTGATCAATTGCTTCTTCTTCTCCTTCTACATTTGAATCTTCTTCCTCTTCTTCATTCTCACTTTCTTCTCTCCTTCTCGGGTTTAACCCTCTTCTCAACTACTCCTACAATGCATCAATTTGTCTCTGGAGGGCCCTGAAACCCTTGGCCACTAATGGATCTCTTTCACCAACATTTCTACTGCCTCTACCACCTTTGGCACCACCATACCTACCAGGCATAACTCTTGGAGGTATTTTTCTTCACCTCGGCCCACAACCACAGTCCTAATGTGAACTACCTCATGATCGGTGATCTATTCACATGCTCAAGAAAACCTCGCTCTGATACCACCTGATGAGAGTGCAACCTGAGACACAAAAAAATAACTCAAAAAAAGAGAGAATAATTTTATTAGTTAGAAAATGGAACTTCTTACATGCAGAGGATCTCAATTCCTCAAGTTCTACAACACATGCAAGTTATAGAAAATTACAAAATAACCCTTTTCACAGTGTGCAAACTTGTCCCCAAAAGGCTACCCAAAAATTAGAAACCCACCCATAAATAGAGTTCCTTTTGAGTTTGGAGCCAAAACAACATTCAAATTTGAGTTTTAGTGGTTTGGCACTAAAAGTTACAACTTGAAATTAAAATTTCAAAAGAACATTCAAAAATTAGTATCCTCTAGAAAGTGCGCCAACTTCCGAGAGCCATAACTTTTGATCTAGAACTTTATTTTTTGAACTATTTGAACCATTGGAAAGGTCTTTGTTGTGCCTTCAGCACTCATGCCCCATTTTGGAATGGGGACCCCTTTTCTTTCTTTCAACTTTTTAGGTCATCATTTTGTCGCCATCTCATTTTGAGTGCCCCATTTTGGTGTCCTAGATGGTCAATGTATCTCAAAAGTCTCATCTTAAGTTGATCAAGTTTTGCCCCTTTAATTTTGTCAAGTTTTGGTGCCTTGCGGAGTTTATCTCGTAGTTTTCCTCTGCTAGCAGCCTTGGGCCTAGCCGGGTCCACCCCCTCGGGTTTTCGATTCCAGGTTTCCTCGTCATGTTCGTCGTCCTGGATGATGGATGGAGTTCACCTTCTCGAGACCGAGGATCCAACCCCCTAATCTCCGTCCGATTAAAAACTAAAAATTTGATTGATGGCTTTCCCCCATGTTAGGCATAGAATTTCATGAGGCCTTCACCGTTCCTGACGGTGGACCTCTGGAAGAACTCCGCCCTCCAGGCCTTGACCTCCTCTTTGCCTCTGGTGATTTCCAACCTGAATTTTCCAAACAGCCACCGTCCCACATCTTTCTTGCCACCAGGACTCAGACCTCCTATCGCCATCCATGGATTTGAATCCACCAACCCAATCGCTTGTCGTACTAGCATTTAATGAAGCCATTAATGGTGGTGGGGTATAAATATCTTGCCCAAATCTGTCATTCTCACATGTCAGTGTTGCATAGAAATATTAGAGAACTTTCTAGAGGAGTCCATTGTCTTCGTCAACTATCGCCCACACACCCATTGCCATCACTTGTCAATCATGGGTGGATTTCACACACCTTTCTGCATCGCGTGTCTGAGGTAAGTTTTCTGTCCACCCTCCTGAACAATGTTTTCATGATTTCTTAAGGCTTAAAATGAACAAGGAATAAAAGGACATGTGAATGATAGAACATGACATAATGCACAAAACCCACATCCTCAAAACTCAAGAAAACCTTTGTAACTGACCCTACACTCGATCTGGAACTTGTCCCCCGCACGACTATTCTTCATGTAGGGGAATTCACCTCTTTCAGGCTTGGACACTCCTTTCACCAGTAGGGACTTAATGAAATAACTAAAGTTTTCAAATGGCTGCTCCATCCCTCGGGCCCAGAACATTGGACATCCACCAGTGGATCACCGTCTAGCATCACAAACTTAATTTTTGAAAGTGACCTCCATTTCGGCCTTTTGGGCCCATGACTCCGGACTTCCGAGTCCAAGATTCCTCCACATTTTCACCGTTCTCAATGGTGAAAGGTCCCTGTCTTCTTAGAACCCAGAGCCCACCTTACAGTTCATCATCGGGCACTCATCATAAACTACCCGCCTTTCATAAACTCAGATACCGACCCACGGGCCTCCATCCATGGACTTATGTGGTGTCTTCACCATTGTGGATGGCGAAGCAACAACATCCTCCTTATTCTTAGATCTTGGCCTCCCTTTTACTGCGACGGTTCCTAACAATAAAAAAAAATGGCTTCACCCCTTTCAGGCTCTGGCCTTTGGGACTCCATCCCTCCTCTGTTGTCCTTGACTGCGCTAGGCTATGCCATCTGGGACTCTATCCCGTCTTCGCTGTTGAAAAAGGAAAATCTTCCCTGCCCTTCTGAGCTCCGAGCTCTGCCTTTCTGATTGCTGTAAAACTCAAAGTGAAAATCCAACATCCAACAAAAGTACTGAGTCTGGTCTGCTGGGCCGCCCCCTCTGGACTTCTGTCAGATGATCGTCATTCTAAACAGTGAAGGCATGATGGCATCCCACCCCCTTGGGCCTAAGCACTTTAAACTTCCAAACTACTAACTTCCCTTAGGCCCTCTGGGTCCCAGACCCTGGGGTTCCACTCCTGGAACTCCATTTCTAATCGGATGTTCCAAACGGCTAACTCTAGATGTCTTTTCAGCCTAGTACCTTCGGATACTCCTAAATCAATCCAAATCACCTCAAATTTGAAATATGATCTTGACCCACATGCTTAATTTCGGCCCTCTTTGCTACGATCCCTTTGAACCATCAAAATTCAGTCGAGAAAGATCTCTAGGAGCGCTCTGCCCTCTTTTCCCTTCCAAATAGCATTCTTGCCAAGGAAGTCCAACCCTCCGAGCTCGGACTATCTGAAAGACCTTAATTAAAATACCAATGACATCGAGAGATAAAAGGATCATTTTATGAATGATAGATTATTTAAAATTGATTTCATCCATGGGATTTTGACTAACATGAAGAATTTCATGATCAATTGAACTAACTACTCTTTTGCTTTCAGAATATATGGAATCGGGTGCAGGACCTTCAGGGGCAGCTCTTGAAAAGGAAAAAGGAAAGAAGTCAAGCAAGATTCCTCAAGGAAAAGAGGACAAATACCAAGTGAAATACCAGTTCCAAGGTGAACCTATGCATTAAAAGGTTACCACCGATTGGAAGGAGATCACCAACACCAATATCGGCCATGTCAATATTGACGAGTTTATACAAAGGGTCAGGGTCAATCTGATGACCAAGAATGCAAGGCTTATCAGACAGAGTGGAATAGTAAAGGTTTCAAGCTTCCCTCCATCCCTCATAGCCCCTGAGCTAGTCATGGCCTATTGACAGACATATCAACTAGATACAAGAACAATCGTTGACAGGGATGGCAACATTCTTGCCGACATGTCGGCTGAAGGCATCACAAAGACCTTCCATATTCCCACTTTTCAAGAAATGGAAACACCTACCATAGAGGAATGCTAGGCAGCATGGGATGACAACCCGATAGGTTGCAAGAGGTTAATAAATCAGCATTGGCTTAAAGAAAAATGGGGTAGTGTTGCGAAGGTTCCTCACGAACTCTTCCATAGTGATTTCCATATAGATTACCATGATTTGGGCACAATGCTGAGTAGGGTTATGGGTCTTCCTTCGACTTCCTTCTTTTAGGAGTGGATGGTGTACTTTATCAAATAGATCCTTTGTGGGAATGAGAACGTCACCAAAGTCCTCATTCTACTAGGGAGGTATAATAAGCAACTGCTTCCATGAGCAGTTTGTCAATGTGAAGAAGAGTTCTAAATTCTACATGACTTCATATCTCGTGTACTCCTTGGTAGACCGTAGGTAGTATAGAAAGTTGTTTGTGGCACCTGATGAGGAGTAGGGTCAAAGACTAAAAGCCTATGATAGACACCCCTAGCTCCAGTACCAAAACTTCAAGAAGGAATATTATAGGGTAAACGATGCCTTCATTGGCCATATCATCAAAATGATTGTTGGGGACTTTGAGAGAAGGATTTCCCATAGTGCTCAGGAATTATTGAAGTAGTACACCTTCCTCTTCATTCAATATCCAAAGTTCACATACATCCATGCCCAAGGCTTCACCGAAAGGCCAAACTAGTTGCCTTGATACCCTAACAACTAGATCATCCTATTGGAGCTTTCTCAGCAACTCCAACACATACAGGAAATCTTCAATGGAAAACACATAGCAGGAATCTCTTATCCCATGACCCTTGCTCGAGGAATGTATAAATTACAAACTTCCCAGTGTGCTGGTAACTCTGAGAAAGAATTGAAGGATTATCATTTTCACCTACACATCGCTCGCCCGCGAATGGACCCATATGGGCATGTAAGGAAGGTACTAGGACTAGGGTTCGCTCATCTGCACCACATTGAAGACTTCTAGGCGGATTGTCAAGATGATAAGGAAGTGTGGGCAAGGCACTATATGTGGATGAATGCTTACTTTATAAGAAATGTGTAGTCATTTCCTATACCAGATCAAGTCGAAGAGGACGAAAGCACCATAATGGACCTCAGATACCCCGCAATCGCCAACTTGTCAATACCAACAATACACTAGGATGAACAAGAGGTCAATGACCTCAATATTATAACTAAGCCCATCTTGGCCTGAACTAGAGAGTGGGTTGATGGACAAGTGGCCCAACTAAAATAGCAAGGGATGATTTTGACATATGAAGGGCTCAAGAGCGAGCCAAGTGCCACAGAGGATGTCACTGCCACCACTTCAATTTGTGGGACATGCAAGTCTCCTCGAGTCACTAGATCCAAGAAGAGAAAAGAGACAAAAATGGAGCAATCTCTTGACCCCAAGGTCTATACAAGGAAAGATCCAGGGGGCTCACCCTCCAAAAGACTAAACCAAATAGGAGGCATCACATAGCAACCCTTAATCCAAGAGGAAGAAGCAAAGGGTACAGATCAAGTAGAACCTCTCTTGGCTCTCCCTGCCCCGACTGCCCCACCACCTACTTTTCTAGCTATGGTCGCCACATCCCCACCGACAGTGGACATTTTCGTCCACCTCACCCCTTCACCTCTAGCCAAGCCTATGATAGTACTTGATTCCTCCTCTGCCGTAACTACTCCTCCTTCCTTTGCTGCCATGTCACCCACTAGATCACTCCCTTTAGCTACAGTGATGACACCTATACCTACTTTCGCTTTTCCAGAGGCCTTCTCCAAGCATATGCAAAATATCCCTTATGAGTTCTCCCATATCCTTATGAATCCAACTCTTCAAGCAGCCCTTGCACAAGTCCTCGCTACTGCCAAACCTTCATAGCCTCCGACAGGGCCACCAGCTATGGAAGCCACCATGTTAATTTTTTAGGAATGGGAGAAGCGAGAGCAAGATACCTCAAAGCCATTTGAAGAGAAGGCCGATGAATACCATGAGCACCTAGAGTATGAGCATCATACAATCGATAGGGTGCCTTACGAGCAGGAGGGAACTGGTTCCTCAGAAAGTGGGGATGAAGAGGATGATGCCGGTGGTAGGGTCATCGTGTAAACCTTTGACGATGATCTTGAAGAAGAGATGGCCAGGTAGCTGAAGGGTACTGAAAAGGAGGAAAAAAGGTCACCTCTTGGAGAAAAGGGACACCAACAAGAAGATAGTCTAGGGGAACATAAGCATGAGGTTGAGGCTCAAGTTGTCAAGAGCCTTGAAATTGAGTAGCTTGAAGAACACATGCATGAGGTTGAGAAAACATAGGGAAATGAGGGGAATGAAGTAGAAAAGAAAGAAAGTCCCAGGAAGCAATTATTTGCCAAGCCTCCTATTAAGCGCCTTGTGTTCATCCAGGACTCTGATGAAGAAGAAGGAGATACTACCAAGGAGGAAGAAAGGGCCTCAGAAGATAAGAAAATAGAAGCCTTGGCCAAGAGGGGTGAAGGTGGTTGTGGATCACCTAAAGAGAAGGCTGATATGCCTGAATGGTTGGAAAGGCAGCTTGAAAAGAAAACTCCTATACTAAAGGACCTAAGGATGAGACTGGAAGCTATCTTAGCCCAAACATAATTTACAACTAGAAAGGAAAAGAAACCTAAGATCAGATCCATGATAACGATGGATGCCTCTAGGTATCGAGCGGTGCAAATAGCAATTCATGTGGGGGCTGGAATGACCTACAACATCTCCACCCTTGATTTGGGAACTGCTACCAGAGACTAGAACATGGGGCACTTTGAAGAATCAGTGGCTACAATGGTGTATCTGATTAAGTAGGACAAGGTCTCAAAGGATGAGCTTAAAGCACAAGTAGCTACTTTGACAAAATACATTTAGCAATGGTATTCATTGGATGACCTAGCTACCACGTCTATGGCTCCACGCTAGTTGTTGTCTAAAGAACATATTGATAAGATGGAAAGGAGAAAGAACTTGGAAAAGACTATGAAGAGTTGGTTCCGACAAGTCTTGTATGTCAGAAACATGGGAATTAGCCAGGCTATTCAGATAGCCAACAAGTTCTTGGATCTATAGCAATCCTTGGAAAGCATGAAGAAGATCTGCACCAAATTCCCTACAACATAAAACTCCACCTTTCCAAAGATCGAGGCTATCCTTCAATTTCTAGATGCCACATGGGAAAAGGAGCTTACATTCAACAAGGATGATCACTGGCTAATGGATGTGTGGAGGTGGGATTTTGGTAACAGGAAGGAAAGATTGGAACAAATAATGAGTAAAGTGGATCCAGAAATCAAGTGGATCAAGGAAATTAGGGCAGAATGTGCTCGATACCTCAAGCTGATGGCAGAGTACGACATGCCTATAGTACAGATGGATCCAAAGAAGGTAAAAACCTACTTTCAGAAGAAGATGGAGGATGGGATGTCTAGCAAAATAATGGTGGAATTCATGAGTTTTGTTGCTCGTGCCTTTGATCAATCAAAATTGTTTTGGGATCAAGGTGCAAAATATGATGAGGACTGGAAGAAGCTAGAAGATAATACAAAGGAATGGAGCTACCAAATGCTGTGATATGAGATCATTGAGGTAGACAAACTCCAACTGGTCATCCTAAAATTCATGGAATATACAGCTTCAAAGAAATAAGAGGACAACCCTCTTGGCAGTGAAGAGCTCCCCAAGGAGTAGCCACAGTAAAACAACAATCAGCAAGGGGACAAAAATGCTACAGTGTCATCACTAGAGGACAAAATAAGGAAGAAGACAAAATTTAATTTTAAATTGTAATATATTGAGGGTTGGTGAAACCCTATTTTGTAATGAATCTTAGCCACACAATGAAAATTAATCTTGGCCATTCATTTAACTTTTTGAGAACTATAAATAGGGCTCTCCTCTCATTTGCAAAGGGAGTTGAGTTGTTGTAAAGACATGCTGCATAAATTTATAATGAAAATACATTGACTTGGTGCATTTTTTGGGTTTCTCACATGTTACTTGATTCAACCTCCATTGTTAGATGCTCTAATTAGATTTGTATTGTTGTTTTAGTTAGTTGTATTCTTGCTTTGGTAGATTTTAGAAATGTTGTTTTGTAGTTGTGAAAATTTTTGCTGTGTAGATGCCTTCTCAGTCCATACTTTTTGTTGTTTGTTGATGGTAAATGGCTATGTAAAGTTAGTCCAGGCTTAAAATCAAAGCTGCTCCAAACTTTCATCCTTTTTCATGCATGCATATGGTGAAGGAAAGGTTAAATATTTGTAGACCTTAGAAGATAGCACAAACTCCATGAGACTATGAGATTTTTGGTTAAGCGGAATATTGTTTCCAAGAAGTTGTCCATTATAGGAACTCCATGATTACTATTCACAGTTAGTTGCAGGTCCAGGAACCTCCTATCCTCCCTGCTCTTTTTCCCTTTCTTTTTAGAAGTAACATGTACTAAGGTTCATTGCACATTGTAAAGCCAAATTTGAAGGAGCATCAAAGTTTTGGATTGTTGTCTGAACCTACAGCGAGGTGAAAATCAACCTCCATCTCAGAAACTTTGTATTTGAAGATCCACCTCGCATCCAGCTACGTAAGTCCACCTTGTGATTACCAGTAAAATCACATCATAATCAACTAAGGAGTTCCATGCAAGTCATGACCTAACACCCGAGAGACTTTGGGGAGATTTTCAACACCTTGCTATGGGAGATTTCCTTTCAAGAGAGGTAGTACATTTGCATACTACCTGTGTTGAGAAAGTGTGCAAAACACCCATCAATAGTCTCAAAGTCAAGAACATGCTCAAAATTTGCTACACCAATTTTAGCAAGTTTTGAGGTTGTTTCAAGACTGTTTAGTGCCTTAAATCTGACCTTGAGGGTTTTCAAGTTCAATTCTGGGAGACTAAAACTACAATATCTTCCAACTCGGAAATAGAAAAGCAAAGCTGTCAATTGGGAATTATATTATGATGAAAAGGGTATCCAAAAAAATGCAAAGACATCAAAGAAACTACCAACATAAAATGAAACTCTTTTTTTCTTTGGGTGATGTAGGATTTCCCTTACATCACTGGATGCTCCTACATCAAAGCATTAGATCATGAAGACATTTATTAAATATAATGAGGATTATTTAATAAATCAAATTAATATCTAATTTTACAAAACATAAATGATCATATATCATATATATCAATAGTAAAAGTACATATAATTAATGATAATAGGGCCTATGACTACTAGACCCCTTAGGGTTTGGTGGTGGCATCCATCAAGATATGGTAGAATGTGATCTTGATCTAATCATGGATCCCATGGATGCTTTAGGCCCACACCTCTCCTCTTATATCTGCCTCTCATATGAGTGTCTCAACATTCTCCTCCTTTATGTGATCTCTCTACTGCACCCTAGTAATCTCCCCCTATAGCCTCAAGATGTCTACTCATAGGATGGAATTTGTCCCACTATTTAGCAGACCTCAAGATGCTTGGAGCTCATCCAACACTACCTACAATGCTAAAATTTGTCATGTATCTCAGTCAACACCTCTAGTCATGCTCTCATACACTTTCCTCAATCTTAAAAATGGCTTGAAGAGATTTGCATGTTGCCCAGCAAAAGGTGGGGGCATGTACTCTAAAGGTATTTCATCATCTATTTGTAATGAAGGAATCATCTCCATGGTCACACACTAATAGAGATCTTTCCACTCTCGCATGGATCCTACAAGATGAAAATAATAAAAGATATCAGTACACATCATGATATATGTACAATCATATTCATAAAGATAAAAGTATAATGAAATAATAAATATCACATCATCACCTAGATCTCCAATTTTCTAGTCGAGATATAACCATGTAACTGTTACCTATTTTTCACTACCAACTCAAAATAGGTAGAGTTGAATTGCATCCATCAAAGAAGGTACACAAAATTTTCTACTTAAGTATTCATTATGTTCCAGAAATTTGATTACTTATGAATTCCAAGTGTTATTATGCAAATCTTAGACAAAGGAACTCATAAATTTGTATAAAATAATGTTGCTTTATTCATATTGTAAAAGTTGAAGTCCCACACAAGCTGCGAGAGTGGCCAATTTGATATTTATAATCAAATGATGAATACAGAAAGGAAGTGTATATCATACAACTAAAAATAATGTAAACATAAGATAGAAGGTGATTCATCATTTTCTAGAATGACGAATCATCGTTACACTTGAGGTCTTCAATTGTCGTGCTTTCAAATTGATTCAGCTCTAGGCTCCAAAAGCATCTACAAGAACAATGAAATATGGTATTAGAGATGGTCTCTAAGCAAAGACAAATCATATCCTATCATATGCCTACACTACTAATAGAAATATAACATACATTGGATAAGGCATCCATCAGATGATTTCATTGTTCAAAAGAAAATAGAATTCAATGGGATCTTTCAACTTCTTTTATTTTGCTAACACATTTGTTCACTATGCAGGTACAGGTAATCATCATTCCAATCAACATATATGCTTATGAGTGGTGTGAAATGTGGCTCCCACAAGGGTTGATCCCAGCTCATAAATGGAGTAGCATATAAAAGTTGAGCAATCACAGTTATTATGTTCATAGGAAAATAATGGCAGCATTATGATATTCTCTTAAAGTCATGCATTAATGATTACATGACATGCATTAATGATTACATGATAGTTTGATCATCAAACTCATAATCAAGGAAGGAAATCATAGTGATGTACAACTATATTATAAGATATCAATACAATTTTAACTTTATCATCAAGGGAGAAGCAAACCACAGGGTTTCTTTTATTTTTTTCTTTCAAATACATAATACCCAGATGAGAGAAGTGATAGTCTCGGCCTTAATGCACAAAGAGTTTAACAAGAAAAATATAGAATATTTGTTACAGCCGTGACCTCCATGAAGTAGAGATTCTTTTATTTCCTTCATAAAAGCATGGAGAGATGAAATATTTATTATTAAGCATGTAAATTAGCTCAAAATTGAGCTTTTTCACAATGAAATAGGAATGCAGATCACAAATACTTCAAGACTTACTCAGTTTCCAAAAGTTTCTTCAAAATCTATGTGAGAATACACTCAAAGATCGTGGTGATAAGCTTCAGGAAATACTCTCATGTTAGCCAAAATATAAGACAATATCAACAGAGGATAGAAATCAGTAAAAGATATATCAGAATATGGCCATGGCTGTGGCCAATGAACCAAAAAATAGCTTTGAAATTAGAAAGGAAGTCCATATTTCTGTCTAAAAGAAGACTTACCATACTTCTCCTATAGGTTTCACATGTCAATCATTAGAAAAAAGCATAAAGAATGTGGTTCAAGCTCCAAAACGGCTCTCATACTTTCAATACCAGTAGACCATGGTGGCATAGCAAAAGGTTTCAAGTCAAAAGTGTGAATGATGATGTGTTTTAGGGTTCCATACTCTTGTTTGTTTGCCTAAGTTGAAATCGTGATCAATTATCATTATGTCTTTAAATGTCATGGCCTTAACTCTAAGTCAAGATTCAAATAATAATGGGGTCAACTTTTGAAGTGATTTATCCATTCATAAATCTAGCAATGGCCTTAGAGATATACTCCATATGTTTTTTATGATGGCCAATGAAATTTATACCAAGGTTGGTGATAAATATGGCATTTAATATACCTTGTATGTTTTATGTTTAGAGTTCTTAGAAGAAGATCATACACTATGGAGGTGGTGAAATTATATGCTGAGGCATATAAATAGTATTAAAACATTATGATTAAGTTCACGCAAAAACTATGATTTGCATGATGTAAATAATGCATGTCTTTTGGCATTATATTCTATGCCTTATAAAGGTGGAAATATTTTTTGCATAAACAATAATGAGGGTTGGTATAAAATCTTCATGCATGAGGCAATTTGAGTTCAATTTATGTTAAACTGAAGTGTTTTTTAAGTGCCTATTGATCATGCATGATATGAATTAGAGCTTTCAGCATGTTGGATTGAGTTCTCTTCAATTGTGGGCCTATTTTTTGAGGTTTTTTCTTTTTCTCGTGAGAGGCATTTAAAGAATTATTTTCACTCTCAGATCTCTTTTAGTGTTTTTTTCATGCATTCTTGAGCCAGTTGGAGTTACAGATCAATTGCATGCTTTATGACTGCAAGTTCGAGACTGAGTTCACTCATTTTTGAATGAGTTTGAACCTTATTTTCAGGGACTTTTTCTTTTGCTTGGATTTCACCTTGGAGTTATCACTTTCTCACTGAAATTGACTTTTAGTTTCATGTTCATGCACTTTGAAGTGCATTCTCATTATATATATTGAAAAAGTTTATCTTTTTCAATTAGTTCTTGTTATTCAACCTTTGCATTCTGCAAAGTGAATTTTCTTGTAACTCAGCTTTCAAATTTTAATAGATATTGCAGCAGTCTTTACATGTTATCTTGGAGTATCATTTGAAGAGAGTTCCTTCATTCGTCATTGCAATTTTAAAATTATCCTTCTTAGATTCAGGTGTCTTATTTTGTGAATGTTTTAGATGAAAGTTTACTGTGTTTGATATTTGAACCTTTAAATTTATGTCAACATTTTTGAATGCATGTACACAAAGAAACAATCCTAGTTGCAAGTCATAAGTGTCTCAAGTATATCGATATCTTTAAGTTGTGAAAGCGATTCTTTCCTTCATAAACAATGAATTATCAAGCATGTTTGTGAATCATTAATGCAATTAAATTGTTCAATCTGAGTTGTGAAAGTAAGCTTCATGATGAATCAGTTGTGAGTTAGTCTATTTTCTTAAATCAAATATGTGCATCACCACAATCCAATTTTTCCAATTTTATATTAGATTAAGTTTCTTACCCTTTTCTTAGAACAAGTTATTCAAGCATCAAATTGACCATCATATAGGAAGCCGGCCTAGAATCTGGAGGTTCAATTTTGTTATAAGTCACCCACAACCTAAGTTTGATCCAATGTTTCAACAGATTGTTGAATTTAATCATTCAAGTGTTCGGGTGCAATATGTTTGACAATAGTAACAATGGTCCCCCCTATGTAGGAAGTTTGGATGGCCCACTATTGTTTTCCTCACCACACTCATGAGTGTGACTCCCTATTGTGTCCATTGTACATGCTCAAGAAACTCAGTTAGGAGGTGAATCTCTCCTCTCAAGGGAAACAAGGGCCTTATTTGTCCCATCAATATCATTACCTAGACTAGCTATTCTCCTCCTCCTCCTCATCTAGAAATATGTCAAGTATTATGTCATCATCATCTATATCCCCATCGACCTCCTCATCATCCCTATCATCTATGTGACCTAGAAGAGGTCCAGCATAGCCCATAGGGTAGTGCATAGGAAAGACATGGGATGGTCATGATCCAACCCACCACTAATTGTAGGCTCATTTGGTACCTACTTCATCAACATCATAAATTAGGGGCATATCATGTTCCTCTTCCTCTAAATCACTGATGTAAACATACTCATTGGTAAGATAAGGAGTGTCTCTAGAACTAGGGAAACTTTTTTCTAATCATAGGAACCTAGGTCAATCCCATAGTGGTACTTGTACCTATCCAAATTGATGCATAACATGATCATAGTAGAAAGGTCTCACTATGTAGTGGTGTCATTGGGCAGTAAAAACCAATCATGTTATAGCCTGATTAGCTCATGTCTCTCATCTTCCCACTATGGTATCCTAAGATATGGTCTCCATCAAATATCACCCTCATCTAATCAATGAAATTTGACACCCTATTGTAGCAAATCACCCTCCTACCATGCCTACCTTAGTGAATAGTTTTAGGTCCATGGGTAGCCCATGTTTGCTATGGTAGGATATCTTGTGGTTCTAGTACACATGAGGGTATGTGCAGGATCATGATGGGCCAAAAAGTGGTGATATGATGGGTATGTGTAGGGTATGTGGCTGACGACTTTATTTTACCCAAAATTGATGAAAGAAAAAGGGTTTTTAAAGGACATTCTCAGCTCCACCAATACAAATTATGCTTTACTTTGAATTTAATAAATAATTATTATTCATTTTCTATTTGAATTACGACTAAAGTCCTGATTGATAGGATGATTGAAAAACATCTATAGCTTTTAAATGGTATCATATTTTTTGAATCCAAAACATGCGTCATAGTCTATGCTTCACATACTATAGGATTAAAAATAATAATAATAAATTTCATGAAGTTTTGACCAAATTAAGATGGTCAGACATACAATTTTTTATATTTTTCAAAATTTGTAATAAAAAATTCATAATTAATTATTTACTTGGAAAGAAATTACAAAAAAATATGCATCACATCGGGACATGAGTCCTCTACCTATAGCTAAAATCTTATAACTTTTTTTATCATTTTATTGTGGTTAGGGTGGTTAGACAGACACCTACTTCTTATTTTTTCCCTAAAATTTAAGTGCTACTGCATTGAAATTTCAAATTTTCACCAAATAGATTTTTTTTTAATAAACCTAGTAGTTTAGAAACTACATTCAATTTGCTACAAATTCTATTCTTACATATTTTTGAAATAATATAGATAACTTATTCAAATTTTTACATCAAGTTTCCTAACTCTGATTTTTCTAAACTTTTCACCACTGAAGGGCCTATTTTTTCCATGATGATCCTATACATACCCATGATATGCTAGAAACACCAAACTTGTAAGAGTGTATAATGCACTATACTATCTAGCTCTTGGTAAAAAAATCACCCTAGATCATAATAGAGACATCCCAACATACTACAACCCCAGGCATAGATGGTCCTATGCTCCTCCATGTCTCGAATAATGTGAACTAGTCCTCCATCTAAGTGAGCCCCTCATTCATCAGGAGCTAGTGTGAATGTTGTAGTAATGATCAAAATACCTTGGAGTAGTTATTTTCACGTGTAGTAGCCATTTGAGCTTAACATGAGGTTTGATGTTCGACTCTTAGATGGGGTGCCCTAGATAGTACAAGATATCATCATGCATCTCTTGAATGCACATCAATCAAGTACACAACCTC
This sequence comes from Sequoia sempervirens, assembly GCA_007258455.2. Taxonomy (NCBI): domain Eukaryota; kingdom Viridiplantae; phylum Streptophyta; class Pinopsida; order Cupressales; family Cupressaceae; genus Sequoia; species Sequoia sempervirens. The sequence continues at coordinate 12,893,493 of VDFB02379711.1, forward strand.
ACCCTAGATAGGGAACCACAAGATCTAGTATATGTCCTCTAAGGTGATGGTCATCTCACCAATAGGAAGATAAAAGGTGCATGTATCAGCTATTTATGCTGAAAACTGAAGAAGCTAAATGATTTAATCTATAAATTCAAATCAAAATTTCAGCATATCATCAATAAAGCCTATCCAAATGAATAAAAATGCAAAATGCAAACTAAACTATGCAAAACTAAAATAAATGCATTCAAAGGAAAATCAGCTCCATTGTTTTCCTATTTCACCATGATTCTTGATTTATGCATTTGATGCTCTCAGATTTTTATGAGCACAAGTGCAACAAGAAGCTGTAATGAGTGAAAGAAAGATTGAAATGAAATTTTGAAATAAAAATGTGTATCCCCAAAAAGTGAGGAGGAGGTTTTTATAGATGAATGCATAATGTGAAAATGAGAAATGAAAAATGAGTGGAGTGATTTATTCCTTGATTCATGTTTGGAAGCTCAAATTGTGCAATTTTGAGCTAATTTAATGGAAATTAATTTATGAATCTAATGTGCAATTTTAAGCTAATTTCATGGAATTTTATCTATGAATTTTAAATTATTTAATGAAATATGGATGCATTTTAATGATTAATGCAAATGAATAATCATGCAAATAGTCAAAGTAAAATGATTTATGTAAATGGATGATGAACAAGCATGAGACAGTTCAATGATTTGATGAAATGTATGAAAAGAAGAAAGTATTGAATGAATTGATTAAGTAAATAATAATATCTATTTAATCAATAGACGAATATCGTTATGATTATGAGGAAAAATTTTAGTGTCTACATTTTTCCCCTCTTTGAGACAATGTAGCTTGTCATGTTGTTTCAAAGAAAAAGATTGATCAACTGATACATGCCCTAGAGATATCCTAGTAAGGATTATGATAAGAATGATATGCCCCCTTGAGAGATTGATCGAACAAATTGTAAGAAGATTAATCTCTCAATAGATGTCTAGAAAATGATTAGATACCTGATATTGTGCAAGTGATAACGTCGTGATGTACATTTGATGGAAATGGATAGTTGATGGGTGTAACTAAAAAATTGATGGAAATGATCAGTATAGCCAAGTTGATGAGCTAATGAAGCTTAAATTGAGCTAATTAAGCTGATTTAGAATGATGCTTACGCAAGACAGGGTATTGTAATGATGGATTGAGTGATTGATTATGGAGGCATGAAATTTTGAGAAGAAGGTTGATTGATTTGAGATTTGATTCAAGAGATTTGAAATTTTGAGAAGAGGGTTGATTGATTTGATTTGATTGATTTCTCTACGACAAGAAAGATGAAGAAAATGAAATGCAAGATGGAAGAGAATGAATGTGATGAAGTCTCTTGTGCCTTTTAAGTGATTTTATCATCATCGAGCTTATTATGTCTCAAATTAGTATAAGCATCTAGATAACATGAACATCTAGATGATCTAAATATTGTTTGCATTTTTATTTAGTAATGAAGTATAAGCATCTAGGTATAAGAACCTTAGATGTCCTAAATACTTATTTCATGGAAGATAGTATCAAACAAGGAATGATCTCATCCACACTAGACTCACATGTCCTCGATGATTTTAGACAACCATGTCCTAAGACGAGTCATCTTGTGAATAAGAAACAATCCACAAACAAAAAACAAGTGAGCATGCCCCATCCTCACCTCTCTAGTCCAAGACATCCTCGACAAGCTAAATGACATGCCACCAAAGATAAAAATCATAAATCAATCAAAGATAAACAAAAAAATATGCATCATGCTTCAATGAAGAAAAAATTCTTGTCACAATTTATGCATTTGGTTGAATTTGAAAGATGGATTGATAGATATGTCGTTATGCTTGTTTGATTATCAACACTTGCATGTTTTGATTTTCTTGAAGTTCAAAGTTGTGTGGTGATCTGAAAGTGTCACTATTTTTTGGAATTTTTGATTTTATTTTTGGGGGGGATTTTTGTAATATTTGATTCTTTTGGATTTCTTCTAGACATTTTATGATTTTTTTGTATTTTTTAGGACATTTTATGGGTTTTTTTTGGGATTATTTCAGGACATTTTATGGTTTTTTTTTGGATTTTTTCATGACATTTTATGGTTTTTTTTTAAAAAATTTCAGGACATTTTATGATATTTTTTTTAGATTTTTTGAAGTTTTAAAGATGGAGTGAGATTAAATGTGATATGAATGATTGAAAAAATTAGATGCCCCACACTAGAGGTAATGCAACCATGGATAAATGAAAGTTCAAAATGAAAAATTCACTGCAAAACATGTCACATAAGAAACATATCTTTTGTCAAAAGATGATAATGGTCGATTGATTAGGATGCCAAGAATGATTGATTCCATAAGGAATGATGATGATAAGTTCTCAGGATGATTGATTCATCTAAGTATGATAAGATTGATGATTGATGATTTTTTATTGACAAAAGATATGTGGATTGGATAATGTTTTACAACTAGGCTTATATATGATTTGCATGATGAGATTAAAGGTTGTGAAGAGACATGATGTCCAATGTTGGAGGTAATTTAATCATGGATAAATGATAAAGATGTGAACTATGATGGAATGGTAGCACATAAGGATATGAAAGGAAATCCAAAGAAAGTGTTTGTAATTTTTCCCCTAATCTCATCAAGAACAAAGGAAAGAAATGGGACATGGATTTTGATAACCTAGGAGATATGTAATGAAATAATGCAAGGATAAGGCTAATAAATAGGATGATAAAGATCAAATAGATAATATATGGACATAATGCCTAAGTAATTTTCCCCTATTCCTCATCAAGACCAAGGAAGGGAAGAAAGGATTCATTTAGATAGAATGATGGAATATGGATAAGGTGAAGGATATGATATGAAAGATATGGATAAAGTGTATAGGATAAGATGTATGATGTTTAAGAGGATCTTTAACCTTGTCAAGATCAAAGGTGGAAATGTAAAGGATGAATGTAAAAAGGATCATGAATATGCAAGATAAGAGGGATGAAACTTGCCCCCAAGTGTAAAGTGTGAGAGGAATATGCAAGATAGGATATGGATAGGGATAAATGAATATGGAAGGTAATATATGCATGATATGGAGATGGAGGGAGGAATCAAGCATCAAGTTTCACAACTAATATCCCTTGAATATGTGTTCTAATAAACCATGGCAAGGAGGATTAGACTCATAAATGTTGGTAGATTAATGGTATGATGGAAGAAGCTGACTTATGCAAAGGTTTGGATTAAAGGAGGATAATGGGGGATGGATGTTGGATAATGGATAGGAGGTTGGAAGGCTTTTTTATGGATAGATGGAAAGGATGGAAAGATCAACATCGGCACACATCTTGAAGGGTGGTGAATTGATGGAGTAAAAATAGATTTGGAAGGTGATATCTTTTTAGATGGAAGATTGGAGGAAGCTTTTGGATTAGCAAATTTGGATGCCAATTTAGATTTTATTGCTTCTACAAGACTTTTAGGAATCCACATAGCTTTTGACTTTGATTTTTTATTCATGGGCCTTTGTGACCTTTGAGATTCTTCTTTTTGATTTATGGGCCTTTGTGGCCTTTGAATTTTTTCTTTTTGATTTATGGGCCTTTGTGGCCTTTGAATTTTTTTCTTTTGACTTGATGGGCCTTTGTGACCTTTTGGATTTTTCTTTTGACTTGATGGGCCTTTGTATCCTTTTGGATTTTTATTTTGACTTGGGATCAAAATTTCTTTTATTTTTGCATGGCTCTTCAAGAAGACATGTTGATCCTTTGATACATGTGGATTTTGATATGGAAGCTTTTGAAATTTGGCACCCAAATTACTTCCAAGAGCAATGGGATGGGTGGATGGAAATGAGTGATATGGAGGTCTTATGGATGGGTTAATGTAGGTAGAATTTTGAGAGGGCATCAAGGATGTGTGCCTTTGTTGTTCTTGATGAATAGGAGATGCAGGGATTTAGGGCCCCAATATGGATGGAAGGGTTGATGAACTAGGGTTTGGATGATAAGGACCAAGGATAGATGGAAGGTTTGATGGACTAGGATAAAGACCTAGGACATATGGAAGGTTTGATGGACTAGGATAAGTAGGTTTATTTTGATGCAATCTAGGCTTACGATGGGTACCAATGTATTGAGCATGAGGTGTATAGCCAAGGCCATGATAATATGGATTTTCTTGGATATAAAGAGGTTCTAGGATACCTTTTTCATGAATGCCTAATCCTTTTCCTTTGTAGTTCATACTTTGATATATTCGTTTGCCAATGGGGTGTGTATTATTTATGAAACAAGATGCAAGTCTATCATGAGGTGGATGTGATATTGAAGGAATAACTTTATCTTGGAGTAAACCACCTTTGATAAAAGTGAGGGAACCCATTTGATAGGTAAGGAGATCATGTATAGCTTGAATAGGGGTGATAGACTCTTGTGGAGGATTGTAATCATGAGGGGAATTAGGATGGGTGATAGGATCTTGATATGGGGATGATGGGGTACTTTGATCTTGACTTGGAAAGGATCACGAGGTGTAGGAGATGGATTAGCTTGCTTTTTATTAGATATGGAATCATCATGAAGTGGTATGAAAGGCATGTCTTGATCATGAGAAGGATGAACATAATAATGGAATGAAAGGGTATCCTTGAATGGAGGTATATCTTGATCTTGATGAGGAAGGGAATCCTAAGTTTTTTGGAAAGCATAACTTGATCAACAAATGGTAGGACATCATTAGCTATGATGGAAGAACTATCATTCTCTTGGGATGCAATGGAAACATGAGATAGTATGGGTTCATTAGATGGGGTGGAATGAGGAATTGGAAGGATAATTTTCTCTTGATATGGAAGGGGATCATATTGGATGAAACAAAAAGAGATAAGGGGATCATTGTGAGGTTCTTGAGAGATAGGATCTTGGTCAAATATTGGAAGGGGTTGTTGAATTTTGGTATCATTGGATGGAGTGGAAGGAATACTTTGATCTTGATGTGTAGGGGAGTCTATGCTAGCATGCTTTGGACTAATAGATTGACATGACTCATTGGATGGAGATGGTATGATGAGAGAGGATGGTTGGATAGATTCGTTAACTTGGGTGAGAAGACTCATGAGGTTTATTTTGACTTATGGGAGATGAAGATAGGTGCATGACATGGTATGATTGCTCAATATTATTTGTGTTTGAGGACATAGATTTAGGTTTCTCATTTAGCCTTTGCAGAAATTCATGGACATTGAACTTGGATGATGTAGTTTTGGGTGAGGATAAAGGCTTATGAGATGATTGCATCACTTCATTCAAATGTTGGGATTCAAGTTGTTTTTCAAGCTCTTTCAAATGATGGTCAAGATATTCAATCCTTTGGTTTCGTTCATAGGTCATGGATGAATATGGAGGATAGCGGTTAGACATATTTGGTTGATGGTTTTGGAAATGTTTTGAGGTGTTGCAAGTTACTAGGTGTGATGTTTGTTTGAGGTCTATTTTTGAACACACGCAAGACATAGTAGACAAAGTGTTTTTGAGTTTGTTTTCAATCATGAATTTTTGCAATACAAGCACAAATCCTAAGGTTGGAAAGGACAATATCTGCTAGATTCCACGTGGGTTTCCCCAGCCGCATATTCTTAGCATGTGAATCCAAAAGCTTGGCCGCACGGGCTCCCCCTTACAGTGCACTCACTTCTCAGGCCAACCAAGCTTCCAACCCCCATGAAACTCCCATGGCAGATTGATCACCTCTACTAAAAACTATGAAGATGTGGATTCCTTCACACCGACCGGTGTTGCGCTAGCAAATAGAAGGTTGTTGGCTACTACACAAAGGTGTTTAATTCGGGACCCCCGTTCGAGTGGCCATACATGGGGTGCAAGATTAATCTCCATTTAGGAGGCACTCCAACCTGAAGAGGTTATGCTCAACAGGGTTTTGGGGAGTACTACTTGGTCCGTATGACACATCCACACTCGTAATCCTAAGTTTTCCATTAGGATTCACATTTATATACCGGTCGGGGGTAGCTCAGCCAAAGAGCTCCATTGTCGGTTTGAGTCACCTTGGGGTGAGTACTTTTTCCCACCAAGGAAGGCCCAAGTCCTAGAGTCAATAACCATTTCTCTTGCACCTAGGATCACACAAGTGCGCAAGGGGAGAGGATACTTCGATTATTGAGTCGGGGTGACACATAAAATAGATGGGTCTGGTTTCTGATCACCAAGTTTTGCACAAGGTGAGAGCATACTCCCTACCATCTCAAGCACAACAAACAATGTTCATTCACCCCCTAGTTAGATCTACGTGAGAGAAGACAATTGTTCATTTTTAATGCACCAATTGAAGTGTTTTCTAATCTAAAAGACAATTGGTTTCAAAATCATGTCTTCAACGAACGTCCTGCATCAAAATCTCATTAGTAGTTTCATGCCTCCTTTCTTTGACAAGCGTATGTTTTGATTTTCAATTCTTTGCCAAACAAACCTAGCAAAAGAAACCAGATTAACAAAATTAGTCACAAAACCAAAACTTAACCAAAATGAAAACTAACATAAATCCTAACGAAATTAATTTAATCTAAATCTAAATCTAAATTACTTCTAAATTAAATTAAAATCTAAATTTAATTTAATTCTAACTTTAAAATCCACACTAAAAGAAAAGAAATCTAAAACTAAAATCTAAACTATATTAGTAAAAATTAAACTAAATTAAATGAGTAACTAAAAATCTAGACTAAATTAAAAATAATCTAACTAAATGAGAAATTAGAGACTAAATTAAATCTAAATTAAAAGGCTAAGAATCTAAATTAAATAGTAAATCTAAAAATTAAAAATCTAAATTAAATTAGAAACTAAAACTCTAAACTAAATTAAAAATTAGTCTAAGTTAATTAAAACTAATCTAAATTAATCTAAGCCTTAAAATTAATCTAGTTCTAAAAATTAATCTAAATTAAAAAATTAATCTAAACTAGATTAAATTAAATTAAATCTGAAATAAATCTATATTAAATCTACATTCTAAAATAAAACTAAATTTAAAAAGATCAAAATTAAAAAAAGAAAAATCTAATTTAGAAAAAGCTATTAAAAGTTAAAAGCTAAAAACAAAAGCTAAATCTAATTTAAAAATTAAAAGCTAACTCTACATTAAAAGTTAAAAGCTAAAAACTAAAATCTAATTTAAAAGTTGAAAACTAAAAATCTAATTTAAATGTTAAAAACTAAAAATCTAATTTAAATATTAAAACTAAAAACTGACACTCAAAATTAAATTACAGGATAAAATGTTGTGGGGTGTTATTCATTATTCAAATATTCAAATCAAGGATTTGTGTTACAAGCTCATAAATTGTTGAAAACTAATACATTTTTAAATTATGCCAATGATTTTTATTTTTTTTTGCTTTTGGTGAATTAAAGTTTTTATTGTATTTTGAAATGCTTTCACAATGTAACTTGCTGCAAAGAAATTGATATCATATTTTTCCTTTCAATTACAAAATGAGACAATGTATATTATATCAAATCTGGAGTTGTTGATCCTGCAAAATATATATCATATTCAGATGTGAAGAAATTGATATGTTGTAGATGTGAAGAAATTGATGCTCTACAAAATGTAGATCATATCAGATTTATCTTTCAATTTTTCTGCAGATTAGTGTGCATGCAAAATGTGAAAATATTCATCCAAGCATTCCCGTCAAGTTCACCATTTTGTTTATGCTGAAAACTGAAGAAGCTAAATGATTTAATCTATAAATTCAAATCAAAATTTCAGCGTATCATCAATAAAGCCTTTCCAAATGAATACAAATGTAAAATGCAAACTAAACTATACAAAACTAAAATAAATGCATTCAAAGGAAAATCAGCTCCATTGTTTTCCTATTTCACCATGATTCTTGATTTATGCATTTGATGCTCTCAGATTTTTATGAGCACAAGTGCAAAAAGAAGCTGTAATGAGTGGAAGAGAGATTGAAATGAAATTTTGAAATAAAAATGTGTATCCCCAAAAAGTGAGAAGGAGGAGGTTTTTATAGATGAATGCATAATGTGAAAATGAAAAATGAGAAATGAGTGGAGTGACTTATGCCTTGATTCATGTTTGGAAGTTCAAATTGTGCAATTTTGAGCTAATTCCATGGAAATTGATTTATGAATCTAATGTGCAATTTTAAGCTAATTTCATGGAATTTGATTTATGAATTTTAAATTATTTAATGAAATATGGATGCATTTTAATGATTAATGCAAATGAATAATCTTGCAAATAGTCAAAGTGAAATGATTTATGTAAATGGATGATGAACAAGAATGAGACAGTTTAATGATTTGATGAAATGCATGAAGAGAAGAAAGTATTGAATGAATTGATTAAGTAAATAATAATATCTATTTAATCAATAGATGAATATCGTTATGATTGTGAGGAAAAATTTGAGTGTCTACATCAACATCCCATGTCTCTACTAGGGCCAACAACATAGCATTATGGTACCTTATAGGTGGCTTAGAATATACCCAAAATAGTCTTGTATCCTATAGAATACTAATATCCTCCTCTGATAGTTGTGCGATGAGTTCTCGAAGGAAACAAAATTGTTTTCCTTTGAGATATTGCTAGGCTTAGGGAGGGACCTAAATAATAAAATACACAAAGTAAATCCTAAATATATTTATCAAATAATTAAAAATACACTATAGTTTCTCTAAGACACTTTATGACCAATTTGGACATATGGGCCATTTTGGACAAGGGGTACTTGTCACTTTAGCCTTTTTTGGCTAGGGGTTCCTAGACATTTTAGCCATTTTTCAACACTTTGTGCCAAAGTGGGACACTTTGCACCTAAAAAGGACACTTTGCAACCAAGATGGATGCTTTGAAACTTTCTTTTCTAGGGTCCTAAAAATTCTAAAGAAATGCATAAGAAAGTATTGTAAATGCATGAAAATGGTGATAAAGTAGAGTGGAATCCACTCATTGTGTGTTGAATCCTGCCCCTTGCCACCTCATCATGAAGAATAACAAGTCTAGGAGGCTTGTGAGTTTTACTACTCAGCATCTAGGATCACTCTACACCAAGTTAAATTGCAAAGAGGTAAATTTCAAAATGATAAAAGTGTCATTTTCATTCATATATACCTAATTTCATTAATAGGGGCATATTTTATTTTAACCATATTTCATTCAAATCAACATATTGGGGGCTAGTGAACACCGTTTTCGATGCCATTTGGTGTGTTGGATTCATAATTTTGTCCTCGATCTAATCTAATTTCTATCACTATGTGATATTGAACTTGAAATTTCTTGTGATAAGACAATTAATTCGATGTAGTATTGTACTTGAAATTCATTATGATGAGACAAGTAATTTGATGCAGTATTGTACTTGAAATTCCTTATGATAAGAAATACTTGTAATCTTTGTGATTTCTAAATAATATATTGAGAGGATTTTGGAGTGTGGATTTTTTTCTCTTGAAATGGTTTTCCCCATGTAAATCACTATGCTATGGTATGCATGATATTTATGTTTAAGTTTTTGTAATTGTTGAAAATATCTATTAAATTTTGCATTATTCTCCTCCCAAGATTAGTGTAGGAAGTTGTTTTGCTACCTTAGCTTCCTTATCATAACATATCATCAACATATAATGCAATAAACATGAAATGATCACCATTAGTTTTATAATAAGCATAATTATCTAATATAGAATGCTCAAATCCCAAACTTAACACATATGTATCAAATTTATGGTACCACATCTTAGGACTCTGTTTTAGGCCATACAAAGATTTATTCAATTTGTAAAAAAATTTACTTTTACCTTTCACCATGTAGTTCTCTAGATGTGTTAGATGAATATCCCCATCCAGGTCACCATGAAGGAAAGTAGTTTTTCCATCCATTTTCTCAACCTCTAAATCATAAGAAGAGACAATAGAAAGAAAAAATCTAATATATGTCATTTTTCCAATAGGATAAAATATCTCACCATAATCAACACCCTTAACTTGAGAGTAACCATTTGCAAATAACCTTGATTTTTCCTTCTCAATACCTCAATATGAACCAATATTTTTCTTGAACACCCAATTGCAACCAACAGATTTTGTTCCTTTAGGAAATGGTACAATATCTCATGTATCATTCTTTTCCAAAGCTGTCATTTCTTCATCCATAACAATCTTCTAGGATTTTGCATCATTCATATGTAATGCTTCTTCTACTGATCTAAGTTCATCCATGTTAGTAGTCAAAGAAAAAATACATCTCCAATCATCAAGTGAAAACCCTTTAGGTGGTTTTTTATGCCTTGCACACCTTCGAACAAGCTAAGTTGGAGGTTCTTCCTCCTCTTCTAAAGATTCTAAGTCAAATGAGATTTTCTCAACTTCTTGTGTATCCATGGATCTTAATTCAACTTTCTCATGTGTAGAAGGAAATTGAATCACATCTTCCTATTTACTTTGTTTTGGTTGCAATGTAATAGAAGTGTAGTGTCAAAAAATATCATCGCTTACATTTTCACACTTGATGTGGGTATAATTAATGATAAATTAGACTTAATGTCACCTTGATCTAGTGATGTGAGATGTTTTACACATCCACATTAGGTCTTGGGCCCATTTTAAGCTAAATTAACTTAACTTTGCCTTAATTTAATGATGTAAAGTGTATTTATTTACACCTTCACATTAAATTTAGGAGGCTTGTAAATTAAATGGACCTAATCTAGTGTTGTAATGTGTTCTACACATTCACATTGGATTTTGGGTTCTTCTTAGCTAAATAGACCCCTTTTTTCCTTAATTCAATGTTGTAAAATGTATTTATTTACACTTTCACATTGGAATTTTTGCCCTATTGAATTTATGACCTCAATATCATCATTAAAAGGCCCCTAAGACCTTATATTATGCATCTCAAGGAATTTTTGAATTAAAAACTTGATAATATCAACATATAAACTTAATTTACACACTCCCTGATGCTTTAGCAGTCAAAATAGGCCTTGTGGGACCCATTCACCACTTTAGGTGAATGACTCCCATCGAGGTGGGACCCATTCACCACATATGGCGAATGAGTCCCATTTGGCCTATTTTTAAGGTTTTAAGTAGGAAAAATTGGGTTTTAAGTTCAAATTTTATGTATGCCAGCCTTTGGGATCTAATAGATGGGACATTTGAATGAATTTCCTATATAAAAAAGCTTTCAAATCATTATTTCACATAATCCTACATGATATCAAGCCAAGCAAATAAGAGTTAATCATCCCAAGACTTTACATCATCAAGAGAGCATTCAAGATCATTTCTAAGGAATTCAAGAGCATAATTCATCATTTGCTGCAACATTTCAAGATCCATTATCATGTCAAGGATATCAAGCATCAAAGCATGTTGTTGAGTTAGTGTTGTGATGTTGTATCCAAGATCCAAAGTCAACCATTGTTCTTAATCCATTTCAAGATCAAGATCTATATCCTTCATGGCCACTTCATGCTAGATTACAAATTTATAAGACATCCTTCAAGGTACCATTGTTCATGTTTTGTGTCTTATATTTCATGTTTCATGTTCATTATTTCATCATTTGGTTTAATTACTTAAAAGGGGTTTGACCAAGGAAAACCCCTATTCACTAACAATCAACAACTTTTCTCCTCTTTACATGTGTGATTACAGATCTAGGTGTCTTGGAGCTTGAAATATCATTGAAGATTAGGTTGCATGCTTGGAGAAAGTTGTTGGAATTGTCTTGTCATTTGCAATGTTGTAATCTTCACTAAAAGATCACCTACAACCTCAAAATTAGAGTTTCAGATCTAGAAACCTGGAGAAGTAGATTGAGTAGACTAAGAAGAACAAATTTAGAAGTAGATTGAGTAGACTAAGAAGAACAAATTCAGACCTTGAAGTTCCAAAAAATCCAAACTGGACCATTGTAGGTGTTTTTTTTTTTAAAAAGCAGATTCAGATACCCTTTTGTCCAAAACCTACTCTTGTACAAAAATATACAACTAGGACTAATTCACCCAAAATGGTGAATGAGTCCCACTAGGTCAAAAAGTTAGAATTTCTAGCATTTTAGGACTCCTTCTAGTCATCTTCAAGTTTCCAAGTGCACACGTTTCATGTAACGCCCGTCATGCAAACCCCAGAGAACACACACAATGTAAATAATTTTTTTTTTTAAACAATTAAATTAAACATGCAAATACATTAAACCATAATCACATAACACATTACATAACATTAACACACTTAGCTCTCTGGGGCACGCGAGGTTACATCGCAACAACTAAATGGAAATAAAGATGCAGATTACAACATAACCACTTATTTTACAATAACCATGATGCAAGAAGAATAAACATCACATAATACATCCATAATACATCTCTTAATAAAGATACAAATGATCCTAACTATTACATCATCATTTTAATATTACATTACAAATTTTGATATAAGAATTACAATAAATTCCCAAACATGTGGGATGATACAAATACAATAAAATTTGAAATACAAGTGAAGACTGGTACAACTCCAACTGCGGATATGCTGAGAAAACAGGATGCTGATGGGGAACCCAACGGGTGCGGAGCACGTTCCACCCAACCATGTGAATTACAAGTAACTCACCCCCCATGCTTAGAGGTGACAAGGAAGTTAACTCGACCATGATTGCCAGATCGACTCAACAACAACATAGTACAAAACAAATACAACTCAAGACATACAATGAACAACCATCAACGCTCACAAATCACATAACAAGTTAAAACTATGAAACTCATCACAATGAAACAAAGTATCACCAATAATACAAGTAACTAAATAGAAATCATAAACCAAATCCTCAAGAATCAGAAACAACATAAAGATTACAATATCCAGAGGCGACAAGAAACAAGAACAAGGGTGTCTAGTGGAGAGTGTCATCGCATAGCTCTCATGGGATCCCCTGGCACTTCCTCCAACTGAGGCGCCAGCACCCATCTATGGATCCCCTAGCCCTTCCTCCTACTTGAGGTGCTGGCACCATAGGGTAGCTCATGCAGAGTCAATAACCTCTCATGAAGATGAGATTATGACTTTTCCAACCACGGCCTACTCAGTCTATCATTAGTCTAAGATAGCCCTAATGCATAGACGAGGAATCCAATGTTTATTATCTTGTGTGCTTTACTACCCATCCCCCTAAATTCTATTTTTAGGTTATCACTTTTTTAACTACTCTTACGTGGGTTCCCCTGAGCACTTCCTCTTACCCGAGGCACTGGTGCCCACGAAGAGCCACTCTCCCTATGACCCCTAACATAAATCAAAACTAGGCAAGGGTTGAACTAAAGCATAAAAAGAATAATACCACAACAAGAACATGCGAGGCATTAACCCTCTCGCAATAATTCATAACCAAAAGTCTTAACAACCCGTTCAACCCTTCCAAACATAAACCATTAAGTTTCAATTCCAAAATAATAGAACCAAGATGAGAATATCATTCAAAATAAAAAAGCCTCTGGAACAAGGGTTCTCAAACAAACAACGGTTCCCACATTGACAACCCTAACAAAGAAAACCATAACATAAAAGAAAACTCAAATTACGTTTGCAAGATTGCACCATTAACTTTTATTCCTAAACAAATATTTAAATTAAAACACCCAAAACTAATCATTAAAAGGTTCAAAGTCTTAATCATAACCAATACATTTGTCTCGATGTAATTCGCAACAGCGAGTTAAAACTTATTTTCTATTTAAAATATTTGTTCAACTAAATCAAATAATAGATTAATACCTTAAAAATATATATATATATATAAATACCCAGACATAAGCATTATTAATCATTTTAAATAGAATACACAAATTACACTATTTTTTCTTAAACATAATAAAATAATACTAAACAAAATAATTATAACTATTATATTTAATAAATAAAATAAAATAATTATAATTATATTTTTTTTAATAAACTAAACTATAATTATTATATTTAGTAAATTAAATAAAATAATTATTATTATTATATTTGATTAATTAAATATTCTCCACATAATAATAAATAATAAAAAATATTTAAACACAAACATAAATATATATATATATAAAAACAAAAACAATAAAACTTGGCAGTATTGGTACTGCGCACAGCAGTCATAATGACTGTTGTGCATAGTCTGAAGGACTACGTAGAGGGTAGGGTGGGTACAGCCCAGTGTCGTCCCCCATACTATTTAAAATAAACAAAACTTTATTTGTATTTTTTTTATTTTTTTATTTAATGACACCAAAATGCGAAATTCTATTTCGTGATTTTCATTTAATTAATTATTTTATTTTTATTCTAATTTTTAATTTATAACTTCAAATTATGTGCCGTGCACAGGTACGGCCATAGATTTGGCTTGAACAAAATTTTGACTTTATCATAGGTATAAAAATAAAAATAAAATAACATGTTTATACAACTAGTATACATTAATATATATATATATATGTTAATCTGAAGAATATATTTAATAATCCAACCATATAGGTTTCTCTATACTCAATTTACTATTCAATTAATGTTATATTTTTAATCAGAACATATATCTATATATAATCAAATTAAATTTATTTATAAAAACAACAGTATTGTTCATGATCAAATTATAAAAGAAACTACATAATGGTTTTTCAATGACAATAATTTCCTCCTATAGGTTTGCTAACTAGGAATCATTAAATTTCTAATTAAAGTTTTCTTTTCTTTCAAACAAACAATCATATATATTCATTTATTTATCTAATTTCTTTTTTTTTTAAACAGAAAGAAGAATGAGGTGAAGCATCTGAACCTGGAGTCCTGCGCTTATTCAAAAATCTAATGATGCTCATTGATTCTGTTGGCCTCTCTGAAGAGCTCCTCGTTCCTTCTTCGAAATCCCTTCTCTAGAATACTGTGCTCCAATCTCGAATCCAAATCCTTAACCCCAAGATTCTTACCCCAAGATATTACAACAAAGAATGGAAATATACTTTTTTGGAAATTTCAGAAGATTCAAAATGCATCACTCTTATTTTTCAACCACTGTCTCCATAAACCTCTGTGTGAAAAACTTACAAAATTCTTCATTCCATAAAAGATATTCTCAGTTTCTTCTAAAAACTCTAAAAATAAAAAATAAAAGAAAATAATTCTTTAAAAGAAAGCTTTTTAATCAGATCTGTATTCTTATTCGTTCTCACAACTTTTTCATTCTTTTATTTGTTTTATTGTTTTCATTTCTATTTTTACCACTTTACTTGCACATCACATTATCTATTTAATTTAAATAATTTATTCTAACAATTATCCTCAACAAGATAATTAATTAAAATAAATAACACACAATTTGATATTTAAATTATCATTAAATAAGCACATGACTTTTAAAACATTTAAATATTTAAATACAATTTATTCAAACATTAAAATAAAGAAACATTTCCAACATTTAAATTAAATAATCATAACTTATAAAATACCACATTAATCAAAATACGACAACACACAAAACACAAGCCACAAATGACGACAATTACAAAAATGAACAATACCAATCAAACAAGACTGTCTGGCATCATGGTACGAGATGACTTCATCGTCACGTCTGTTTCAACATTTAACCATTGGGCTATTGGTGCTCGCCCTATCCTGCCGAAGCAAGTGGAATCGAGACTTGTACTTGCAAATCTTGCATACAAACAAAGTTGTGTACATGTGCATACATATATATAAAATCAAAGCATTAAATAGAAGCATTGCATTGTGAGAAGGAAGTCGCAGCGTAATAGAGCACTCGCAAGTGAGTGATGCTACACTGTCCTTCATCACCTATATCCTAACAATTATAATTTAACTGATAAAATAGCATTTCTAAACTAACAATTCATCTCATGACATAATTCATTAAATCATTGCATCATAGTATAATTCTAAAAATCAACTAACATCACCAACCACAATGTCATATGAAATAATCAAATCCTCAAGTAAATAAGCATAATCACCAACAGTCTACTAATCAAACCACCAAACCAAACAATAATAGTATCATCATAGCATCAAACCAAAGCATAGAAAATAATAAGTCTAAACAGTATGAGGGGTATTACATTTCATTTCATAGCTTTTTATTCTATTTCATTTGCATTTTTAAGTCATTTAGTTCAAGTTTGCATCATATTAGGATTTTGCATTTCATCTTGCATGGCATTGTCTTTTCCAAGTCTTAACTTGGTGGTAAACCCCTCATTTGTCATTAATTAGACCCTAGGACTATCCCTTAGTATATCGCTTACCTTTATTCCACTCTTGGGTTGAGATCTCTAAGGCATCCTTGAATATTAGATGGATAAAAGTGATGTTTTATGTCCAAAACCATAAAGCTTTTGTTTTTTGAAACTAATCAAAAATAAGGGTTAGTTTCTCTAAAAATAAAACTTCTACTGTATATTACCTTCTACGCAACATGATCCCAAATATTGTGTCCTTTCACACCATAGTTTTATCCGATAAAGATACATTTCACAACCTTATTCTCCAACTTTATTTGCTTCTCCTTTGGCACATGTGCATATGCCTCACAACCAAAAACTCTAAGATGTCTTAATGAAGGCTTGTTATCCAACCATGCCTCTATAGGTTTCTTATCAATAAGAGTTGATACAAGAGACCTGTTAATCATGTAACAAGTAATGAAAACAACTTCAACCCAAAACCTTTATTCTAGGTTGGCACCACTTAACATAGTTCTAGCCTTCTCCATCAGTGTCCTATTCATTATTTCTACAATTCCATTTTGTTGTGGAGAATACAAAGTTGTCTTTTTCTTTGAATACCAAAAATTTTACATACTCTATCAAAATCATTACAAAAAAATTCACCACCTTTATCAATCCTCAAAATTTTTATTTTCATTCCAATCTACAAATCAACCAATGCATTATTTTTTTTAAATCAACTAAAAACTTTAGATTTACTCTTTAGAAGGTATACCCATGTCCTACTATAATCATCAATAAATGAAACATAATATGTGGATTTTCTAATTGAAGGAACATTTACAAGACCAAACACATTAGAATGAATAAGATCCAATTTAAATAAAAAGAATGAGTAAAATTGAGTATAAGAATGAGTAAAACTGGGTATAAGAATGAGTAAAACTAAGTGTGGTTTTATTTTCCATAAATGCAATGCTCACAAAAATAAAATCCAAGATTACAATCATAGAACCCTTCAACAAGGTTTCTAATTGTCAAAATCCTTAGACCCAAGTTTTCTCTAATGTGGCCAAGTCTCTGGTTCCATAACATAGTTTTCTCTATAGGTAACTTTGATTCAGAAGAAAGAGCACCCTTGGGTACCTATAATCCATGACCATCTGCTAAAGATGAAACCCTCACCTCTTCCACAGACTTGATTTTCACATAAGTACTATTGAACTCAATAGTGTATGCATCAAGCTTATACAATGTGTCATATCTGACACCTCTACCAATCACCAAACACTTCTAACCATCTTGCATCCTACATTAGAAAATACTACCTGCACACCTGCATCTATTAGTTTTCTCATAAATAACAAATTTTGTGCTAATTTAGAGATATGCAATGCACCATTAATCCTTTTTATTCTACCATCAGGATACCGAATTCTAAATTTACCATGGCCAATAATATTTAAACAAGAATCATCACTCAAGTACACCTTACCTCCATTAAATTCTTCATATTCAAAAAACCAATCTCTATTAGGAGTCATATGGAGAGATATGTCAAAGTCAATTAACCATGCATAATTACCTACATGAGTTGCCAAAGATGAAATCCATGCATCACCATCTTCCTTTTCAAACTCAAAATCAGAATAAAATATATTAATTTTCTTCTTCTTTTCTTCTTTGCAGTCCATACAAATATGTATAGGCTTACTGCAATTCTAGCAAATAAATTTGGACTTTCCAAGAGATTTGGAGGGTTATCCCACAATACTGATTTACAATTTTTGGCCAAACTGGACATTGAACTAATTTTTTTAACTAAATCTTCACTTTTGGGCAACTATAGCAACTAAATCATGAGAAATTTGAAGATGATGCAAACTAATAATTTGTGACACTTTATCTGTAGATTCTAAATCTATTTTTTTTAGAATTTTTGGAATTAGATTGCACTTCTTTTTCCATCTCCTTCAAAAACTATTTTTTAACAATAAACACCATTTTTAAAGAGTGATATTATTGGCTAACACATAATTTTTTTCTATTTAGGATAAAATTATATTAGTTTTGATTTTAGATTTGTCACTACGATATCTAGAGCATGGAATTAGTTTCATAGCATCTCATTGAATATTTTTTTCTCAATTAAGTTTCAAAGTCAAACCAATTACAATTTAGACATGAATTACTAGCTAAAACATAACATTTTTTGTATGTATCAAAATTCTTTTTTTTTTGTTGGATCACGAACATCAATATCTAGTGCATTGATATTTTTCATTTTTTTTAATAATCTACTAGTTTTCCACATGTGCAAAATAGAGAACTTGATTTTTAGTGAAAACCTATGTTTAATCAAACTCTAAAAAAATACATAATAAAACCAAAACATATTAAAATTATATTTGATGGATAGCTCATTTTGAGGACTACCATCATCTAGTTGGGTTTGTGAATTCTCCTCCATTTCATCCTCAACTCGAGCTTCGAAAGGAAATTTTTTGTAGAAATTTGGTAGAAGAGGAGGGGAAGGGGGAAAAGGGGGGGTTTGTATGGACCCCCCCTTTGAGAGAAAAGAGAAAAAAGAACTTATGCCAATATGGAAAGAGGAAAGAACTAAGGGAAATGAGAAAGAAGATAATATTCTAGGAAACTTGTTTAAATTTGGGACTAGAGAAGAATCATCTTCAGAGTTGAAAACTCCTAAACTGAAAACTCATTATGATAGCCCCTTAGATTGTGGAAGATTATGCAATCAAGTTTTGTAGGAGGCTATGAAGGATAACCAATATGTACCTGCAACATACAAAATAGCTATATGACTTTGAGGGATAGATAAAGTTGAAGATGCACCCCTTGTTGGTAGCAACCTATAGTTGCAAAGAATCAAGGATTTTTGGATTTGGTAAGAATACTACGAATCTATGAGTATAAATTATTGGCATTAATTAGAAACTTCAATTGAAGTAGAAAGTTGATGTTTTGTGAATTTAGATCAATAAAGGAGGTATCTAAAAGGTTGGATAACCCTTTGACAAAATCTGATTTTGAACAAAACCAAGATCTTATGTATAATTAAGAGTTAGTACCTTAGAGTAAGGATAGAGACCAAAATGGACAGAAGTGAAGCAATCAATGAAGTAGACATGGTTCCACCAAAAAAATTTGGCAAGATCAATTTGGAGTTTTGATTGAAAAATTATTAAGTGCTTAAGGATATGATAAAATAAAGTTACCAAGAATTGGGACAAAGTCACTTGGAAAGATGATTGTAAGAAAGAAACCTAGAAAAATAAATCAGGATGGTCTGATAAAGGTTCACTTGGTACATAGATCAAGGTAGAAGTATAAATTGAACTTACCAACTTGTCAACAAAATAAAACTTACGTTTATAGGTTCCACAATGAAATGGAATATTAGAGTGCCTCTTAGCTTTTAAAGTTGTTGATTATTCATTAGATCTCTTTATTGATGATCCAATTGTTGAATCTATGAGATTAGAGATCAAAGATGAATCTAATTTTGGGAATAAATATATTCAAGGAATTCCATGGAGGGTAAGAAAGGCAAGAAAAATAAATTGAAAGCCAACAATAAGGAATGTTAAAAAGCAAATATATTGCTAAGAATTCAAATTTGAGTTGATTGAATATTGTGGAAACACTAAGGGGGGGAAAAGAGAGTAGATTGACCTAGATAAAGTACCCCACACAACAAAGATCATTAATGTATTTTTGATTTGATAGAAATTTTGACTTCTTTGTAAGTCATGATTTCAATCAAAGTCATATTCTATGTATAAGGTATTGGAATTATTTGAGAAAGATAGTGGAAAGGTCAATGATTAGGAACAATGAGAAAGGAATAAATTATCACACAATACCTTCAAGTATATATTTGATTGGAATATAAATTTGATGAGGGTGCAACCTGAGACACAAAAAAATCACACATAAACTTGAGAATAATTTTATTATTCAAAAAAGAACTTCTTACATGCAAAGGATCTCAAATCCTTAAGTTCTACAATGTATGCAAGTTACAAAATTACAAAAGAAGCCCTTTTTCGTAGTATGTGAACTTGTCCCCAAAAAGCTACCAAAAATTAGAAATCCCTGCCCATAAATAGAGCTCCTTTCAAGTTTGGAGCCAAAACAACATTCAAATTTGAGTTTTGGCAGTTTGGCACCCAAATTACAATTTGAAATTCAAATTTAAATTCACATTAAAAAATTAGCACATTTCTAAAAATGTGCCAACTTTTGGGAGCCATAACTTTTAATCCAACTGTCAGATTTTAAATGATAATACCTTTTCGAAAATTCTCAAAAAGATGATGTGGTGCAAAGTAGGGCCTATGGCCAATTACTTTGGATTTTTGCTGATTTTTGGGCCCATCTAGAGCCTCTAAGAGCCTCAAATTTGGCTTTGAATATTTTAATAACAACTAAAGGGGTAACCAGAAATGCAAGAACATTAAGAGACTACCAACATGAAATGAAAATGTTTTTTTTTGGGTGATGCAAGATTTCCCTTTCACCACTAGATGCTCCTGCATCACAATTGCTAATATCATTGATGCTTAAGAAAAGGATAGGCAGATTACTTGATCATGAAAGAAAAGATCATTACCTATGCAATAGATAAGGAAATATTTAATTACTCATGATTTTGAGTTATCGAGAAATGCTCATTCTTGGTAACTAGCTATGCAATAAAAATTTGATATCTTTTGGGAACCAACATGTTTGAATGAGAATTATTACTCAAATTAGTACAAATGTTTAGTGGGAAAGTTAGATTGAGCTGAAAATAGGGTTACAACTTTGGAAATGGTCAAAGTACAAAAGGAATCCAAGGTATGGATGTGCTAAGATGAAGGAGATTTATCTCTGTAAAATATGTAACCATTATACTTGAGAATCAAATATGGCATGAGTCCATGAAATAGGTTTTCATTTAGTAAGAATAGACTAATATAGATCGCAAAAGGACCTATGTACCCCAAAATTTTGGGAGATTAAGGAATTAAATAAGGAAATTGATTTCATATTCAAGACATTAGAATGACACAATTATTTGTCAAATGAGGAACCACTATAATCTAGAAAAATATAGAGTAAGATGTTGCAAGGTATGTAGCAAGTTATTGTCTAGTATGCCAGGAAATGAAGACAAGATTTCATCATCGATAGGATGTGTATACTCTCTTGAGATTCCAGTGAGGGAGTGGTAGACCATTAGAATAGTTTAATCCTTCTATGTTGATGGAACTAACATAATGTTAAGGTGGATAGGCTCACCAAGGTAACCAACGTTGTTTGAAAATTTTGATTTATAGGATTTCAGTTCTAAATAATATATTGTGTGAAGTGATTACTTAGTTTTCCTAAGAAGGTTATCTCATATGAGAATAAGAAAATAATGATAAGGTTGTGTGTAAACCATGATCATCTTATGAGAAATTTAATTGAATGAATTCCAATATAATATTTTAAGATAGCTAGATAGGCAAAAGTGATAAACAAAATCTTGGAGGACTTGTGAGATACTTATGTTGTAATTAAATTCCCATCATTGAAATTTGGAAGAAGGGTTGAATCTCTATTAACTTGAAATAGGCTAAGAAATAGGGTTAACCTTAGACAAAAAGGTTGTAAAATGGAGAATTAGATCGAAAGATCAAGGAAAAAATTTGTTGATTCAAGGATTGAATTAGAAAGCAACATTATGCTTAAGGAAATGGTTGAGTTAGTGATGGAAACTAGATTTTGAATTGTTCGGAGGTGTAAATACCAAAGGGAAGTATGGGACCCACAGTGTAGTGTGCATTGTACCAACATTCCTTTTCCTACTTGGGTTACACTAAGGATAATTATATTAGACAATGAGAACATGATATTCTAGTCACTATGACATAGGTGTCATGTGGTATACAATTACTATTGAACTCTTTGAGTAAGAAAGTATTTGTGAAGCCCAAAAGTTTCCCCTATGCATTAGCAAGAAACACTCAATGCAAGGTCCAGGAAGGATCAAATTGCAAGAGGCGGTGCTATGAGGGAAGCCTATTTTATAATTTTTAGATGATTTAGAAATGGTAAGTAAAATCTTCATTTGACCTTATCTATATGCTTAATGTGCTTTAAATCACCGGGGATGATGATTCACAAGGGGGGAAGTATGTTACACCCTGTTTCATCATTACTAAGTTACTTTTACCTTCATAAGTGAAAGTGTTGATAAATGTTAAATGTGACTTTCATATGTTTATCAAATGAATGAAACACTGAAATTTGCAAAAAGATGTTAATTATTTCAAACGAATGACTATGTTTATATTGAAGGAAATTGTGATGGAAGAATATTTATTGCAATATTAATATGTTAATGTTTTATGAAGCTAGTAGATTTCATGTGAATGTCTAACTACTATTATAAATGTGCCAAGTTGGATACAGGTACATGTTCACACCTCCGGAAAGGAGGGGAAGTATCACTTAGGAGAAGTGTTTGGTTTGTAACCCTTAACAAGCCAATACTAAGCTATCACACACACTCACATTCCAATTTGGTCTTCTTGAGTCGAGTTAGTCCATGAATTAGGTAAGTGCCTTAGGTCATAATCTTGGTGTATTGAAATAATTAGGTAGTCATCCTTGATTGTGATAGTTTATTTTTTGGATTGAATTATGTGATTGAATGACCTTGGTCTTATTCTCTGGTTTCTTGATTGTTCGTAATTTGGTTGAGTCTCTTTGATATGTGTGTGTATGCACACATATCTATGTTGATAAGTGTATATACATCAAATACATATATGTGTGTGTATATATGTTTGATATATATATATATATATATATACATACATATATATATGTATATATACATACATATATATATATATGTATATGTATATATATATATATATATATATATATATATATATATATATATGTTTGAACAACTCATGCATATGATTATATAATATGCATAAGGATATTGGTTGCACATTTATAATAGATGTTTATACATACACACCTTTTGTATCTACTCATCGATGAAGAAGAATACATATGTGTCTAATATTATAAAATATTAGATGATGTTAATATATTGATATATATATGTATAATATATGCATGTACTTGATAATACACACATACGTATGTATATGTATTAATATATGTTATACCTTGGAATATATATGTGTGGTTGTGGTAATATCATATCGTGCAATAATATATATATATATATGTATATATGAATATATTTATTAATATATATGTCTGTTATTATTAGTATATATATTTATAAACATATATATATATATATATGTATGTATGTATGTATGTAATATTATTGATTTGTATTTGTGAGTATATTTATACTTGATATCAAATATATTGAGTTATGTTAATACATGAATGTATATATATATATATAAAATATTCAAAATACATTATAATATATAATTATTACTATCAAAAGCAATTTATAAATGTTAATGAATAGAAGTCATGTGGGGTGCATAAGTGGTGCACAACCCATAAGAGACTTTAGTTTTAAAGTAAAGTTTCATACATATGCTACACATAAACATTATGCATAGTGCTTAAAAGAAGACTAAAAAGAAACATATAAGCTTGTAAAGCTTTACTAAGTAAATAGGAGTAGAGTCAAAATACAAGGATGAGTCTATAACCTACACATGATCTTATATCTAATGCACATAGCTTGTATTTAATGAATAGAGCATAATGTTAAAGTGTTGTGTGTTGTACAAAATCAATGTGCAAATTTAATGAATAAGGCAATGCTATTAAAAGGGAAGTTGAGTCATTTGTTATGTGTCAAATGCTTTGGCAATGACCAATCCAACTAAGTAAAATTCAACCAATAATAGTGCTAACTTATTCTTCTGTGAAACAATGAGCTAAATGACAAGGAATATGGTGAATTTTTGGCACCATATTATGAAATCAGTGAAACAATATAAGTCTATTAAACCTATAAGTCTATTTCCAGATTAGAACATATGCAACTATGAATCAACCAACATGCTATTGGCAAGCAAAGAGTCAACCTGCTATACAATTTGGATGAGTATTGAGATAGGAATTCCCCACCTTTTGATTATCTAGCTAAGTCGATTGAATTGATATGAGAAGTCATTTCATAGGCATTTTTTCTAGCCTATATATGTTGGTTTTGGGGTATAAATATGACACCCACTCTTACCTCATTTGGATACACTTCTACTACATATTATTATGCTTCTCCATTTTGTTGCATTTTATTTGCGAGGTTCTTATTTTGCTAAGAGGTATTTTGTGAGGAAACATTTGTGAAAGGAATTGAGAAGGAAATAGTTGCAAAGTTGATTTAGAGTAGGCTTGGATAAGGAACCATTGGGTAACTAGATTATAGCATAAAATAGGTATGATATTATACTCTATTTATATTTATCTATTTTGAGAATGATTGTATGTATTGATTGTGTTGTTGAGGAATTGTATTAGATTGCTTGAATAGAGAGATGATCTATTTTCTTATTGGAAAGGAAAATAATCTAGTTGATATGATTTCCTTATGAGTGTTTGTACATAGTCCTTAATAAGTAGTGGATATCATCAATAGTGTTATATGATAGGATTGATGAAAGCATGAATAGCTTAAGGAAGTTATTTAATACTCCTATATACCCTATTTTGGAGTCCATACATAGATATTCTACACTACATGTATAATGTGAAATGTATCAATGTCACAGAGTGACTTGACACTGTTAGCTTATAATTCTAGGAAACCTTAGGAATGATAAGGTTTAGCAATACATCAATAGTGGTAGTATGAAATATATGATGGATTAGACTATCTAGCGAAGGGAATAGGTTATTCCTAGGATTAGAATGTCCAGTGAGGGGAATAGTTTATTCTTGGGATTATACTGTGCAGTGAAGGGATTTTAGGTTATTCCTAGGATTAGATTGTTTAGTGAAAGGAATAACTTGTATATGTGAATACTTAAGAGAAGTATCTTTGTGATTTGAAAATAGAATAGGTTGTTTCTAAGGTTAAAGACTACCTACGGAAGGAAACTACCTATGCATAGTATATAAATGGTCATAATCCAAATTGAGCTATGGTAGTGTATGTGAATAGGATGACTGTCACCCAAAGTAGTAGATGAGAATACTTTGGCCAAAATAGTGTAATTTTCCACTAGTTGCACTGTTAGTTCATGGTGTTCCTTTTATGCATGCTAGTTTAGGATTGTAGTGTCTACAAGTTCTATTTATGTAGGACACAACACTAAGCTCAGATAGGCTATTGTTATGGTGTTTTACCAACCATTCTCTTTGTCGAAGGGTAGAGTCATCTTTCCATATATGGATGATGTGCAGGGGACCACATTTGAGTCTATGGTTAGTAGAAAATCCCTTGAGTGATGCTTGTAATCATCAGTTGGTATCCAAGGTTTGAGAATGTTTGCACCAGTATTAAGGACAACTATAGTGTTTGCACCAAGGAATGGAGACATCTAGAATGTATGCACCAATTTGGCAACATTAGGACTAGTTGTATAACTATTTCCAAATGAAGCTCATAAGAGCTACACATGTACCTTGTACCCATTTATATGGAAGGTTGTAATCATGAATGATAAAATTGAGTTTATTCAATATGTAATATATGTTATGGAAAGCTTGTGAAATTACAATGAAATGCAATGGAAGTTTGGAATAGTGTTATTTCACATGTGCATGTAACTTACATTATGAAAAGGAAAAAATAAATTCTATGCTATCGAATCATGGTTTATTCAATTGAAGTGAAAAATTTGAGAATTTACTAAGTTAAACACCATGGTTGTTACATCAATAGGGGAAGCCAGGAAGGAGGCCAACTGAGGAAGATCACTACTTTCAACCAAATCCACCAGCACCACCTCAATAGGAAGTGACTCCACCTCAAAAGAAGTCACTAAAGGTTGGACCAAGATTAAATTACGAATAGTAGAATGGGACACAACAAAACCCCTTAAATTCAAACCCTCTTGAGCAATTTGAAAAAAAAATTCTCAAAGGAGTGAACAAGACAACTCCCACCGAAAACTTTAGTAGCAGGGGACCAAAAGAAAGGAGCCCAAGAACATAGCAGTCTACTTCACCCCAACAGAAAAACCCCTAGAGTAAAGAAATCACCCTAAAACCATCTAAAAAACTTGAGAAAACCAAAGGATGAAGAAAAATAGACCAACAAACCTTCTTACAGAAGCACAACAACTACTCAAAAATAGACAAGCTGCTCTAGAATTTCAACCCCCAAAGACATGGAGGGAACCCCAAAGCTACCAATGAGAGAAGCCCACAAAAGATGATTCTCAAAGGAACAAAGGATCAAGCTGGTGACCCAACCAAGCATGGCCACCGAAAAGGCCAACAATAACTTGCCCACCACATAGAGGTAGTGAAAACGAACATAAGGAAGATAGCCAAATAAGACCCAAAATTCAACAGTCAGCATTGAAGGAATAGGAAGAAGAATCCTAGAAGTAATAAGGACCCCAAAAAAGGAGCCACAAGCCTCCAAAGGCCCCAAGACATGAGCAAGGACACCTATGTTAAACAAAGAAAAATCCCCCAACATAGGGCAAGGAGAGCCCATCTTGAAAGGAAAATGAGAGTAGGTAGAATACCAATAAATTCTCATAAGAGATCTTAATGGAGGAAGCCTCAACTTCACCACCATCACCCAAAGGAAGGCCATAGGAAATAATCTTACCCACAAACCACACACCTTTGCAAAATTTTGCAAACAGAGCACCACAAAAAGGGGAAAGAGAATAAACGAGACAAGGGAAAAAAACACACACCAAAAAAGATGCTAAGGAACCTAAGAACTATAGTAGTAGAGAGACTAAGCAACAAGGCACATCAATAGGAAAGAAGAAGAAAGTTTGGCAAACAATAGAGGGAATCACAAACTTAGCAACAATGTCTACCATCGAAAAAATGAGGGGGAACTAAAGGAACAAAGTATTTCCTATGTAGAGGACATGATCCAAAGCACCAACACCCCATCCCCACCATCCTTTTCATCCACCTCAGATCCCTCATCTTCATCTACACCTTGAAATTTAAAAACCCAAATCCTTGAGTCTTCTCACTTAGAGCCTACATCACACCGCTTGTTGAAATGGGATAGTTAATTAAAATTTAGAGTTATAATTAAATAAGGATACATGATATTAAAATTGGGCTATCTACAACATCCATCTATAACTTAACAAATACATATTTATCAATTATTTTTTATAGGTGACTAATATCAATTGACACAAGATAAATATTAAACATATATATTCATACTCATACCTGAGTTAAGCATATTGATGATGAAAATTTTGCACTAATATGAACTTTCAAATTTTCTCTTGTGCTAGGAGGTGTGGCTATTATATTCATCAACTAACCAAACAATAATAGATTAAACTCAAACACACACACACACACACACACATTTAATCAACAATTTTGAAGTAAATTGCAAACAAAAACCTTAATGTGTTATAGTGTACCTATTTGAATTCAATGTCATAAGAATCCATGGCAACATGTGTACTATATAGTGATGTGATTCCCATCTATTCAATAAAAAGTGGCATTTTTAAATATTAAACATTATTTTTAATATAAAGTATTATTTTATTCTAATATATTGTACAAATTTTACCTCTAATACAAATGCGTGTGTACAAATTGTTGTAGGGAAGCTTGATGATACATCACCCTTTGGAATTACACCCTAAAATGCAAAATGTTTAAATAAATTTAATTTAAGTTTATAATTAAAAATATATTTAGATTTACAAATTTTAAGTATTTAATAGATAAAATGTTATAAATTCAAATCAACACATCTACATTTGACCAACATACACCTCATTCAACAACTCATATGTCATCACCATATTATCCCATGCACCACCCTTGATGACTCTCACTACTCCCATAATATCTATACTAAAAATGAGAACACACATGGGAGGTGGAACCATTTGCACCCTTTGTATCACTGTCTCCCCCAATGCATAGACTATAATAGTTTGAGAATATATGAGAGCTAGAGGAACTAGAGATAGATGGTCGAGTTTTTGCATCATCATGTGAGGAAAAAGATTGGGATATATACATTTCATGCTCTATAATGATGTTTTTGAACCTAGCAACTACATGGAGAGTCTACACCTCCATACTCTTCTTGATGACTACTAGAATTTTCACATAATAAAAAAGTTTTTGTGCTAGTGTTCTTCAATGTTCATAGTTATCTACTCAACAAGATCTTGGTCTATGTTGGGTAGAGCCTTCACCTCTACCTTGAAACTCCTCCATATCAAAATAATTGGGAATTTCATGAAGGATAAACACATAGTATATTTTCCTGAGAGAATAGAGCAACACCTCATAATTATTACATTGAGGTTGGTCATAGACCCTCCACCACCTATCCTAAAAATTATTTATTATCTCATCATGATTAAACCATTGTATTGGAAACCTCTTTTAATTTGAATGAATAGGTTCATTGGTTCTAGGATCCGTAAAAAGAACACACATGTTTTCTTTTCTTATGTCTTTCCTTTTCACTTTATCATAGGACAATTTTGTTGCATAAAATTTATGACATGAATCTCTATAAGTTTTCCATTGATTTATTTGATTTATAAATGTGTCAACATTCATCATCATTGGTTTCAATACTGAGGAAAGAGATAGGTGATGCTTGTTTGAAGTTGAACCCCTCAATTTTGAAATTAATTTAGGAATTACAACTTTGTTTTGTTCTAAATTCCCTAACAAATCCTCTTGGATTTGTTCAAGGTTTTTCAAAAGGTTTGGAGGAGGGTTAGGAATCCTAGGGTTTTCCTTAGGCATTTCATCATTTTAATTTGGTTGTGGCTTAGGGTTTATCCAATCTATTATAAATTAAAAAAAAACTGTGAAATTAATTAAAAAAAATCTATTTTTCAAATGCAAAAAAGAATTAAATATATTGAAAAAAAATAGCACTTACCTCTTTTCTAGTGTGGCATTGTGTTCAGCTAGGTTGAAAATAGCATATCGCATTCCTGTTATGCAATGTTGAGGGTGAGAAAAGCTTGCCAAAAAATGCGGGTCAAGAGTGAGGAAAATGGGAAAGTTTATTATAACTCTAATGAGAAAAATTCATATGCATTTTATTTCATAAAAAAACACATGTTTTTTTCTCATAAAAACACGTACGTGTTTTTAGTGATAAAAATATGATTTTTTTTATTGCTAAAAATATGATAATGCTTTTAGTTCTTAAAACATGATCATGTTTTTAGTGCTTAAAATACGAGCATGTTTTTTCTTCAAATAACATGCTCGTGTTATGGCTTGGAAAATTTGAGACATAACACAAGTGTGTTATTTGAATTTCTTCAAAACACAAGTGTGTTTTGCTCATTTTTGGGCATTTGGCCACTTTTTTGTGCCCTATCTTGGTGCACATGCCCACCACCATATTTTTTCTCATGTTGTGGTAGGATTGTTATTTACTAATACTATCTCTAGACCACATACTTACATGATGTATTATTTATAATTATTTTCTACATTCACATGAATATACGCTTGAATTCTTAGATTAGTTTTACTTTTCATGTACTATTTTCCTCTTCTAATATAATAATTTGTATCTTATGGATACAACTAATTTTTAAGGGAGGCATATATAATGTGACTAATTTTATTATGTTTAAATATGCAAATGATTACATGTTCTTATAGAGATTCATCTTATACAAAGGATATGTACAAAATTTGAAAACACATAATGATATCCTAATAGAGTCTACTACTTTATATGGAACCCATGGCATATCCTTTGAGGGTATAAGGATTTTCTTTGCATGTATGCTTGTGATTTCAGCATATATGGAGATGCATGTGCATTCTAGGTTTCAATTACCCCTCAAAGTGGGGGGAAAATGTAATGATAAAATTTGCATACCCATTCTAGATATCCTATTTAATTTTTTGCCTATTATAAGGGAGTGCTTTAATAGGTAGATGTTGATAAATAATTAAAAAAAAAAGGTGCAAAAATGTGTCCCTCACCCCATAATACTATCCTACCATAGTAGACATATTTATATAAACATAAAACATTCCCCATTTCCTATTTTTATATAGGGTGAAAGAACAAAATTGTTATGATATTGCTATCAGGATTCTGTAGTTTCGAGTCAAACTCATTGACCCATGTTTCATGAAACATGGGTCAATGAGTTTGACTCGAAACTACACGGTTGAATCCTGATAGCAATATCATAATTTGACACGCTGTGGAAAAATACCTCCTACTTATCGAACAAAATTGTGTTATCCTTTTGTGTAAATGATTTTTTTAAATAGGTTTGACTAAACCTTATTGAGCTAAACAAGGGCTTAGACCAACCATTACATGCAATAGAAATGGTGGCCTTGTATTTAAAGGAATTCTATGTATTCATTCTAGCTAATGAACTATAAGGATATTTACCATTCACATCTACGAAATTCTTTTGTTTTTCCAAAGGGAACTTAGCATTGCATAGTCATTCTAGGGCTATTTTCATTAATAAAGAGTGATATTTTTTATATTGTTCAATTTAAAGGGTTGATAAAATTATTGTGCCCTGGCATCTAGGTTGTATGACAAACAAGCCATGGTATTCATTAATAGAATCAATTCATAAAATTTTAGAAAAGGTGGGATAGAAGATGGAGTATTAGTCAAAGTTGTAGCACAAAGTTAAACAAATTATCAAGAAAAAATTGAAGCATAAGTTTGTGGCCAAAAATTAATCCTAGGCTAGTTAATTTATCCTTGAATTCGACATAGATCTACTAAAGAATTTTGAGTAGAGAAATTGATTGAAAGACATCATTTTATGGGGATTTATAATATCAAAAATTATAAAAGCTTATATATTTGACATTAATCAATTATATGTAGCTAAATATTTTTGTTTTCTATTTAAATTTCCATGCATGTTAATAGTTTAACATTTCCAATTCTTAACTCTCTAAAACACTAATTAAATAGTCTAAGTTAATTATTCTTATGTGCTTGAATTTTATTTTATTGACTTAGAATAAACAAAAGTAAACCTTATTTCATTTGTTTAAGAGCTAAAATTTAGATGGAACTTTTGACGGATTCCAACTTGAATCTTCGACATGAAAATACATTATCTTACCATTTGAGTATAATCGCTTGAATAATTTTATTTATATACCATGCAATACTTTTATTTATTCATGTTTACTTTATTTTTTAATGTATACTCTAATCCAGTAATATATAAGTATTCGTTTTTAATAGTTATATTCACTTAATTTGTTATTTTTAATTTTATTGGTGCAATGAAAATAGAGTTTAAATAACAAGAACCTTGTAATCAATTGATCCATACTTACACACATTGTAGAGTTTTTCTTATAGTTTTCTTGAAACATTTAAGAATATTATAAGGTGTTAATGGTATTTCTCTTCAAATATATTATCACCATATTTTTAGTACTTTTAGAAAGAAAAGAAAGATAAATTTGGACATCACATTAATATTCCAATGTGGGTATGGTATTATATTGAGTGATAATGATTTTCCAATATATCAAAAACTACTTTAGAAAGAAAAAATGTGTATGCACTAGAAATAAATTCAATAATTGAAGTGTTACAATAGAAATGTTCTAAAATTTTGGAGAAAAAAGAATTGAATAGAATGAAATCAATAACCAATGTGAATCTATGAATTTAAAACACTAATAAGTTAAAAAAATAGAGACATCCCATCTTGTTGAATGAAGAAGAAAAGTATTTTACAATTTTTCATAAACTAAAAGCTATTAACAATTTACATATTATTTACACTTAAATGTTTGTTTAGAACTAAATTTATAGTGACACACCAAGTTTTTTACAAATATTTTTTCTTTTATATATCTAAACAAAATGGATAATTTTTTAAATTTTAAATATTTCCTTTCTTTATACAAATATGAGCTTTATATTGGATGTAGGTCCTTGCCAAAATGATGTGCAATAGATTAAAAATTAACAAAAAATAAACTATATAGAGTCTTGATTTAGCACAAACAATTATATACAAGATAACATGTTGAGTGAAGTGACCAATAATATCATTGTCTTCAATAAGGTCGATACACCAAGAAACCATCCTAATAACAAATAGATACATGTACATAGAGTAATATATTAGTAATAATCAAAAGATTTAATTATTGAATTTAAAATTACTACAAAAAATCAATGATTAATAAATAAAATCATTGAGTCAATGAGAATTTGTCTGAAAGGCTAAATACTACTTTTAAAAAAAAAAATAGCATTTTAATATGTGAATTGTGATAAAATAATTTAAAAAACAAAAAAAAAACTCACAATTCAATGAATTATAGATGCACCCCTTTATAGTGTCAAGTTCTTCATCCATGGAAACAATTGTTTTAGGATTGTATCAACTTTATTGAAGTATTTCCTTCTCCAACTCATTTTTATCAAGATCAATGACACTATCCCTACAAAAGCTACTCCATATGACAATCCAAGTGATATCCCATACCAAGGATATTTTGTTCTTTTCATTTCTTTGTTCATTGGAACTGGAGGAGGAGGAGCAAATTGTGGCCAAGAATTTTTTTTGGTAGGGCACACCCCCATAAATTAGGATTCCCTGAATAAGAGGATTCTTCAAATGTGGTTATATGTCGTTCTTGTGGTATACTTCCTAAAAGATTTTTTTGGATAAATCCAAGAATCCTAAAGAGCCTAAAGAATAAAGCTCTACTGGGATTTGTCCTGAAAATTTATTTCTTGAAAGGTCTAATGACTCTAGTTGACTCATTTCTCCCAAACTACTTGGAATAGTCCCATTCAAATTTTTCATTGAAAGATTTAGAAACTTCAACCCCTTCAAATTCTCAAAATTAGAAGCAACTTCTCCCTCTAATTTATTATTTGAGAGATCTATAGATTTGAGAGTGGAAAGAATATATGTGTAGTATTCATCCCTACCTTTTGAAGTCATCTCCAATCCATCTTGATATGTTTGTCCACCAGATGAAAAAGACAATGAAAAACCTTCTTGACTTTCTATCATCATTGATTTCAAAAATATTATGGTGTTTGGAATTGAACCTAAGATGTGATTGGAAGAAAGATGCAAGATTTGGAGGTCCATCAATTGACCTATCTCTAAAGGAATATTCCCTACAAAATTGTTCTCCTTCATCACCAATACTCTTAGACTTGAAAGATTTCCAACTAATGTTGGTATTTCACCTCAAAAGAAGTTGTTCCCAATATCAAGAACTTGTAGCTTTGAAAAATTATTTATTGAGGGAGGGAACAATCCATTCAAGTTATAACTGTGAACAACTAATGAATATAATTCACTTAGCTTGCTAAACTCATGTGGTAAGCTTCCCTCCAACTATTATTTCTCAAATTTAGAACAATGAGGGAAGAGCAATTGGACAAGCTCCTAGGGATCACTCCAGTTATGTTGTTGTTTGCAATATTTAATTGTAGAAGATGAGATAATTTTCCTAGGCTTGGAGGAATATTTCCACTGAAGAAATTATCATTAAGCAGAAATATATTCATATCAGAACACCACATTGATGGAATACACCCACTGAATCCATTTCTGGACACATCTAATGTTTGTAGTTGCATCCATATTGAAGCATTTGGAGATAGGCTTCCTTCTAGATGATTTGTTGAAAGATTTAGATAATACAACACATGATTTAGAGAATACAGCCAAGAGGGAATTTCACCCACAAGACTGGCATTAGTTAATTCCAATTTATAAAGTGAGAGTTGTGTTGAAATCCAAGGTGGAAATTCACCGTTAGTCATACATGACACTAAATATAAGTAAGGTAACTGAAAGGGTGGAATCAAAGTTGTGCTAATATTTAGCACACAATCCGATAAATACAAATATACTAGGCTTCTAAGCTTATTAAACAAAGTTTCTAAAATCGACTAGTAATGGTTTAGTGACAGGCATAGGTCAAGTAAAGAAGGTGGAAGTGAAGAGAAGAAGAGATGGTTTCATTGAAACAATTGCCATCAGCATGCAAAAAAAATGAGGGTGGAAAGTTGAGCAAATGAAGAGGGAATGGTTCCACTTAGCTGGTTATGGGAAATATCCAACTCCTCAAGTAAAGAGAGATTGCCCAAGGAATCTAGAATGTTACCGCTCAGCTAATTGTGTTCAAGATGCAATCCCCTCAACAAAGAGACACTTCCAAGAGAAGCCGAAATGCTTCCACTAAGTTGGTTATCATAAAGGTAAAGCTGAGTTAAAGAAAAAAGATTACCCAGAGAAGCCGGTATGCTTCCACTCGGTTGTAACTAAGGTCAAGGTCAGTTAAAGATGAAAGATTGCCAAGACAGGAAGATATGCTTCCATTTAACTTATTCCACGAAAGATCAAGCGATTTAAGGCGGGTGAGCAAACATGGGAATCGGTGAGTCATCCCACCTAAGCTATTATCCTTTAATTGTAAATTCTAGCATAAGAGAGATTTCCCAAACAGGGAGGAATGGTAGTACCTGTTGTTAGTACTCCACGTATGCTCAGTAATGTGAGAAAAGGAAGTTTGCACAGGCTCTCAGATATCACACCTTCAGTATAGATATCAACAGAGACAACGTGGTTGGTGTGATTGTCGCAGGAAATGCCTTCCCATTTGGTGCAACAGTCTGTTCCATTTACCCGCGAACTCAGATCGTCGTAGGAGTCATTCACGACCGCTTTGAAGCGAAGCAGAGCTTCGGATTCATGGGAATATCATCTGTTGGACAGTAATGGATGGGAAAGAGAAGGAAAGAAGAGAAGACAAACAGAAATGATAAGTATAGACGAGAGGTCGTGTAAAGAGATGGCCATTTGGGAAAAATACAGTTTGGTGTTTGTTGTTTGGGAGGGAAATGCTCTTCTTAAAGGCATGCCCGTCAACAGGTCAAAGATTTAGATTAGTAATGAGCCATGCGTCTTAACTTATGAGGTATCAGAGTCATTACCATGCACTTTCTGCAAATAATTTAAAAGTAGATGTCTATTCTTTTTGGACTGTATTCAACGAAACATTGCTTAAATAGGTTTACTTTTTCCACACCAAAATTTTATCTCTTGCTCAAATAATTTTACTTTTTCCTCACCAAAATTTTATCTCTTGCTCAAATAATTTTACTTTTTCCTAACTGTTATTGCTTATTACGCCGAAGGCGTCCCCACGCTGAGCTTTTCCAAGCTCTTTTTACGCTGAACGGTCCAGATTACAATGGACTACGATTTAAAGGATCTCAGCCGTTCATCATTTTCGCCATTCTTTCCACTGTTTTTCACCCTTTTTTTCTACTTTCCCTGCCGCTATTGCTTTCTGCTCCTCCAAACTCTTCCTCTTCAGAAGTCCGGATAGGGTTTCAATGCGGTTGGAGAAGCAAATCCTGAAATTTGCAGGTTAGATCTCTATCATCTACATTAGGCAGGGTTGCTATTTTACATAGGGGGGCGGGGGTTTGCAGATTTCGTGAAGTAGAAATGGATTCCGATTAGCGCAAGCTCTTCATTGGAGGGATATCATGGGAGACGAGTGAAGAGAGGCTGGCAAAGTATTTTCCAACTATGGTGAGGTTGTGCAGACTGTGATAATGAAGGATTGCAGGGAACCTCTCAGGCAGTAAACTGCACAGTCGTAAGCGCGGTGGCCTCTTCAGGGGTATCGTAAGACCCCAACCAAATTTTGGCTCGGGATTTGGGAATTCTCACTTCCGAAACCCACTTCCCCATTTTCTCTTGTGCATTCCCTTCAATTCTTGTTTTTCTTTTTGTAAATTGTTTTTAGGTTTCTGTATCAGAGATTGTATGTATATTTCAGTCATGAAGTTTCCTAAAACATTTTGTTGTTAGTATATTTATGAGTCTCTTTGTTCTTTCAGGCCCGAAATGGTGAGTGGCAGATGTGAGCCGAAGGGAAACCAGGTGGCGGCACTGTTGGGACTGTTATGCCCTTCTCTGTTATCATAGCTTCTTCACATTTAAGGAAACTTGAACTGGTGGGCATGATACAAAAGTTGTAATAAATCAAGCTCTCAAAACAGGAAGAACCCCAAATGTATCAGATGCTCACACAATTAATGGGAACCTGGGCCTCTCTTCAATTGTTCTACAAAAGGCAAAAAAATCTTTATCTTTACCTAGATTACATTTTTAGTAACTTTATAAGAAGCTTAATAAAATTCGGTTTGAATGTATTAATTAGAATAATTTTGACATTCATCAAAGCTCGCCTCTTTAAATTAGTTGACCTCCTATAATAATTCAAAATCTCTTGCAAAATTTAAGTTTGTGTTTGCTTTAAGTTCTTTGATATTGTTTGCTTGTATATGTTTATGCTTTGGCAGTAAAGCCCGACAAATTCATTTGCTTGGAAATTTATAAACAGTAAATTATGTGTTTTGTTTGCATATGTTTGATCCATCTTCAGTTTAGTTTTAGAGTATACATTTGCAAAAAAATTGGTATCCTTTATGCTTTGATGGATATCCATACCCTGTTCCATTCAAATTTTGTTGTTTTTCATTTACTATTTGCACAACACCGTCGAGGGAGAGAGAGGTAATGATTACAGGATATGTACAAAATGGATTTGTTGAAAAGGCTTTAGAAACTTTCAAGCAAATGTAATTGGCTGTTTTACAGCCAAATTCCACAACCTTCACCTGTATCCTCCCTGCCTCTACCAAAATGGGAGCTTTGGAATAGGGTATGGACAGCCATTAAAGAATCATGGAATGAGGATTTCTGTTTGATATTATAAGGCTTGCTACAACTGTTGCTTCAATCTATTCACAATAAACGAAATCTAAAAATATCGAGGTTTTAGGGCTTACATAACAAGCTAGCTGCACAACAAGAGGAAAACAATTCATTAATGCAAAACAAAATTCATCTTCAATTAATGTGGAAGCGTAGAAAAGGCACGTAATCTGTTTGAAAGAATGCCTCAAAGAGAGATTAGCTCAACGAATCCAATGATTGCAGGATATGTACAAAATGATTTTTTTTTAAATCTTTAGAAACTTTCAAGCAAATGCTATTGGTAGGAGTAAAGGACTACACAAATTTTTCCAGCGTTCTCCCTACTTGCCAGCATTCTCCCCGCCTACCTGTGCCAAAATAGGAAACATTGGAACAGGATATGGACATCTATTAAAGCATAAACAAAAGAGGAATTTTTTCAGATGTTGCAGTTGCAACTGCCCTGGTGGACATGTATGCAAAATATGGAAGCATAGAAAAGGCATGTTCACTGTTTGAGAAAATGGCCCAAAGATGTCATCTCATAAAATGCAATGATTTCAGGATATGCACATGAAATTTTCAAGGATGCTCTCAAAATCTTCCATAATGGTTACCCTGGTTCAGGCAGCTTCATGATCTCTATATGGTGCATATAGATGGATTTTGGTGTAGGCATTTAGCAAATATATTGACAGTTAAAAGCAATATGCTACTATTGTGATTTTGCAAGAGGTATAGTCAACAATACACTGCGTCCACCCATTCCAAGTTCATGCAATCCTGCATGGAGGTCACTTATGGAGCATTGTTGTTCAGCTGATCCTTCTGCAACACCTAAATTTACAAAGATTACTAGTTGATTGAGGTCAATGGCAACCTCACTTCATTCAAAAGGATAGGGCCATCAAGCTCATGTTCAAGTACATCCACAGAATTAGGCTTAGAAAGTGTCAGCATATCTAGATTTCAAGTTTTTGTCACTGGGCATGTTATTTTCTTTTTGCTGTTTTTGATGGTTTTATGTTGACTGTAAATGTTGTTCTAATCAGTATGTGATTTAACATCCCAACACAGTTTCCATTCCTTATCCTGTAGAGAGAACATGGACCTGCAAAGATAAACACTCCTTTTAACAGATCAATTTTAGTTTGTATATATTACCTCTGGTTTGAAATGTCACTGGTATAGGATACTAGGAGAACTTTATATTACACATAATTTGGGTGAATATTTGCAATGGCATGGTAGCCGTATCTAATAGTTGTCTGTTTATGTTGTTGTTCTCATGAATTTGAGCATGTGCAAGAGGCTAGAGATAATTAATCTGCTGCCTCTTTTATGCCTGAAAGGGCGTTTTGCAACCTTCCACACTTTCAAATTTTATAATTAGCTAGACAATAAACAATTACCTAGCTAATTGAAAAATGTCTTCCATCAGAGGCACACTCCAGATTGTCTAGGGAAACAACAAAGATAAGAAAGATTTTGCATTTTTTTTTTCTCTTTTTAGGCTGCAGAAATCGAGTTTGTATAGCTCGGCCCTCTATAAACTGCAGTGCACCTGATAAACTTTTTAACATGACTGGCGGCGCTGGCGCGACACGCCCTCTAGTACCATGGGACGGGGGAGAATAGAACTCGTGACCAACCTCTTGCAACAGGAAAGACTTAGCCAACCAAGCTAGGGCCCCTACCCTAAGATTTTGCATGTTCAATTGGAAGAATACACAGATTTTTTTTATGTATTCAATTCCTTGTATCTTTGCCTTGATGCCTGTTGTTGGGCAGAGAAATGATGAGATATAAAGAACTCAGGTTGCTCTTTAAGTTGAAAAAACTTCAACATTTGTGAACTGGGATGCTGATAACGTATAGATAGATATATTTTAAAATTATATGGTTCAACAATGAGTATATACAGATTCTGAATATTTTAGGTACATTCTCTTCCTTTATAACAAGAAAATCATATGTAAATGTTTATAAAGAGCACTTTTTTTGGATGATGACATCTCTTTTTAGGGTATTACTAAGTTGAAACTATGTTGTTACAATTGCTATTTTTTTAAATGAAGAGAAGCATTATTAACAAAGAAAAGAATATAAAACAATATTGTTGTTGTTTTAGTTATTTAAAACACTCAATTCTAATATTATTGGTAGGTAAAAACTGAGCATCACTGACTACATTGTTTATGAGCAAGAATGATTTGTGAGGCTTATTGTTACTTGTTTATAAGAAAAAGAAAACTAAAAAGAACTATATGCTGCTGGGAACATAATTTCGTTCTTTTCGAAGCCATGTACGATCTGTTTTAAATCAGTATTTTGAGTTTGTCATTTTCAGATTTAAGGAATATGTTCCATACATTTGTTAGAAAGGCTAATTTTATTTGGTAGCTCATCAAAGAAATTCATTTAAAATTTAGTTATGACACAGCTAAAATTTTGTGTTCATGACTAAAACTGATAGAATCCAAGGAGAAGATACATGTACATGGTCCAAAGGTGAAAGAGTAATATTAAGCACTTTCTTTCATACCTTCTAAAATTGTTTAAATTCTCTTTTCAAATGGCCTTTACCCTAAATATTTTTAGAAAGAAACCTTTTTTATGATAATGGGCTCCCATCTATTCACTAGACTATCCTTTGTTTTTAAGTTTACTTTTGAACTTTGTTTTTAAATGGCTTCAGATTGGGCTTTTTGATAGTAAGGCATCAGCCTTCAACATAATATATATATCTTCTTGTTACTTTACAAAGCACATTGCATACTCACACTTAATACATATCTTCTTGTTTATTTAGAAAGCACTTTGCATATGGCAGGGTTTGCTCCCAAATATTTACAAGCACCACTAATTATGATTGATGAGTTGGAAAGGTAGGGATCGCGATTTTCTTTTCATTTTATGAAAGCAATCGCAATTTTCTTTTCATTTTATGATAGCAAAGTTATGATTTTTGGGACTACATTTACCAAATGAATTTTCATGCTTAGTTGGTGTGGATTTGGCTTCCTTGTAAGCATAAGTTGCTTATGCAAGTCTTGTGTATTTGCAAGAGGTTTTATGATTGCATTCCAAACTTATAGGATACTCTTCAATTTTGTGACTTTTAAGATTTTTTGCACACAACAATTTTTCCATGTTTCTATTTTATCTATTATTTCTTCAGGAACGAACTTAAATTGATGTTCCTAGTTTAGTGTAACATTCCCAAAAGGTACAAACTCATCATACCACTCAAAATTTAATTCATTAAATTATAACAAGATCACAATCATTTAAAGTGGACCAAATAATCCAATTTGAACAGGGAGGTTAACCAGTTATAGGAAAGAAAAGCTAAGAAGTGAAAAATAAGATCCTACTTCTACTCTCTATCATGATATTAATGTAAAGTGATTTGGATATAAAATCCCAAATATGTTTAGTTTAGCAGGCAATTTGTGTGGATTATTTATTCATTTGAACAAACTTAAACCTTTAAAATTAAAGGTGAATCGTATTAAGTAACAAATGGATGGACCTATTTCCTAATCATAGTAATAGGGAGGTGTGTCTCCTACCCCTTAGGGTGCACCTCCAATATGAAAATAGGTCTTCAATATGAGACTGATATTGACACATATGTTGTGATTACAAATTTCCATATGAGTCTTTCAAAGTCCCTGGGGTTCATCTCCTGTTGGGCATGGGTGTTTCCCATGAAAAACACAAGTAAAAAAAATCCATAGCCGCATAGAAAAAAGACTTAAAACAATAAGATTGGAAAAACAGCCAATCATATAGTATTTAACACAAATGACAAAATCCTCTACATCGAATGTTGAGAGAAAGACATCAATTTGTGTGGAAACTTGAGGTATGCCACTTGTTGCCCTGATTTTAGCGACATACCCTAGGTTTCTATCGTTTTCTAAATACTTTCTTTTAAATTTGCAAACCCTAGATTCGTATAGTATGGTGCCCCTCGCCAAACCCCATTTTTGCGTTTCCTGCCTTCTCGGGATTTATCTTGTCCATCATCCAAGCTTGTTCGCAGGTTATTCATTTTTCCTTGGAGCCCCTACTTGTAAATTTGAGGTTTGTGCGGCTGCCGCTGCAAGGGATGAGGTATGAGCATCTTTGGAGAACTGATGACACCTTCAAAGTCCGGTTATTTTCATTATTCTTAAGGAATGTCATATCCACACAAGCCTCAGAGAAATCGGTAACCTGAAAAGATGCCCAAAATTCACTCAAAATCGATACCAATAAAAGGGCATAAATTTAATGTTGCATTAACTAAATATTTATATTGTTAGATATAAATTTTGTAACGGTGAAATCCATATATCCATGACATTTGATGTCAAGTTCTATGTCCTTCGTGGTGGGAATGATGCTCCACACTTTTGGTTTTGAAGCTGCTGTCTTTTGGTGATATTATCCATTTTATCTCTACTAATTGCAAATGTCTTTGGTCTTTTCTTTGCATGGTCTTTTCTACTATGTTACCTCACCATGACCATAAGTTGCCACTCCTTATAATTGTGACTTCTTTCAACTACTTTTTGCTCATGACTGTCAATACATATCCTTCAACTATGTCATACTTTTGATTTCATAATGTTGTATGTAGTCTGGTATGTAGTTCCAAGGTTATTGATTGCCTATGAAGATCAAAACTTCATTGCATAGCAAAACATCTTGTATGATAAGTTGTTTAGTTTGAAATGCTTTAGGAAAGCTTATCAGTTCAGCTTCAAACAAACTAAAAAATGACATAGTTTGAAGCAACAACTCTAGGGCGATAGGGTTTGAAGTGATTTCTAGCCATTTTTTCTCATTGACATTGTTGATAGCAGGACACAATTTGTGCATCACCCAACTGAGAGTTATAGCTAACAACAAGAAACTCAAATGAAGAAAGTCCTTAGGCTTATACTTAATTTTATCTCAATAAAATATAAAATTGAACTCAAATTCAGTAAATTCAAATGTTGGAGTTTTGATCATGGTTTTTCATTTTCCCAACGCAGTCTATTCTACTTAGACTCTACCAGTCCTTACTGCAAGTTGTGTAGAATAGAAGGCCGGAAAATACCAAAATGTACATAAAATTAGAATGCAAAAATAAACAAACTGGGTGGAACAGTTGGTGATAGATGACACTCTATTCTGCCACTCTATTGTGTAGTCTTAATCAGTTGAAACATATTCATGGCAGTCTATTATGTAGTCTTATTCAATTGAAAACACATTCATGGCAGTCTAATGTGTAGTAAAGAAACAAAGAAGTGACTGGACTGTGAAAATTGAATAGGGCCATTATATATTTAATAGTCATAGTTTCTTATTTTTCTAAATTTTCTCATTTTTCCAAAAAATGGCATACTAAGCTTTGGAAAATTTTAATATAACCCAAATTGTATTCAAGATTTGAATGTTTTCAAGAATGGTATGTTCCTTCAATTTCCATGTCATTAACTAAAAATGGGCATCAATCAGTAATTATAGTTTTCTTTGCATAGGCATATGAAAAGGGATTTTTTGAAAACAAAGTTGAACAATTGCAGGAATGGTAATAATACTAGCTAAAATAGTAAACTTAGTAGAAACCAATTAACATGGTTAAATTGTAACAACAAAAAGTAATAGTTTGATATCCAAGTTCTTTACAGATAGACTATTTAACTCTTTTGAAGTTGAACGATGCAAATTCTATTGTACTACGACGTAGCGAATCTCAGCCGTTCATCATTTTGAGGCCATTTTCCCCACCGTTTGAAATGCACCTTCACACTTTGCTACTTTTCTACTGCTGTTGCTCAGGGTATTAATATATATTGTACGGTGATGTTACAATCGCTTCAAATTCTCTGGCATCAGAG
Organism: Sequoia sempervirens; assembly: GCA_007258455.2. Classification (NCBI taxonomy): domain Eukaryota; kingdom Viridiplantae; phylum Streptophyta; class Pinopsida; order Cupressales; family Cupressaceae; genus Sequoia; species Sequoia sempervirens. Next base: position 12,936,635 of record VDFB02379711.1, read on the forward strand.
TAAATATCTGCAAGTGGGTGTCCAGAGGCATTGATTTCTGAGAATAAATAAAATACAAACCAGACGTATCATAGAAAGAAAGAATGAGAGGGAGCATTCACTTGGTTTACCCATTCACTGCTACTGGCGCGAGTGTGTTGTCCGGGCACAATTGTTGCAAGGAGTACCAGGCAGTGCATAGATTAAAGGAAACCCCTTCCCCTGGGCCAAAGCTCTGCTGGTGTACAGAAAAACACCACTTTGGTAGACCCCGTTGCCCAAAATTAGAGACGCCGGAAAAGCCCTTATGCAAACCCTTGGTTTATATGGTTTTCTAAACACAATTTCTCAGAATCTTGAGGTAAGTCACTTGCCCTGGTTTCATTACAGCTTCTTGGCATATTCGTCCTTAGAGCATCACACATGCTCTCCATCTAGGAACTTCTGCATCGTTCTTACCCTTATAGGTAACACCACATTGATACCTAAAGAGCTTTTGGTAGGTTTTTTCAACACTTCAAGCAAAGTATCTTTTTTTCCTGGCTGTATAAAATTGTATCTGGTTGTCTATGAACAACATTATGGTTTGGAGAAACTCGTAGCCTAAAAGCCATACATTCAATGTCGACGACTTGAAACAACGCAAATCATGTGACTCTGTAATGTTTATAAGTGTTGCTTTCATGTATTACCATTACGTCCATAGGCAAGACCACAGGGTGAGAGCCGCAGAGAGATATCATTGGCGGAGGTGCAGGGCTTCTTCAAGAATAGTTGAAGAGTTTTTGGCTTCACCTGTAGAGGGCTTGGTTGGTGTTCTGGTAGATACCCTCTCGATTATTGTCTACACTCCCAAAAATTTCAAAGACGGATTACGCTATGTTGTTTGCCTGTGTGAATTCTAGCAGAGTGAGAAGGGAACATTGCTGCCCAACTGCAACCACAGTTTTCATGTTGATAGTATTTTCCAGTGGTTGATTGTGGCCATCGGGGAGAATGCGGAGGCTGTAGTACTTGAGTTCTCTGGTATGAGATTTTTTTTCAAAAGATGGGCTTCCAAACACACCCTTTTCTGACTAATGGAAGGAAAAAAGTTTAGTAGCACATTGTGAAGAGTAATTATTAGACTTTTAGGGGCAGAAATTATTATCACCTCACAGGCGCCCCAGAAGCTCTGCCTATGCTCTTTGTTGAATATTTCTTTCTTTTTTTCTTAAGCAATTGTCTTGTTATCTGTACACAGATTGGAATCCGTTCGTCTTTGGCTTCTTAATTTTGTTCCTGCAAACTCTACACATTTTTCTCCTCAGCATTGTTGACATAGAGACACAATTTGTGTAGAATCTTGAGGTAAGTCACTTGCCCTAGTTTCAGTTAGCTTTTTAGGAAACCTGTACACTTGGATTTATGTCTTTTATAATTCTAAAACAATTGTGTTGTTATATGTTAAATGAAGAAATTGATTCGAGTTTGATTAGAAATTGCACAGCTTCTCTTGAATGGCTTTTGTTTCCTTAATACATCGGGGATTTTCCCTTCTAAATACCTCTTCTTAAATGCCTCTTGGGCAATGTTCATATTCAGATGAATACTATTTCTAAAACGCTCTGCTTTGTACTCCTATCATCACAAGGAACGAAGGAAAAATTACACTTTTCCTTGACACCTTTGAGAGCTGTACTGTAATATTGTATTCGCTCGCTATTTCCTCTAGTGTATAAAAATTCCTAAGCCATACACAGGTTTTATTCCATGGATCTCTGATTTCTATAGAAAATCTTCCCCACGGCCTTTTTCTGACTCCCCTGAAATGGGCTTCCTTGTAAGCAGCAACAAATCCAGCTTCTGTTTTAGCTACACACTTTGGCTGTGCCATCATAGTCAATCAAATGGCAAGATTATTCTTAAAAAAACACTCATAGATACAGATTTATCAATTTGATGTGAACCCTCAAAAGGGGGGCTCAAAACCCTCAAAATCTTTTGGCAGTGACACTGTTAAAAAAACTCACCAAAAGCTCACTAGATATTGCCATGAATATTCCATTCCACAACCAACATGGTCCCTTTGGTACTCTACAGACCACTTTTGAAAATGTCTCCTAAGTAGCTTTTAATCTCCTATTGAGAATATTTAATGTTTATTATTACAAGGTATAGACTGCTAATGTATTTGTATTGCCAGTTTGAAGTTACCGAATAATTTTACAATTTCAAAACATTGTGAGCTGGTTTCTATGTCGGATGACCAAAATAATTTAACTTGTATATATCTGTGCTCTACTGGACATCTTTAGAGGGCTCGGGTAACATTTGGTAGCATCCCTCAAGTTGGAAACCAAATTCCTAGCATGTCCCTTGTTTAAGTTAATATATGCTGTCATCTGGTTTACAAAATGGCGAGACAAAACTTATCTTTACTGTAATGATTGAGGTAATGTGTTGGGAATGTTTTATGTTTCTTTTACACAATAGACCACTTAATTTTATAATTTAAAAGTAAACTTGAATTTCCTTACAAGTGAGAATGCAAGAGAATGCTGGTGATGCTAAAGGTATCTAATAATGGTGGCTACCATAGACGTGGAATGGAATGGCATTGCATATTAAATATGTGAGGGTATTAGGCTTACTCTTAGATACACATCGAGTGTGCTTTGTAAGACTCTTGCAGATGCTTTGGATAATGGAGAAAGGTGATGGAAGCTTGCCTGTATTTAGTGGTTTCCTCTTGTTTTAGAAGTGAGTAGTTGTTTTCAAGACTACCTCAAATCATTTCTAAAACTGGAGGAACTCCACTGAATGCCTTTTGCAACACAACATGATCTATGGTAGTGTACATTGCTGAAAATAAGCAACAGGATCCATTTATTGGACATCTATTTGCTTGTAATCATGTTATCTGGTTTATAAAGTGGTGAGACAAAAGTTATCTTTACTGTAATGGTTAAGGAAATGTGTCGGGAATATTTTATGATTCTTATAAGTAACAGACTACTTCATTTTATAATTTAGAAGGTGAACATGAATTTCCTTACAGGTACGAATGCAAGAGATGTGGGTGAGACTGAAGGTATCTAATAATGGTGGCAGCCATGGACGTGGAATGGAATGGCATTGCATATTAAATTTTAGTTCAACATTAATGGCATTGCGTATTAAATTTGAGTTCAACATTAATGGTTGTGTTTTCGTAGATCTTTCTTGGTGTATCATTCTCTGAGAACTATGAAATAACTACAATAGTTATATATTTTCAGTAGGAATTATGTTATATTGACATAGGTTGCTTTCCAGCTTGAGAACTGTACTACTCTGTTCCACATCAATTTGTTGAGTTGCTACAATTGAGCTTGCTTTATTATGAGAGATCCTTTCAAGAATGCTTTGTACGTTTGGAAGCTTCAGCACTGAGGTATATAGTCAAGACATTAATAGAAGAGAATTTGGTAAGTTTTATTATTCAAGCTATAGTTGAGCTAAGCATTGTTATTGTTTAAAAAGCATTTCTGCCAGCTACATAAGAGGAAAGTTTTTTTAAATTCCTTTTGTTGACATTCACATGATTATGATTTTTGAATTTTACAATTGAATTTTAGACAATGCTTAGATCACAATAGCACAACTGTTACTATTTTCCGGCCCTCTTTCAAAATCTATTTTAAATTAGTGTTTCTTTATTAAAGATCACATCGAATATTGCAGTGAAGTCTTAAAACACTAATGAGGTGCCTTCAACCCATAGAGTTCCAAAGAGCCCTTCAAGCATCAATCCTACCATCTAAATTGTTGAAGCCACAATCCTTCTTGCCTCATCTTTTTGTTTTTGTTGATGTACTCAACTCATACGAGTCCACATCTTTTAAAAATTAACTACCTCTAAATCTCTTTTCCCATTTATTAAAAAATACATTTAATAGAAAATTAAGTTGGAAATGCTCTCATAGACATGTGTGCAAATGCAAACCCAAATGTAGTCTGACTTCATCCAAAATATACAGCAGAGTTTAAATATTCTTCAGGCAATATTCTATGTAATACATAAAAAATATATTTGAGATTAGAGTGCAGACTAGGCCTGATTCCTGCTGATAATTTGAAGGTTGAGTTGCTTCCAAGTCATTGGGTGATCCCATAATAGTGGTTTACAATTTTTGGCCAAACTGGACACTGAAATTATTATTTTTAACTAAATCTTCACATTCGGGCACCTATAGCGGCTAAACTGTGAGGAATTTGAAGATGGTGCAAACTAGAGTCTCATCAAATTTTGTCTAGATTCTAAAAATATTTTTTTCAAAATTTTTGGAATCAAATTGCACTTCTTTTTCCATCTCCCACGAAAATAGATTTTTTTCAGAAAACAACATTTTTAAAAAGTGATGCACACCGTATAACGCATAACTTTTTTTCATGAGGGATAAAATTCTAATTCTTTCAAATTTAGATTTGTAACTCTGATATCTAGTGTTTCCACTTGGTTAGATAGTTTTTTATTGAATATTTTTTCCTTAATCAAGTTTCAAAGTCAAACGAATTACAATTCATACGTATAACGCGTAACTTTTGGTATATGTCAATTTTTTTGTTGGATCAAGGACTTCAATATCTTGTGCACTCATTTTTTTTTATTTTTTTATAATCTTCTATTTTTCCACATGTGAAGAACAAAGAAATTCATTTTCAATGAAAAACCTATGTTTAATAAAACTTAAAAAACAAATACATAACAAAACCAAAACATATTAAAATTATATTCATTGGATAGCTTGTTCTAAGGAATACCATAATAATTTGAAATAAATTTTAAATGAATTCATTTGATCCCCAAAATTTAAATCAAAAGTGATTTTTTATCAGCTTTTGATAGGTGTAAAGGAGATGCATTTATAGGTATGGTTTAAAACTAGCGAGGTTCTATCCAAGGGGTTTGATCTAAGGTGATTTGATCAAACCCTCTTCAATTGGAATCCTTAAAATGGAACTTTTTAAGGCTTAAATCATTATATTTTCTAAAAATATGTGATTTCAGCTAAAATTTGTTCCTCTCAGGAATTGTAAACCACTATTATGACAGCACCCCATTATAATTCTTGTCTCAAATTTATGATGATTTTGTGAAGTCTGAGTTGTTCATGATTAAATGCAATCTCCTCTTTGACAGTAATGATCTTAGAAATGATTTATACGATATTTTGTGAGTTAAGAGTTTCCAGTTTGGTTTGCATAAGCATTGACAAACTTGCCAATTAAATAATTGTCAGTTCTTAAACTCTAGATTTGAGCACACAGCAGCCCTAGGACATTACAATTCTACACTAAATAGTATCAAAATAAAACAACAATACACCCTCTAAAACTAGTTTATGTCCTCAGCATTACCCTCAAATTGATGGTACATATCACCTTAAGTGGCTAACCAAAATATGCTTACAAAAATTTTACTACAGATATGTATTCCATGTAAGGTGAGCCTCAATAGTTATGCAAAGGCTACATATGTAAGGCTTCAAATTCATTCTATTGAGTTTCAAAACAGGGGATTTGATGCTTGATAGAGACAGAAGGATAATATCAATCTATCAAAATAATGAATGCATGGAAATAGTTCAACAAATGAGACCCACTGCTTTCTATGGACAGAACATTGGAAAAGATTGCAGTGCACAAAGGGTTTGAAGACCAGATTTCCATCTACCTGTGTTGTACATTGTGATAAGCATCTAGCGATGCCTCTGCTATTGACAGAAAGCAAATGGGCTATGGTTCAAGGTAGAGTAGTCGATGGATGACATAGAAAGCAAGTCTTTCCCAAGCAACTGTCTGATAAAGAGGAGTTGAACATCTGCCGAGGACAATATGTTGACATTATGAGGAGTATATGTTGACTAACACCAACTTGTCGTCACCTTCCCTCACTCCACTCTACTTCATGTGGATTTCTTCACTTCTGCTGTCGACTTCACCTTCAACTATTTTGTCATGGAGTTGCACAGACTGAATTTGTTTAGAGAATATATATATGCACAACTGATTGAAAGAACATCATTGTTTGTTATGTCAAGGGAATAGATTTCAACTTTCAAATGATAAACAAGCCAACTCTTTTCTTTTGGGTGCGAATCAGTGAAGTTACAGGAATGGATGAAGCCAACGGGGATGACTTTGAGAATACACGTTGTTCATATAACTTTCTGTTAGCATTCTTTGAGAATACATGTTGTTCACCCTTGTTGGAGATATCTGTTAATAGAATACCAAAACAACTCTCAGTAATCTGTCATATGGGTATTTATTTATGAGAAGTGTCTGTAGTATTTTTGTTCATTACAGTTTTAGGAGTTGTCTTTTTATATTTTATTGGCACAGGACTTATCACTATGTTTTGTTAATTCATTAGTAGGTAGTTTATATTGGTTTTGTATGGGTTAGTTTAATGAGTGAAAATGAAGGTATGTTTTTTTTTATTATATCAATCTATGAAGGTTTAAATATCTGCAGAGATGTGATTGGATCAGATTGATGTTCAAAGTATGTTGCATATTCTTCATGTTTAATATCTATATGTGTATAAAGGTTGAGTAAGAGCATTATTATTGATTATGGATGGTTGAGTTTTTATGTAATAGGAAAGAAGGTTATTGTGTTATTTTTCCCAGCAAAATATTGCATATTGTGTGTTTTATTTTTGAATTGCTTCAAATTTTGTATGCATTGCTTTTTTGTGCAGGTTTATAGGGCTTTTTTTCCCCTACATTTTAACCCTGGGTGATTTTGATGGATTGGATATTCCTATTGTGATAGGTGTGTTAAAAGATAGCTTCTAGTTTGGATGTATGTTCTCTCCTAGTGATGAATTTGCTAAATAAAGACAAAGATGTTGATATCTATGTAACCTAATTATTTTCATAAATTCAAAAGAGAAATTGGAGTCTTCTTATCAATATGTAAATGAAACATAAAAAGGGGTTGAATTTGATGGTTGTATGTGTAGATTTATGTAAATTTACTTTAAAATACAATAATTTTGTCAAGATCTGAATCTCATGAAGGGGAAAATTTTGGACCTTCAATAATTATAATTTTAGACGAGGCACATGAATGCACTTAAGAGTAGTTAAATTGATATCGAATGACCATATTTATGCCCTTAATGACAAAATAAAGATGATCTTTTTTCATAAAATACTATCAAAATTTTATGTAGGATGGGTGCAATGTGAATGTATCAAGGTGTTTTGTCAAAGAAAGGCCCCTGTTTTGTATAATTTAGGCACAAACTTTTGTATTGTACTTCAAGGTAATGGATTTTTCATAGTTGAATTTATGGTCCCTTTGTGGGGCTAGGTTTATGTATCCCCTTTGTGGGGCTAGGTTTATGTATCCTCCATATTCCATATGCATGCAAAAAGTTATACAGTGAAGGAACGTCGACGGTTTGCTGTTCCCATGCACCTGTAGGACTATAGGCAAGACACATGGGCTGATCAACATAATTTAACATGGATTGTTTGCACAAAGTGTTGAAGTATACTCAAGTCATGTTTACAACTATTCTATCCTATTTTAGAGCTTATTAGACTGATAAGACATGACACCTACCAATTGCATTAACATTTTCAGTGCCTGGTTTTTGCTTCCAGTTCTGTATGATTATCAAACCACACTTTTTAAATGCATTTTGTCAGACAGTTCACATGCCTTACCTATGCCTGAACGTCTTGTAATATGTATGAGTTTTTAAACAATTTAGTAAACAAAAGCTTCCGTGCTTTAAATTTAAAATTTAAAATTTCAAACTATGAAACTAAAATAAAGATGATTTCTATTCTTAAACTTAAAGCTCTGATTCTCAAGTTCAAAAAGGAATAGACCAAAAGCTAACTAAAAAAATATAAGCGCATGAAGGTTCATACTTAAAAAAAGTAAGTTAAAAATTTATTTCAATCAAACAAGAATGCTCAAAGAAATTGCCAAAATTTGACACTAAATATCCAACACCTTATGCTCAAGGTTCAAAATAGGTTTCATAAGATTTGTATCTAATGACTATGGTTTTCATTGAGAAGCGTATAATCCTATTGTTCAAACAATTGGCCCTTTGGGTTTAAACAATTTGTCCTTCTATGCTTATTTGGTTCCAAACATACCTCCCTGACATTGTAGATTGCCATATTAAAAATCCCAGACAGTCAGATATCTAAATATCTTCGGATTTATTGTAAAGCCAGAATTCCAAATTGGAACTTGAATTTTATTTTAAAGGCAGAATTCTCAATCACATCAGTCTGTCTTCTTTGTAACAAAAATATATTTTGAACTAGCGGACAGGACTACAGGAAGATAAATAATATTTGATTTTATTGGCAGGCCAAAAGATGCAAATTTTCCCAATTTATTTGTCTATATATTATATTAAATTAGGTGCAATGTGCATTGAGAAATTTGTTAGAAGACAAAATGGCAGAAAGAGAAGCAGTGAAACTTACGTGGTCAACAGAGCACAGTTCGTTCAGATTTGTAGCTGGTAGAGCAGCTAAAAATATGTTTGGGAATGCAACCACATTCTGAGCTTTTCCAAGCTCTTTTGATGCCGAATGCAGCAGATTGACTGAGAAGCAGTGCACTACGATGTAAGGAATCTTGGCCGTTCATCATTTTCTCGCCATTTTCTTGTCCGTCTTTTTGCTGCTTTCCCCGCTGTTGTTGCTTTCCACTCCTCCAAACTCTTCGTCCCTGGTATTGACCTTTCATTTCAATTTGCGGAATGAATCTGAACAGCTATTAGTGGAGCCCTTAAATTCAAAAGCAGGTATATTTATTAGTTCTAGTGATGCTTTGTCTGATGATCTCAATTTGACTACTAATAAATACTCCATGCTTCTAGATGCTGCATACTAACTACTCCTTCCCATCTGTGTATGACTACAAATATCTTAGTTGCAGTTCCACCCAAGTGTCGGTCCATAATATATTATCTATCTCCAGTCGAATGAAAAATTTTGTTCAATACTTATCGACATTGAAGACACAAAGATCACAAAGATCACAATGATCAATAGAATTCTACTCCACACAGATCACAAAGATCAACAAAATTCTAATCCACACTTTGGAGGCGTTGCTGCACTTTGTTTACAATTAGGTCTGCTTCTACTCTTTCATCCTTTCATTGTTATGTATCCTCTCTTGATTACTTTTTATCATTCTTAGTGTAATTTTTTTCCCACTCTGTTTAGTGCATCACATATTAGCTTTGCTATTTATTTGTTGTTTGGATCAAGAGATTCATGGACTTTGCATAGTTGCACTTCATAGTAATGGCTAGGCCTATCATAAACATGCTGACCTAGAAGTTTAAGAAATAGAGGTAATCCTTTACAACCTCCAAAAAGACGTTCCTTGTGTACGGTTCCATAAAATCCCCTTTCTATTATGATACGATTTTATGGATGTCTATACCCTCTCTGAAGGATCTCATTTTGCTAGAAGTTGAGAGAATGCTGGAAAAGGTCACTATGTTCCTTCTTTCTCTTGTCATCATAGTTTATTGTTTTTTCTTTAAATAATAATTAGATACAGGAATAAATTGGTCCCTCTACCAAAAGACATAAGATTTGGGTGCCTCTAATTTGGATGCCACGCTCACAAATTCCTTCAAGGTGCATTTGCCTCTCATGCTTTCTAGTGATGTTGGGGTTTCAAACAAGGGATGCACCCCTCCTTTGGTGCCCATTGTTCCTTTTTTTTTTCCATTCCCAATGGTGCATCTATTGCTTTTGTTGCAACTTGTTGGCACTCCTTTGCAAATGTTGCAGGCGTTGCTCACCTTTTGAGGGAGAAAATGTGACCTATCCCTTGTGCCAAATCCTCTCCAGTGGTGATTTGTGGCTAGGATGTGGAAAGGAGGACTTCTAACAGTGTAGAGGTTTGGTGTGTAGATTCTACAATCTTTGGCTTTCTTTGCTTGACCCATCGCAAAGAAAGGGGTCTTGGATTCTTGGAGACCTCTTGTTGAGGGTAAGATCAAGCTCTTTCTTTGTGCAAAGTTTTTCTTCATTGCTTCTTTTTCCTTTTGCTTCTTCAAAGGACAAATTTGGTGCTTGATGCTAAGCTATGGTATTGGGAATAACACTTTCTCTCCATCAAACCTTGGTCAACTTCTTTCAACCCCCTTATTGAGCCTTTAAATGTGTGACCTATGTGGGTTAAACTTCCATATCTCCCTCTCTTAGCGAAAAGGCATGATTATATCTCTGAATCCCTAGCAAATGGCTCCTCTCAAGATGTTGAGTCTTCACTCATCTCAAGAGAATGACTTTTGTTTTTGGTGTGACTTTTATGTGACCTACTCCTTATGTTCCTTTAGATCCCATTGGAGAACCTCACACTTTGATCTCTTAGCTTGCTTTGCCTTTGGTTTTAGACCAGCCTTAAATTACTCATGTGGTGGAGGGCTACCGTTTATTTTCACCTTGTCAATCTTTCGCTTCTTCACACTTTGATGGGCTTTCTGTGTGGAATCACCCCTTGCTTCCCTTTGTTCCAAGGACTTGGAGGATAATATCTCTTGGACTGTTCTTAGGATAATGCATTGTTTCTCCTCATTGATACTGGTCTCAACAGTATGTTATGTATCCATTGAATGGAGTTCTTTCTAATGCCAGTGCTTCCCTTCATTTTGAGATGCATATTTTCTGCTATGGACTTCACTTCAAAACACTATCCAATGGATTCTCCAAACATGTGGTATGACATGGTTAGTAGAGAGAAATAAGGGATAGAGAAGAGAGATTAAAATAATTAAAAACATAGAGATAGATAGGGAGACATATACTCCTTCCCCCTATCTCTATCTATTAATCTCTCTCTCTCTCTATTACTATATCTTACCATCTCTATCTCTATATCTATCTCCTTGCTCTATGTCTCTTTGCCTCTCCATCTCTATCTCTCCATATTTCTTCTTCCATATATCTATATATCTCTATCTCATTATCTCTCCATCTCTCTCCCTCTATCTACCCTTATATCCCTCAATAGCTATTTTGTAGCTAAAAACATTTAACAGATTTTTAGAGAACTATCTATCTTATGATTTTTTTCTTATCTATTTTAAACAATTGTCAATTTATATTATTTTCACAAATATTCAATTTTAAAATAAATAAAAAGACAAAAATATATAGTTCAAAATTGTTTTTGGATTTGATTGTGTTAGAATTTTTTGCATCAATGTTTTGGATCACACTCCTTGATCCATCATCAGGATGGTGGAGAGCAAGAGGAGAGCAAGAGGATCATAGAATGTGATCCGAAATGTTGATGTGACAAAATCTAACACAATCAGATCCAAAAACAATTTTGAACTTTAATATGGATTGTGGAAACTTGATATTATTAATAAGATAAAATATACAACCCTATGACAAATTTATAATTAAAAAACAATGATTATTTAGATGCCCCTCTCCATTTAGACTTGAAGTTTCAAAGGTGGGAGGTTAATTAGGATAAATTCTGGTCTTTTTTTTTTTCATTTAATATGCCGTGTTAGCCGCATTTTGGTAGCTGAGTGTTCTTTTTTTATTATTATTTTAAAAATATTTCTATTACAAGCCGAGAAAGGGATTTGATCATTTTCAGCCATACAAAACATGGGAAAATCGTACAGACAAGTAGAGATGAAAAGATCAATTCTTTTATATACTATATGAAAGTTGTCCTCAGTGCTTCTGTACAAAGAGAAGGTAGGAGGCAAATTGGAGAGTTTGGAGGAGTGGAAACCAATAGCGTTGGGGAAAGTAGCAAAATAAAGTGAAATACCAGGTGGATCTTGCGGATGGAAAGTTACCTTTGAAATTGAGTTCCAAAGTAAGATATATACTACATCATACGTTATAGTTGTTTCCTAATGAGCTTGTCGATCTTTAAGCTACTAAATCCATGTTTGTGGATATGCAATTCTCTAAGAAATTTGATAGTTTACATCAATTTTCCCTTTTGTTCAAATTCTATTTGAAGTCCCCTCAAATTTTCAATGGGACAAATGCTCTCCCAATATTAATCATTTTTGTTTGTCACTTCTAAAGTTGTATCCAACAAAACATTAAGGAAAGCAATTTTTTTTGACATGTAGCTGCAACCGCCTTCATAGACATGTATGCAAAAAGTCAAAGCATAGACAAGAAATTAACTATTTGAAAAAATGCCTCAAAATATTGTTATCTCATGGAATCTCAAATTATGCTTAGATACAATTTTATCTGTTATGTGTTTTATGACAATTTTCACCAAATGCTCTCCCAATATTAAGCATTTTATTCCGTACCTTCTAAAGTTGTTTAAATTCTCTTGTTTCAAATGAGCTTTACCCTAAATTTTACGGTAATGGACTCCCATATATTCATACATTTAGCACAATACAACTTTAATGTCTTCGGTGTACCTATTGCACCACAGGGTGCGATTACTAGTAAATTTAGATTTGATTAGGGAAGCTTATGTGAATATTTGTAAAGGAGAAAGATATGTTTTTGAATTATGAGTTGATTCATATGTAATTTTATATTATCTTTATGTTTGGATGAGATTGACAAGATATATGTTTTTCTCATTATTACATTAAATTTCTTTTATTAATTTTAATAAACTAGTTAAAAGATAAATATTAGATTTATAATTTGTTTAAGGTTAAATTTGATTTATATATATATATATATATATATATATTGATTTATAAGCTTATTATATGAAATGATTAAAATAATTTTATATATTACAAAAATAGATCAAAATTTATCCTAATTGACTTTCCACACTTCTTCGGCGTACCCATTGCACACTAAGGTGCAATTGCTAGTTCTAATTTTAGTCTTTCCTAACTGTTATGACTAATACAAATAAAATCACAAATCCCAAATTAATCTATATTATTTGTTTGGTTTGTGGAAGCCCAGTGCAAAAAATACAGGCCTAACTTTTAAATTCAATTATGTTGAAAAACCATTTAAACTTGTGGATTTGAAGATGGTCCGTGGTAGTAACACCAAATGCAATCACACAAGGTATCTTTCTGGATATTTTGGAGAAAAATGTTTTCTTTCGGTTCATTGTTTACGTTCACTTTACAATTTTGGAGTCCACCACTTTATTACTTTTTCCGCATGGGACATCACAATAGTTGGATGTGGAAATTTTTTATGTTTAATATTTGAATTTGTTATTAGGTAGTGTTTTAATATATTTAATTCAAATTTTTAATTAAATTAAATAATATCAATTAAGAATAAATAATTTTGGAAATTAATTATAATGTTTAAATGTGATTCTTTTAGTTTTCTTTAATAATAAGATGCTTTCTTATGATATTATTTTTTAGAAAATTAGATATATTTATCTAAATATAAGTAATTTAAGAGTAAGCTAAAAAAAATCTCGTTGTTTGGAAAAAGATTTTGCCTCACTAAATCTTATGGTGGGTTGGATTTAAGACGCGTTAAGCATGTCAAGAAACCTCTTTTGACCCAAATTAGTTGGAGACTTGTAAAAGGGAATAATGATTGAACTAATATAGTGGAGGCTAAATACTTCAATGGGTTACTTGTTATTGATTTTCCAAATTTGGATAACTTATATAATGGCTTTACTTATATGAATTAAAATAAAAAATTATAGATAACTCATAAGAAAGGGATAAATTTGGAATGTAGGAAATGGGTTGAAGGCTAGATTTCAATATGATTCTTGGCTGTGAAACACTCCCCTTAATTTGGTAATCCCTTGTTTAGCTATCAATAATGGTCTTTCTTCTCTATTTGGATAGTAGGTGGCTAATTACTAGGAATATGGTACTTAATGTAGAAAGTTGATTAATTTATTTACTCCTCTCAATCATATCAATCAAGAGGTTATTAGCTAACTTATAGAGAAGTTAAAGGGTTCTATATAATCTAGTTTAATAGGAAAAATTAGACCATTTGGTTGGGTTCTTCCTTATGGAAGTGTATTGTTGCATATAGTTACCTCCTTTAGCATGATATACATGTTGAGAAGTTTGAAAAGAAGAAGATTTTGAAAAAGAATATATTACATAAATTCATTGACAAGTGTTGATGGTGTTGATATCTTTATTTAGGCAAGTTGGTTCATGGTTTGGTGCTTCAGAAGTCAGTTTTTCAAGTAACAGAGTATGGCAAAGTTGACTGAGTGTACTGGGTGTGTACATTCTTCAAGTGGAAGTTGTTACGAAGGATTTTGTTATATTTCAAGGTAGTTGAGGAATATTCTAGATCATGTTCAAGCATGGTGTGTGGTTTGTAAGTTTTCCTTGGATTTGAGGAAGCATGGGCTTAAAATTTTAATGGTGTTTGTACGAGTAATGACTGACCTTGGTATTTACACTACTTGCGAAGATACTTAGTTGTTTATGGAAGTCTGGCATGGTGTGTGAGGATGGATTTAGGTCCTAGCTAAGGAAATTTTTGGTCCACCTTCATTCCTTTCCACCACGGGAATGATTTGGTACTAACCTAATTTGAATTTACATGTTTGAGGGACATAGCCAATCATGGAAAAAGTTTCATGGTTGAAGGTGGTATAAGTATGAGTTGAGTTGTTGAGGGATGGTAAGATATATGTACGAGATGAGAAGTATAGAGTTGTAGAGTGTGAAATTAAGAAGTGCAGTGTGAGTTTTCATGTCTTAGTTTACTGGATGTAGTGAGAAAAAGGTGGCTATAATTCTTCAATCAGAGTACAAAGGTGTTGATGTCACTGAGGAGGATTCTCTATTGCATTCAGATGATTTTCTCTGTGTAACAATTATTATATATCTTCTTTTCTATTCTGGTAGTGGAGTGAAAGCACAAAGTTGAGTCCACTTAAGGTGGAAGTTTCAGAATTAAAAAAAACCTTGAAATTGGGGAAAATGAATTAGGATCCCATTTTACTTTGGGGTCTCAAGCCAAAAACTAAAATAGGATCTCAGTTTTTAGAAATTGGGATCTTGGTTTTTAATACTCATGATCCCATTTTGAAAACTTTTCAAAATGGAATCTTGTTTTGAAAAATTTCCTTTTTTGGAAACTTTCCAAAATGGGATCCCATTTCATAAAAGCATTGAAAGAATTTTTTTTACGAAACAAGATCTTGTTTTAGAAAGGGATCCCATTTTAAAACAGGGTCCTGTTTTCTACAAAACGGGATCCTATTTTTTAAATATGAATTTTTAATTGGATTTGTGCTTTGTTTTTCAGTTCAGGAAAAGGCTTGGGGACACGAACCTAAGCTTTGAACCTAGTTTGACCTATAACTTGAAGGTCTTGTCAATGCCACAAGAAAATAGTGACGTTAGGCATATGTCTAAAGACATTTTGTAGAATTTTTTGACAAAATTAAAACCCATTATAGATGAGATAGTGTAGATTCCAAATATGTAAAAAAAATTACAATTTGATTATTTTTTCTATTTTTTAATTAATTTTTAATGAGACTAGTCCATAAACTTGAAATATTAGGGTTATTTTAGTATTTTAATAACTTTTTATTAAAATATTTTTTTGAAGAACGAAATGTATGAAATCATACTTTAGACAATTCTTTTCAATTTCAAAAAAAAAAATTAGGTCATCCTATGTGTGATGTACACGATTTTTCAAAACAACAAATATGACTGATAAAAAACTAAAAAAAAATTACGAGCATTCTTTAGTGTGTTACAAATATTTTCCCAAAATAACTAATAAAAAACATAATTATTTAGATTAAAATATGGCTGATGTACACATGCATGATATGGTAAAAAAAACTGACTTTTAAACAATGGTTTTTAGAAACGCCAATTGAAAATCAATTTGTATCATCTGGGTATTAAAATAAATTACATATTTAGAAACTAGGTCCTCTAAGTACTATATTTTTTTATTAGTGTCTGTTTTAAAGATTCCATCTCTAAGTGCTTCAAATTTTAAGGTCAAATGTAACAAATTCTGAAATTTAGGGAAAACACTTATGCTTTTTGGCCAAAAAGTGAACTCAACTTCTTGCATACACCCAAACTTGGGCCTTTCAGTAGTGATCCTTTCTTCTTTTGGATAGTGAGCCCAATTATATTTGGTGTTGATATTACTTATATTATGAGTTAATCTTTACAATGGTTTTTCCTTTCTTGGGTTTTCCATGTAAATCTAATGTTCTCCTATGTATGATGTTAAGTTTTTTAAGTTTCTATTGTTTTATTTTCATGCTAATTCATCATAACAAATCAAGGGTTTAATGAATGAATATGGATCAAAATGCGTATGAGGGTTTTTGTAGATTTAAAGTACAATTGATTCACCCCCCTCTTAGTTGTCTTGTGCATTCAACAATTGGTATCAGAGTAGGGTTTCTTGGAAGAAATATTAACCACTTACGGTAGATTTGGGATGGCACACAAGAAGGAGATCCTTATATTTGATGGAATGAACTATGCATTCTAGAAGCCAAGAATGGAAGGCTTTCTGGATTATCAGGGATATAATATCTAAAAATTAGTTCAAAATGAATATACTATGTGTACAAATGGTCTGAAAACTGATGTTGAACTCAAAACCTATGAAAGAAATAGTAGTCTTACAAATTTTGAATTAATGAAAGTTATGAATCTAAAAACTGGTAATGAAGTTTGGGAAAAGTTGGATAGTATTTATGAAGGAGATGATATGATGAAACAAGCGTAGATGCATAATTTAAAGATCACATTTGAGAACCTATGGATGTCTTAAGATGAAAACATTACAAGCTATATGCAGAGGGTAGATGAAGTGGTCATCTCCATCAGAGGTCTTGGTGGAAAATTCAAAGAATCAAAAGTGGTAAAGAAAATTCTTAAAACCCTTCCTAAAGCTTATAGTCATAAAGTTTCTGCTATTGAGGAATCTCAAAATATAGATCATTATACTACAGATCAATTGTATGCTTCTCTAATTGCATTTGAAATGAGAGAATTCAATGCTAGTAATGGTGCAAAAGTTTATACTTATTTTAAGGCTAGAAAATCAGACAAGACTGAAGAATCAGATTAGTATTATCTTGATGATGTGGAAGCAAACTTTGTGAGAAGGATGAAAAATGACACTAAAAAGTACAAAGGTAAGTTTCCTTTCAAATTTTTAAGTTGTGGAAAGATAGGTCACTATGCTTCAACATGTCCAAATAGAGTTGTGAATGACAAAAACAAGAACAAAGGTAAGATGATTAAGAAAAGTTATTATGTTGGAGAAGATGCAAGTATTTCTGATGATGAATCTAATTATGCAAATGATGATGATGAATTCTTTTTCACGGCTTTAAATGATGAATCTATTTTTGATAACTCTAAAAGATGTGTGAAGGAAAACCCTTTGGAGACAAAGGTTAAGACTGAAGGTACCTTGGTATCTAATTTTCATGCTAGACAATATAAGAACTATTAGATCATTGATAGTGATTTCTCTAACCATATGACCAAAGACAAGAGTAAGTTTGTTAAACTTTAAAAGTATGATGGAGGACTTGTTAGATTTGGTGATGATTCAGGTGATAAGATATGTGGAATAGGTTCAATCAATTTTGATGGCGAGCACAATACTAATGATGTTTACTATGTTAAGGGTTTAAGGCATAACCTCTTGAGTGTTAGAAAAATGTGTAGCAAAGGATACAATATTATGTTTCAATATGATGGATGCAAGATCAAAAAAAGGTTCAAGACTATTATTGTAGCTAGAAGAAGGATAGATGGAGATGTTATCAACTCAAGGGTGTTGATGGTCATTGCTTCACGACTTAGATTAAGGAAATTTGGCTATATGACATAGGAGGATGTGTCACATTAATTTTGATAATCTAGTAAGAATTAGTCTAGTTCAAGCAGTGAGAGATCTTCCAAAGATTATAAAGCTTGTAAATGCTATTTACAAGGATTGTTAATTTGGAAAGCAAAGAAGAAGAATTTTCAAAGAAAAAGAACAATATTATACCAGATCACTATAATTGGTGCATAAAAGTCTTTGTGGTCCTACAAAAATAAGAAGTCTTCAAGGTGACAAATATTTAGTGCTTTTGATTGATGATTATTCTAGAATGCCATGGGTTACTTTTCTTAAAGAAAAATTTGAAGCCCTAGACAAGTTCAAAGAATGTAAAGTTATTGTTGAGAATGAGATGGATATGAAAATCAAGTTTTGAGGTATAAGAGATGGAGAGTTCACCTCCAATGAATAAGATTTTTTGTGAGAATCATGGCATAAAGAGGCACTTGTTTTCCCCTAGAACTCCTCAACAAAATTGAGTGGTTGAAAGGAAAAAAAAGACTATTCAAGAAGCTGTAAGAACTATGATGAAAGAATCTAACCTACTGGAAGTCTACTAGAGAGAATCAATTCATACTACTACTTACATACTTAACATAGATCAAGCAAAAGAAAATAGCACAAAGACTCCCTATGAGTTATGGTTCGGAAGGATACTTACTGTGAATTATTTCAAAGTGTTTGGAAGAAAGTGTTATATTAGAAGAGATGAAGAAAACTTGGGAAAAATTGATGCAAGCTTGATGAAAGATTGTTGAGAGTGTAAGTGTCAAGGTTGATTAAGTTTTTTAGAACTCAATGGTGATAGATGGATATGAATCAAATGATCCTATTTTTAGAGATGCAATTTTATGTTTCAGTGTTGGATAAGTGTGTAGCAAAGGATACAATCTTATGTTTCAAGATGATGGATGTGAGATCAAAATAGGGTTTAGAACTATTATTGCTGCTAGAAGAAGGATAGATGGAAATGTTTATTAGCTCAAGGGTGTTGATGGTCATTGTTTCATGACTCTGATTGATGAAATTTGGCTATGGTATAGGACAATGTGTCAAATTAATTTTGATAATCTAGTATGAATCGGTTTAGTTCAAGTAGTGAGAGATCTACCAAAGATTACAAAGCCTATCAATGCTATCTACAAGGATTGTCAGATTGGAAAGCAAACAAGAAGAAGTTTCAAAGGAAAAGAACAACATTATACCAGATTACTAGAATTGGTGGATATAGATATTTGTGTTCCTATTGGTTTTGGGTATGTATAGGATCATCATGGAAAAAACAGGCCTTTAAGTGGCAAAAAATTTAGAAAAATCAGAGTTAGGAAACTTGACATAAAAATTTGAATAAGTTATCTATATTATTTCAAAAATATGTAACAATAAAATTTGTAGCAAATTGAATGTAGTTTCTAAACTAGTAGGTTTATTTTAAAAAAAAAATCTATTTGGTGAAAATTTGAAATTTCAATGTAGTAGTACTTAAATTTCAGGGAAAAAATAAGAAGTAGGTGTCTGTTTGACCACCCTAACCATAGTAAAATGATAATATTTTTTTATAAGATATTAGATATAAGTAGAGGACTCATGTCCCAATGTGATGCATAATTTTTTGTAATTTTTTTCCAAGTAATTAATTAATTATGAATTTTTTATTACAAATTTTTAAGAATATAAAAACTTGTATGTCTAACCACCTTAACTTAGTCAAAACTTCATAAAATTCAATTTTTTTTTTTTTAATTCTATAGTATGTGAAGCATACTATGTGACACATGTTTTGGATTCAAAAAATCTCATACCGTTTGAAAGCTATAGATGTTTTTCAATTAGCCTATCAATCAGTACTTTAGTCATAATTCAAATAGAAAATGAATAATAATTATTTATTAAATTCAAAGTAAAGAATAATTTATATTGGTGGAAAGCTGAGAATCTCCTTTCAAAACCATTTTCATTTCATCAATTTTGGGTAAAAAAATGTCATCAGCCACATGGGCCATCATATTAGTTACATATTGCCACTTTTTGGCCCATCATGATCTTGCACATACCCTTTTTAAAAAAAACCAAACTTAATCTCAACAGTTGCCTATGAATTTGGAAAAATTCAATGACCAACAATGATGAGGATTGTCCAAGGACCAAGTGAAAGCTTGCTAGGATTTCCCTCTACACTTCAGGCTCTACAAGACCCATGAGGGTGATCCTTACAATGTCTTAAATGATACGAGTCTTATGCCAAATTACCACAAACATTGTGAACAATAGATACATTCTTGTTGTTTGTAAATTAGGTGAAAATCCTAAATAACCAGGCTAATTACAAATGACCACCTAAAGTAGGGAATGGGTGATTCCTCATGAAACTTCACAATAATTACAAGGGTACGAATGATTTTCTTTAAGTTTGTGTTCTTTGACAAGCAGGGACAACTCAATTACATCAAAGATAACCAAATTAATAGATCAGTGCTTTATCCATAGGTGAAAAATTCAAATTTGTAATAAACTATAATACATCAATAATTAGACTTAGCATTTATGGACTATTGTGATATTTCTTTACAATAAAATAACTCTAAATATCCCAAAACATAAACTACTTTTTAATCCTTGTACTTTATCACACAAACCTATGATTTTATCAAAGTGTTTTAATTAATTATTTGAATTTTAAAAAAAAGATAAAACCATACACTCAACCAAAACAATTGAGGATAAATAAAATATCCTTGATCATTTATTCATAATTTGAGTAACAAAATACAACAGGAGAGAAATTGTTCCAGAATTTGCACTCTTCATTCAAATGCCATTATTGTTGTACAACTATTATGCCTATTAAAAACTAGAATTCATACCTAAGACTCAATACTATTCTATTCCTCTATGCTTGATTTACAAAATTCTTATTTGCATGAGTTCAAGACCTTTTTTGGAACCAAAGACTCATGAAATTGGCTGAATTCCCATTTATAAGAACATGGGAGCAACAAGATTCAGGACAAATTACACATTAAGTCACATTTTACTTTTTAAATTCATTTGAATTTGAATTTCAGAACATCCCCAAGAAGTTATATTAGCAATTCCATGAGGGGGAAAGCATACAAGACATTTTTTTTTAGACTGTAGGAATCGGGTAGCATGACCCCCTATAAACTGTAGTGCACCTGGTAAAATTTTTAACATGATCGACAATGTTGGCATGACATTCCCTCTGGTACCACGGGGGTGGGGGAGACTAGACCTCGTGACCAACCTCCTACAACAGGAAAGATTTAGCCAACCGAGCTAGGTCCCCCGCCCATACAAGACAAAATTCATTTCCATTTGCTGAAGAAGATTTCCCCACCTTCCAAAATGCATCTTTCATCATTGTAGCAAAACCAAAACATCTTCTTCATAAGAAAAGTTTTCCTCCACATATGCACCAAGTCAACATAAACCTTAAAACAAGAAAGAAATAGAAAGAGGAAAAACCCTATCCACATCAACATATTTTTCATTAATCTTTATGATTGGGAGGAGATAAGATTTTACAATTCTTTATCCAAGGCTTAATTTGTAAAAATTTTAAGCCATGTGTTATACCCCTCCTCAGTTGGCTACTGCATGTCCAACAATTTATGCACCTTTCTATTATGCTATTTATATCTAGCATCAATTATTACCCTAGCCTCCTTCACAAATGTGTCCATTCTTGGCATACTATCAACAATTGGATTTAACATAGTGTAATTGATGAGACTAACCATATTCTTGAAATGTGAGAACAAACCTCCCAAATCATCTTTTCATACAAAAAAATCCTTCAGTTCAACTTCATCATTTAATACTCTTGGCATGCCATTCCTTTCCATATCTCAAAATATATTCAAAGATTTACCATGAAAAAGTTGTGATCTCACTCAACAAATCAGGGATATTTGTTGTATCCTTAGGGTCTTCTTGCATGTCAAACATCATCTCCTTCAGTGCTTGTACCTTGGTACTCCATTTTCTCCATTCAATCTAGAATGAATTTTGAACTAGAAAATATTTCTTATTTTCCTCATGAATATTATTATACACATCCCACACATTATCAACTTTTTTCACCAATTTTGTAACCTTATGCTTTAAAACATCATAAGAAATATCATCTACCACCTTGGTAGTTTCCTCTTTGGCTTTCTTAGTATTAGCCTTCTCTACTTGCACTTCTTGCTTTAAATTTTGAATTCTTAGTGACAAGGTCTCTCTATCTTGGGCAGACAAATCTGAAAAAGAAGTTGTTGGAGAAGGAAAACCTTTTTGTGTTGTAGCAAGCACCCTATTATGGTCATCCATTAACTTGTTGTACTTATCTAGCAACTTATCATATTTTTCTTGTGTGATCTGGGTTGTATCAACACTCAATATATAATGTATGGTTAATTGTGTGCAACTATAGTGGCAATCATTTCAATAGTCCTTTTGATGACTAGAACCCTAATTTCTTGCTCTATAGATTTTCTCACTTTAGGATTCCGAGTCCTGCCACAATAATGGGTTACACTTTTTGGGACATCCTAATTTTTTCCTGAAATCACATTTTTTTTTAAATATAATGATTTAAGACTTTAAAGGTTCCATTTAAATTATTTTAATTAAAGAGGGCTTGATCTTGAATCCCCTTAGATCAAACCCCCATGGATAGAACCTCGTTAGTTTTAAACCATCCCTATAATGGAGTCTCATGTACACCTATCAAAATGTTGATAAAAATCTACTTTTGATTTACCTTTTGGGAAATCAAATGATTTCATTTAAAATTAATGATTTTTAAGTATGTAGCCCTTACTATTAGCTTCTGAAAAAGTATAATTTTCAATATATTTAATTTGATTATTATATTTACTTTTTATTTCTTGTGAATGTAAGTTTTTCAATGAACATCATGCTCTTTTTTTCATACATATGAAAAAATAGGAAAATAGAGAAAATAAATTCTAAGAAATACATGTGCACTAGGTATAGATGTCCTTATTCCAACAAAAAAAGAAAAAGTTAATTCAAATGCATATAAAAAAGTTATGCAGTTTGAAGTACACCTCTGTCCAAATTATAATTACTCTAACTTTGAAAATAAATTAGAAAAAATATGTTACAAAAAATTATGAAAAAATATCTATGCACTAGATATTGGTGTGAAAAAATTGTATTTTAAAAATTAGATTTGCATTCTTTCTATAAAATAAGTTAAGTGATTTGAAGTAAACATCACTTTTATAAAATGTTGTTTAGTATAAAAAATAAGCTATTAAAAATTACATAAAAGGATTTAAAATTTATTTATTATTATTATTATTTTTTAAATATAATTAGAATCTACACACAAAATCTCACAAATCACTAGCTTGATTCATCTTCAAATTCTTAATGGTTTAGTTGCTATAGCTGTAAGAAAGTGAATATCTAGTGAAAAATGTTGATTTTAATGTCTAGTTTGGCCAAAAAGTGTAACCCATTATTGTAGGACCACCCTTCCCAGTATTTGGTGCCATGGACCAAATAGCAAGAGTGCAATTTTTGGCTGAAACATGAGCCAAATACATTATTGTCAAAGTTTTCCTTAGAAATTGAAGCATCGGGGTCTTTCCTTATGGCATCCAATGCAATGGTAGATGAGAGTTCCCACCTAGGAAATAAAAATATCCCACTTCCTTTAACCAGGTCTCTTGACTCTTGTTGTGATATAACTGCAATCTCTTTCATTACCTTGCACTCTTCTTCCTTCTCAACCTCTTTTTGTAAGGAGGGGTCAACTTTTTCCTTTGCTTCTTCTATTCTTTCCTTGATGCCAGAGCTTCTCAATTGGATGAAAAATTCCCTGAATTCCTTTGTTTGAAGAAATGCATCATCACTCATGAACTCATCACAAGCTTTAATCTTGACATCGTAATCTTCTACTTCATTAGATTCCCATTTTATTATCCTATTAGCAGGAAAAACAATATTCAAAGCATCCACCTTTTTAGGGGATAGGAATCTTTGATCCACCTCCTCCATGGGAATATGTTTTACAGACTCCTTAGGAATACCAACTTCACCTCCTTGCTCACTTGTTGGATAAGTCACCAATGGGGTGATTGTAGGTTGCTTTCTTATCTCTTTTGTTTGTACTTGACCATCTTGAGCTAAGGATTGAGCAAATGTTGGCTCCTTATTTGTGCATCATGATGTTGATTGGGAACTTTAGGCTTTATTTCATCATGTTTTACTTTGTCAAAGAAATGCTTATCCTTGAAATCTCCTAACAAAATTTTAGCCTACACATATTTATCTAGTATCTTAGAATAAGGGTTGACATAGAAATGGTTTTCTTTTAGCATCTTTTCTTCAATGGATTTTTTTTTTCTCCATGCATTCTTTCTTTCTACAAATTCAACATTAGAGGATAATTTTTTTATTACATCTTCTTGATACAAGAATTGATGATGCTTGACAAGAAATCCTCTTACTCTTCTTTCAGCATTAATAACCCTCTCAGGATCACAACATCTTATGACATCTTATTTCATCATGTATTTTTTTAAGAGAGAACCAAACCTCTCAATGCCCTCTTATCATGTGCATGTAAAATAGGAAAACACACAATTGGGGTTTATCAAAGATGCCTTCCTTGAATTTCTGAAATGTTCTTTGTCCATGGCATCAAGTTGCCACATTATCTCCATAAATGCTTTCCTATGAGACACATACATAAGAAGCTAGCGAGGTGGCACTGGGGATCCATAAATCCTTATTGTAGTATACCCAGTATGAAGATACTAATCTTTCCAATTGAACTTTTGTGTAGTGTCTTGCTCATATTCCAAGGGCCTCAAAATTTCCTTTACACACGTTGAAATTTTGTAAACAGGGTTTAAGCTCAACTGTTCTAGTACACTAAAACCCATTGCAAAATGCAGTATAGTTAGAATAAGGACAGTGCGTGCATCCCATATATGCATCCACATTTGTATAGGAAACTCATTGTCCACATTATCCATTTCCTTCAACTTCATGAAATTACTCATTACCTTTCTACCTCTCCACAATAGCATATGCATAAACAAGGAGTAGTTTTTGCAAGACAATAGAGGTGTTGTATCTTTCAATTTTATCAAGTCCTCATGCAATTGATCAACAATATAAGAGGCATAGTCAAAATTCATGTTTTGAGACTTTTTTTGTATGCCAATTTCCATGACCATCAAAGCAACATCCATTTTGATATCAAACTTCTTATACAAAAACCTGACACAATGCATAGTCCGTATTCTTGAAGTAATGTTCAAATTTGTCATAGTTAAATGGCTCAAACGACTTAGCACTAAATGACACACCATTCTTTTTCAAATCACACCTCCTATGCCTTGGAATTTTTTTTTCTATATGTAAACTTATTTTGCTCATATTCATTGTACAATGCACAAAATTTTATTGACTTAGAAGCATACGGGTTCAAATTGAAAACTTCCACTATTTGTCATCTTGTAATTTCTAGCATGGGAACAAAGTATGGAAATGTCTTTATTATCCTATCAGTAGGTTCATAACACCTAACAAATTCAAGCATTATGTCCACCTCCATAAACAAATTAGGGAAAAGCAATTTGCTAGTATCATAGGTCCATATATGAAAGGTAGGGTAACTAGTAGACCTCCTTTTGAAAGCATATATAAATAGATCCCAACCACTCTGTGGCAGCACCACATCACCAACCCCAAAAGCTGAATCATGAAAATGACTTGTCAATGCTCCTTCACTAGTCTTCCTTTTTCCAATTGGTTTTACCTCTGTAGTCTGGTCCTTAGAAGCTTCTTCCATGAATTGAGAATAATCTCCTTTTACTGTTCTCTTTTTTTTTTATTCCTCAGGCACATCCAACTTTGGTGTGGCTTTATCATCCTAAGGTTTAGGTATCTTAACCATTTTCTATTTAGGTTTTCTCTTAGGTTTGGCAAAAGATTCACTAGGCTCACTCATTGTTACGGTGAAATAGAACTAGGGTTTCAAAATGACTTGGAATTATAGTCTTAATTATTTGAATTTATAGGTTTCAAACTCAATTTCAACAAATTTCACTTCGCTTCCCAAACCAGGTACGTGACACAATTGCATTTCCCCTCTTGAAATAAAGAAACAATAACCCTAACCACAAACCCTAGCAATCTACTCAAATTCCAAACTACCTAATGCTATAAAACTACTCATAGAGGCATAGAGTTTACTTACACAGGAAAAACCAATAGTTTGTTCTTCAAATTTTCTTTTCCCGGGGCTCACCTTCTTCTCTTTCTAGACTTGACCAGTTCTTTTGCTTTCAAATGACTTCAATTGTGAAAGAAAATGATTGAAAATTCTCTTTATGGCTTAGGAATGGAGCATCTTCTCCATTAACATCTAAAAGATAGTTTGTGTGAGTGAATTGTCAAGCAGTCATTCAATTTTAAATTCTTGCCATTGATTCTTTTGATTTAAAACATGATTTACGACCCTCCTTGACCATTGCTTCCTGCTTGCACATGTGTGCTTTAAAACAACAACACCCTAGGAAGTTGTCACATAGCCACCCACATGCTTACTAATCATTTTGAACTCCATCGCTCATTGTTGTAATGTTTCAAGGCTAAAACCATACCTTGGCAATCAGGGCAAAACCTTCGATGGAAGGAATATTCACTAGCATATTCTCCATCACTTGTCATTGAAGTGTTTCAAAGACATACTCATACTTCAATGAAGAGTAGTTCCAAACAATACAAAGAACTCACTTTACTCCATTGCTCATCGCCATAGTTAATTCGGAGATGAGAATTCCTTCAACAATGGGTGAAATGAGTGATGACACCAAATTTTGACAAGTGGCAAGATCATAGCCCTCCATTCTTTACCTTCCTATCACTCATCGATGAAGATGAAATGAGCGATAACAAAAATTTATGATGCAAAGGGATGGTGCAATACAAAGGATACTCAAGAGCCACCATGCCTCATTAAAATGATTTTATTAGCAGAAGGACTTCAACAATACAAAAGGTAACCATGATGCAAGGAAAATATTAGTCCATCACACATTGCTAAACTGGAACCAAAGAACCGAAAGTCTACAATGATAGGTTATGCGAAAGAAATATAACTCATTGCTCATCGTGGAAGTAAAACATGAAGCCTAAGAGATTTTTGTGATGCACAATACAAAATAAACTTAAGGCTCATGGCTCATTGTTGTAATGAACCAAACGAGTAAAAGGATTTATGTGAGGAGCAATACACGAGATTTAAGTGGAGGAAATTAGTACATGCATAAAATCTTGTTTTAAAAAAGGGACCGCCTAGGGAGAACATGGGATAAGACCTTCAAAGGACTTAAACTCATTTTTTGCAAATGACGTAGAGGCCAAACAAGTTCAAACTTTTAACTTTATAGAATATCTACCCTAAACCAAGAGGATATGTGCAGGATCATGATGGGCCAAAAAGTGGCAATATGATGGGTATTTGTAGCCCGTATGTGGCTGATGAATTTTTTTTTACCCAAAATGGATGAAATGAAAAGGGTTTCTATAGGAGATTCCCACCTTTCCACCAATATAAATTATGCTTTACTTTGAATTTAATAAATAATTATCATTCATTTTCTATTTGAATTACGACTAAAGTGCTGAATGATAGGTTGATTGAAAAACATCTACAGATTTCAAATGGTATCACATTTTTTGAATCCAAAACATGCATCACATTCTATGCTTTGCATACTGTAGGATTAAAGAAAGAAAAATTTAATTTCATGAAGTTTTGACCAAGTTAAGGTGGTTAGACATACTAGTTTTTATATTTTTTAAAAGTTGTAATAAAAAATTCATAATTAATTATTTACTTGGAAAAAAAATTACAAAAAAAAAGCATCACATCCAAACATGAGTCCTCTACATATTTCTAAAATATTATTAAAAAATATCATCATTTTATTGTGGTTAGGGTGGTCAGAAAGACACCTACTTCTTATTTTTCCCCTAAAATTTAAGTACTATTGCATTGAAATTTAAAATTTTCACTAAATAGATTTAAAAAAAAAAAAAAACCTAGTAGTCTAGAAATTACATTGAATTTGCTACAAATTCTATTTTTACATATTTTTGAAATAATATAAAAAACTTATTCAAATTTTGACATCAAGTTGCCTAACTTTGATTTTTCTAATTTTTTTGCCACTTAAGAGCCTATTTTTTCCATGATGATCCTGCACATACCCAAGATATTTATGGAGATATTGTGCAATGGGTAAATGGGGAATCCTCACCACAAGGGGTCAGTTGATACATGAATACAAAGACTTAAGTAGTTTTAATTTGATTGGAGACTGAATATAGCAAGTCAACAAAGGATTAGACCCAAAGATAAGGATTTTCACAAGGAAAAAATATACTAAGTAAAGACCCACACCTAGCACAAAACTTTAAACCCTATTTTCAATTCAGACCAAAAGCCACCAAAATAAAAGCATTTTAGACTAGTGGAACATGAGATTTTGAAGGTTCCACCAGGTCTTACAAGAATAAGAAGTCTTCAAGGTGATAGGTATTTCATGCTTTTGATTGATGATTATTCTAGAATGACATGGGTTAATTTTCTTAAAGAAAAATATGAAGCCCTAGATAAGTTCAAAGAATTCAAAGTTATGGTTGAGAATGAGATGGATATGAAAATCAAGTGTTTAAGGTATGGGAGGTGGAGAGTTCACCTCCAATGAGTTTAACATGTTTTGTGAGAATGATGGCATAAAGAGGCACTTGTTTTCCCCTAGAACTCCTTAGTAAAATGGAGTGGTTGAAAGGAAAAATAGGACTGTTCAAGAAGCTGTGCAAAAACTATGATGAAAGAAGCTAACCTACTTGAAGTCTACTAGAGATAAGCAATTCATACTACTATTTACATACTTAATAGAGTTCAAGAAAAAGAAAATATTAGAAAGAATCCTTTTGAGTTTTGGTCTAGAAGGATACTTACTGTCAAGTATTTCAAAGTGTTTGGAAGTAAGTGTTATATTAGAAAACATGAAGAAAAATTGGGAAAATTTGATGAAAGGTCTGATGGAGGAATCTTCCTTGGAAATTCTTCTAAAAGCAAAGCCTATTGGTGCTACAAAAAGAGACTCAAAAAGATTGTTGAGATTGCAAGTGTCAAGGTTGATGATTTTTTTTAGAACTCAGTGATGATAGATGGATATGAATTAGATAAGCTTATTTGCAAAGAGAAAGAAAAGGAAGTGTAGATTGAAGAGGAAGAAGCTTTGAAAAAGACCCCTAGAACCCCTAAGTATGTGCAAAAGAATCATTCTGAAGAACATGTATCGTTGGAGAAAAAATAAAAGGTGCATTAAAAAGAAGGAAATTTGTTTAAAAAGAGGTAAATTTGTGCTTAATTTATGAAGTTGAACCTAAAACAATGATTGAGGCATGCAAAGATGAACATTGTAAAAAAGGCTATGGAAGAAGAACTATTGTAGATTGAAATGAATCAAACTTGGGAACTTGTCCCAAGTGTTGTGTGGTATCATAACATGCCCCAAGAATGAAAAGCTTGGGGACCCATGTTTAAAAAGTTAATGCTTAAGGCAGGCACTAGTTGGTTGATGGTCACTAGGAAATATGTTAAAGGTTGAAAATATTAAAAATAATACATGGTCAATTCTACTGGGATTTCAGAGTATCAGGTGTCGGGGGTCTAGGTAATTTGAGTTTAGATGAATGAACAACATGAGTTTGTAAAGGAATTTTAATGAGTTTTAATAGCTAGGAGTCAAAATCCTAGGATTTGTAAAGACTGGTAAAAATCAGAAGATAGGTTAGGATTTGTTCAAGGAATATGAAATTTATTGGCTAGTCGAGTCTTGAAGGTAGTCGGCCATATCAGGAGTTGAGTACCTAGGTAATTGGTGCACTAATGTAGGAATGTTTAAACATGTTATTTGATTTTTACTGAATGTCCAAAACATCGAGTGACCTGCCAAAATTTTATAGTTACATAAGAAAGCACTAAAGCCTGTTACTTAAGGATTGATTTTAAATGGATTAATGATAATGATGGTTTTATGCTAAGTAAATATTTTATTAATGTTTTAAAAGGGGATTGATAAATGGAATTTTGTGTGTAGTAGCTGAAATAGGTTGTTGGATGAAATTTGGGTATGGATGGTCAAGAAAATTTGGATTACGAGCATATCCAACAATGTTACCAGATTGGGTGGTGTACTCTGGAAGCTCATGCAAGAACAAGGTGTATAGAGAAGAAATACTAATAACTGGAGAACCAAATATCTGGGTATTATGGATGCGATGAAGGAGGTATGAAGGAGG
Organism: Sequoia sempervirens; assembly: GCA_007258455.2. Classification (NCBI taxonomy): domain Eukaryota; kingdom Viridiplantae; phylum Streptophyta; class Pinopsida; order Cupressales; family Cupressaceae; genus Sequoia; species Sequoia sempervirens. The sequence goes on from VDFB02379711.1 coordinate 12,966,820, forward strand.
TACCTATTTTTGTGTTAATATAATCACAACTATCTTTTTTTCCTAAAGCCATATCCTAATTACATGAACATAGGGTTGATGGATTAGAATTTCTAGTTTGAATTGATCACTCTGAATATCCAAGAGGTTCCTACATTTTGTTTGAACAGTCTACTCAATCCGGTTTGATATCCTGATTACATTTTAAAGACATGAGTCCAAAAGTTCCAAGTGTTGTAGAAGGTCAAAGTCTACTGACTTATTTAGAAGTTCCTCTTGCCATCTATCACGTGCCATATTCTCTATTATGATTCATCCCCTAGATTCTCCTTCATGTGTTGATTGAATTTCTTGGGTATGTGCAGGATCATGATGGGCCAAAAAGTGGCAATATGATGGGTATGTGGCCGATGACTTTTTTTTACCCAAAATTGATGAAACGAAAATGGTTTTTAAAGGATATTTTCAAATTTCCACCAATATAAATTATTCTTTACTTTGAATTTAATAAGTAATCATTATTCATTTTCTATTCAAATTACGACTAAAGTCCTAATTGATAGACTAATTGAATAACATCTATAGCTTTCAAATGATATCACATTTTTTGAATCCAAAAAATGTGTGACATTCTATGCTTCACACACTATAGGATTAAGAAAAGAAAAATTGAATTTCATGAAGTTTTGACCAAGTTAAGGTGGTCAGACATACGAGTTTTTTTTATATTTTTTAAAAGTTGTAATAAAAAAATCATAATTAATTATTTACTTGAAAAAAAATTACAAAAAAATATGCATCACATTGAGACATGAGTCCTTTATTTATATCTAAAATATTATAAGAAAATATTATCATTTTATTGTGTTTAGGGTGGTCCAGACACCTACTTTTTTCCCTGAAATTTAAGTACTATTGCATTGAAATTTCAAATTTTCACCAAATAGATTTCTTTTTAAAAAACCTAGTAGTTTAGAAACTACATTCAATTTTCTATAGATTCTATTCTTACATATTTTTGAAATAATATAGATAACTTATTCAAATTTTTACATCAAGTTGCCTAACTCTGATTTTTTTGACTTTTTTGCCACTTAACGGCCTATTTTTTCCATGATGATCCTGCACATACCCTCTTGATTGTCTTGTTTTTATAAAAGGATGAGATGTTATATTTTCATTAAGTTTAGAATTTGTGGATTCAAGAGAACTAATTTTTTTTCAAGTTTTTTTTTTCCTATTTTTTGTTTTATTCCATATTAAAAACTTGTATGATTCATTTGAAATTAACTAATATCAATGCTAAATCAAAGATCTTTATTGATATGAAATCATATGTAGTTGATTGTTTATTCATATTGGAAAATATTATGTGCTATGCTAGATTTGGGTGCATACTAACACTATCGAGTGGCAAATAATCCCCTTTTCTTTAAACCTTTGCATCATTCTATGCCTAGCTATGAAGCAATCTGGTAAAGCATAGAGTGGTTTGCTTTGATTTAGTTTATTTCTTGAGGCATGCATGGATAATACCTAGGATAAATCTATACATTTTGGTATTTTTTATGCTTTAATTTAGATTGGATGCTTTATATTGGCAAAAAATGTTCCAAAATTGATAAATTTGTTTGAATGTATGCAAGTAATTTGGATTTCATGAAATGTTATTGCAAATATTTTAATTTCATGAAGTTTTTAAGTGGCATGTGAATGAGCAATCTGAGATTATGTTTCAATCTTTCAAATACCAACCAATTTGTGACAACCATAGGCCCCTCATGTTTAACAACAATTTACAAAACAAAACCTAAGTGAAACTTATGCATTAAGACCTGACATTCTCAAGCCTTGGGATTGAGCTAAGATCATCTTAGATATTTAGGTTTTCTCGGTGAATATTTCAAGAAAGGTAGATTCATGTGGTACTCTATGAGAATTTATCTACCTATTAGTGTGTCTGTACAACACTCACATCAACAGAAGTAGCGCTAGAAGGGGGGTGTTGTTTGTGTCTTTAAGTTGGTATTGGTTTCCTAGTCACATAGTTGAAGTCCTCTTGTGAGTTAAGGGTTTGAGTGAGCTTAGAATAGAGAGTCAAAAAGAGATGGAGAAGATTTAAAAAATTCTTAATCAAAGGCTTTCGCCCTTATTTTTTTCCCTTTTGGTCGAGTTATAGAATGTAGAATTCATGACATAATCGATCATAGTGAAATTAATTGTAAGACTTTATTGACTAGGGTAAGTTTGGATATTCTTAAGGTGATTCTACTAACAAATAAATCCTTAAGTGTGAAAATGGGGGAGTCATTACCAAATTGATGTTTGAATTTTAGGAGAATGCATAACCTTAGTAGAGATAGAGTTTTCATCAGCTCAATTGTTGGATTAAATGAATTTGCTAATTGTGATTGTCATGTGGAAATCTTGGAAGTCTTGTAGGAAAAGAAGCAAGATCATGATGATTTGAGAATATCGCGCTTTAAGTGTGAATTTGAAAGGAGTAAGTTACCTCTCTTCACACACAAATTATGGTGAGAAGAAAGAACATGTGAAACAAGCAAGATATGCATGCTTTTCACCCTGAATAACGAATCCACAACTTAAAAGGGAGGAAACATTAGATTTTATACAAATGACAAGATTTTACTTTCTCACTTTCTTATAGTTGTGTAAATCATGTTGAAGTCTAGACTAATGAGGTAAATAATGGTGTTAATATTGAAGACAAGACATGTTGCCAACAAAATCCTAAAATAAGAGGAGATTGAGGAATGAGTGCAACTATTTGTGAATAGATCAAAGAGAAATAGAATGCTATAAAAAAGGTTAGATCAAGGTACAAGTTCAAGGAAATGGAAAAGGTGTGTGCAATCGACCTTCAATTAGGTCATTTCCATACATTTTAGTGTTGAATGAACAAGACAACTGAGATGGGGGGTGAATCAGTTGTGTCTAATCAAAACATCAAAAGCCCTAAAAAATAATTAGATCCACATGCATTCAATAATCCCTTATTCTATTAATGTGATTAATCATGAGATGTAGATAACAAAAATTGAAATAACAATACCATACATAAGAGAACACTAGATTTACATGGAAAACCCAATAAGGGAAAAACCATGGTGAGGATTAGCTCACAATAAAAGCAATTGTAAAATTAGTACAAAAGGGCTCATTGTCAAAATAGGACACACTATCCAAAAAGGATCACAACCAAGGCTCATTTCCACATAAATAAATACAAGAAGATAGAAGATAAATGTTACACAAAGAACACTCAATGCAACAAGGAATCCACCACAATGCTCTAACAATCTTGCAACCTTCTTTGAAAGATTTCAGACACCTTCAACACACTGCATTCATGAATCTAATACTTTGAATGGTGAAAAAAAAAACTTTCTCTCACTTCTTAAAGAACTCACAAACCAAACTTCAAAAATAGATGCCAAGATTGCAACAAAATGAAAACAATTTATTTAATTTGTAAAATACATTAAAATCTATAAACAAAATTACAAATAGAACCTTCAATGACTACTATCATTCACATTAATATTTCCCTCTCTAATTGAGTTCTCCATACTCCACACTAATCTCTCCTCCTCTTCTTGTTTTCTACCTCATTTTCTAAAACTCCCCATAGACATTTCTCAGCTCTCTCAAATTCCATGTAGCATCTTCATTTGATGCTAATGTGTTAGAACAAAAAAAAAAACATGGGGCTTCTACTCCCCTATTTCTCTATGCCACCTCCCCTCCACTTTCCTACAAAAAAATTACATTTTTTTTAACCTCCCTTATCCTTCACATACCCACTCTTTCATGCAACCTGCTGCATATTTAATTGTGTTAATAAAAAATTGAAAATGGTGCAGCTAACTCCCATTTTCCATGACCCACTACTACCTAGTTTTGGCATGGAAAGTTGTACACTCAAGGGCCCTTACTAATGTCATAATGTTGAATCTAATAAGCTGTTGCAACCTGCCCAAAAATGATTTCCAAACTATAGACTCAAAACTGAAAAATGGAATGTAGAAAAATGCCTCTACTTAGCCTCTAAATAGGTGTTGCAAATGGTCATTAAATTTGATAAATTTAAATTTTGAAATATCAAATTATGAGAATCAAAACATCCTAATTAGGATCAAGTAGAAAAAATTCCTTATATCTGCAAAGATAATTATAGAGAATAAATTAAATGATGTAATTGCAAGAAGACTATCAAGCGTGGACCCAGGCACTAATAGGTGAAAAATAAAAATTCTCCAATTTTGGTGAAATTTTCCCCAAAGGTGTACTATGACTTCCTTAGGTACCTTGTAGAACAATTTTTCCCTAACCTTCAAGAATTCAAAAAATTTAAGCATTTTTTAAATTTCCAACTAAAGTTATAAAATAATTAACTCTTCCAAATTGTAAAAGATATGCTCATGAAACCTTCACCAACCAAATCAAGGAGCTCACAAGATACAAGATATTCCTAAGACCACTGTAACACACCAAAAATGAGATTTTTTTTTTGGGTGATGCAAGATTGCCCATGGACTTAGATGCTCCTGCATCAAACACACCAGGTAAGTTGAAATGTTTCATGAGTTGAAAACTCATGAACATTTGGATTAGCTTGGGATGGTGATCCCATGCTTGTTCTTGATCCATATGCCATATTTTTCCTCACACTCCTTCACTTTATTCTTAACTTCTACAACTCCCTCTTGTTTCATCTTCTCTTTTCCTTTTCATTGTTTTCTACTTGCACACTATAAAATTTTATTGCTCACCTCCTTCTGTAAATATGATTTAGATTCTTCATGAGACTTGACTATGTCTACAACCAATGATCTATGTTGTTCCATCTTAATATTATTCCTATTCTTCTGTACTTCCATTCTACCTCTAATATCAAGAGCCTTCTTTGATCTATTTCCAACCTCTGTTGCAACCTTTACCTCTTGTTTTCCTGACCTACAACAATTCATAGGATTTCTGCCTTGCACCCTCTTCTCTTTCTCCTTCAATGAACTTAAAGTATACTTCTGTCCATCTTTCACAATGGTGTACAAGTTCTCTCTACAATCATAGATATCTTTTCTATCAAATTGGTAAGGCCTTCCTAACAAAACATGACATGCACTCATGGACATAATATCACATAAAATTTCATCTTTATAAGGACCAGTATGAAAATTTACTAAGCATTTCTCTTTCACCTTTAACTCGTGATCTTCTTGTAGCCAACTTACTTTATAGGGATTAAGATGCTTAATCCTCTTCAATCCTAGTTTTTCTACCATCTCCTCAAAAACCAAGTTATCTATACTACCACTATCTACAAGAACCTTACAACACTTACCTCTTGATTTGCATACAATATGAAAGAGACTCCTTTTAATTGGTCCATTCTCCTTTTTGCTTGGATTCACCAACACTCTCCTAAACATAAGGGATTCTCCATGCTCTAGTTCTACCACCTCCTTTGGTGATGTTACACTCTCCTTGTCTTCTTTCATTATATGATTTATTGTTGCACCTCTCTTACTAGTTTCTTGGTGTATTTTTGGACACTTAAAAGTTTTATGTATAATTTCCACACATTGGAAACACTTTCCCAAGAACTCTTTGTTACTGCTTCCACATCCTCTTGTTGAATACTCTTTTCCTTGGGCTCCTTTGTTCCATTTTGGACTTGTTTCTTCTTCAAAAAATTTCTTTTCTTTGTGGCTACTTAGTTGTCCTGCTTCAATTTCTATCTTTCCCTTTCCTCTTGAATTATTTTATTGCCTTCTATTTACCTTTTCTTATGCTTTCAGAGCATACTGGTAAGCCTATTCAATAGTAGAAATATTCAACATAGTCATCTCATCTTAGATATTGAATCTAGTTCCATTTATATATCTAGCCACCTTCTCTCTATCCATTTCATGATGTCCTGATCTAATCACCATCTTGTAAAATTCCTCTATATACTCCTTCACATTCATGTCTTTTTATTTTAAATTTTGAATCTTTTTTAACAACTCCAACTCATAATCTCTTGGAAGAAAATTTTCCTTCAATCTAGCAACCATCTATCTCCATCGTGTTATTCTCTACTCTTTCTTTCTGCAACTCTTTCCACCACAATGGAGAATGTACCTTAAGCTTTTCTTGTGCCAACCTTATCCTCTATGGGTCTCTAATTTTTTCAAACTCAAAATAATCTTCCAACTCTCCAATCCAATCTATTAGATTCTTAGGATTCAATGTGCCTGAAAAAATTAGGGACTTCCATTTTATGTCCTCTATTGATTTGGGCTATTTCTCTTAGAAATATTTCTTGTCCTTCATCTATTGGCTTCCCAATTTTTCTCTCAAGCTCATCTAAAACTTCCTCATATTCAACACTTGCATCTTTAAGCTCTAGATTTCTTCCCAAACTTGCAGCTATATTTCTTAGCTCATTTCTCATTTCATTGCAAAAGTCTTCTAGCATTTTCTCTACCATTCTAGGTATTATCCTTCTTAGAGGAATTTCAAAATCCTCTCAAACTCTTCTCTTGTGAAGCTATTGTCTTCTTAGCTCTCCATAGCTACAAGACTCCACATGTACCTACAACAATCTTGGAGCTTTGAAATAATTTGAACCCTCACCCATAGATCCTGACATAAGCTATGCCACATTTGGCACTCTACTTATGCACTCAAGATCATTGGATATGATACCATTTGGTGCAAAAAAAGACTCTCTCTAACTTCTCAAAGAACTCACAAACCAAACTTAAAAAATAGATGCCAAGATTGCAACAAAATGAAAATAGTTTTATTTAATTTGTAAAATACATTAAAATCTATAAACACAATTATAAAGAGAACCTTCAATGACTTCTCTCATTCACATTAATATTTCCCTCTCTGATTGAGTTCTACATACTCCACATTGATCTCTCCTCTTCTTGCTACCTATCTAATTTTCTAAAACTCCCCATAGAATTTTCTAACTCTCTCAAATTCCATGCAACATCTTCATTTGATGTTAATGTGTTAGAATAGAAAAAAAAAACATGGGGCTTCCAGTCCCCTATTTCTCCATGCCACCTCCCACTCTTCCACACAACCAGCTGCATATTTAATTGTGTTAATAAAAATTTGAAAATGGGGCAGCTAACTCCCATTTTCCATGCCCCACTATTGCCCAATTTTGGCATGGAAAGTTGCACACTCAAGCGCCCTTACTAATGTCATATGCTAACTTTAATAAGGCATTGTAACCTATCCAAAATGATTTCCAAAATGCAAACTCAAAAATTGAAAATGGAATCTAGAAAATTGTCTCCACTTAGCCTCTAAACAGGCATTGTAAATGATCATTAAATTTGGTAAATTTAAATTTTAAAATATTAGATTATGAGAATCAAATATCCCAATCAGGTTCTTAGAAACAATTCCTTAGATTTGCAAAGATAACTAGAGAATATATAATAAGTGATGTAATTGCAACAAAAGTGTGGGTATGTGCAGGATCATCATGGAAAAATGGGCCCTTAAGTGGCAAGCTTTTTAGAAAAATCCAAGTTAGGCAACTTGATGCAAAAAATTGAATAAGTTATCTATATTATTTCAAAAATATGTAAGAATAGAATCTATAGAAAATTGAATGTAGTTTCTAAACTACTAGGTTTATTTAAAGAAAAAAAAATCTATGTCGTGAAAATTTGAAACTTCAATGCATTAGTACTTAAATTTTTGGGAATAAATAAGAAGTAGGTGTTTGTTTGACCACCCTAACCACAATAAAATGATAATATTTTAGATATTACTAAAGGACTCATTTCCTGATGTGATGCATTTTTTTTGTAATTTTTTCCAACTAAATAATTAATTATGAATTTTTTATTACAACTTTTTTAGAATATAAAAAATCATATGTTTGACCATCTTAACTTGATCAAAACTTTATGAAATTCAATTATTAATTTTTTAATCCTATAGTATGTGTCCAAGTAAAACCCAATATCAATGTCAAACCAAACATTAAGTGGAGCCTGATACCATGTAAAATGGTCGACTACTAAACACTATGCAATATGAAATGAAGCTCAAAAGTGACCACCAATAGCCATTTAAACTTTAATAAAAGGTTGATTTATCATTTAGGCCAAGGTCATATAAAGCCCGATGACCAGCCAGATATAAATAGTCAATATGTAAGATGAGATACTTTGTAAAGTAATAATGAAATGATATCTGTTCACAATAAATATATTGTGTATCAATATAAACATCTTACACAATAAAACATATGCACCAAAAATAATCTGGCCATGAAGATATGAAATGATCAGATCAATTGAAGAGTGTATAGCAATCTTGTATACCAATGATTCCAAATAAAATATCAAACCTAAATGACAAGGAGAGCATTAATAGAATTTCAACCCAATATGTCATGAACCAAATAATATCATAACCATGGACACAAAGAATTATGAGACAACCATGAAGATCATCAATTGAATGCCATGAAGACATAATGAATCTTGTTAATGATGCCATGATCAATCTGATAATGAACAATTGAAATAATATTCTTGTTGTGCAATAAAGAAGTGCCAATCTGTCAAAATGAAATCAACTATTCCATGATATCACCTAAAAACCAATGCTGCATGAATAAACAAAATAAATTTTATCTACACATGAAGCTCAACATAATCAGTACCACAGTATATGATAAAAAAATGAAACCAAACAAATCAATCCAAAGCATGGTCCACAAAAGACTGAATATGCCAAATTTAATACAAAGAGCACCAAGTATCATAAGGGTATGTGTAGGATCATGATGGGCCAAAAAGTAGCAATATGATGGGTATGTGGCTGATGAATTTTTTTACACCCAAAATTGATGAAACGAAAAGGGTTTTTAAAGGAGATTCTCAAATTTCCACCAATATAAATTATGCTTTAATTTGAATTTAATAAGTAATTATTATTCATTTTCTACTTAAATTATGACTAAACTCTTGATTGATAGGCTGATTGAAAAACATCTATAGCTTTCAAATAGTATCATATTTTTTGAATCCAAAACATGTGTCACATTCTATGCTTCACATACTATAGGATTAAAAAAATAAAAAAATTGAATTTCATGAAGTTTTGACCAAGTTAAGGTTGTTAGACATACAAGTTTTTACAAATTTTAAAATTTGTAATAAAAAATCATAATTAATTATTTACTTGGAAATAAATTATAAAAAAATGTGTCACATCGACATGAGTCCTCTAATTATATCTAAAATATTATAAAAAATTATTATCACTAAATTTATTGTGGTTAGGGTGGTCAGACAAACACCTACTTATTTTTTCCTTGATATTTAAGTACTACTGCATTGAAATTTCAAATTTTCACCAAATAGATTTTTTTTTAAAACAAACCTAGTAGTTTAAAAACTACATTAAATTTTCTACAAATTCTATTCTTACATATTTTTGAAATAATAGAGATAACTTATTCAAAATTTTACATCAAGTTGCCTAACTCTGATTTTTTTGAATTTTTTGCCACTTAAGGGCCTATTTTTTCCATGATGATCCTGCACATACCCATAATGTCAATCACCAATTAGTTTTGTCATCAAGGAAAATATACCACAAAGAGAAAGTCAACAAACTCCCCCTTTGTCCTTGATGGAAAAAACCATCTGAAACCAAAAACTATTTGAAACCATCTGAATTGAACATGATCAACCAAATCACATCAATGCCAACCCAAAAGATACCAATGATCAACCAACATGAATACTCATATTTCTCCCCCTTTTTGTCCCAAGGAGAAAGGGTAAACAATGAAATACCAAAAACTAGAAACTGAACCAGCTGCAAATATAGCAATGAAACAACAAATAAACTAGAAAAGCAACAAGAAGTTGCTAGGAGAGCTAAAAATCTCCCCCTAAATCAATGATCTATTTGAGCAAGTAACAATTGAGAGACAACTCCCAACCTAGATTTGAGCTTTTTAAAGACTTCTGTAGATTCAAAGATGTATGCGAGCCAATTGAAATAGATCTTGTCTTCTATCAAAATAATCAGTCCTAACAAAATTCAAACAACACATCATAAATATAACTGACTGATTAGTAACCCAATGTTCTACAAGATCTCGAATGTATGAAGAAACTTGCTAAAAACTATTCTGGCCTTTAATGCTTTTACTGCCCCTTTTGGAGTGCAAGATAAATAATGACATGATATGGTAATTCATTGATCACCAAACAACTCACTCCATACTGAAATAGCACTTAGTACATAACCAAATAAGACTTTCTAACCAATTGAATTTACTTCACATTTCCCAAGAATATGAATAGGCATTGTTCATTGTAACATAAAAAAAACTTGAAGGCATATTTGACATCATACTGTCCAACACAACCAAGTCTACTCTCAATTTTTCAATTAAGATAATACAATGAAACAATTATTAATGCCAAACTACAACACAAATATAAGCATGAAAATCTCTTCTAGTCTACTGCTTCTAACCAAGCAATCTTATCAATTACAACATGAAGCTCCCCCTAATTCTTTACAAATGAAATTCCAAAAGAGGAACTTTTCAAAGTAAGAATGCAACATGGTAGAATTGTGTTACCATGAAATTACAACAATAATCTTCACCTTATGATTCATGACAACAAAGAAAACTTGTTCAACAAAGCAGTGGAATCAGCCAAAACCAACAATAGTTTGAAAAATATTTTCTTATATTGATAAGATACTGTCCTTTGACCTAGAAAGCACATTGAAAGAACATTAAGACTATAAAAAATTTGTCAAATCTGTGTGATAGAGATGCCAATTCTGCTCTATCACTACAACATTATAAAGGTCTGCACCATGCAATAGTTAACAAGAATGAATTTGCATTAGAGATGACACCAATATCACTGTATCAACTGTCACTTAACAAACATCTTGAATGATCTATCAAATATTAAACATTCAAGACAAACATGAACTATTAAAAAAAACTCCTCTGAAGACTATTTCATTTTTCCTTATTTTATTGTGTACATAAAACACTGCATTGATGTTTTCTTTCACACTCACTATCTTGAGTCTATTTGAATATCTTGTACATATCCATTGTGCAAAAGAGTTTAATAGAACACTGAACCATATCTTTGCTTCATGTCTACTAGGGTACTTGCAACTTTACAACATTTTGACAATAATTGTCCGTTCTTTATACTTTGGTGGATGCCACTAATTTTAACACAATAGATGATCACAGTCACACATTTTAGCTCTATCTACTCTACATTATCAATTCTTGTTATAGAAATATGAGTGTATCAACTAGATTTCCCTTATCATCAACCTTGTTTAACCTTTACATAGAATTATTCAATCTCTATATTGCCATGTTACTTGTTATGACAAAGTGCAAACAAGTATTTAGTCTACCTGGACACCTAACTCACATATCAAGCTTATGCACTAGATAATGCCATTGTCCTATGACACTTTGCAGACACTCTATAACTTGAATCTCAAAGGTATTATGACTTGGAGCCTTCTATATTTTTTTAATAAGTTTTGTCAGAACTTAGTGAGTACTCTAGACCAGTTTTGTCACTTGGAGCCTTTTGTGTTTCAATAAGTTTATCCAAAGACATGGAGCCACGCTCATTGATTTTTTCATCACTTAATTGCTTTGATTATTTACCAATGTTCCTTAGTAAAACTACTTGCAACTCGAGATTTTCTATGCACTATTCTTTTTCTTTAAGTTGATCTTTGAACACTTCCTCAATCTTTCTAACTTCTTCAATTTGGATTCTTGCTTCTATAAGATCTGAGCATACCTTATCTTTGATATCCTTTTCTTGTTGAAGTTGCTTCTTTAAAATCAGCTTCTCTCTTCCAAGTTATTTAATTGTTTCTAAATCACATCAAAGTTCACCTTCCAAATCAAGCTCACTTTCTTTCTCATCTAATTCTTGTTCAAAATTTTCTTCATCCAAAAATTGATCTAATTCATTAGTTTCTTGGTCACTTGAATGTTCATCTGTAATCTCTAGAGATTTAGACTCAAATAGATTTTCTTCAGAACTATGATGATTTTCACAATCACCACTTATAGATGAATCACAACTTGCTTGAGTTTTCAAAGATATCTCTTCTTGCAACTCACCATCCTGATATATTTCAATCAATCTATCCCAAAATTCCTTTGCATCTCTACAGTGCATAACTTTAGGATAGTGTCATTTGACAGACTATTGAAAATAACATCTAGAGCCTTAGCATTAGATTCAAGAACTATCTTTTCCTCAAGGGTGGAGGGAGATGTTAGATACACAGTGCAACCTCTCTCTATGTTGTCCACACATCAAACCATAAGGAGGAAAAATACGTTTCCATTCAATGCTTCCACAAATTAAAATTGATACCTTCAAATTGAGGTATTCTATGCATAGTATGTTGTATCATTTCTGATTTGTTAATGATAATTTCTTCATTACTTCTTACACTAGGTTTAGACACAACCTAATTGTTAATGTTTTTCTATGAATTTATTTTTCCCTTATTCCTTCTCCCTTTTTCCATCACAGACACAACACTACAACACCAAAATTCCTTCAACCAAATAAACTTCCAATACTAGAATCAATCCTAGGTATGAAACCTAACATAGGACCCTATGCTCTGATACCACTTGTTGGAAGTGGATTCACTCTAAGAGGGGGGGTGAATCAGAGTGATATAATTTTTTAAATTTTTGGATTTGAATGCACAACTTAAATTTTTGGCCTTGAAACAATGTGGAAGATTTAACCAAACACATGAACACTTAAACTTTATAGAAATATATGCAAGAGAACCAAGTCATATTAAAAGCATCATGTAGCATTTTTCCATCAAATTGTGAACAAACTTATTTATGCTTTTTGAAATAGGACTTCAAATTTACACAATGCAAGTTTAACTTGCTTTATAAAGGTTTTTAAATAAACTTAACTTGTCTTTTAAACAAATTAAAAGTATCAGAGCAATGAATAATTAAGCACATTAACTTGAAACCGAATGAGAGACAAAAATAACATCACATAAAAAAAATATTTCCTGAGTGGAAAAACCCTCTTGGGGTATAAAAAACCACTCACAAACAGATCCTTTTATTATTCAAAAGAGCACCAACTTCATCAAACATTCAAGATATTGCATCCCATCAACACCTCATAACCACAATAACTCTCTACAGTTATAAAATTACAATAGGATACAAGATGATTTTGCAATAATGCCCAATTCAAAATAATCTTTGTAATACAACCATAGATGAAAGCAATATGAGCCCACTTTTCCTCTTTACAAAATGATATCACAATAAACAATACTCTATCTAGTCTATTTCATCTCATCACACTATCATGTGATTTTGCAAATATATATATACAATGTTTGTAAACGGTTACTCATCTTGTCAAAAACCCATATCTAATAACTGGATTTTACAAACTAGTAAACAATGTTGTTTAATCATGATATCCCTAAGGGTTTAAAGAATAACCATAGATATATCAATGAATTACCACTGAAAATGATAAGACCCTTGAGCAGACTTAGGTTAGTGAAAAACATGATTAATCCTTTACAAATTTCTGATCTTCAACTTAATCACAAAAATAGTTACCTTTGAAGCCAACAAAAAACTTTCAAACTAAAAGAAAAAATACCTATTAGGGTGGCCAAAATTTTACCAACTGATTGTGCAAACTTCTTATAATGTCCTCACTAAAACTCTTCCAGCTTTCATCTTGAGAAACAACTGTAAACCGTGACCCATTATCCTCCATGGTGACACTGCTAGGGTTCATAGTGTTTACAAAATGAGACAAATCTTTTATTTACCCTATTTCTCCCTCTTCATCGAATACTCAACAAAAAAAACAATCATTTGAAGTCCACAAGCTAAGTTGAAATAATTTTGAGTTCCAACAAATACCGACAACATGATGCTATAATGAAGTGCTAAATCATTTCCCACATGTAATGCCACAAAAGTCAATCATTCTAACATTTGACTGACCAAGTCAATCCTTGATTATGTCACTGCCAAGGCCAAGTAAAACCCAATATTAATTTCAAACCAAACATTAAGTGGAGCCCAATACCATGTAAAATGGTCAGCTACTAAACACTATGCAATATGAAATGAAGCCCAAAAGTGACCACCAATAGCCATTTAAACTTTAATAAAAGGCTAATTTATCATTTAGGCCAAGGTCATATAAAGCCCGGTGACCAACCAAATACAAATAGTCAATATGTAAGATGAGATACTTTGTATTTAAAGTAATAATGAAATGATATCTGATCACAATACATATATTGTGTATCAATATAAACATCTTGCACAATAATCTCCACCTGATGAGCAAGTAAAACACATACACCAAAAATAATCTAGCCATGAAGATATGAAATTATAAGATCAATTGAAGAGTGTATAGAAACCTCATATACTAATGATGCCAAATAAAATATCAAACCCAAATGACAAGGAGAGCATTAATAGAATTCTGACCCAATATGTCATGAACCAAATAATATATCATAACCGTGGACACCAAAGAATTATGAGACAACCATGAAGATCACCAATTGAATTCCATGAAGACATAATGAATCTTGTCAATGATGCCATGATCAACCTAATAATGAAAATTGAAATAATATTCTTGTTGTGCAATAAAGAAATTCCAATCTGTCAAAATGAAATCAACTATTCCATGATATCACCTAAAAACCAATACCACCTGAATAGAAAAAATAAATTTTATCTACACATGAAGCTCAACATGATCAGTACCACAATATATGATAAAAAAATGCACCCAAATGCATCAACCCAAAGCATGGTCCACAAAATACTGAATATGCCAAACTGAATACAAAGAGCACCAAGTATCATAATGCAAATCACTAATCAGTTTTGTCATCAAGGACAATATACCACAAAGAGAAAGTCAATAGTATACAAAGCATAGAATGTGACACATGTTTTAGATTCAAAAAATGTGATACCATTTGAAAGATAGAGATATTTTTCAATTAGCCTATCAATCATGACTTTAGTCATAATTCAAATAGAAAATGAATAATAATTATTTATTAAATTCAAAGTAAAGCATAATTTATATTGGTGGAAAGCTGAGAATATCCTTTAAAAACCCTTTTCATTTCATTAATTTGGGTAAAAAAAGGTTCGTCAACCACATACCCTACACATGCCCATCATATCACCACTTTTTGGCCCATCATGATCCTACACATACCTGTGTCTAGCATGGACCTAGGCACTGAAAGGTGAAAAAACAAAAATCTCCAATTTTGGTGAAATTTTCCCCAAAGATGTATTATGACTTCCTTAAGTCCCCTACATAAGGATTTTTCTCAAACCTTCAAGGATTCAAAAATTTTAAACTTTTTTGAAATTGCCACCTGAAGTTATAAAATAATTAACTCTTCTAAACTGTAAAAAATATGCTAATGAAACCTTCACCAACTAAATCAAGGATCTCACAAGATACAAGAGATGTCAAAAACCACCACAACACACCAAAAATGAGAAACTAAAAAGATATTTTTTGGGTGATGTAGGATTGTGCATGGACTCAGATGCTCCTACATCATTGAAATTCACACTACTCTAGTCAAATTAGCATCACACACATCACCTACATTGATCTCACACCTATCTTGCTTCTCTCTTCTTTTTTTCTCCATCTAACTCTCAACAACTCTACTCTTATTTATATCAATCTCAACCTTAAACATCTTCTCCAAGGTTGGAGTCCATTATATTAAAAAATTCAAATTAGGTTGGAACCTAAACATTCTCATGGTTGATAGAAATGAAAGGGGACCAAGAAAATACTTGATTGAGACCCAAAATTAAATCTCACATTCCACACTATGCTTCCATTAATACCTGAACATTTCTAAATAGAGTGTAGATACCAAGTTGACCATTACCTATGAAAACACATTAAACATTAAGTACATGCTTCCAAACTTTGTGATACACCTAACCACAAATCCTCTTGACATGAGCAAGAGAAAAACATCTTTAATTCTCCTTCAAAGCCACAAGTCTAAAAAAGAAACTATAGATAAATGTTGAGAAAATATATTTCTCCCTGACACCTCTGTACAATAATGCAAAACTAGTTCACATATTGGTAAACACAATTTCCTCTCACCAACAATCTAGAACCCAAAATTCTGAATATAATATCCTCTAACAACTTCAAACAACATACTAAATCTGCCTAGGCATAGCATCAATACAAAAGAAATGTGGAGCACGATCTAGAGCATACTCTAAACACTTACACAAAATAGTTTACTCTATTTATCAATTTTTCTCAAAATTGCTTGAAAATCAAGTGCCAGAGACATCATCTTAGGGTAAAAGCACAAACTTGTGTCACACTTTATAAAGGAAATGACAAATAGCAAATTTTTTTTCTAAACTTTGACCACATAAAAGTGATATTTATGTTTTGAATTTCAAAATGGTGTAAACTAATGAAATGTAGAACTTTTGATGAAGTTTATTCCTACAATTTTTCAATTTTTTTAAAAAATTTATTTTCATTATGTTTTTATCAATTTAAGGAAAAAATTTAGAATGCTGAAAATTTCAAAAAATAAGTGACTTCACGGGCCATCAAGAAACAAATTAAAAAGAACTTCCATTCTCCCTAAATTTTTTTTTCTAAATAGGTAACTTCAAAATCTTGTGCATCGAAAATAAAATAAAATTTTGATGTATATTTTTCTGGTAATAATGTTTTAAAGTCAAACTTGTCAAAATTTGATAGTTTTCACAAGCCGTCAACTATTGTCTATTTTTTTCATCATTTTCAAAAAAAAAATTATACTCTTTTGAAGAAGGCTCTCTCCTCTTGTGCCCCATATAATTTTAATTTTTTAAAATATGTTTTACTATTTTTTTAAATTTCTAATCAACCTCTTTTTTAATTTTAACAACCTACTTGCATTATTTTAAAAATAAAATATATTAAAACTAATCAAAATACTAAAAAAATTATATATTTGGATTCAAAACTCCAAGATCTACAAAAGGGTATATTTCTTTTTGTATAAAAATCATTCTCACTAGAGAAATACTTTGCCAAATTTGAATGTTTTAGAAAATTCTAAAAAATGGTGAGTTAGCTACCAAGTAAGATGCCAACTAGACATGCTCGGTCAAGCCTATTTTAGTCCTATTTTAGTCGAATAGGTTTCAGCCAAAACCTACTCGGTCGAGAATTTCTCAATTGAAATTGGCTCAGCTGAGACATAACCAGTCAATAGATGCTCGACCAAAAATAGTCGATATAAATAAATTTTATTTTTAAAATTTTATTTCAACTCAAGAAAATTCAGTAACATACATATTTCAACCAAGGAAGGCTTATTTTGACCAAGGAAGGCTTATTTCAACAAAATAAGGTTTATTTCAACAATTTAGAAGATTTATTTTGAGAAAAAATGGTTTATTTTGACATTTTAGAAGGTTTATTTCAACAATTTAGAAGACTTATTTCAACAATTTAGAAGAATTATTTTGACAAAAGAAAATGTATTTGGACAATAGAAGAGCTATTTTTGAAGGTACATTGATCTTCAACTTATTTATTTGATTATGTTTTTATTTTCATCAATGCATTTGAAGTTTGTTTTCACTATTTTTCATTTGAATATGGTTGACAACTAGGGTTATAGGTTATGGTGTGTACACATGTACAAAGACCCACAATTTTGTTGCATCTTATGATGATATTCTTGTTGAGATGTGATGTTAATTGTTGTCATTAATGGTTTTCATTGATGTCAACATATCTTGGTTGATTGACAAAGGTTTGGTTTTGGTGGTCCAAGTTGGTGTGGTTCCAGATGTTGTGCTATAATGATCTGTCTTTGGTCATGTCTGTCTTGGTCCCATTCTTTTTGAAATATAATGAGATACAATCTCATGGGTCTAGACTAATTTGGAAAGTGGTTAATGTGCTCTGAGACATTGTAACATGTATATCCTATTTTTTGGCTTCAGATATCATGATAAAAGTGTAGAGTATTGATTTGAGCGAGGAGGTTCTATTTGGTCCATGTTCCATTCCCTTCCACCACAAGAATGTTTTTGTGGTGACCTAATTCAAATTGTGTTTGGTTGACTTAGGAGTTTATGGAATTGTTCTTGGCCAACTTTGGAGTTTATGAAGGCATGTAATGGTATAAGTAAGAGTTGATTCTGTTCAATGAAAACAAGTGTGTTGAATGAGAATCTAAAAATCTAGACATTGTGAAGTGTGTGAAAGTATACAACTAGAAGCAACAAACAATGATATTCTATTTGGTGTTATTGTTGGTGATAGTTCTTTCAGTGATGGATTCCCTTTCATCATTCTTTTGGTAGTGAGCCCTTTCTATGGGTAGTGAGCCTTTCTCTTTTTATAGTGAGCCTTTCTCTTTTGGCAGTGAGCCTTTTTCTTCTTTGGATGTACTAGTCGGGAAATGAGCCGAACCAGTGGTGAGCCTTACATGCAATGAGCCTTTGTAAAAATGACCTTAACCAGTGTCACCTTAACTGGTGTTTTTATAATTGAGAAACTTAGCAGTCTTTGTTGTTTTTCCCTTCTTGGGTTTTCACATAAATTCTAGTGTTAACTATGCATGGTGTTGTCTTGTGCTTTCATGTTCATATTTGATTGATTTAAGTTTGCTCTGGATTAATTAAAGTCAATAAAATTGTTAATAATTGATTCAACCCCTCCTCTCAGTTATCTAAATTGTTCAACAATTCGTATTAGAGCTTTATTTTCTCAAAGAAGAGCTTAACTGCTTGTGGTAGATCCAATGTCGCACAAACTAAAAATTCCCATGTTTGATGGATCTGACTATAGTTTCTAGAAAGTGCATATGAGAGGTTACCTAATTTCTCTAGGCTACAAGACTTGGAAAGTTGTTGAGATAAAATATGTTGAACCGAAAAAGGGTGTTTCTGCTATAGAAGAGATTGATTCCTATGAAGAGAATGAAAAGGCAAGGTATGGAATCTTTAGTTCTTTGTCTAAGATTGAATTAACAAAAGTTATTTCATTGGGTGCCACTTATGAAGTTTTGGAAAAGTTGAAAGAAATTTATGAAGGAAATGATAGAGTCAAATTCCAAAAGTTATTTCACATGGTGTCTGGCAGCTAAAAGAATATTTTTGAGAATATTCCCAAAGAATATTCCTCAAATAGAGCACTTACTTTTTAGCCCAAAAAGTGCAAAATAAATTTTCCATGAAAAACTTTTTGATTAGACCTCAAAATTGGAGCTTAAAATTTTGCAAGATTTTTTTTTTATGAAACTTTTTCAAACCCTTGAAAGGTGTTGTATGGAATATTTAAAGAGAATATTCTAAAAATAAATTCCTTTGCTAAAAAAATGCTGCCTAAATTGGAAAAGAATTTTTCGTGCATGAAAACTTTGAATTTTTTGAGAACTACAATTTTTTTGAGAACCTACACTATTTTTCCATATCCTACCTAGTTTTTTTTTATTGTAGAGGATTTATTTAATGACAACCACACATTACAATGTTTGGATTCCATATTGACTATATAGAATTACCCTAAATTTTGTGCCAAGAAAAGCCTCAAAAAATTTAACTACTCCATTTTTCGCAAAATGACACTTGTTCTTAAGGTTAATTTCCCATTTTTCCAGGGACATGAAGATATGAGACACATTTTTTGAGGATGCTTACTTGTTAAAAGACAATGGAATTTTGTGTTTAATTACTTTTATGCTATTTTTGGACATAAAATAAGTTGGAAAGATACCTTACTTTGGTTCAAGCTTCATAATATTGTTATTGTTGATGGTGTTCGACATGTTATTTTATTGCATCTATGGAGGAACAAGTGTAAATAAATTTTTAACAATCTTAACTACCACCAAAAATTTATAGCTCTAAGGTTTTACTCTAATGTGTTTGTTGTCTTGCTTCTTTATTCTTGCAAGTACAAGTGAAGTATAAGAAAAATTTAAAGATGAATTTCCAAATTCAACATATCAAACTTCAAGTGAATCAACTTTTAAGTAATAAGAAGATTTATATTGCTCAAGGACTAAGATCTCTTTTGTAAAAGTGATAGTTGCTTCTTGATTACTTTGGCTTCTAGTGGAAAACCCATTTTTCCTCTTCTTTACTATTATAGTTTTGGTCTTTTTGATTATGGGCTGCTATTGGATATTATTCTACTATTTTATAATGTTTTGTTGTATATCATATTGCTACTTCAAAATCACAGTTATATGATTGTTATTTTTTTGTTTGTTAATTTAAAATTTAACAACCTCTACTGAACCACTATTGTCATGTTATATATTCTATCATAGTGTTAGACTACATTATTCTCTTTGTATTTTTTTTCATTTTCTCAATAAAAATAAAAAATAAAAAATATTTAAAAATGTAATCACCACTTTCAAAAGGAAAACATCACTATTTTAAAGGATACATTGAATTAATTAAAAAGTAGTTAACAAATAGATGCATGTAATTATTTTATGATAATTTTAAAGGCTAGCTTGTACTTCTATTTTCTCTAAAGAAAAGAAAGAAAGGAGAAAAAATATTGTGTTAGAGATATAGAGAGAGAAAAGAGGAAAAATGTAAGATATACAATAACACTCATATCGTGCAAACCGGTCTTTTTTCTAACATTAGGTACCTATTATGCATACAAGTTAGAGAAGAGCTATAAAAATAACTCCAAAATGACAAGGTTGTTTAGGTCAAAAGAGCAATAGAAGAAAACAAGAGCCAAAGGATGATAGGAAATGAGTGCTTGTAGAATAGTTGTAAGTAATCACATGAATCTAATATGTCAAAGATACTCCAACATGCAAGACACAAATATGTTAATGTGAATCACCAAAAGTATCCATTTTAATGTTCTATTACTATTCTTTGAGATGAAAGACCTAAAAATGTTCTCTCTCTGTCTCTCTCTGTCTCTCTCTGTCTCTCTCTTTCCTATGTTTACTATTTTACAAACTAAGATGACTGACTTCTACATATATGTTTAAATTGACTGGACATTCTTGCCATGAAATTGTATAATTTTGCAAGATGTGACAACTAACTTAATTGACTAGACGTGTCTTCCATGCAGGGAATTCCTTTTTGACAATAACAAATTCTTTCATCTCTTCTCAAGGGCATATAATCACATTAACTATTTCATCTACCCTAAGGAGGTAGTCTATAAATTTATCTTCTTCATTTATCTTAAGACTTTCAAACTTCCCTTTGTAAGTTTTTAGCTTTGTCTACTTTACCTTATCATCAACTTCATAGATGTTCTTCAACTTGCCCCAAATATCACTACTAGTTTAGCAGTACATTACTTTAACAAACTATGAGTTAGACAACCCACAAAGAATTACATTATTTTCCTTGGAATTGTTCTCATATTCTTTCTTATCGACTTGGTCAATGGGATGCGTGATAGGAATTGTATAACCATTTACAATAGTCATCTATACATCAAATCCTAAAGATGATAAATATGCTTACATTATGATGCTCCAAAAAACATAGTTTTATCCATCAAAGAGAGGTGCTATGTTTGAGGAAGAACCTTCTTGACTAGCCATTTGTGTTCATAGTCCAAGATCTACTTGAGTTGATTAAGATTCTTCAAAGGAACCAAAGCTCTAATAATATCAATTGTTGGAGCACAAATATCTACTGAGAGGGGGGTGAATCAGTAGATCAATTAAACCTTACTTTTTAATCCTTTTAATTCATATTAAACAAACATGTGCATATCACACACAAATTCCCATAACGGGCATGTGCAGGATCATCATGGAAAAAATAGGCCCTTAAGTGGCAAAAAATTCAGAAAAATCAGTGTTAGACACCTTGATGTAAAAATTTGAATAAGTTATCAATATTATTTTGAAAATATGTAAAAATAGGATTTGTAGAAAATTGAATGTAGCTTCTAAACTACTAGGTTTATTTAAAAATAAATTAAATATATTTGGTGAAAATTTGAAATTTCAATGCAGTAGTACTTAAATTTTAGGGAAAAAATAAGAAGTAAGTGTCTGTCTAACCACCTTAACCATAATAAAATGATAATATTTTTTTTATAATATTTTCTATATAAATAGAGGACTCATGTCTGGATGTGATGCATATTTTTTTATAATTTTTTCCAAGTAAATAATTAATTATGAATTTTTAATTACAACTTTTAAAAAATATAAAAATTGTATGTCGACCACCTTAACTTGGTCAAAACTTCATGAAATTTATTTTTTTTTTAATCCTATAGTATGTGAAGCATAGAATGTGATGCATGTTTCAGATTCAAAAAATGTGATACCGTTTGAAAGTTATAGATGTTTTTCAATCAGCCTATCGATCATGAATTTAGTCTAATTCTAATAGAAAATGAATAATAATTATTTATTAAATTCAAATTAAAGCATAATTTATATTGGTGGAACGCTGAGAATCTCCTCTAAAAACCCTTTTTGTTTCATCAATTTTGGGTAAAAAAAAATTCATCAGCCACATATCCTACAAATGCCCATAATATTGCCACTTTTTGGCCCATCATGATCCTACACATACCCTAACACTAGATATAAGTGGAAAACCCAATATGAGAAAAACCATGGTGAGAAAAGCAACTAGGATCTACTATCCTAATATAGCCTCACAATGAACCTCACTGGTTACAATGTTTAAGAGAAACAATCCTAAGGTGGCACCAATCCCCTAATTTAAAAGCACAACTCTAAGGAAGAACCTATCCCTAATCTAAGCACCAATCCAACTATCAAATGGCACCAACCAATCACAATAACAATATGGAACAAAAACTCTTGATTATTGTACCATAGAAAAAAGTATTTTTTGCTTGACATGGGAATAGTTCATGATAAATCAGACTTAATAAGGCCTTGATTTAGTGTTTTGAGGCATTTTATGTATCCACACTAGGTCTTGGACCCTTGCACACTAAATAAAATGTGTTTATTGATGTCTTGTGAAGGTGTTGTAAATTATTGTAAAGGAATTTCAAACTTTTCTAGACTAATGGACCCATTTCCCCCTAATTCAACATTATAAAATGTATTTAAATACATCCTCACATTAATCTCTAGAGAAGGCTTGTAAAATAAAATTAACTTTAACCTAGTGTTGTAATGTGTTTTACACATTCACATTGGTTCTTGTGCCTTTCTAGGTTATGTGGGCCTAATTTTAGTGATGTAAAGTTTATTTAATCAAACTTTCACATTGAATTTTATGTCCCAAGCCCTAATTACTCTTTACATCATCATTAATAAGCCTATATTACCCCATACTATGCATCCTGAGGCAATATTTGAGTAAATACCCGACAAGGTCACCATATAAATCTTATTTCCTTACTTCCTAGCATCCTAGCTATCAAGTGGGCCCGTTTGGGACTAATTCACCATCTATGGTGAATCAATCCTTGCTAGGTGAAATTGATTCGCCAGAGGTGGCGAATGAGTCCTATTTAGACCTTTTTTATTTTTGAGAGGGAAAAAAAGGATTTAAGTTTAATTTTACTTCATGTTGGCCTTGTGGATCCAATTTATGGGAAAATAAGGTGAATTTCCTATAAAATCAAGTCTCTAAACCCTAATTTATATCTTTGTGTCATAGGAAAAAGTACCCTTTGCTTGACATGAGATTAATTGACTTAATGAGGCCTTGATTTAGGTGATGTGAGGTATTTTATCCATCCAAAATAAGTATTGGAACTTTATAAACTAAATAAAATTATTTTAATGACATCCTGTGAAGGTGTTGTGAAGTGTTGTAAAACATTTCCACATTATTCTGGACTTTATTTATCACAATTCACCTAAAAATAATCTTTATTACACATCAACAAGCCCTATTTTAAAGTGTTGTAAAGTCTTGTAACAAAGATTCACACTTCTCTAGGCATATTCCTCTTATTTATCCCTTTATTATGACTTATTTGACCCCTTTATGCTCTCACATGCTTTATTTAAGTGTATTTTTTAATATAATCTCAATAAATAACATTAAATGCAATCTAATTCCTAACACCTAGTTTCAAGCACTAGGTGTGACCCATTCGCCATGGGTGGTGAATAAGTCCCCCTTGGCTCCAAAATTTAAAATATTTCAAATTTTCTTTCAGGATTTATTTAAAAACTACTTGATGTTGGCCTGTGATGAGGTATGAATGGTTACTAAGGCACAAGATATGATGAGGGGGATGATCTCTCATTTTCATCTTTCATTCATTTGATTCATTCTTCTCATCGAGCAAGTTAGGGATTTCACATTGCAAGTCATTAATTTAGCTTCTTAAGACATTCAAGGGATGAATCTTCATGTATTGCTACAAAATTTTAAGATCATTCATCATGGAAAGGTAATATATTAAATTGTTGCATGCTTTATTCTACTATTTCATCATTTTGGTTTAATTACCTCAACGTGGTTTCACCAAGGCAAACCCCCATGCCCTAACATTCAACATGTCTTCTTCTCCTCTTGTGTGTTTGCAGATTTAGGTTCTTTGGAAGCTTGGAAATCATTAAAGATCAAGTTGCAAAGTTTTTAGAGTCCTCTCTTCATCATTCAAGTCATAATACCAAAAAAAAAGTTAATTTTAGGCCTAAATACAATAATTTGTAAAGCGTACACCTATAGGGCATCAAAGTGCAGATATGAAACTATGAAATCCATTCTTGAATATTCAAAAATTCCAAAGTGGATTGATTCACCATGGGTGGAAAATGAGTTCCACTTTATAGGTCAATTTTGTGATTTTTGTATTTTTTGAAACCCTTTTGACAAAAATAGGTTTTAGCGCAATTTATTAGAACTAGGACTAATTCACCCTGGATGGTGAATGAGTCCTATTTGGCTTGAAAATCAACATCATAAACATTCAAGAATCAATTTTCAGTCTTCTTCAAGGTTTCAAGTACACATCTTTTGTCTGATATATTTCCATTATTGTTTGCACTCATTTATTAGTGTTGTTGCATTACATAGTGTGTTTTCAAACAAATCACATTTCATTAGTTTTGCATGTTTAATCAATCAATTTCAATACTTGATTGCATCCACATTATTTCATTTATTTCTAATTTCATAACACACATTAATATTGAGTGTAACATTGTGCATTTTGGCCACAATTATTTCTCCTTCCAAGTGAAAAACCATAGGAGGAGCTAAGAAGGATTTGAGTGCCAAAATAATTTGTTACATTTTGGTGAACTTGCTGTTTTTATCCCTTCTTTTCTAATTTTGGATTCCCTTAATCATCCTAGAAGTACCTTGCATTGTGTTTTGCATTCTAGGGTTTCACTTTTGCATGTGTAAAAAGTGTGTTTCGATTGCATTTGTAGCATTCAAATTCATTTAGATTTGCTGAAATTTTGCATTTCTCATTTATTTTTGCATCTTGGCACTCAAAATTCATACAAATCAAGCATAATTTTTTTTTTTTTTAAAAAGGTCCATACTGGGACTCATTCGCCACTGTGGGTGAAACAGTCTCGTCTGACCCCTAAAACAACACTTTACAAATCTAAAAAAAATTGTTTTTGGGCTTCTTTTTGGTTCCTTAATTTGTATATATCAGTCAGTTGCATTTCTATAGCATGCATTAAATTTTTTAAAATTTCTTCAATTAGCTCATTCTATGCATTGTTTAATTTCATATCATCTTTATATGTACTTGTATTTCATTGCACATTATTTCATTTCAGCATGTTTTCTTTCAAAAGATGTTCTCTTGACTTGATTAAACATGGATTTTATTAGCATACTATCCCCTTTTATGAGTTTTCTTTTGATTGTACCATAATCAAGACTTTAAGGCACAATCCATCAATACAATCCTTAATCTTACATTGCCTGTAGGTGTGAATGGTAATGTAGGAAATCATAATAATCATACTTTTTCCTCTCTCGATACTTGTCCTATTAGTGATGAAGGTATCTTGGTGCATGACATTACAAGTCTTGATGGTCTTGATTATCCATCTCCTTATTCTCCTTTGGATGAATTTACACAACAAGAGCAAGAGATCGTAGACACATTCCTCAAGATCACCTTACCAAAAGTCCATGGTCATGATAGTCATACTTATTGATCTCCTAATACACCTTCTCAATGTAAAGAGGATAGGTTGGTATTAGAAGAAATCTCTATTACAAATCATGACACCTTTGATCCTCCCTTCCCTAATGCCCCTATCCTTTGTGAAAAACTATTTGAAAATCATAATGGTCCTTCTATTGATGACTCCCCCTCTTGTGAAGAAGCTACTTTCCAAACCTCAAACTTGGATGAACATATTACAAGCTCTCCTTGTAGGGTAGATAATATGGAAAAAGAGAATGAGACCTTAATGACAATAGATATTCCTCTAACATCCTCTAATACTCATTCTTCCTCTCCTCATCATCTCTTTATTGATCATTCCCCTATTGGTAATGAAGTTATTATGAGAGAGAAAAGCCTTCCTTGTCAAATGGATGTGGCTTCTTGTTCTCCCACAAAATATCCTCCTAGGGAGAATATCATGGCCTTCAATTGTGGCAAACAAGTGATTCTTGATTTCCCTTTCATAGAGATACATCACCCTTTTCAAAACATTCAAATTGTCATCTCACAAAGTGCTCATGATTTTCCTTTGATATATTTTATCTCCTCCTATAATGAAGAAGACAACCTCTTGCAATTTACAAAGTCTTGTGTAAGTATGACATTATCTACTATGCAAAATGTATGCAAGATGTATCTCCTCCTATAATGAAGAAGACAACCTCTTGCAATTTACAAAGTCTTGTGTAACTATGACATTATCTACTATGCAAGATGTATCTTTAGTCCCAATCATGCAACCATCTTTTCCTCTTGATCAAGAAAGTATCTTTTCAAGGCTTCACCATGATAACTTAATCATTCTTCCTCCAAGAAATTGAAAGAAATTTTATTCCAACACCTCATACTATGCATATCATAGAGTTCATGGTCACTCCACTAATGAATGAAATTATTTGAGTCATAAAATACAAGATTTTCAAGATTTTGGTATGCTTCCCTATATGGGGTCATCTAATTCCTCTTGATTTTCACTCTAGCGTGCATTTGGTTGATTGTTTTTGCTCACCTTTGTCCTGCACTCAGTGGGGACAAGGGGTTATGTAGCCTTGTCCTTGTATGTGATTTGTTGTGGCCTCCTTTGGCTAGCCATTAACCTTTCATGAATACATAAGAGCAAGCTTGGGATGTGGATGACATGCCTTAATTTGGCTCGCATATGACATACTAATTTCTCCTTCATGATGTAGCTTATTGGAAACATATTACTTGGCATAGAGATTTATGAGTAAGCTCTCATGTCTTCTTTTTTCTACATCAAAGAAATTTCTCTCAGTACTTGTGCTCACAATAGCCTTAAAGTGGTGGAATACATCACCACTCACATTTCATTGTGTCATTTTCTTTTTCTTGTGATTTCATCTCTTGGAAGCATTAGGTACAATGTTGATCAAAATGAGATTTTGCACTTTTCCTCTCTTGGAGACAATGGGCATGATGTTACCTAAGGTGAGACATTACACAAACAAAGCAAAATCCCTTTAAACAATCCTTACATTATTTTGCATTAACAATGTTTATAAGTATGAAAATCATTTTTCTTTGTGGTGCCTTGTTAAAGTTATCATGAGGTATAACTTTAATATGGTTGAGCAGGAAGCCCACCTAGCAACATGAATTTCCCCCATAGCCACTTTTGTGTAACTTGTGAGTGCATACCAACTAGTGTATGCATCTTACCTTTTGGGCTTTCTCACCCTATGGAAAAGCAAAATTTTGTGGCCCTAGAGTGAGTATGTTGTGGCCTTCTCACCCTGTAGATGACCTAAAGTTCTGTGGGCCCAAAGTGAGTACATCTTTTCCACCCTATTTTCCTTTCCATCTTTCCTTTGCATGATTTTGTATCTTGGGGGCTTGGCATACATGTGGTTCTCTCTTGAATGTCTTCTTCATGGTTTCAAGTACGCATATTTTAGTTGATATATTTCTATTACAATTTGCATTCATTTATTAGTGTTGTTGCATTACATAGTGTTTTTTCAAAAAAATCACATTTCATTAGTTTTGCATGTTTAATCAATCAATTTCAATACTTTATTGCATCCACATTATTTCATTTAGTTCTAATTTCATAACACACATTAATATTGAGTGTAATATTGTGCATTTTGGCCACAATTCTCTCTCCTTCTAGGTGAAAATCTCTAGGAGGAGCTAAGAAGGATTTGAGTTCCAAAATCCTTCGTTACAATATCTTAACTCATTCACACATCTTTCATCATTAATTCATCATCTATCTTCTCTATCAAGCCAAGCAAGCTAGGGTTTCATAATTGTAGGTCCTCAAGTTAGCTTCCTAAGACATTCAAGGGAAGATTATTCATGTTTTTCTATATACATTCAAGATAAAACATCATGGAAACATAATAGTTCCATTATTTCATGCTTCATTACATACTTTAATCATTTTGGTTTAATTTTCTACAAAGGGGTTTGACCAAGGCAAACCCCCATGCCCTAACATTCAACATGTCTTCTCCTTGTGTTGTGTGTTTGAAAATTTAGACACCTTGGAGGCTTAGAAATCATTTAATATTGCATTTAAAAGTTATTCAAGTCATCTCTTCATTGAATGAGGAAAAATATCAACAAAATGTCACTTTTAGGCCTGAATCTGTCAGTTTTAGAACTGACTAGCTGGAGGTATAGATTTAGTAGACTGAAAGCTCTTGTTTTCACCTTTGAATCTTTATAAATTCAAATGTGGACTCATTCACCAAGGGTGGTGAATGAGTCCCACTTCTAGGCCTGCTTTTGGTTTTCTACATTTTTGGATACCTATTTATCTGAAATGGGCACCAAAATAGTTTCACAAAATTGGGACTAATTCACCTAGAATGGCGAATGAGTCCCACCAAGCCTAAAAATAAAGATTATTAGCTTTTTAGAAGTCATTTTGAGTCTCCATCAAGATCTCAGGTGCACACTTTCAATTTCATCATTTTTTGTTACAATTTACTATTCATTTCTAGGCATTTTTGCATTACACAATGTGTTTTCCAGCAACTTGCATTTCAATAGTTTTCAATTAATAATCAATAGCTTTTACTATAATTTTGTATTTACATCATTGTATCTAGTCATAATTGCATCATGCATTCCTTAGTTTGAATGAACTACCTAGATTTTGGGTGTGGGATCTATCTCTTTCTATTAGGTGAAAAACCCTAATTGAGAAAAAGAGGCATAACATTCCTAATCTTAAAATATATGGTTCATTTTTGTGAACCTAATTTTTGAATGCTTCTCTTTTTTTATTTGGAATATCTTTCTCATAGATCTAGCCTTGCATTGACTTTGCATTAGGTTTTGTATAAGTTCATTGGCATGCTAGGTTTCAAATTTTGCATTCATCAAAAGTGAATTTAGGTTGCATTAAATTGGCATCTAAATTCCTTTAAATTTTCTAATTTTTTTCATTTTTAACTTAGGTATGCATTATAGAACTCTAAAAACATCAAAATCACTCAAAAATTTCTTATTTTTTTGAAAAATTCCATACTGGGACTCATTCGCCACCTTGGGTGCAGTCCCTTTTCACCCCTGAAACTTCCCTTTACAACCCTTTTTTTCAACTTCTATTTGGTGGCATTACCTACCTATATCAGTTAGCTTTGTTTCTGTAATATGCATTTCATTAGATCTAGCTTAATTTAGCTCATTTCTTGCATTGTTTAATTTCACATTTACATCTCCAATATTTCATTTTTTAGATTATTGCATACTATGCTCAAAAACTTACTTTGTTTTACTTTTGAAACTTACATATAAATCATTGCATTGTATTTTATTTACTTTTTCATAGCATGTCCCTTTTCAAAATATGTGTCTTTGATTTGGTTAAACATGGATTTTCTAAGCACAATATCCCCTCTTATGAGTTTATGATTACAACAATGAGGAACATGTTAATCATAGCTTTGACCAAGCCATTGTATTACCCATTGGTGCAAATGGAGGTGTAGACAATCATAACACACATGCTTGTTCTTCCCTCGATACCTCTCCTATTAGTGACAAAGGTATCTTGTTGAAGGAAGTTACAAGCCTTGAGGGTCTTTATTTTCCATCTCCTCATTCCCATTTGGAATATGTTAGGCAACAAGAACATGAAATCATAGACATATTTCTACATATCACCTTACCTAGTTTCCATATTCATGACAATCAACCTTTTCCATCTCCTAATATCCCTCCTCGAAGTAATGAGGATAGGTTGGTGTTAGAAGAAATCCCTATTAAAAATCATGAAGCCCTTTATCCTCCCTTCCCTAATGCTCCTCCCATTTGGGATAATCTATTTGAAAACCATAGTGGTCCTTGTCTTTATGCCTCCCCCACTTGTGTTGAAGTTAATTTGAAATTTTCAACCTTAGATGAACATATTACAAGCTCTCCTAGTAGGGTAGATAATATGGAACAAGAGAATGAGACTTTACAAAAAATGAATGATCAAATAGAGTCCTTCCCTAATCTCCCCACTATCAATAATCAAACACATGCACCCATTAATAACTCCCTTTGTTTCAATGAAGTTATTTTGGATGAACTAAGCCTTAACTGTCAAGCACATTTGGTTTGTTGTTCTCCTAAAAACCCTCCTCCTAGGTGGTGCAGGAGAACCCAAGCTCTTCAAGGAACACTTCAAGGGTCAGGAGAGTGTAGGGGTTAGGAATACCTATCCATCATATCAAAGCATCAACTATGACCTTTTGAAGCCTATTATGGCATTTGGAAAGGATGAATGTAATTGGAGAATCAAAAGTCTTAGGGTCCTGATAAGGACCCTAGGACCAAAATGAAATGTAAATGGATCAATAGTGTCCCAGTGGGTCTAGATAGGTTTATATTGTTTTAATTATGTCAAATTAGGTGAATAATAAATATGTGATAGCTTTGAGAGGGTTTTTAGTTAATAAATTTCAAGTTTGGAAATTCAAATTTTTGAATTCCAATTTGGGCGGGTAAGTGAGTTTTATGAGTTTTAGCACTAATAATGTAAAATAATAAATCCCAAATGGTTTGATCAGTTGGGGAATAGTTCTATAACCAAAAAAGAAGCATTTTTATAGAGGTTGATTAGTTTTTGAAGTGACTGTATAGACTGTTACAGGAAATAGTGAAAAAAACATAGTTTTCTTACATTTTCTTGAGTCTTTTGATGATATTTTGATTTCTATTGAAGATAAGTTCCATTGGATGAAGTAGATACTTGTATTTACATTCATTTAACCTTTTGAATGCCTTGTTATATGTTAGAAATTTTTTTCTTGCATTATATTTCTGACCGTCCTCAAGGAAGTGCATATTTTCACTATTTTTTGAAGGTTTTCATGGATGTTTGATCCATTTCAAGAGGGAATGATACTATAACCTTTGAAATGGATCTCTTCTAACATTCATAATACAAAACTAATAAGCTAATGTGCAGGTAAGGAAGATTATAAGGTGTACACCGAGTTTTCACAATGCAAAGTCCCTGAGAGTAGAGATTAAAGTATAGCAGTAGAAGATATGCCTTAATGAGGGGTGTTTTTTTGAGTCGGAATAGTTGAAACATGTTGAAATAATGGTGAAAAGTCAAGGAATAGGTTTTGGAAGTGTTTGGGAGGTCAAGATCCAAGAAGTCCTAGTTTTGAGGCCATTTGGTGAGGGTTTTGTGTTTGAGGGTCTTAACAGTGTCATAGAAGACTAATACCCTTAAAATAATTGGTTTTAGAAAATTTTAAGACACTTTTTAAAGTTTCATGGTCAGGGGCTAAGTTTAGAGAGGGGTTGCTTTGAAAAAGAGGGCTAATTAGGCCTAGATTTTGAGGAAACAACAGGTTTTGGGGAATCTGATCCAAAACAAGTGCCAACAAGATTTGGGTATGTTGTGTATAAAAAAAAATACATCTAAATCAGTCATTTATTTAGGGAGTCCTTTGGGAAAGTTGAGTGAAAGTTCAAGAAATCATCGCTAGAGGCCTAGTTGGGCTAGAAGCCTAGTCAAGGTGCAAAAGTGAGTTGTGCTTAAGATAGAGGGTTGGGGATTTGTAAACATTCAAAACAAGTTTGTATGAGTATAATAAGATAAATCCAAAGGTTTGGGTCCATAAGGAAGCATATAAGTTATAGGTGAGCCATTGAGCCTTATTTCTATAAGGGTGTTTAAGGGTGCATTGTTGTGATCTTTGAAATCATTGTGTTGTTTTCCTAAAGTTCCCATCCCCTCTACATCACTAGGGAGGATATCATGATACGAGAAAAGGATAACTCTCACTTGCTAAGGGATGTTAACAATATTCAAACTCAACTCATTCTTTACCCTCCTTCACATAAAACTCAAACTAAAACCAAACCTAAACTTTTCCTTTACCCACCTATGAATAATGTATCATAGCAACCAAGTCATAATACCATTTCACATACATATAACACTCAAAAATATCTGAAATTGCAACAACCAAACACAACACCCCTACCCTTGCCTAGCCTTATCATCCCTAAGCCTATCTTACCAGGACCTCCTAGTGGAAAGGAATACAATCTTGTCAAACAACTAAATAATACTCCTACATGGGATCTTATTAGAAAGCCTCCCTTCACAATAAAAAAATGATTAAAGAAACCTTGCAAAAAGTTCCTCTCCCTTCCAATACGCAATCAAATGACATAGTAGCCATAATTCATGACATAATGCTGACATTGTTTTCCACCAACGTGAGCTCCCTCATTTGGATGTGCAAAAAAAATGAAGCTTTCATGATCATCTCTCAATACAGACAAAAATTGATTAAGATAACTCTTGTGGTTACTGACTCCACTCTTAATGTGTGTGGAGTGAACCTTCTCAATATACTAAGCATCGATAAATCACACATTTAATCTTATTCTTTATCCATAAGGAGATTTGAAAATGTAAGAAAACAACTGCTTGGTGTGATCACTTTACCTATTATAGTTGGAGTGGCCACCTTGGAAACACCAATCCATGTTATGCCTAATGATCTTACATATAATCTTCTCTTAGGGTGATCATGGATTCATGCAATGAATGGTGTGCCTTCTACCCTTCATCACAAAATGAAATACATCTACAACAACAAAGTGTACATACTTGAAGTTGACCCTCATCCAAATAGTTGTTTGAAAATTGAGCAAAACAAAGAAAATCCCTTGAACACATTAACACCAACTACACAAGTGGATCTCACATAACATAAAGAAAAAAAACAACATATTGAACAAGTCATGATGCTATTAGAAGATGATTGGGGTTCCTTGGATTTCAAACATTGTGGGTGAGTAAAAAATCATCCAAAAATATTCAAATAAGGAAAACAAAACAACAATAATTTCAACACAAAATTCAGAAAACTTTTTGAAAGCATCCACCTCAACCACTTTAGATAAAGAAGAAAACTACACAACAACCTTTGACGATGATTATCACCAACCACCACCCAATCCAAAAGCAATGAAAAATATTTATTGAAAAGGGTATGAGCTTATGAAAAAACTTGGCTATAGTGGAAAAGGATGTGGTGCTGATGAACAAGGTATTCACAACTCTATAGAGCCTAACACACAACAAACAACTTATGTTCTTGGTTATTGTCCTTTGATAGAAATAACCAAGCCTTCACTCAACATAAAAACTCTCACACAACATTCTTCTAAGCCAACTTTAATTGTAAAGCATCCTAAACTGATAACCACTAGTGGTCTTGATTGTTCTCCTTTACAAGCCATCAAACAAACAAACACATGCCTTTACTTAATGTCAATGTCATCTCACAAATTGTTCATGATTTGCATTCAATAGATTTTCCCTAATCCTATAAGAGTGAGAACAAAATATCGCAATCTAGAGAAACTTGTGTAAGTATGACATCCAATACTAAGCAAGATGTATCTTTGACGCAAAACACAAGACCACCTTCTACCATTGATCAAGCTTGTATCTTGTCGAGACTCCTCCAAGATCACTTGATCACCCTCCCTCCCAGAACTCAAAAGAAATGCTATTATAAGACTTCATTTTTCACCTATCATAGAGTTCATGGTCACTTATCTAATGTTCAAATGTAAGGCATTGAGTAGTAAAATCCAACATCTTAAGGAATTTGGTGTTCTTCCTTATGTGGGGGCACCTAATCCCTCTAATTGATATTGATTTTCACTCTAGCATGCATTTTATCAATCATATAGTCTCACCCTTGTCCTACATTTAGTGGGGGAAAGGGGTTGGTTAGCCTTGTCCTCATATGTCACTTGCCATTGCTTCTTTTGGCTAGCTGTTAACCTTTAATGAACATATAAGAGCAAGCTTGGGATGTGTACAACATTCCTTGGCTCACATGTGTCATACTACCTTTTTCATGATGTAGCTTATCAAAAACATATGACTTGGCATAGGGCTTTCCAAGTAAGCTCTCATGTTATCCTTCTACTTTAAAGCAATTGCTTATAGTACTCGTGTTCACAACCACTTTAAAGTGGGGGCATACATCACCACTCACATTTCATTATGCGATTTTCTTTTTCTTGTGATTTCCTCTTTTGAAAGCATTAGGTACAATGTTTCCCAGGATGAGAAGTTGTACTTTTCATCTCTTGGATATAACATGAGGCCTTTTTGCACTTTTCCTCTCTTGGATACATTAAGCATGATGTTCCCTAAGATGATACATTGCATGAATTAAGAAAAATCCCTTTGAACATTCCTCACACTATTTCACATTTACAATGTCTATAAGTGTCAAGCATACAAATTTTTGCTTACTTTAGAGAGCTCGAAAATCATTTTCCTTTGTGGCACCTTATTAAATTTATCAGGAGGTATAACATTGGTATGGTTGAGTGGGAATCCCATTCTGACACATGACTTTCCCCATAGCCACCTATGTGCATACCAACTAGTGTATGTTTTATCTTTTTGGACTTCTCACCTAGTGGATAGCCAAGAGTTCTACCACCCTAGAGTGATTATGCATTTCCCTTCTAGATAAACAACCTAGATCTTATCCATAACTAGTTGGACAAACAATCAAACCTTGACCCACCTTTTCACTTTTACCTTTCCCTTCTAATTCTTGCCATTGCATGATCATGTATCTTGTTTTGCTGCACCTTGTGTATGTCCTTTTGCACTCATGTTGGCTTGACTTAGGATCTTATAATCTGGGGGCTTGACTTCCTTCTCGAACTTTGTTATCCTAGACTATCTGCATTGATACAATTGAACCTCTCTTGAATGTCTACTTCAGTGTGAGTTGGAAGCAAGTTCATCCTCTCACTAAAGTGGGGGCTAAATGTACCATAGAAAAAAAATATTTCTTGCTTGACATGGGAATAATTCATGATAAATCACACTTAATAAGGCCTTGATTTAGTGTTGTGAGGCATTTTATGCATCCACACTAGGTCTTGGACCCTTGTACACTAAATAAAATGTGTTTATTGACATCTTGTGAATGTGTAATAAAGTCTTGTAAAGGAATTTCACACTTTCCTAGACTGATGGAACCATTTCCCCCTAATTCAATATTATAAAATGTATTTAAATACATCCTCACATTAATCTAGAAGGCTTGTAAAATAAACTTAACTTTAACATAGTGTTGTAATGTGTTTTACACATTCACATTAGTTCTTGTGCTTTTCTAGGTCGTGTGGACCTCATTTTAGTGTTGTAAAGTGTATTTAATCACACTTTCACATTGAATTTTCTATCCCAAGCCCTAATTACTCTTTACATCATCATTACTAGGCCCCTATTACCCCATATTGTGCATCTTGTGGCAATATTTGATGAAATACCTAACAAGGTCACCATATAAATCTTATTTCCTTACTTCCTAGCATCCTAGCTGTCAACTCATTCACAAATCTGTCATCATTAATTCATCATCTATCTTCTCTATCAAGCCAAGAAAGCTAGGGTTTCATCATTGCAAATCATCAAGTTAGCTTCCTAAGACATTCAAGGGTAGATTATTCATGTTTTACTATAGAAATTCAACATCAAACAACATGGAAAGGTAATAGTTCAATTATTGCATGCTTCATTACATTCTTTCATCATTTTGGTTTAATTATGTACAAAGGGGTTTGACCAAGGAAAACTCCCATACCCTAACATTCAACATTTCTTCTCCAAGTGTCTTTTGTGTTTGTAGATTAAGATATCTTGGAGGCTTAGAAATAATTGAAGATTGTATGTAAAAGTTATTCAAGTCATATCTTCTTTGAATAAGGAAAAATATCAACAAAAGATCACTTTCAGGCCCAAATCTGCCAGTTTTAGAACCAAACACTTGGAGGTGCATATTTAGCAGACTGAAAGCTCCAGTTTCCACCTTTGAATCTTCAAAAATTAAAAAATTTAACTCATTTTCCAAGGGTGGAAAATGAGTCCCACTTCCAATTTTTCTTTTGGTTTTCTACATTTTTGGATACCCATTTATCCAAAATGGGCATCAAAACAGTTTCACAAAACTAGGACTAATTCACCTAGAATTGTGAATGAGTCCCACCAGGGCTAAAAATTAGGATCAACAACTTTTCAAAAGTAATTTCTAGTCTCCATCAAGATCTCAAGTACACACTTTAAGTTTCATCCATTTTTGTTACAGTTTACTATTCATTTCTAGGCATTTTTGCATTACACAATGTGTTTTCCAGCAACTTGCATTTCAAAAGATTTCACTTAATAATCAATTTTTTTTCTAGTATGTTGCATTTATATCATCGTATTTAGTGATATTTACATCATGCATTCCTTGTTTTGAATGAACCACCTATATTTTCTCTATGTGATCTATCTCTTTCCATTAAGTGAAAAACCCAAATTGAGCAAAAGAAGCATAACATTCCTAATCTTAAATTCTATGGTTCAATTACATATGATTCAAATGAATCCAATTTTTTGTTACAAACTCAATCTATAGCTACTTAATCTCTACTTTTCTCTACAAATATTTCCTCTCCTCTCTTCACCCTTCTAACACACTATCTACTCATTGAATGCATACACACTATTTTTTATTCTTCACCACACACCACCTTATACATTTCATTTTATATCTTTCCATCAATCATTCTTAGAGTTTCATATGCATTTTATGTCATTCATGCTTTATTGGCCTCTTATAGGTTTTGTCACTATCTATTCAGTAATGAAGACATCCACTTTTTCCAATCAATCATCAAACATATCATTGGAGTAATTACAATTACCAATTCCATTTTTTGTGCTACAATCACATTTACCTAACTAGAAGTTTCATTTTTTTCCACCTAGCCATTTTCAAAAAAAATATTTAGATATTGGTCATTGATCTTGTTATTCACACCATGATTTGTCAATTAAAATTTAATGTTGAGATACTTGATCTAAACAATAGTTTCCATGTGTTGCCTCCTTGTGTTTTCACATTTGTCAAAGTTGGTAAATGCAAGCTTCCCATGAAATGGTAGAAATACTCCATCACTCTCATCAACCTTAATTTTCCTTTCCATTGAGAATCGAGAGTTGCTAATCTCCCTTATCTCATACTTGAAGTGCTTAGTAGAGCTTAACAAGAAAGCTTGAACACTTTAGTGTGAATCTCTTTACTCACCTATCAGAGTTCGACCATAAGCCTTACTCTTTACCCTTTACTGTCTTCACTCCATTGCAAAATATTAGTTGACATAAGCCTTTTGGATGTCACCCTTTGAGAATTCTATTTACTGCTTACCTACCATTTGGTAAGGCTTAAGCCAACCTTCTAACCCAAGATACTTGAAACCATCCTTCGCAAATGTTACTATTCATAACCATTTTGAGTGTTAGATTTTGGGGTTTCTTCATACCCCTTTCTCAATAATCAGTTAAGGCTTAAGCCATAACGTTGAAGCTCGATGCCCAACGCCTTTTCGAACTCAACTCATTCTATTTGCATTTCTTTGAGGCATTTAGTATAAGGTATTGTTGAAGCTTAATCTCTGAAACCTTTTGGACTTAGCACAATCTTCCTTCAATCAATGCACTATGATACTTCCACAATCCATAATGCTTATAATTTGGTATTTATAGATTTTTCTTGTGTTTGAGTTTTTTCATCTGAAAAAAATCAAAATCCAAAAATAACAAATTATAAATAATCTTCCTTCCTTTCTCTAAGGGATTTGGCATGAGGCATGATCAAAGCTCATAGCTTGAAGCCTAAAATCCTTTCAAACTTGACTCAAATCAACTAACACTTTTCTTCTCTAGCAAGCGGTAAGAAGTAAGGCTGAGGCCCAATGTCTAAAATTTTATCAAGCCTTGCACACTACCTCTTTTCATTCTTCTTGCAAGAGGTATAAGCTAATCTCGAAGCCCAAAGCTCAAACTTTTGCAACACTTGAAGGCTTACACTATAACTTCAAACCATCTTTCTCTTGACCTCCTTATGATGCATTTTTTGACATCAATAAGATGCTCCTTTTGACATCAATGAAAATCATATTGCGAACAATGGACCCCCTTAGGGTTAGGGCTCCATGCTAAACTATTTTTTTCCCTTAAGGAGCTACATTCCCTATTTGCAAGGATGTTTCTTAACTTAGCACGATCCTCTTTTGAACCCCCAACTGACCACTCACTAGGATCCTTCCATCTAGAAACTTCCATCATACCACAAGGATGAGTAGATTTGAAATCCTCAACCTGATTCCACCCAGCCTCTAGTAAACAATGGAAAATATCCTATAGATGAGGAAACATGGTCATGATAGGAGAAAAACCATCTCAAGAGTCAAACCAAAAGAGAGCATTTGATTTCTTGTTGCAAATCCAAAATAGACAATCCTTGATCAACATAGCTCATTTCTTAAGAGTTCCCCAAATCATAAATCCCTTACCTAAAAGTCAAAATCGAGGAACCTCCTCCTTCACCACCCCTTTTAGATACTTTTTAGAAATAATCCTCGCCCAAACTTGGCTTTGTTCAGTGCACCATCTCTATTATAAGTTGGAAAAGAGAGACAAACTAGACATACTCACCTATCACAACCCAAGACCCCCTAGTTGTTTCGGTCTACAAATAGTCTTCCAATTCACATGACTCCATTTTGAGGATGCCAAGCTACAAGCCCAAAGAAATTTCCTTTTGAGAGAATCTAGTTCCCTAATAAAGCTTGAAGGAGCAACTTGTAACATATACATGTAATTGAGGAGATCTACCACCACTAACTTGATAGGGACAAGGTGATATTGAGGTAAATAGTTTAAAAAGGTCTTTTTGAAGTAATGAATGATGATATCTCTCATATAAATAAAACAATAATGGATTATGTAGTCAAGATAAAGAGTTTGATTACAAAATATGATAGAGAGATGAAACATAAATGTTGAGATAAAGAAAATGAGAAATATACATGGTGAGTAGAAATTCAATTAGAACCCCTCTCAAAATGTTTTAGGAGAGGGAATGAATAAATTTTGTATTACATTCAATAAGTATAAATTCAAGGAAGAGGAAGATGATCTCATTCAAGAGTTGTTAAATAATGGATAAACAATTTTCATCATCATTTTTGAGAAACTTTTGCACACTGCTAAAATACATATTATGAATTTAGATCTAGATATAAGTGGAACTAAATATTGGAATACTTGTAATGATTTGTGGAGATTTTGAGCCCTGCCAAAATATTTGATGTTTTGGAAAATCTTGGTTTAAATATATAAAAGTAGTGATATGCATTATTACAATTGACTATATGGAAGTATTGAAGCCTAAATAGAGGATTGGTACTAAAATTTGGTCAACGATTGGGATATTTGACCAATTGAAAGAATACTCAAAATTTTGGGAGATCAATGAGCAACTACCACTAATAAAGTTTTCCCTAGGAATTCAAGAAGATTATGTTTTTCTAGCTATTGCTAATAGGCCACATGGAAGAAATTTCTACTTGTCATGTGTCAAATTTGATATAGTTGATTTCCTTTTAATTTTAAAAAAAAATTGAAACCAATGCAAGGCCTTGAATCTATAAAAGGCCATGGATCACTTCATTTTAAAAGATAAAAGTTGTTAAAGTTGTGGAACTAGATTTGGAGAATTGTCAATCTTGCTTTCACGTCATGCTTTCTATTCATATTCAATAAACACTTGTACATCTTGTAAATATTTTAAAGTTGAATTTGATTCAAAATTTATTCCTATTTGTAAATCCTACATGGCTGTAATATGTTCATTGGTGAAATAATCAATTTTTTGTTGAAAACTTGAATGCATTTGAAGATATTTTACTTGCGAATGGTTATTTTCTTCAAACTTTAGCATTGTTATGTATGTAGTTATGAGGAATTTTGCTAAAGTATTGATAATTTCTGCTTCAGTTTACATTTCTTTCAATTTGTGTTTGTTCAATATTTGAAAAAGCTTAACTTTCTTAATCTTTTGTTTTCCTTCCCCAATCTTTTGTTTTTTCTTTATTAGAGGTTCATGATGAATTAGTCCCTTTGTGAAAATAGTAAAGTACAACAAATCCTAAGTGAACCAAGAATGTTGAGACCCGACATTTATGAGCCTTGGGATAAGTAATTCTTAACTAAATTATTAATCTTTCAAGAAAGACAAGTTTTTTTGTTGAATTCTATTAATGTTTGATGTGTGAGTATCATCACCATTAGCAAAAAGATGTTAAGAAATTTAATTAGTTAAAAAATATATTATTTTACTTTAAAACTATTTAACAATTATTTTATTTTACTTAAATTTTGTACTTAATTTTTATTTAAAGAACTATTTTTATTTACTTAAAAGTTATTTTGTTTTACTTTACAACTATTTAAGAATTAATTTATTTTAATTAATATTATTGAAAAAATACTTTAAATAAAAGCCAAGTCTATATTTTTAACATAGTTACAACATGACAATCCATTATAAAATGTCTCTCAACATTCTCAAAAGAGTTGTTAGTGTGGAATGGATAAAATCATATAAATATGTTAGAAAATAAAATCACATTATAAATAGAATGAAGATAGATTGTTTAGCTTTGTGATCAATGAGTGAATGACAATTAATAATGTCTTAGATAATCATTGTAAGTATTCTAATTAGGATATTGTTCGATACCTTATGCCAAATAGAGTTTGTTACTCTAGATCATAGTTGCAATTGCCAACTTGTTATATCTCAATAAATTTTGACTCTAAAAATATTTGATTCCTCTTATAAATATTTTCAAAATTTTAATGACTAGATTAGAGATATTATTTCATATATGCTCCCGCAATAAGTTTGGAATGCCAAGTTAGCAGCGCACAAATACCTTGAAAAGAAGCATCCTTAAAACATACATATGAATTCCAAAATGATTGCTAGATCATTCATATGTATTAGACTAACTATATCATCATACGAAGTAGATTCTTCATGACTCTTCTCTTTCAATACATGTAGATATGTATTCAAGTGTCATTAGAATTATCATCAACATAAATACAAATGGACGTTTCTTATAGATAAAGATAACATCATATTATGAATGTTTATGCATACTTAACTGGGGATCAAACTATAAGAGGCCAAGAGCTCAATTTTTTATTTTGATTGTATATTTAAACAAATCAAGATTGAAACTGCAAAGATGA
Organism: Sequoia sempervirens; assembly: GCA_007258455.2. Lineage (NCBI taxonomy): Eukaryota > Viridiplantae > Streptophyta > Pinopsida > Cupressales > Cupressaceae > Sequoia > Sequoia sempervirens. The sequence continues at coordinate 13,008,709 of VDFB02379711.1, forward strand.
CCTACCATGTCCTGAATTTAATCACTGGATTGGATTAGTATTAGACGTAATGAAGTATGATAGGATTATTGATCACAATAATACTATCATTTGATTGAATAAGATGTGCTCAAATATTCAACAGAATGGCGTTCATATCACGCAAACCTGCTATTATTGTCCGTGTGAACGATAGAAGAAGAAAACATGAGCCAAAGGACGATAGGAAACGAATCATCTAAGCCTGTGTCAAAAGTCTCCATTTTAATGGTGTTACTATTCTCTAAAGTGCAACACCCAACCATGTTCTCTCTTTCTCTCTTTTCCGTGTTTATTACCTTTGCAAGCTACGACGACTGACTTTTGCAACTTGCAAGACCTAAAATCTTAGTACGATGACTTTAGAAGAGCCGTAATTCCATTATTTTCTCTCTTTGCTGTGAACGGAACTTTTATAGTAGTTATTATTTTCTAGGCTACGACGACTGACTCGTTTTACTGGACGTGTCTGCCGTGCAATTTTGTTATATTAGTGAACGTACGACCGTTGACATTCATATGTAAATATGTAATTTAACATTGCAGGTCATTTAGCATACTTGGAAGTATGTGTGAACTGAGTTTATACGTGACTTAAAACGTCCGCTGCACGGGAGAGAGACCAAAACCATCAATACCGCACTAGGCGAGTGTGAACATTCCTCAATAAAATATCATATTTGACTACAAGCATAAAATAATAAAACAACCACTTTCACACACAACCCTCTTTTTAAATTTATTATTGAGGGGCATCTTTATGAGTTTTTCATCTTGAATTCTTCATGTGTTTATGTTAGCATTTAAAAAATTATAAATCTTGTATTTATTTATATTTGTTGAATCTACTTGATTCTATATATCTAATCTTTCTTCCTAAATTTTTCCATTGCTTTTGGGTGTTTAAATATATATATTTTTAAGATTACTTTTTTTTTTGTTTTAATAATTTCATTTTACATTATTATGTTTTATTGATTTATCGTTTTATTATTTTAATCCACCATTAGATTAGTTCTAATGTTTATATATTATATATATTTCAGATTTTATTTAGAACTGGCATTCTTATATAAACTTTTATTGTACATTATTTTTATACCATACCATCTACTTAGAGTTGTGAGCAATAATTAAATAATCTTGTGAAATCTACTTTTGTACACTTAGATAGAGCTCCATTGTGACATTCTAGATCCTCATGACCCTCTATCTCCATCATCAATCCACTCTTCTTGTTGACACCAAAAACTATGTACCCCACATTCTTAGATAATACACTCAATATCTAGACTCAAAAATGTATGTTGAACTAGATAATGAGGTAGGACTCATGATTAGGCTATAGTAATCTAGAGGAAAGTTAATAAGAGCGAGCTACTCCTTTACACATTTTCCTTTGCAAGACCAAGGAGGTGATCCTAAAGATTATTAACATAAAAAATTAAACAAAGATGAATATGAAATATATTTCCTCACTAAGCCATACCCTTTGTACAAGTAAACTCCTTAGAATTTTCATTAAGCACAACTTATACTAGATACTAATTATAAGAGCTACGTATCTCTAATAAGTAGATAAAAAATGGATTACGATTGAAATAATGATAGAAAATAGATTTGCATTCCTTAGATTATTACCATTAAGATTTTTTGATAGCATATGCAGTTTGGAATCCAATATACATAAATCTGTCAAGGTATATTAAATGGTATCTCACAAAAGATTTAGCATAGTTTGTATTGTTGAACTATCCATACTATTAGGACCTACTCTATCCTAAATTTTCAAAGGGGGCACAAGGGATATTATTTAAATAAAATTATTTTGATGATATTATAATTTATGTTGGGAAATTATGTCTCAACCTTCCAATTGCATAAGGATTACTGTTGATAGGTAAGCATGGGGAGGTGTAGGGGGTACCCTTGCGAGGTCCAAGGGTTATGTGCCCTGGTGGGGGTCTAGGGGCAATGCCCTTGAAAGCCACATTTTATGTGTATTTCATTATTACAAATATGCACCATTCATCACTAGGTCTCAGATTTGACGGTAGATATTTTATTGTCTTGAATTCCCTTAAAATTCAACCCTATTTTATGATGACAATGTACTACAACTGTGTATTGTGATATAGTCTAAGAGTCTAATAGTGGTTGTGTTGCCTCTGGATCTTTGGTTGGCGATACTCCTATGAGAAGATTTATCTACAAGTATATTGCCATCTTCATGATTTTTAAATTATATATTGGGTGGCTTTTGAAGTGTGGGGTTTTTCTCCCAAAATGGTTTGCCCTACATGAATCATTGTGTTGCGGTATGCATGATAGTTATATATATTTATGTTTATGTTTCTATAACTATTGTAAAGATTTATAATTTTTTGCATTATACTCCTCTCAAGATTAGTGTAGGAAGTTGTACTACTACCTTAACTTCCTTACAAGTGGTATCAGAGCTTGATCACCTTTGGTTTCAGTAGTGGGTTGTTGTGTTTTTTGAACTAATCTAGATTTGAGTGGTAGCTTGTGTAGAAGATACTTTGTGATCTTGTTGTAGGAATTTTTAGATGGAAAGTTCATCTAGGAGAATAGAGGTGGATAAGTGAAAAAAATTGTGACACAAAAATGGCTCTTCAGATGCCACTTTTTTTTTGAAATCAAGAAAGTCTGATGTTCATGAGAAAATGAAGATAGCTATGCTCAAAATTTGAAGATACAATAAGAACAAGAGTTGTAGTGTTCTAAATATACTTTCTCAACCAATATTTTTGTAAAAATAGTGGAGATTAAGTTTTTGAAAAAGGGGGATCACACAAAGTGGTCTTTTTTTTAATCAAATAAATAGCATATGTTTGTTGTTCTCCCCCTAAAACATTAACTTTTTTGGAATTTCAAAAATCGCTTCAATGAGAAATTAGTTAACACCATGTAGTTTATGATTGTTTTTTGACTAATTTTTTAATGAATATATAATATTTTACTAATTTTTGAAGTGGGAACATCCTAGAAAGCAAAAATTTGAGAGTGCTCCCCCTCAAAAATTTTGAAAACTAATTGAAAATAATTTTTTTCAATACATGTAGAATGGAGTCTAGTTTCAAAAAATGTAATTTGCTTCAAAATTTGATGAATGAGCAAAAACTATACCCAAAGTTAGAGATGAAAATGTTAACATAATAAAAACATGTAAAAACATTATATGGTTAGGTAGCTAAGAGAATGCCTAACATCATCATAGAATTTTTATAAATTTGCATTAAAACATGTCAAAACATAATCGAGAACACAACCAAAAAATATGTGAAATTTAGTTACCCTTTTAAAAAATCACATCCGTGGCATGAAATGATTGTCCAACCCTTTGCGTTGGTATTTTCCAATCCAATACATTTAGAGGGTGCTAAATTTGGTGAGAACCAAATTTGATGAGTTTGAAATATAAAGGCTAAAGCCAACTTCTCTTTCTCTTTGTTTCTCTTTCCTCCACTTTGATAAGGCTTAGATTTTACAATTTTTGATAAATGATGGCATAGACACCTAAATTTGGACACCTAACTTTGTCCAAATTTATCCCTTTTCATCAAAATATCCTCTTATTTGCATTAATTAAGTAATATTTCTATTATTTAATTAATACCCTTGAATTCATCTAAATCCTTAAGGTATTAAGTTAAATAATTAAATACCTTGCCCTTTATTCCTTTCTTCAAGGAATTAAATAAATAATCCATTTATTTAATTCCCTTTTTCTCTCATCCACTCACCTAATCCTAATCCATTCCTTAATCCCATTATTAGGGATGTGCACATTCCTAATCCATGATTAGGATGTGTCACATCCTTCAAATTTTGCAAGTTGGTTACTAATATCTCTTAGCCACCTAGCCCTCCTCTAAGCCTTCATCAACATGTTTAATCACCCCCTTTAGTCAACTCTTCCCATCCTCCAAGGAATTTTTAATTCCCTTTTTATCTTCCCAAGGTCCTTTTTGTCTTCCCAAGGATTCCCCTCTTCCCCATGAGGATCTTTGACAAGTCACATCACGCACATGGGTCAAAGTCCTACTTTTTGGGAACCTTGTCTTATCCATATGATACTCCCAATCATTTGAATTTAAAATTCACATTTATTATCCCAACCACTTCTCTCTTCCCCATGATGATGTGTGAGGAACTCTAAATTTTTTCACATGTCAACATCATTCCCACTTGGGGACAAGAACCTTTTTATGAAAATATTCTCCCATTCCAAGGTACTTGCAAGTACCTCCACCTCACTTGTACCCTCTCCACCTCACATGCCCTTATTGTCATCTCATTTCCACACAACAAGATGTGAGGGCTTGTGAGTCCTCAAATCACCATACCCTCCATCTTGACCATTGAATTCTCTAGAGAATTCACCCCTAAATATAGAGGATTTCTCCTCTCATTCACATTATACATTCAATTCACATTCACACTTCAAGCTCTCCAACTCTCAAGTTTATGTAATCTCATACTCTCATCCTCCATTGTTGAATCCTCAAGCTCACATTTTCATTCACTTTGCTCATCCACTCAAATACCCACATCACTCATTTGAATCCTCATCACATCTAGATCATTTTGCATGCACTTTCGTCATATTTACCATCAAGGAGCACACATTCAAGCTACATCCAAGGGCCAACCAAGAAGATCAACTCAAGCAAAGGTATAATCACTCGTGTAACTTTCTTTTTTTTTAGTTTAACTTAGGCTAATCTTGAAGTGGTCTTGTGTTCATTACAATTGCATTTTTAGTTTTTATTGCATATTTAAAGTAGAGAAACACTTTCACACATTTCTTGCACACATTTCAAGCTTTGCATCTATCAAGTTCAAGTAATCTCCAACTCTTATTTTGGCATGTCTTAGAGCATCTCTACGTTACATATCCATCATCGTTTTCTTGATCCAAATCTTCTTAACTACATTTTAGAGGTTATTATCTAAAATGACCTAGGTGTCTAAATCTGATCATCATCCTACACATTAGTCATTAACTTTGACCCAATCAATCCACTTCCATCTCAAGATGGATTTAGCATCACAAGTCACCATCCTCAGCCCAATCAATCCATTTCCATTGTGAGGTGGATTCAATGTTGTAATCATCTATCCATCAATCCAATCAATCAACACCTTAATTCACCTAGGTTGATCTTTGAACTTGGTTTTGAATCCCTTTCATCATCCTATTTAATCCATTATGTAATCTAATCAATCATCTCATCAATCGATCTTATCCAATCTAATCCCATCACATCCTCTGATCCAACACTAATATGAGCTTCAATCCAATCCTAATATGAGCTTTAATCCAATCCTAATCTGAGCTTGACCTCAATCCCAATCTGAGCTTTTGTCCATTTCCATCCATGATCTTCTAATATTGTAACAAATCTTAAGATCCCTTCTTCCATCTTCTTTAAATCTATCTAATTTACCTCTTCATCATCTTTTCCTTCTAATCATCCATTCCCATATTTTCAATCCATATCCATCCCATCTAACATCATGAACCCTTATCCTCGATCAACACAACCAAAAGTAGTAGTCAAGGGAAACCCTAATTACATTGACGATGATAACGAGAGTCTTTTTGATCAAGATGTATATGAAATAGATCCCCTTGATGCTATCATTTCTAGTAATATTTCCCCAACCGCTTTCCAACATCCAATCACCCCTCCAAGCTATCTTGTTACATCTTCTTCTACACCTAATAACACTCCTTATGCTACCTTTGACAAGGGATATTCATTATCTTCCTTGATCACATCTCAACCATATCCTTCCTCTACATCATTGTCTTATCCAACACCCACATCCTCTTATCCCAATCTATCATCCCAATCTTCCCATCCTACTCTAGCATCCCAATACTCCTATTACAATCCCCCATCCATATCCCCCTATCCTAATCTTTCTTACTAGTCTACCCATCCATATCCTACATCCACACCTTTTTATCTTAATCCTACACCCCCATCAACCTATCCTAATCCAACATCCAAATCTTCCTATCTTAATCCACCACCCACATCCTCCTATATCAGTCCACCATCTCAATATTCCAATCCTCATCCACTATCCCAATACCTTTATTACAATCCACCATCCACATCCTCTTGTCCTAATACACCACCCATATGCTCTTTTCCTAATCCATCGTCCATGTCCTCCTATCCTAATTCACTATCCCAATATCCCTACCTTAACCCTCCATCTAGTCTCGACCCCCCACTAATCCTAATCCTCCACCTACTCTTAATCTTCCATCCAATCCCATTCCTCCATCTAATCCTAATCCACCAATCCATAATCCTAGTCCTCCACCCATCCATACTCCTTCATCCACTCCTTCCATGCCATTTAAGCCTAGAATATGCATGATTCTCACTCAAGAAGTTCTCTAAGGACTCATGACAAAGAAGATATCCCCAGTTTCACATCTTGAAATTGAGGAACCATGCCATCCCAATCCATCATCCACGATCACTAGTGAGGAGACCCTTCTTCATACCACACCTATCATTTATAATACCACCCTTAACACCACTCAAACTGTTAAAACCATCACACCCACTGAATCCATTGAACCCCCATCTCCTTCTCTAAGAATCATCAAACCCATAAGATAACCAACTCCAATCCACTCTTCCTACTCCTAGATTCACCTAATCTATCAAAAACATGCAAATCCAACCCACTCCTCCAATTCCTAGTATCACTGAAATCTATTCCCATGAACTTCATGAATACTCCATCCTTCCATCTCCCCCACTTGAGGAGCCCCTCCAACACTCCATTATCATGCCACCCACATGAGAAAAGTCATGCCAAGAGCTTGATCGAAAGCATACCATGTCCCCTCCTCCACATCAAGATCCTACCATCCCATCTATTTCACCTCAAGATCATAGTCCCCCACCCATTCCATCTTATGACCCCCTTGTCACTCAAGATAAAATTTCTCCATCTCATGAACCCTTAACACCACTGCCACAAATCCAAATCCTATCATGACACCTAATCCCTCTCTTGATACCTTATCGCTCACTCCTCTCGATCAAGATATTGTTACCCCATCATCTCCATCTCATGATCCTCCATCGCAACCTAGCCCTACCATCCCAAAACCATGTTTATATCCCCTTCATACTCTTACATTCATCCATGGTGATCTCCTTGCAAAAGAAAAATAAAGTGTGTATACCATCTATTCTCCTTTTCTTAATGATGGACTCGCATCATTCTTCTAGAATAATAAAAATCCTATCATGGATTGAATGCTCAAGAGCATGAACTATCAAGGAAAAGGATTAGGCCTTTATAAGAAAGGTATTTTAGAGCCCCTTTAGATCAAAGAACACTCCTATACACAAGGTCTTGGATGTATTTCTCATAAATCAGAATCCAAGAATGTTGGTACAACCTCCACATACCCTCAATGATCCTCTTATAGAAGAATAAGAGGCTCCTCCCATCACTCCACTAGATCGTTTGCCACCATCCCCCCTCCATTGTATCACCTCAAAACAACCATCCATATTCCTCCATCTTCCAAATCCATTTTGGGTCTGTATGTTCCTCAAAACACCATCTCCCATCCTTCATCTACTCCATCTATTTTGGGTCCTTATGGCCCTCCATCCACCATCACATATCCCCCAGGCCCTAAGTCCATTTTGGACCCTTATACCCCAAAGTCATCTCCTCCATCTCATCCTATTCATGCTTTCATCCATCCATCACCTATCCTTGTCACCCATCATACACATCCCACTCTCATGCTCCCCAATCAAGATCAATAAAGGCACATACCTACACATCCTCCATCCACATATCATCCCCAAAATCATACCTCCATCACTTCATTTATATTTCCTCCACATCATCCATCCGTTCACACCCATCCCATTGATCTTAAAAGAACTTTGGATGCCAAAGTAAACATGCATAAATATAAACATCCACATGAATCTAAAGATCCCCATGTCCCCTCTAAAAGACATGGAAAAGGAAAGAAAAATCAAATCCAAAATCCAAATAAAACCCATTGGATGCAACAACCCACCAAAGCAAAATAAAAAACATGTGGATCCTAAAGAAAAAAGATGCAATTCCTTCAAATGAAACATCCATAACAACATCCAAATTTGCTAATACAAAATCTAACTATACACTTCCTTCATCTCCTAGACCTATTTTGGGTCCTTATATCCCAAAATTTTCTATTCCATCTCCTCCATTGTCCCCACATCATCCAACCATTAATCCTCCTCTCCTTTCACATCCCCCACCACATGTGCCAATGATAGTCCTGAAAACATCTCCCCATCACACATCTACTCCATCATTCCATCCATACACTTGGGTATGTGCAGGATCATGATGGGCCAAGAAGTGACAATATAGTGGGTATTTGTAGGGTATGTGGCTAACAACTTTTTTTTAACCCAAAATTGATGAAATGAAAAGGGTTTTTAAAGTAGATTCTCAGCTTTCCACCAATATAAATTATGATTTACTTTGAATTTAATAAATAATAATTATTCATTTTCTATTTGAATTATGACTAAAGTCCTAATTGACAGGATGATTGAAAAAAATCTATAGCTTTCAAACAATATCACATTTTTGCAATCTAAAAAATGCATCACATTCTATGCTTCACATACTATAGGATAAAAAGAAAAATTGAATTTCATAAATTTTTGACCAAGTTAAGGTGGTCAAACATATGAGTTTTTATATTTTTTTAAAGTTGTAATAAAAATTCATAATTGATTATTTACTTGGAAAAAAATACAAAAAAATATGCATCACATCCAGACATGAGTCCTCTACTTATGTCTAAAATATTATAAAAAAATATTATCATTTTATTGTGGTTAGGGTGGTCAGACAGACACCTACTTCTTATTTTTTCCCTAAAATTTAAGTACTACTACATTGAAATTTCAAATTTTCACCAAATAGTTAAAAAAAAAAAAACTAGTAGTTTAGAAACTACATTTAATTTGCTATAGATTCTATTCTTACATATTTTTGAAATAATATAGATAACTTATTCAAATTTTTATGTCAAGTTGCCTAACTCTGATTTTTTAAATTTTTTTGCCACTTAAAGGCTTGTTCTTTCCATGATGATCCTGCACATACCCACTTTCTAATGTCCCATCAAATATCCCACATATCTTCCCCATCAAATCCCTTTAATCCATTATCTTGCATAATCCATTTATGCTAATAAGGTTGTACCAACATCCCATAGTCACTTCACACATGGGCTCTTATTACCTAGTCCGAAACTTGACAATTGAGTCCATCTATGCCTTTATCGCATGTCTTCCACATCTGCTCATCCACATTCTTTTCCATCTCCATCCACATATTATCCAAAAAAAACAAAAACAAAAATAGAAAAATATGTCAAAAAAAAAAAGTAAAGAGAAATGCTTCATCCAATGGCAAAAACTTGGAAAACAAGTGTCATGGATAAGTACCATGATGAAAACTTGGTAAATAGGCATCATGTGTAAATGCCCCATCTAGTTTTCTTTTACACTTGGGGGAAACTACATCCCCTACACCCATCTCTTCCATCCCACCTATCTTACACACCCTTCTTGTCATATCCTATTTATCTTGATCCCTCCATCCTTCTTGTGATCTTTATATAGCTAGGGGAAAATGTATACACATGCTTTGGACACCTCTTGGCATACATTCCCATCACCTATACATTATCTTAATACTTATCCACATACATCTATCTTCTTTTTCCATCCATCATGCTACCATCAATCTCCTTTCCTTATCCATGCATAATATCCATATCCATCTCACTCCCTTATTTTCCCATCCTTCTATTTTCCATCCTTCCTACCTTATCATGCATGACATATCTAGAGTATGGCCTCTGCTTCTTTGTGACATAGTCCTTGGAGACATCATTTATCCATCATAGCATCCTCTTCATCTCCCCATCCTTATCTTCCTATCCATCTCTCAATTGCATCATTTTCATCCCCTATCCATTCCTCCCCATTCTCATCCCATCTCATAATCCCTTGTCATAGGTATCTAGCTATAGCCCACCCCTTCATGCACACCTAATGCCATTTTCATCACCCCCATTTCTCTTGCACATCTTTCCAATCTTCCATCACTTCTTATCACTCATCTCTCCATCATGTCAATTTCCCCATTCATCTTTTCATGATTTGGATAACTATCCCATCCCTGAGCTTTACCTGATCCACATCTTATTCATATCATCACCATCCTATCCAATAGGTCTATCTTGTCTTATCATACCGGTCCCATGATTTTATCCACTTATCATCGGTTATCACATCATCCCTTATCCATCATTTGTCTTTGGCCTTTCTTTGAACTATATTTCCCTTGCACTTTCATGTAGGCAAGGTTGACCATTTGATCTGCCCCTAGGGCTCTATTTTTTGTCATGTCTTTCATCCTCCATCATTGGTATTCATCGTCCTCTTTCCACTTTTATCCATGGTATTTTATTGAACTATGAGGGCTCTGCACTTTCATGTAGGTAAGGCTAATCTTCGATTGGCCCCCAAGTCCCTAGGTTTGTAGGGTGTGTTAGTCTGGTGTCTGGTGTCTTGTGCCATCAAGTGTGTCCATATCTAGTTGGTTCTTAACAAACGAGATCCTCTAGTATCGAGAGATTTGATTGGTATTGAATATCCTACGTCATGTGGGTCATCTTAGTTTAGTTTCCATCTTTGGTCTCAACAAAATGCATCCTTTCTAACATACCTCATCAACCCCATCCATCCTCTTGATCCTATGGAAAAGGACATTTGAAATTGATTGTGATCTTTTGATGCTTTTGGATTTTTCTCTCATTTGAGCTCCATATAATGCCTCATCTTGGTTGCCTTGATCCATCATATAATGGTGTGCTTTGACCGGTAAACATAGGGATAGATCATGATATTTTGTTTGTTTGTGTCTTCTTGGTTGTCCCATGTAGTATCCACCAAGGTCCTTGTGATCTTGTGTTATGCTGGGGCATCCTACGTGCTTGTGATTATCCCAATACAAGGCCCGACCAAGGTCATCATGACTTTGGGGTGTTGGGATAGCCTCTTTGTTTGGTGTGTTTTTTTTATGCATCATACATGAATCTGCCTTGGTCCTTCATACTTTGGTGTATCGTGTCTTTTGCTATAGCAAAAATTAGTGCTCCAAAAATGGAAAATTGCATTAGGATTGCATTTCATTCATCCTTCATCACTTTCCTCACCTCTCTATTCTATCCATTTTTCATCCCTTCACTTTCTCCAGCCCTCATCCTCTCATTATATCTTCAATCTTTAGAATAATATAGATGTTGGAAATGTATGTCTCAATCATCACATGCCGAAACCTCTTTAGGAGACAAGTTGGTGTGACAACTCTTATGTCTGGTTGAAAAGCAGTTTGGAACATCATGTTTTGTATAGGTCATTGTGACCTAGCTTTAGTCTCACTGAACGGTTACACTTTGGAGCCTATCACTATGACAAGAAGTATTTAGCGTGACCTCTTATCGCATGGAGATCTTTGGCCGATAGGCCATTCATATCAGGCGTCAGGGAGACCCATCACAACCATGGGCTTTGGGATAACCTATAGCGGCTCAGTGAGAAGTCCCAGCAAATAGCCAATGTCTCACCAATAGTGTAATACTTGGGTTCATCGAAGTAACAATGTTTATTTCGGTATGAGCTCTCAGTGATGTGTTAAAGTCTCACTAACAGCGTTTGGTTTTGAGTCATCAGGGAAACTCTTGCTGGAAGGAATACTATTGGTAAGAAGTCTTACAGATGAGGGTTGTTACACTAACTGTATTCCTTCAGGGTAACTCAAAAGGTCCTAGGAAGACGTCTCAACGAACGTTCAAGGTCTCACCGATGGAAACACATATGGAGTCTTCATGGTAACATAAGAGATCTTAGAGTGAAGTCTTAATGAAAGACATATGTCTTGGTGACTGTTAATGGCTTTAGGGTAACATTTGTGATCTCGATGAAACCTCTTAGCGATAGACAAGAGTCTTGTTGACTACTATTTGGTGCTCGGTATGTCTGGGGGTTTCAGAGTAACTTTGATGATTCAGTATGATCTCCTAGCGAAAGTAGTTATGTTTTGCTGATTGTTGAATGCTTTGAAGTAACCCCAAATGAATTGATATATGTGTGTACCTTGGAATTTTACCCTTCTCTAATGTGCAAAATAACTAAAAATGCGAATGATAAAAGACACTTCAAGATTAGCCTAAAGAGTGATAAAACAAGAAGGAAAATAGATAAAATGAGATGCAAATGATTATACCTTCCTTGCTGTTGAAGACTCCTTGGTTGGCCCTTGATTTTGATATATTTATGTGCTCCTTGGATGGCTTGCGATGTAGCTAGATGCAAGATTGAAAGTGCAAAATGATCAAAGTGGATGGCTAAATGATAACAAGTCCTTGAGAATACAAATTGGCAGCATAAGGTTACTCAAATCAAAAGTGTTGAAAATTCCCTTGAGGAGAGGGTATTTATAAAAGAATTTGAATTCTTAAAAGAATTCAATGGTTGAGATGCATCCAACAAGGTCAAGATGAAAGGCTATGGTGGATTAAGAACCTACAAGCCCTCACATATTGACATGTGGATGGTGAAGTGGCCAAGAGAAGATGAGGTGTAAGTGAGGTGTCAAAAAGGTATATGAGGTGGAGGAAGGACAAGTACCTTCCAAGCACCTTGGAGAGTGAAAAGATTTCCTCAAAAAAGTATTTCTTGTCTCCAACTGAGAGTGAAAGGGACATTTGAGGAATTTTGGAATTGTTCAAAAATTTATATGGGAAAAGAAGAGGTGGTTGAAAATATAAATTTGAATTAAAAATTCACATTCTTAGGAGAATCTAAAGGATAAAAGGTGAGCTCCAAAAAGGTGGAACTTGGTCACATGTGGAAGATGTGACAAGTCCAAGGTTCTAGAAGCCTTAGGATCTAGGATAAATAAATGTGAATTAAAAATTCACATAGGAAAGAGGGTCAATGCTAAAAGGAGGTAAATGCAAAGGTTGGCTAAAAAGTGGTGCTAAATATGGCTAATGATCTTGGTTAAGGTTGTGCAAATATTGGATTAGGCTAATTAATGGAAGATTAGAGGCAAGTGGCAAATGTAGGAGGATGTGAAATTAATCTTTGATTAAAAGGATGCACATCATAATCATGAATTAATTAAATTAATTCAAATTAGAGCAAGATCATGCAGAATGTGACAAGGAGAGAGAAAATGAAGAATTTTAAATTGATTTTAAATCAAAAGGGGAAAAATGACTAAATTAAATAAATTAGTGTATTTATTTAATTTAAAGAGGAAGAAGGTGAAAGATAAAGCATTTAATTATTAAATCAAATACTTTACATATATGAGATAAATGGTGTAATATTAATTTAATAAATTAATATTTAATATGATAGACGAAAAGGGAGTAAATTTAATCATATGGGAGTGATTAAATTTAGATGTCTACATTTTGCCCCTCTTCAAAATATTGTTAGGATAACAGTGTTTCGAAGAAAAATAAAATGAAAATGAGGGAGGAAATAATAGATGGTGATGCCCCTAGCGTGGAAAAGGTTAATGATGCCCCAATGACCAGGCTGAAGGCATGGAGGAATGGTAGGAGGGTATGCCCCCTCGAGAGGGCGGTTGGGGGAGGAAAAAGGGGGTCCCCGGACGACATCTCCATAGGAAGAAAATAAGGACACCATTGGATAGAGCTCAAAAAACCAAGTAATTTTGGTGTTTGAACGGAGGTGATCCGACACACGGTTTGCAAATGGTAGCCTCAGGAAGTTAGGGATTAGTTGGAGGAAGAAAAAGTTAAAAGAAAAAGTAAAAAATACCTTTTTAGAAGAATGGGTTAAAAAGGTAATTTAAAAATTACCTTAGTCATTTTCACCGTAGCAATTGAGGGAAGAGAGTAGAGGAGTGAAAGTGGATGAAGAGGAATGATGCTGACAGACAATGATACAGCGATTGTATACCAGGCAGACGAGGTGCGTGCATTATACAGCGGGGGCGCGGGCGGACAACATGTGAGTGATAAAAAAACTCGTTTAATTTTTGCATTTTTTTACATGTTATTCGATGGATTTTGAAAAGTTGAAAACATGAGTTTTGTTAAATAGGAAAATTAAAAAACTGGGTCGGGATTAGATTAGAAAAAAAAGTAAAAATTAGTGGAAAATCAGAGGGGGAAAAAAAAAGAAGCTGGGGCAGGGTGTAGCCGCCCCTACTTAGGGCGCTGCTGCCATGGCTTAGGGCGGAGCCACCCCGACTGAGGGCAGTGCCACTCGGCTGCGGCAGGGGTGCCTCGGCCGAGGGGCCGTGCCACCCCAGCCGGGGGTAGAGCTGCCCCGCTGCGGCAGGGCAGTGTCGCCCCGCTGTGGCGGGGCGATTCTGCCCCGGCCAGGGGCGGTCCTGCCCAGCCGCGACTGGGCACAACCACCATAGTCGGGGGCAGTTTTTCCCTGCTACAACAGGGTGGTGCCGCCCGACTGCGGATGGGGGTGGACCCGCCCCGGCCGGGGGCAAAGCTGCCCTGCTGCGGTGGGGTGGTGCCACCCTGCTACAGCCGAGCGAGGCCACCTGGTCAGAGGGCAGAGCCGCCCCAGCAGTGGGCAAAACCAACCCAATGGGAGGGGCAAGAAAAGAAGAATGCAAGGTGTAAGAGAAAGGATGAAGATAAAAAGAAAGATGAGAAAATGGAATAATGAGAAAGTTTTCATGCATATAGAGTTTCGAGTGGATACGAGTGTATGAGCAATGGTCAGAGGTGATGGCGGCATCAATAGCAGTAATGAATAGGGAGGATCAGGTGGCATTAGATCATGTAGGATTAGGTCACTATGTTCAATTTCCAATGGTCAGAGCACATCCGGTGATGCTGATAGTGTTGATAGAGAGATGGAGCTCAAAGACATCCACTTTTTATTTCCCTATAGGAGAGATGACCATGACGTTGGAGGATGTGTGGCACATCCTTAGGCTACCGATAGCTAGCTGGTTAGTGAGGGAGATGGTGTCCACAGGGGCGGAGTTACAGGAGACCATGAGGGTTTTGTTTGGTCACGTGGAGCTGCCCCTGGTGAAGGGGCAGTTGGATTTGGACTAGTGTTTGTCAGTGGGAATGCCAGCCTTACCATTGCTCCTATGTGGCCTGATTAGTGGGATACTGTTGCCATATCAGAGCAGATGTTTATGTAGCCTGCGGTATATGGAGGTGATCTGACATATTATCGAGTGGCAAGGGGGGCCGTTTTCATGGGGTTCATGTGTATTGACTCAGCTGTACAGAGATATGCATGGGATTTGTTACCAGAGGATATCAAGTTTGACACATATGACGCTGCTACAGATTTGGGCTTGGGAGCATATTGCAGTGACAAGGCCGATAGTGGTGAGGGCGGGTACAGTGGATGGTCATGAGCCTGTGGCTTGGGAGTATGGGGAGGAGAGAGGTTGGGTTTTACGCTATGAGATGAAGGGAAAGATGGAGGGGTGGAGGAGATCATTTGATGATCTGCATTCGAGGGACATAGAGTGGTGGCCATATAGGGCGCGCCAGTTCAGGGGATAGACTAATACGAGGAGACAGGAGGGTTATTTTCTGAGTAGATGTTTTATTATTGGGACTTTGCTATGCATAGTAGAGTCTCATCGACCAGATAGAGTGTTGAGGTAGTTTGGAGTGATACAGGATATTCCGATGGCACCTATCTTGTTCCAGCGGTATAGTAGAGAGCTACCATGGGGAGGCCGTATAGCACCAGTGATAGCCAGGGTGTCATGAAGGGTAGCAGGGTAGGTGTCTTATCTAGGGAGAGTAGGAGGAGAGCATATTCCAGTGGTGACCGAGCGATACCGGAGGTGGTTCCAGAATAGGTTATGGGAGAGGATTACTCCTATTCAGCCTATTTTGAGGGTAGTGGGTACCAAACCAGAGCATGAGTATAGACTATGGAGGGAGAAGAGGGGAGGGGTGCAGCAGTGACGAGAGGCTGTGGCAGTGGTAGATGAGAGGGGATAGGAGGAGCCCGAGGGGGATGAGAGAGATTAGGCAGGCAGAGCAGGGAGGAGGAGGAGACATAAGAGGCAAGCTCAAAGAGAGGGTTAGTAGCAGGAGAGGGGGCAGCCACAGAGGGCCCAGGGAGGGTAGAGGGTTGAGGAGGTGATGGATGTGGATGATGTGGAGGATGTGGAGGTGGTAGGTATGAGGGATGCATTAGAGGAGGGGAGGAGACAGTTTGTGGTAGGACGACATAGTCAGCCACGGTGGTTGTGAGTTCGGCCGACTGTAGAGAGTCACGAGGCTCATCAGGAGTAGGAGAGCAGAGAGGATGATGATGTTAGAGCAGCTCTAGAGGAGGAGAGGAGGTTGACAGAACGTCGATTTGTGGTTGAGAGACAGGGAGAGGTGAGATGATTCTGGGTTCATCGGATTGTGGATGACCGTGAGGAGCGACAGGAGCAAGGGGTAGGGAGGAGCCAGCGGGTGTGGAGGATGAGATAGATCAGGTGGATGAGGAGGATGAAACAGAGCAGGTGGTTGCGGAGGAGGATACGATGGATGTAGACAAGGATGTGACAGAGGGGGATGTTATGGTAGTGGAGTCATTAGCTTTAGTTCCTTATGTACCAGAGGATCCCATTGTACAAGCAAGAGGAGCAGAGGTGAGAGTATAAATGGCAGAGCAGAGAGTGAAGCTCTTGAGGCTGAGCTAGCCAAAGTACAGCGAGAGTCATTGAGAGATTATGAGGCCATGGTTTTCGAGCTAGGGGGAGCGGTGGAGGAGAGAGATAGGGCACAGTTAGAGGTGCAGAGGATACAGGGTGAGTTGCCTAGTATGACATGGGACCATGATAGATTGTAGGCAGAGGTCGTGGTTTTATAGGCTAGGGGGAGCCAAAGGGGAGGACAGAGTAGGGAGCAGATCAGGGGATAGGATGTACTAGTCAGCAGTCAGGAGATCTCCCATGAGACTAAGACGAGCTTCAGGATAAAGTACATTTCCTTGAGCAGGCAGTTGGAGAGATGGGGTTGATGCAGGAGAGGGAGGTTATGGCAGTGGAGTATGCATGGATTATGCAGGTCAAGAGGGATGTAGCATAGGCATAGGTGCGGGCAATGGAGGTGGAGAGGGATGTGGCGCAGGCATGCGTTCAGAGTGAGAGAACATTGGTAGAGGTGGAGATACAGTCACTATAGAGAGGGAGAGATGAGGCAGTAGCAGAGGTAGCGACTCTCCAGAGAGAGTAGGATTCAGCAGAGCTGAGGGCATAGGCTCTTCAGAGGGATAGGGATGCAACAGTGGCTCAGGCACAAGTAGCTCAGAGGGAGAGAGATGTAGCAGAGATACAGATACAGATCCTACAGGCTAAGAGGGATGCTGCAATGGCCCATGCGGCGGTAGGTCAGGGTGAGGGTGGGATGCTAGGAGGAGATAAACAGGTTGTGGAGAGAGAGAAAGATGCAACAGTGGCATAGGAAGCGACTGTAGAGGAGATGAGAGGTTGGTTATAGGCAGAGTTGGTACAGAGCCGATTGGCTCAGGAGGCATGGGAGTAAGAGAGGAGAGTCATTACCAGGGACCAAGACAGGTATCGTCAGGAGTGGAATTCCACTTAGTCTAGGTTGTGGAGCGAGAGGAGAACATGAGAGAGGCAGAATTTTGGATGGCGGCATATTATCATGTGGTTCCTGATCTGACACAGTGGACATTTCGTTATACTCGGCAGACACCTCAGAGGCTAGCGCCATCCTAGTCATTAGAGACACAGACCCATGGTTACAGTGATTCACCAGGGGTTTCACCAGGCAGTGGATCAGTACCTGATTCTCCATAGAGATCAGATGTGGGAAGTTCATTTGGTAGATGATAGGATACTATGTTTTTGATAGGTGCGGGGTAGATGGATAGTGCAGAGGTGCAGTGGATATGTGCAAGACCTTGTATTGGTGTTTTGATTGGATGATTTTTTTGTATATGATGGTCACAGATTGTGATGACATCGACGACATTATTATATGTTAGTCTTGACTATGAGATGTACTTGTGGACTTGTGGTATATTTATATATATATATGATAGCTCTTATTGACCTCATGTTTTATGTGTGTGATGGATATGTGGATGGTCATATGATGGCAGTTATCTATGATGATTTTTGTGGATGTTACATGTATGGATGTGTTTATATATTTACATTTTTATGTATGATGGCGATACATGATGTAATGTATGGTGATTTTTGTTCTTATGCATGATGAATGCCTATGTTTGAGATAGATGTGGATATGCTTATGATGACGTGACGAATGCTTGTGTTTTATATTTTTATGATGGTTATGTGCATGTGTGACTAATATGCAGGGTGTAATGGGTGGTGATTTTCGTTCCCATGTATGATGAATGCCTATGTTATATGTTGTACATGTGTAAGATAGATAGGGATATGCTTACTATGACACAACAAATATTTATATTTTATATGTTTATGATGGTTATATACATGTTCAACTAATATGTGTGATGCAGGATGTAATGGATGTATTATGATGGTATTGATGGTAGACCTAACACTTGACATTGCAGGTGGCGATATTATAGATGAACCTAAGATAGTATGTAAATGTATGGATCTAAAATGTAATTATTTCATTATAAGTGTTCATAGGGTCATAGGTGATAGTGGAAGATGCATGTGGACATGGTGTGAGTGTGCACCTATCAAAACCTTTTAGTATCCTGAGAAGAATAGGGGATGGAGGAGAAATATTTGCACAACCAAAATCATAGGATGAGTGTAATGCAATGGTGATGATTATGAAATGCAATCCTAATATGGTTTTCCATCTTTGGAGCACTGATTTTTGCTATAGCATAAGACATCCAATGCCAGGGTATGTGGAACCAAGGCGTATTAGTGTCTAATGCATGAAACAAACACAACAGACAAGAATGCTATCCCAACACCCTAAAGTCACAAAGAAAGACTTTGGTCAGGCCAGGTGTTGAGATAACCACAAGCACAAAAGGATGCCCCAACATAACACAAGACCTTGGGGATCTTGGTGGGTACTATGTGGGACAACCAAGAAGACCCAATCAAATAAAAGATCAAGATACGCCCCTATGTGGACTAATCAAAACACGCCATAATATGATGGATTATGGCGGCCTTGACAAGTGACAATAGGGAGCTCAAATGATAAACAAAAACCAAAAGCATCAAAAATTTTCAATCAATTTCAAATGTCCATTGCCATAGGGTCAAGGTAATAGATGGGATTGATGAGGTCTATTAGGAAGGATGCATCCTGTTGAGACCTACGATGAATACTAAGTGTAAAGATCGATATGATATAGGATATTCAAAACTGATTGGATTTGTTGATACAAGTGAATCTTGTTTGTTAAGAACTATCTAGATAAGGGCATAGCTTAACGACACGACATAAGGGAAACACCCTAAAGGCCTAAGGGCTTGGGGGCCGATCAAAGATTAGCCTTGCCTATGTAAAAGCGTAGAGCCCTTGTAGTTCATGGAAAAAGACCATGGATAAAGTGGAAAGAAGACAATGGTGACCGATGATGAAGGACACAAACACGATAGACAAGTGCCCCGGGGGAGAATCAAATGACCAACCTTGCCTACGTGAAAGCATAGGGCAACGTAGTTCGATGAAAAAACCACAGATAAAAGCGAAAAGGGATTGGTGAATACAAAGTGATAGAAGACCAAAATGAGTTGGTCTGAAATGCCCCAAGGGCAGATCGAATGATCAATCTTGCCTACGTGACAGTGCAGGGGTAATGTAGTTCGACAAGAGACGTGGAAGGACAAGATCTAGATGGAGACTGACATGATGGATGATCCTACAAGATGACACGAACCGACCGACAAAGGGAACGAAAGACACAAGCTCAAAATGGGATACAGAAAAGCCCAGGATGGGTGATAGGCTAGATGGGTCGTCCAACGCTTAATCAATATATGTCAAGTGGCCTACGCTGAGGTGGGTGAGGATGATAGTGTGGATGAAAGAATAAAATAACTAAGATGTCAGGTAGAAAATGATTAAGCCCTCTACAGATGATGCTTGTGACCAAGTTTTCACCATCCATACTTATCCAAGGTGCCACCAAGAGATGGTTTTCACCATAAGACGAATTTATTTTTCTTTCCTATTTTTTGGATTTTTTATTTTTTTTTATTTTTTAGGTTGAGTTACCAAGCAGACTTATGCATAGAACCTCTTCAAATGGAGAATATTGAAGGGTTCGTCAAGGGGATCTCGTTCAAGAGTAGTCAACATGTAGGCCCTAGATCCATATTTGGCGATTATGATATAAAGCTCTAACCAGTATGCCTCAAATTTTCCCTTTTTATCACAGTCTGGTTGAGTGCACTGGTTTTCTTTGAGGACAAGCTCACCAACCTGGAATTGTCTAGGATGGACCTTTTTATTGTAATAACATTTGAGGCAATTTTGGTATGCTTGTAGGTGATCATAGGCTCTTATTCTTCATTCGTCCAGTAATTCTAGCTACGCAAGCCGTGCAACACGAGCATCTTCTTTGTTGATAAGATTCTTTAGAGAAATTATTAGTGATGGAAGCTCAACTTTGATTGGCAAGATGGCTTTAGCACCATATACTAAAGAATAGGGGGTGGCACCCGTTGGGGTGTGGATGGATGTACGGTATGCCCAGAGGGTAGGATGAATATGGAAGTGCCAATCTCGTCCACTGTTATTGACAACCTTTTTGAGGATGCGGATGAGGGTCTTGTTGGTTGCTTCTGCTCGACCATTGCCCTGAGGGTAATAAGGCACCGACCAACAATGCTAAATATGGAAGGTGTCACAAAGGTGTTTCATGGCTTGGTTTTTGAAAGGTTTTTCATTATTAGAGAGGATGGTAGATGGGATACCATATCTGCAAAGAATATGGTAAAGGATAAATTTAGAGATTTGGACACCGGTGATTTGTGAGAGTGGCATTGCTTCCACCCATTTGGTGAAGTACTCAGTTGTGGTAATGATGAATGTATGGCCATCAGATGATGATGGGTAAATCTTGCCAATCAAGTCGAAACCTCATTGAGAAAAGGGCCATGGTGCTAGTAGGGGTTGAATATCTTATGCTGGAGCATGAATCAAATCTGTAAGTTGTTGGCATGGAAGGCATTTCTTCACAAATTCACAAGCATCGTGTTCTAATGTAGGCCAATAATATCTAGCTCGTAGGATTCTTTTGGCCAGAGCCATACCATTTGAGTGAGCTCCACAAATACCACCATGTACTTCCATTAGTACCGTGCGGGCCTCAGTCTCATTCAGACATATAAGGAGGATTCCATCATACCCACGACGATAGAGCATATCACCTACAATGATGTATCAAGAAGAATGATGGATAAAGGATTTTTGTTGGTTGTGTGTAAGTTCTGGGGGTATGATATTATCATGGAGATAAGTGTATATGTCTTGGTACCACAGGGAGGCGGGACCTACAATATCGCACACCATATCAGTCTTAGGAACATCATACGCAGGGATTAGAAGCTGTTTAATAAGAAACTCACACTCTGTTTAGTCTTTTGGCATGTCAATTAGGGAACCAATAGTGGCCATTGCATCTGCCACTTTATTCTGTACCCAAGGGATTTGGTCAAACTGTATGAAGGTGAAATATTTCTTGAAAACATCCACCATGCATTTATAGGGTAATAGTTTATCATCTTTCGTGAGGAATTCATCACTAACTTGTCTAATGACTAGTAAAGAATCACCAAAGACTTTCAAATAAGTTATGTGCCATTGATTTGCAATTCTGAGGCCGATGAGGAGGGCTTCGTACTCTGCCATATTGTTGGTATATGGGAATGATATCCTGAATGATTTTGGGATGTAGTCACCTTGAGGGGTGTCTAATAGAATTCCCGCTCTAGATCCACTATGAGTGTATGAGCCATCGAAATATAGCGTCCAAGCTGGTGCTTTTATAACTATGTAGATTTCTTCATCTGGAAATTCAGTGTCTAGTGGGTAGGCATCTACTAATGGTGCTTCAGCCAATTGATCAACAATGACCTGTCCTTTTATGGCTTTTCACTCTACATACTCTATGTCAAATTTGCTTAGAAGCATGATCCATTTGGCCATGCGGCTAGTCAGAGTGGTCCTAGATAACAAATACTTCAGAGGATCAATTTTAGCGATTAATTTGACCGGATGGTTGAGCATGTAATGATAGAGTTTCTATGTACTGAAGACTAGCGCAAGGAAAACTTTTTCCATGGGGGAATAATTAAACTCATAGCCAACCAATGTTTGACTGATGTAGTAGATTTCCCTCTCTTTGAATGACTCATCATGTTGTGCCAACAATTCCCCCAGTGCAACTAAAGTAGCAGAGATGTAAAGCAGGAGGGGTTTTCCTGGAATAGGTAGCATCAAAATTAGTGGATGAGCTAAATATTCCTTAATTTTATTGAAACCCATCTGACACTGCGGGGTCCATCGGAAGGTGGAATATTTCTTCAAAAGATGGGTGAATGGCTAACA
This sequence comes from Sequoia sempervirens, assembly GCA_007258455.2. Lineage (NCBI taxonomy): Eukaryota > Viridiplantae > Streptophyta > Pinopsida > Cupressales > Cupressaceae > Sequoia > Sequoia sempervirens. The sequence goes on from VDFB02379711.1 coordinate 13,031,414, forward strand.
TTTATCTACTAGCTAGGCTATGAACCGATGGATGGACTGCATCTTCCCCTGGAGGCTTCTTAACTGCTTTAGATTGCATGGAGGTGGCATGTCCAGAATAGCCTTTACCTTGCCGGGATCAACTTCTATACCCCTTCGGGAGACTATAAAACCCAATAATTTTCTTGATGTGACTCCAAAGACGCACTTTTTTGGATTTAGCCGCAACTTGTAATGTTCCAATCATTCAAAGATCTGCTCCAGGACAGTAGGATGTTCTGCTCGTGTTTTTGATTTTCCTAGCAAGTCATCAACATAGTCCTCCATGATGATATGGATGAGGTCATGGAAGATAACCGTCATTGCTCTCTGATATGTTGCCCCCACATTTTTGAGACCAAAGGGCATAACATTGTAACAAAAAGTGCCCCAAGGTGTTGTGAAGGCAGTCTTGTGTTGGTCTTCAGGTGCGATTCGAATCTGATTATAACCAGAGAAGCCATCCATAAGTGATAACATCTCCTGTCCTGCTGTGAGGTCGACCAACATGTCAATGTTAGGCAAAGGGAAGTCATCTTTTGGGTAGGCCTTTTTAAGGTCCCTGAAATCTGTGCAGACCTGAATGTCTCTATTTGGTTTGGTAACTGGTACTATATTGGAGATCCACTCAGAGTAGTCAATTGGCCGAATAAAACCTGCCTCTAGTAACTTTTCCAATTCCTTTTTGACTAGCAATGCGACCTGCGGATGCATCTTGTGGAGTTTTTGTTTGACAGGCTTGGCATCTGGGCGAACGTCTAGATGATGGACTACTAAGGCAGGGTCCAAACCTGGCATGTCTGAATATGACCAAGCAAAGTTGATGATTCCTTCTCGGAGTAGCTGCATGATGACTGGATACTCTTGTTCTAAGAGTGACTTGGCCACATAGGTGATTTTAGGATTTTCTGCAGTACCCAGATTAACTTCTTGAGTCTCTTCGATTAGAATGGATGATCAGGTGGATAACTGAGTTCCTACGAGGGGAAGATGAACATCTCCATCATCTAGCATCTCTTCAAGGTTTTCGCCATTGGATGTGTCCTTTATTTTTACTTTTTCAAGGTCAGGAAGTGCCTCATGGAGGTTTTCACTAGATGACCATTTTTTACTTTTCTTATTCTTATTTTTGCGACTGGAGTGTTCATCCTCCCCCAATCCCATAAGGTTGACATATGTATCTACGGACATATTGACAGGTGTGGTATTATGTAGGTCCCAATCAATAAGCTCAGGGTGACAAAGAGATAGGCTGATGGTGTAGATGGATAGGCATTCAAACATGGATGATAAGTCAGTGTGATCGACGTCGTCGTACACATGTATGATGGATTCCTCCTCGAGTATGTCTTCCAATGAGCCATTGTCCACGGTGATACTATTGGAAGTATTAGGTGATGTTGTAGGACTTTTTTGTTTTCTGTCATACCTAATGCCTATTTTTTTGGTAGCTTCGGTGTATCAATAGGTTGCAACCACCCTTGTTCTTCTTTGCCTAGGCCCCTGCCTTGATAGTTATGTTTTTGTACAAACTTTGTTGGCCAGGGGTACTTTTCCTGAAAATATTCCTGTAGAGGAGTTTCTTGGCTGGGGTTCTTCTCGGTAGACCCATTGGCTTATGTCTTCTTCTAGTGCATCTATCTTGACACTTGGGGATCTGAAAGTGGTGGTAGGGATGTTTTTACCACTGAAGGTGATAGTCTTGTCTTCCTTTTGTGTAGCATGTGAAGGTTGACCATACTCGTTTGGTGACGGTGGCATGGTGGCTACATTGAGAGCCGTATGCATTTCGTATTCACCACACCCTTTGTCAATGATCTAGGCTTTGGTGACTGAAGGGTCAGTGGTGGAGGATGGAGTGGTTATTGTGATGGAGGGTGGATTTGTAGGTGCTGACCAGGATGCCCCCATTTCAATCCCAGGAAAATAATGTAAATGGGGAAATGACGCTTCCAAAGCGCGCAATATTCAAATGGTTGGGGGTCAGCGTATATGGTGACTTCTTGTCTGTTGATGGGGAATTTTAGGTACTGATGGTACGTGGAGGGGATGGCTTGCATAGCATGAAGCCACGGGTGGCCAAGGAGGAGATTATATGGTAAGTCCAGATCAAGGACATGACAAGTAGTATACTAAAGCACAGGTCCCACTTGGATAGGAAGACTGATAATTCCTTCTGAATTTCTTTCTGCATTATCATAGGCTTTGATTGTGATGATCTGGTTACTTAAGTCCACTTGAGTATACCCCACTTGTTTTATGAATTTCAAAGTACACAAATTGAGGGCAGAGCCATTATCTACCAAGACTCTTTTTATTTTATGGCGAGCAACTATGACTTCGATATGTAAGGGGCGATTATGATTGACATCGATGTTTGGCATATCATTTTGACTGAAGTGCAGGTGATGAGACAAAGCCAAGTATCCCACCAAAGCTTGGAATTGCATGGGGTCAATGTCATTTGGCACATGGGTTTCCTGTAGGGCTCTATTGAGGATTTCTTGATGTACCGAGGAAGACTTAAGCAAATCCAAAATGGATATATGAGCAGGGGTTTTTCTTAAGTGATCAAGGATGTTGTACTGAGAGCTTACAGGATTTGATTGGGTGGGTGCAGAGGCTACAGGGACAGTGATGCGAGCTTGTCATGTAGTAACAACACATTGAGGGTCTTTAGCCTTAACATGTATCATGGATACCTGGGGTTCCACCTGCTCAACGTAATGAATGACACCCTCGTAATTGAAGGGTACATTCTTGTAACTCACATTATTTGTGCTGTTTCCTTGGGGATTACTGTTAGATGTGCTTGGGCCTTGATTATGGTTTGGAAAGGCATTCTGGTATATCTGCAATTGAGCATTGGACAACAAAGCTTGATTGGGGTCAACCTTGATATCACCTCGATCAATGAGATCTTGGACATAGTTTTTCAGACCCTGACACTTATTCAAAGAGTGTCCCTTGATTTTATGGAACTCACAATACTCATTTTCTTTAAACCATGCTGGCTTGGGTTTGGACTCGCCAAATGGCTTGGTGACAGGGTATGTGATGGGGTAATTAATTTGTAACAACTTATTAAAAACAACACTCAGAGGTTCTCCTAATTGGGCATATTGACGTTTGGTGTTCCCCTGATTGTTTTGGTTTGACTATTGAGGAGGATGAGATGCCCCCTGTGGTACAGATATGGCGTTGGGTATAGACGGTTGTTGTTTTTGGGATGCATTAGCCACTTGGACATGTTTAGTGTTTGTCACGCCGTCATTCACCGCATTCTTGTTCTTGTTCCAAAATCATGGTTTATCTCCAAATGACCTCTCTTTATCATGACTGTGTATTTTGATGTGTCCTTTGGCAATAAGGGCACGTTCCAGGATGGGTCCTTTTTCTACTATCTCCGCAAAGGTGGTGACACAATGTAACCTAAAATTATGGGCCATGTTAGGATGAGAGTTTTCCACGAAAAGAGTGACCATGTCTTTTTCTTTCAGAGGGGTCTTCATTTGACTTGCAAATGCACGCCACCATTGTAGGTAGCTAGTAAAGGTTTCTCCATCACGTTGTTTCTCTTTGAGGAGATCTAAGGTGTCTGTATCCTTCTCCAAATTGAAAGAGAAGTAGGATACAAACTTTTTTGACAGGTCTGCAAAAGTTTTTATGGACCCTTTTTCAGAGTCATGAACCAATCTAAGGCGTGGCTTGCTAGGCTTCGTGGGAACAAGTGCAAGAGATAGTTATCATTGTACATGACTTCTTGACATTGGGAATAAAACTCTTGCAAGTGAGTCTTAGGGTCTTTGTTTCCCTTGTATTTGTCAAATTTTGGTATCTCGAAATGTTTAGGAAATAGGATCAATGAGATGGAGGGATCAAATGGATATGGGCATATGTCTTCAAATTTGAATGATTGTTTGGTAGCCTCGACTTGAAGGTCCTTAAGGGTGGCTTTGATTTCCAACAGATCTGAGCTAGCTGGTGGCGGGTTGGGGGGATATTGATGATAGGACAATAAAGGATCCTACTGAAAGGGTGTCGGATTGTTGAAATACAGATTTGGATGATTGGATGATGATATGCCTTGCTGGTAAGACAGGGGATTTTATTGATACGGGGGCTGTTGTTGTGGGGTATAGTACGGATTTGTTGGATAAAAGTGTGGGGTAGGTTGTTGAAGAACTTGGATGGGATGTTGTGTGTTGGTTTGTTGGTGTTGAGGGTATTGTTGTGATTGTTGGGAGGTTGCATAAAGTGGTTGTTGGTAAAATTGTTGCTGATTGTGATAGTAGTAGTGTTGGGGAGGTTGTTGTTGTGATGTTAAATGTTATATGGGCTGAGATGGGATATTGTGTTGTGGTTGAGCCTAAGGATGCAAAATGGATGCGAGAAAGGGGGATATGGTCTGTGCAATAGGTCGAGATGGATTTCCTTGTGATTGGTAGGGTGGTTGTTGTGAAGAAGCCAAAGTATTATGTATAGGTGTTGTGGATGAGATGGCGGAGGTAGCGTAGAAGCATTTTGTAAAGGGGGTTGTAGGGTACCACCCAGAATGTTCAGCTGGGGTGTGCCTTGTGGAGGTAATTGAGGTGGAATGTTAGATTGGTGAACCTATTGAGATGGTAGATTTGTGGTCCCATGGGGTGGAAGCGGTGCGGTAAAGGAGGTGTCCCCAATGTTGACTGGAGGTTGGTTTGAAGGAGGGGGTGCTGTTAATGTTAATGGTGGAGGTTGTGGAACATTTTGTGGCATACCATAGGCAAAAGGATTATTAGGATTAGACACTTGAGGACCTCCTATAACTGAGGTCAAAGCATGTGGGGGATAGTTAACCTGATAAAGAACGACATTTCTAAATTCAGGTTGATGCCAACCCTCAACTAGCAGAATATTGGGGAAGTATGAACCTTTTGGTGTATTTTGTGAACCTTGGAGTACGTTAGATGGGGCACCCCTATATTTGGACAAGTCAACATTCAAGGGGGGTTTGACACCCTTCTCAATTAGGTGGGCCAATATTTCTCCCCCATATGTTCGTAGATGATAGTCATTTGCACATTGGCGGGATTACTAAAATGTTCCTCAAGTGTGAGTTCAGGTTGATTAGCCATACTCTCTTCACCGTGTGGTGAGTTGTTCTGATTTTCAGTGTTGGAGTTGAAGTACCATTATGAAGATCGTGAGGGATGTTAGTACCCTTGTTAGGATCTGATGAGATGTTCATTGTGTTGTTGGGATCTTGAGGGTTGTTTGATTGGGCATTCTGGGCTTGTTGGTCAGCCATTTTCTTTGCCTGTGATCGGGTCTAAATGGGCATGCAAATGGGTTATGAGTGGATTATAAAAATGTTTTTAACGAATGATTTGATTGTGATTGAATGAGATCTGATTTGGATGGGGTTTGGATTTGGATTAGGTTTTGTTTGGATATATTGGATTGGATCAAATTTTGATTGGCTAGATTGGATTTTGATCGAATCGGATTGGATTATTAAGATCAATAGGATTGCGTTGGTTGAACGGATGTGATTTGACTGATTGTATAATTTGATCGAATGATTGGTGCTGATAGATTTGGATGATTGGATAGGTATGATTGGATGATAAAGGATGTAAGAGAGGCCTTGAGTTTAACCAAAGGAAGTTACCCTTAATGACCAAGAGCTTTAATTGATTAAGAGGATGATCTCAACACCGAATCCACCTTAAGGTAGGAATGGATTGATTGGGCCGAAGATGATAACTTACGACACCGAATTTACCTCAAGATGGAAGAAAATTGATTTGGGTCAAAGTTAAAGACTAATAATCAAGTTCAAGTGCTATGGTCAATTTAGGTAACCACTTTGTAATACAAGGTTAGGATGGTTTGGCTATGGGTGGTGTTTGGCGATGTAAATGGTAAAGTTATGGTGTTTGTTAGGTGAAGGTATGGAATTTTAAATGGAATATGAAGAAAATAGAATGAACAGGTGGACTAAAGATAATTGTGAAGAATGAATGGGGATTTAGAATGGCTAAACAGAAGTTTGGAATGATGAGATGGAGGTTAAAAATGGTCAAATGGAGGTTTTTGGAGGTTTAGAGTGACAAATCAGAAGCTTAGGATGATGAGATAATGGTTGGGAATGATTAAATGATAGTTTAGAGGCTAAACAGATTCAAATGGGGTAATTTTGGGTGTTCAGGAGAGAAAATTCACTCCTTTGCAGCAAAAATTAGGGGCGTTGATAGCTTTCTGCAGTAAATCAGGGGCACTTCGGCCTTTCTGCAGCAGAATCAAGGGTGCTTCTGCCTTTCTGCAGCAAAACAGGTGCGCTTCTACCTTTCTGTAGCAAAATAGAGGGCACTTCCACCTTTTTGCAGCAAAACAGGGGCACTTCCACCTTTCTGTAACAAAATAGAGGGCGCTTTTGCCTTTCTGCAGCAAAACAGAGGGTGCTTCCGCCTTTCTGCAGCAAAACAGAGGGTGCTTCCACCTTTCTACAGTAGGACAAGGGGCATTTCTACCTTTCTGTGGTAAGAAAAAGCTTAGTTTTGATAGCAATGGCTATGGAAAGGACCCAAATGATAAAGTAAGGCCAAAGTATCAAAGATTTCATAGATTTTGCACAAGAAAACACTTCAAGCAAGCACAATCTTATGATTAATGTTAGGGTTATGGCTAGGAAAGGTCTTAATCTAGGATGCACAAGCCTTCTAGGGAGTCCTCGATATACTCTCGGTACGTGAGGCACAACCGTGAACACTAGCCTGTCACAAGCGTGAGTCGGGAACCCTAGTGAGATACTGAAAGGCTCAGACCAATTCTTCACGTCTATCTAAGTATCACCCTAGCTTCGATGCTCTGCCAATTATGACATGAATAGATTGGGGTACAACTTTCATTCTCCCCCTTTATATACTCCGCCGGTACACGTGGTTGGAATCGTCCCTCGGGGTGATGAAATCCCCAAGCAGGTCCCACTAAAAAGAAGACACTAACCGCTTCCAACTACTCTCCAGGCTCACGCGAAGTGCAAGGGGAAAGTGAAAACAAATTAATGCCCCCTTGGGTAACACAAGAATAAACAATCACAACAAGCAATGAAGTTTACTCCCCCTAATTAAACTATGTTCGAAAACAACAAGGATAATTTCTAAAAATCTGATCAAATAGATGGCCCTGCAAACAAATGTTAGCTGTCTTTTCTTCATTCTTGATCAATTACGCCATAATATGCTATAAAACATTAGCAAAAAATACCAATATTCTTGCCAAAACAATGTTAGAGGGTTACTACTTGAAAATAGCAAAAAATGAGAGCAAAAAGGAAGCTAAAATGACTATTTTACCTTCCAAACTGTGCTATTTTGGGGCACTTCCACCTTTCTGCAGCAAAACATGGGCACTTCCGCCTTTCTACAGCAAAACAGAGGGCGCTTCCACCTTTCTGCAGCAAAATGGGGGCGCTTCCGCCTTTTTGCAGCAAAACAGAGGGCGCTTCCGCCTTTTTGCAGCAAGATTAGAGGGCGCTTCTGCCCTTCTGTAGCAAGAGGTTAGAGGAAAAGAACCTTTTAAGATGAAAGGGTGTATCCGCCCCTCTACAGGAAACTTTATCAGATTTTTAAAAAGAAAAGTTGTATGCCCCACTACAAGAAAGTGTTAGAAAAAAACCTTCTAAGTATACACCTAACTGCAGCAAACTGTTAGAAGAAAATGAAACTATCAGATATAGGGCGCTTCCACCTTTTTGCAATGGACAAGAGGGCACTTCTGCCTTTCTGTAGTAAAGCAGAGGACGCTTCTGCCTTTCTGCAGTAAAGCAGAGGGCGCTTCCACCTTTCTATAGTAGGACAAAGGGCGCTTCTGCCTTTCTGTGGCAAAGCAGAGGGTGCTTCCGCCTTTTTGCGGTAAAATAGAGGGCATTTCCGCCTTTCTGCGGTAAAATAGAGGGCGCTTCCGCCTTTCTGTAATATTTTTCTATAAAATTCTTAGCAAAAATGAAAGTTAAATGCAAGAACCCATTTGTGGGTCCCACCGGACATGCCAAAAATGTGTACCTTAGAATTTTACCCTTCTCTAATGTGCAAAATAACTAAAAATGCGAATAATAAAAGACTAAGGACACTTCAAGATTAGCCTAAAGAGTGATAAAACAAGAAGGAAAATAGATAAAATGAGATGCAAATGATTATACCTTCCTTGTTGTTGAAGAATCCTTGGCTGGCCCTTGATTTTGATGGATTTGTGTGCTCCTTGGATGGCTTGTGATGTAGCTAGATGCAAGATTGAAAGTGCAAAATGATCAAAGTGGATGGCTAAATGATAACACATGCTTGAGAATACAAATTGGCAACATAAGGTTGCTCAAATCAAAAGTGTTGAAAATGCCCTTGAGGAGGGGGTATTTATAGAAGAATTTGAATTCTCTAGAGAATTCAACGGTTGAGATGCATCCAACAAGGTCAAGATGAAGGGTTATGGTGGGTTGAAAACCCACAAGCCCTCACATCTTGACATGTGGATGGTGAAGTGGCCAAGAGAAGATGAGGTGTAAGTGAGGTGTTAAAAAGGTACATGAGGTGGAGGAAGGACAAGTACCTTCTAAGCACCTTCAGGAGTGAGAAGATTTCCTCAAAAAGGGATTTCTTGTCCCCAAGTGAGAGTGAAAGGGACATTTGAGGAATTTTAGAATTCTTGAAAAATCTACATGGGAAAAGGAGAGGTGGTTGAAAATATAAATTTGAATTAAAAATTCACATTCTTAGGAGAATCTAAAGGATAAAAGGTGAGCTCCAAAAAGGTGGGACTTGGTCACATGTGGAAGATGTGACAAGTCTAAGGTTCTAGAAGCCTTAGGATCTAGGATAAATAAATGTGAATTAAAAATTCACATAGGAAAGAGGGTCAATGCTAAAAGGAGGTAAATGCAAAGGTTGGCTAAAAAGTGGTGCTAAATATGGCTAATGATCTTGGTTAAGGTTGTGCAAATATTGGATTAGGCTAATTAATGGAAGATTAGAGGCAAGTGGCAAATGTAGGAGGATGTGACATTAAATTTTGATTAAGAGGATGCACATCATAATCATGAATTAATTAAATTAATTTAGATTAGAGCAAGATCATGGAGAATGTGACAAAGAGAGAGAAAATGAAGAATTTTAAATTGATTTTAAATCAAAAGGGGAAAAATGACTAAATTAAATAAATTAGTGTATTTATTTAATTTAGAGAGGAAGAAGGTGAAAGATAAAGAATTTAATTATTAAATCAAATACTTTACATATATGAGATAAAAGGTGTAATATTAATTTAATAAATTAATATTTAATATGATAGATGAAAAGGGAGTAAATTTAATCATATGGGAGTGATTAAATTTAGATGTCTACAATATGGTCTCAGTGAAAGATGATTGTCTGGCTGATGAGAACACTAGCATCAGTATAACATATGGATCTCGATATGATCTCCTGGCGACATAAGAATGTTTTAGCGATAATCTCCTGAACTCGATGTAACACAAGGAGGCTCGTTGGGATGTCTTGGCAAGAGTGATACTCTTTTAGAAAGGAAAACTAAAGTCGATACATGTTGTAAGCCCAGTGAAACATCTTGGCGATATCGATATGAAGGCTATGTGGCATTGGTGAGACACTGTTAGTGTCTCACCAAGATGCCAACACAGTGTGAACTCTTTTGACCATTTTGACCATCCTATGTGGAGTCTCGTGGACCAATAGCTGAAGTCGAATCTGAACAGTTGGAAGATTATTCATTGTGACGGTTCTGTGAGGAAGCTCGACGAACATGGAACAACATGGTTATACTTTGTAATTGCTAACTATGATCGGTTGGTTGAAACGACAGATTGTTGAGTAATTGTATCAGTGGATGTATTATATTCTGAAAAGACTGTAACTTGAAGATTTCTATACAAGTTTGTTCATGGTGAATGCTGTTGTAAACAGACACCAGAAAGATAAGTTTGTCATTTGTATGTAATCTCTATTACTGTAATACAAAGTGATTTATTTTGGTGTAGTGGGTTTTTCTCTCGTAAGGGTTTTGCCATGTATATCTTGTGTTTATGTGTGATTGTCAAATACTATGTTTCTACTATCTATTTCAAAGTGATTCTTAATTGGACTATAATTGAGCAATTTACAAGTGTCTTTGTGTTTCTTCCCTGAGATTTTGGCGTTAGGAGAGTTGTTTCCACACCTTGACTTTCCTTACAAGTGGTGTCAGAGCCTAGCCAGTTGTGTTATCCTTGTGGGTACGTTGGGTTTTTTGATTCAATTCTGTTCAGTGGGAGTCTTGTAGAGTTTTGTTAATTCTAATTATAGATTGAGATGGATAGCATGTCTAGAAGGATGGAAATAGAGAAGTTTAACGACAGTAATTTTGAGTTGTGGAAACTCAAGATGGAAGATCTTCTTATTGATCGTGATCTATAGCTTGTAGTGTCTAGAATGAAACCTCAGACCATGAAGCAAGAGGATTGGGACCTTGCAGATAGAAAGTCTAAGGGGCTGATAAGGCTCTATCTAGTAGACTTCATTCTTCTGAATGTGCATGAGGAGCAGACTGCATCTTCCTTGTGGAAGAAACTGGCATCTATTTATCATGGGAAATCCTTGGTGAATAAACTGTCCCTGAGGAAGAAGCTATATAGTTTGAAAATCAAGAAAGGAGGGTTTGTAGCTGATCATTTGAATGCATTTAATATGATGATTACTCAATTGACATCTATTTGTGTAAGAATTGAAGAAGAGGATCGTTGTATGCTTCTATTGTGTTCTTTGCCAGACTCTTGGGATCATCAAGTGATGGCTATTGGGAGTACAACATCGAGTTTCAAGATAGATGATATTGTTGGTTCTTTGCTGTCAAAAGAGATGAGAAGGAAATCTTCTAAGATGGCAAAGGAAGCCCTTGCTATCAGAGGAAGACTGAAAGAGAGAGGCAAGAAGAAGGACAAGAAATCAAAATCAAAATCAGAGGGGAAATTAAAGTCTCTTGGAAAGAAGTCCAAGGTGAAATGTTGGAATTGTGGGCAACCTGGTCATGTCCGAAAGGATTGTAAAGAGGAGAAAAAGAAGAAAAATAATTACTCTTCCAATAATGATTCTTCTCAGGGTGATTCAAATGCCTTCATTGCTGCCTTGGCTACTTAGGCATCAGATGATGTTTGGCTGATTGATTCTGGAGCATCTTTTCACATGACATCACATAGAGAATGGTTCAGGAAGTATGAAGAATATGATGGTGGAAAGGTGTATTTAGCAAGTGATTCATCGTTGGAGATAGTTGGCCGTGGAAGAGTTAGAATCTAATTTCCTAATGGCAGAGTAAAGGGAATTAAGGATGTTATGCATATACTAGGTCTGGCTCAAAGTTTACTGTCTGTCAATAAGCTAAATGATATTGGAGTACAATTCATGTTCTCTAGAAATGGTTGTAAGATGACTAGAGGTTTAATGGTGCTAGCTAGAGGTGCTTGAATTGGTACCCTGTACAAGCTGGATGCACAGGCTATTCAATGTAACGGTGTCTCTATAAAGTCACTGAAGGCTACTCATGGAGGTAAAGAGGGAAATATCCCTAATTATGTAAACTCTATGAAAGTAAAACTTCTAGCAGAGAAGACTATGCTCTGGCATCATAGGTTAGGCCATATCGGAGAAAAAGGTTTAAAAACCTTGAAGAATAAAAACCTGGTTGAGGGGCTAGATGATTGTAATCTTGAATTTGATTTCTGTGAATATTGTATATATGGAAATAAACACCGCATTTCATTTTATGAGAGTCCTCACAAATCTTCTGATTTGCTAGATTATATTTATTTAGATGTATTGGGTCTTGTGAATGTTCCTTCTTTGTCTAAATCAAGATTCTATGTATCGTTTATTGATGATTATTCAAAAAGAGAATTTGTATATTTTCTAAAAAGTAAATCAGAAGTGTTTAGTCATTTTAAGGAATTTAAGAACCTTATAGAAAATCAGACTAGTAGAAAAATCAAATGCTTAATGACTGATAATGGCAGTAAATTTTGTTCTGATGAATTTGAAAGATACTATAAAGACCATGGGACTAAAAGACATAAGACTACACCTTATACTCCATAGTAGAATAGCATTGTAGAAAGGTTCAATAGGATGGTGATGGAGAGAGCACGAAGTATGCTTAGTAGTGCTGGCTTGGAGGAGAAGTTCTGGGCTGAGGCTACTGCTACTACATGTTACTTGATTAATCGGTCTCCAAATTCTACTCTTGTTGAGAAAACACCTTTGGAAGCATGGTCTGGTAAGAAGCCCTCTCTTAGACATATTCGAGTCTTTGGCTGTGAAGCATATGCATATGTGCCAAATGAGAAAAGATCTAAGTTAGAGAACAAGGCTATCAAATGTATTTTTATTGGCTATAGTGCTAACATTAAAGGATACAAGCTTTGGAATCCTGTTTCAGAGAAGGTTGTATATAGAAAAAGTGTAATCTTTCATGAGTTGAAACCTTCCACCTTGGATATGCAGTCAGAGAAAAAGTCAGAAAACAATAAGGATGTAGCAGTAATTCCTCCTACTCCAGAGAAAAAGGAATTGAAAATTCAAAATCTACCTAAAACTAAGGAGAGCTCAAGCACTTCTAAAAGTTCAGAAGAAGAACAACCTCAGCCTCAGCCAGTGAGGAGGTCAACCCATGAAAGAAAACAACTAGATAGGTATGGGTTCTCTTTAATTGATTCTACTAGTGCCTATGCTTTGATTTCTAGCACTGATGAGCCTAGGACTATAAAAGAGGCAATTAAAATGCTTGATTTAGACTCTTGGTTGGAAGCCATGAATGAAGAGATGGCATCATTAGAGAAGAATGATACCTGAAGTCTAGTGCCCTTGCCTGAAGGCAGAAAAGCTGTGAGCTGCAAATGGGTATTCAAGAAGAAGATAGGTTTGGATGGCAGTGTAGAAAAGTACAAGGCAAGACTGGTTGTAAAGGGTTATTCCAAGGTCGAGGGAATTGATTATGGGGAGATTTTATCTCCTATAGCAAAGCTGACATCTATCAGATTTCTTTTGTCACTTGCAGCAGCATATGACTTAGAGGTCAAACAAATGGATGTAAAGACAACATTTCTTCATGGTGATCTTGAAGAAGAAATCTATATGTCCCAGCCTGAGCACTTTGTTGAAAAAGGTAAAAAAAAAACTGGTATGTAAATTAAAGAAGTCTCTGTATGGGTTAAAGCATTCACCTAGAATGTGGTACTAGAAATTTGATACCTTTGTATTGTCTTTGGGATTTGTGAGATCAAAATAAGATAATTGTGTCTATTATAAAGCTAAAAGTGATCGAGTACTTATTATTGCTCTCTATGTTGATGATACGCTATTCATAGGCAATAGTAAGCAAATGATTTATGATCTTAAGTCTCAGTTATCTGCTAAGTTCGAAATGAAAGATCTTGGTGCAACAAGGTATATTATGGGGATGGAGATAACTAGGGATAGGAAGAATAGAAAGCTTTGGCTCAGTCAGAGTAAGTATATTAAGACTATTCTTGAGAGATTCTGTATGAATGATTGCAAATAGCTAGTTGCTCCAATCTTGGAAGGAACAAAGCTATCTATTAAGGATTGTCCAAAATCTCCTACTGAGATGGAGGACATGACCAATGTACCCTATGCTAGTGTAGTTGGAAGTCTCATGTATGCAATGGTCTATATAAGGCCAGACATTGCCCAAGCAGTGGGAGTTCTTAGTTGGTTTATGGCTAATCCTGGAAGGACACATTGGGATACTGTAAAGAGAGTTTTCAAATATTTGAAGGGCACTTCAAATTTGGTTTTGTGTTACCACGGGAACTTGGTTGGATCACAGAGGATTCTTAGTATTCAAGGCTATGTGGATTCTAATTGGACAGGGGACATTGACAGTAGAAGGTCCACCAGTGGATACATTTTCATGATGAATGGTGGTGCAATAAGTTGGATGAGCAAGCGACAGACTGTAGTTGCTTTGTCCACTATGAAGGTTGAATACATGGCAGCTACTCATGCTTGTAAAGAAGAAATTTGGTTGAAATGTTTGTGTTCTAACATTAGTTTTGATGCAGGGGAAATAACTATTTTCTATGAGAGTCAGAGTGCAATTTGTCTAGCAAAGAACCCTACTTTCCATGCCAGAATGAAACATATTGATGTGCAGTATCACTTTGTATGAGATATGGTTGAGGATGGAAAGGTTAGTTTGGAAAAGGTGGATACTCTGGAGAATGTTATAGATGCGTTGACAAAGCTAGTGAGCACAGACAAGTTTAGGTGGTGTGCCAGCTCAATAGGCCTTAGTGCCCATGATTTTTTAGTAAGTGTTTTGTAGTGCTCTAGAGGTGCTTGTGTGATCTTCGTTAAGTGGGAGATTGTTGGAAATGTATGTCTCAATCATCACAGGGCAAAACCTTTTTAGGAGCCAAGTCAGTGTGACAACTTTTATGTTTGGCCAACAAGTAGTTTGGAACATCATGTTTTGTATAGGTCGCTATGACCTAGCTTTAGTCTCACCGAACGGTTACACTTTGGAGCCTATCGCTGTGACAAGAAGTATTCGGCATGACCTCTTATTGCGTGGAGATCTTTGGTCGATAGGCCATTCATATCGGGCATCGGGGAGACTCATGGCAACCACGGGCTTTGGGATAACCTATAGCGGCTTGGTGAGAAGTCCTAGAAAATAGCCAATGTCTCACCGATAGTGTAATACTTGGGTTCATCAGAGTAACAATGTTTGTTTCGCTATGAGCTCTCAATGATGTGTTAAAGTCTCACCGACAGCATTTGGTTTGGAGTCATCAGGGAAACTCTTGCTGGAAGGAATACTAATGATAAGAAGTCTCACAGATGAGGGAATGTTACACCGATTGTATTCCTTTGGGGTAACTCAAAAGGTCCCAAGAAGACATCTCAACGAATGTTGAAGGTCTCACCGACGGAAACACATATGGAGTCTTTGCGGTAACATAAGAGATCTCAGAGTGAAGTCTTAATGAAAGACATATGTCTTGGTGACTATTGATGGCTTCAGGGTAACATTTGTGATCTCGATGAAACCTCTTAGTGATAGACAAGAGTCTTGCCGACTACTATTTGGCGCTCGGTATGTCTGGAGGTTTCAGAGTAACTTTGATGATTCGGTATGATCTCCTAGTGAAAGCGGTTATGTTTTGTCGAATGTTGAATTCTTCAGAGTAACCCCAAATGACTTGATATATGGTCTTAGTGTAAGATGATTATTTGGCTGATGAGAACACTAGCATCGATATAACATATGGATCTCGGTATGATCTCCTAGTGACATAAGAATGTTTTAGCGATAATCTTTTGAACTCGGTGTAACATAAGGAGGCTCATTGGGATGTCTTGGCGAGAGCGATACTCTTGTTGAAAGGAAAACTAAAGTCGATACATGGTGTAAGCCCAGTGAAATATCTTGGTGATATCGATATGAAGGCTATGTGGTATCGGCGAGACACTGTTAGTGTCTCACCGAGATGCCAACATAGTGTGAACTCTTTTGAATGTTTTGACCATCCTATGTGGAGTCTCGTGGACCAATAGGAGAAGTTGAATTTGAATAGTTGGAAGATTGTTCATTGTGATGGTTCTATGAGGAAGCTCGATGGACATGGAACAACATGGTTATACTCTATGATTGCTGACTGTGATCGGTTGGTTGAAACGATGAATTGTTGAGTAATTGTATCAGTGGATGTATTCTATTATGAAAAGACTATAACTTGAATATTTTTGTACAAGTTTGTTCATGGTGAATGCTGCTATAAATAGACAACAGAAAGATAAGTCTGGCATTTGTATGTAATCTCTATTACTATAATACAAAGTGATTTCTCTTGGTGTAGTGGTTTTTTCTCCTGTAAGGGTTTTCCCACGTATATCTGGTGTTCATGTGTGATTGTCAAATACTCTATTTCTGCTATCTATTTCAAAGTGCATCTTAATTGGATTGTAATGGAGCAATTTAAAAGTGTCTCTGTGTTTCTTCCCTGAGATTTTGGCGTTAGGAGAGTTGTTTCCACACCTTGACTTTCCTTACAATAGATTGGTTATTCTAAGCATCTTTTCTTCCATCCTCATCATTTCATCATCCCTTCACTCTTCTTAAAATAATATAGCTTGGTTATTCTAAGCATGTTTCCATTCATCATCCATCTTCTCACATCTCCATCCAATCTTGATCCATTCAATCTAGCACAAATCATTTAATCACATCCTTGGTCTACTTCTTAGCCTTGCTATAGGCCTTGATCCAATCACTTTCTATATCATCATCATCATCATCGTCAAGATGTATCCTTCCCCATATTTTTGTGCTTGTTTTGGGATGTATCCTTCCCTCATCAAGAACACTCTCATTGGGAAGGGACCCTCCCTATCCTTTTGTGTTGTTTTGGGATGTCCCCTTCCCTCCTTGAAAACACTTTCATCATCATCATCACCATCATTGGAATGCACCCTTCCCTATCCTTTTATGTTGTTTTGGGATGAATCCTTCACTCTTCAACAACATTTTCGTCATCATCCTTGGGATGTACCCTTCCATATCCCTTTTGCAATACTTTGGGATATCTCCTCATAAATGCTTCACCCATCATCAATCCATTTTGGCTTGTAGCTTGACTAGGGCAACACCACATTCATGCTTGCTTTTTATGGCATCATATTCCTCATCATTTTGCATCATCTTCTTCATCTACCTTTGCATCATCTCATCCATTTTGAGAGCACACCTATGTTCTCCTAAACCTGTATGTCCTCTCGAGGGGGAATCTTCAACCCCTAATATTCATCTTCACCCCCATCATTTTTCCTCCTAGTCACTCATTTGAATCACTGGGGCATCTTTCACAATCTAACCATCTTCTTCTTGGTGCTATCTTTTAATCTTCTTTGAAATGATGCTACTTTGTAACACCATCTCAAAGAGGGGAGAAATGTAGACACCTAAATTTGGACGTGCTTGCATTTGTCCATATTTATCCCTTTTTGTCTAAATATTCTTGTAATTGCATTAATTAAGTAATATTTCTATTATTTAACTAATACCCTTGAATTCCTCTAAATCCTTAAGGTATTGAGTTAAATAATTAAATACCTTACCCTTTATTCCTTTTTTCAAGGAATTAAATAAATAATCCATTTATTTAATTCCCTTTATTTCTCATCCATCACCTAGTCCTAATCCATTCCTTAATCTCGTCATTAGGGATGTTCACATTCCTAATCCATAATTAGGATGTGTCACATCCTCCAACTTTTGCAAGTTGGTTCTTAATCTGTCTTAGCCACCTAGCCCTCCTTTAATCCTTCATCAAATTTTTTATTAACCCCCTCTAGTCAACTCTTCCCATCCTCCAAGGAATTTTTAATTCCTTTTTATCTTCCCAAGGTCCTTTTTGTCTTCCCAAGGATTCCCCTCTTACCCTTGAGGATCTTTGACAAGTCACATCACTCACATGGGTCAAAGTCCTACTTTTTGGGAACCTTGTCTTATCCATAAGATACTCCCAATCATGTGAATTTAAATTCATATTTATTATCCCAACAACTTCTCTCTTCCCCATGATGATGTGTGAGGAATTATAAAATTCCTCACATGTCAACATCATTCCCACTTGGGGACAAGAAGTTCCTCTTTAAGGAAATCTTCTCTCCTTCCAAGGTACTTGCAAGTACCTCTACTTCACTTGTACCATCTCCACCTCACATGTCCTTTTTCCATCTCATCTCCACATGGAAATATGTGAGGGCTTGTGAGTCCTCAACTCACCACAACCCTCCAACTTGGCCATGTTGGATCAATCTTGACCATTGAATTCTCTAGAAAATTCACCCCTAAATATAGAGGATTTCTCCTCTCATTCTCATTATGCATTCAACTCACATTCACAATTCAAGCTCTCCAACTCTCAAGTTCAAGTAATCTCATACTCTCATCCTCCATTGTTTAATCCTCAAACTCACATTTACATTAGCTTTGCTCATCCACTCAAATACCCACATCTCTCATTTGAATCCTCATCACATCTAGATCATTTTGCATACACTTTCATCATATTTTCCATCAAGAAGCACACATTCAAGTTACATCCAAGGGTCAACCAAGAAGATCAACTCAAGCAAAGGTATAATAACTTTGTTTGAGTTTAACTTAGGCTAATGTTGAAGTGGTCCTTTGTTCTTTAAAATTGCAGTTTTAGTTTGTATTGCATATTTAGAGTAGAGAAACAATTACACATAGATGGATATTTAAATTTTTATGATTTATGATTGATGATTAGACCTATAGCTTGGATTTTCTTTCTATCCAACTACATGATTCCTCTATCAAGGGACTAGTATTCTAATTTCAAGGAATCTACAACCAACTTAGGCATAACCATGGTGCTAGCACTAGAGTCAATCATGGAATTATGCATAAACTTATCTCCTACAATGAGAGTTAAGAAGAATGGGGTGGGTTTTAACCTGCGTACCTCTTCCTTCACCAATTTTCCCTTCATGTTCATGAATGTTGTAGCTCTTGAAGCTTGAAGCTCCTAAAATATCCTTTTTCCCTTTTCTTGATCATGTTTTGGGGTTATATTTGATTGTGGGGTCAACCTATCCACTCCTAAAGCCTCCTACAACAAGGATTTATATTCAAGAATAGCCAAAATGTCCCATATAGACACATTGGTGGGTGATTTATTTAGTTACTAAACCACATTTTAAAAGTGATCCAAGGGGTAGTATCTTTGGATTGAAAGGGACTACCTTGTTTGGCTTTTGAAAAGGTTGAACCCTCATGGACTGACCATCAATCTTCTTCATGGCTACTTTGGGCTCCTAGACCTAAGGCAAAGCCTCTTTGGTGAACCTCTTCTTAGACTGGGTGTTATAGTCTAACTAGACTTATGGAGTCTTTGACATTGAAGGTTCATTAGTAAACACTATGTCCTTACCCTCCATCTAGGAGAAGAGTGCATGATCTAAGATGGCCTCTGCCTCTTTTTCTAATGAAATACCTTACATCTGAGTGTTGAGCATAACACTCTACTTTGAGAGACTTGTAAGCATACATTCCTTCATTTGGCGAGAAACCCTAGCTTCTTTTCTTTACCACCTTTTGTTGAAATTTTCCTCTTGGATAGTTGAGGCATGTGTGCATCATTTCACTTAACACCAAGAATTTTTAACATCCACCAAATTGTCTTGGCATGCAACTAGGTCTCTATTGGGGTTAGATGTTGAGGTTTTTAATGGAGTGGGGATTGGAACAATCTAGCCTAAGGGTTGCGACTAGTTATTTCCTCTTTTGCCTTGCTAATGCTAATAATGTTGGAATGGTTGTATCCCTCCTTGATAGCCTTAAAAGGGAGTCTCAAGGGAATTTCTTGTTGCTTCTTTATATTGATGATCTCATTTGAGATTGTTCCACAACAAGTTCTTCATGTTGTTTACTTCCATGGATAATGAAGAAAAACAAGAGGTTATTGCCTATGCATTGGGGTATACAAACATTGAAGGTGAGGGTGTAGTAGATGTGCCAACAGAGGCTACTTCTTGGGGTTGCATTGATGTCTTTGGGAACATCAGCATAGGCAGTTTAGGTGAGATGTTCCCCACATCAATTAAGTTGTTCTCAACTCTTGTCACCAAATTATATGTGTTTGGAAGAGATTCCCCCCCAAGAGATTTGATCAATTATGAGAATTATTTACTAGGTCTTATGGAACCTTGTATTAAAGTTTGTAATGGTCTCTTGTGGAGCCCTTTTGATAGTCAATTTTTGTAGCAAGGATGAAGGATCTCCTTTCTCTAAGAAGCACTCAAAGAATAGGAATCCAAGTTGATCCCAAGTACCAATAGATTTAGGAGCTAGAGATCTATACCAATCCTAATTTTGTCCATTTAAAGAGGTTGTTGTAATCAAAGGAAAATCAGATTTTGTTAAAGGGTTTTAGCACAATAACATTAAAATTCCAATGAAATAACAAAGTACAAAGGAAATAATATGAAAACAAAAGGAACAATGTTACCATAAGTCCTCATCTTCCATGCTTCACCTTTGTTACACCTCCTAGCTTGTAGTAAATAGAGATGCCCTCAGATTTCAAATGAGCAACTATGACTAATGACCAAGCCCTATGCAAGTGTTGAAGGATTTGTATAAAAGAAATGAGCTCACAATAGACTAAAAATGACAATGACTGTAAATGACAATGACTTCAAAAATAATAATAGCCTAAGTTAAAGTCTGAGCATGAGAGAGAGAGAGCTGAAAATAAGAACAAAATTGCCATTTTATAAAAATTGCAATTTTGAATGTGTGGTCAGGATGAGAAGATGACAAATACCCTAGAATCAATGGTCAAGATTGAATGTTGTAGTATGAATTAGGGTTAGGTCAAAATTAGGGCAATGATAAGAAATGAATGGCTAAGATTGAATTATAAAATAATTCAATCAAGGGCTGAAATTAAGTGAGATGTCAAGAGATAAGATTTGATTTGGAGGATAAGATTGGCACAGGCAAAGAGGTTGTTGGAGAAATTAAATAATAAAATTATTTAATTTAGGTGACCAATGAATAATTAAATAATAAAGATATTATTTAATTATAGAGGAATGTGACCAGAAGAATTATTTTGAATTAAATAATGATTTAATTCAAAATTCAAGAGAGTGGACCAAATTAAATAAATAAAATTTATTTAATTTAAGAGAAAAAACACTAATGAATAATTAAATAATTAAAATAATTATTTAATTATAGTGGATAGTGGACAAAAATTAAATAAATAAGAATTTATTTAATTTTAAAAGAAGAGGACTTAATTAGTGACGTAATTAAATAAATAAAATTTATTTAATTAATCAAGAAGAAATAAATGATAAAATGAATTAATTAAATAATTAAAATTATTTAATTAATAGAAGAATTATGACTTTAGAAAATAACTAAATAATTAAAAATTATTTAATTATTAAGAATGAAAGGGGCAATGTTGAATAATCAAGAGTTGCAAGCCTAGGACAATTTTATGTGTCTACAGTTGTGAGTAGCCTTACTACCATGCTCTTCTCAATCACATAATAAATAGTGCATACATCCACATCTTGTAGATGCTCCTTTTGAGTTTTGAAATCTTTATCAGTGAATTTTGGAAGCATTGTAAGAGCATTGGTAGGTATAGGATCCCATGTAGTAGGAGGAATAGGAGGAATGAGATAGCTACCACTATTCTAAGCTACATAGATTATGGGTGCTTGAGCAGTCATAGGAACATGTAGTTGAGCTTGTAGTGGAGCTTGCTATGCAATAGGCTAGGTAGTTATGTCACTGACTACTATTACTAAAGGAGATAGCAATAAGCCTAGATTTTGGGTTTTTTTGTGATCTAGTAATTGGCCTATGGCTCATGCATATGAATTCTTTAGCAATTAAAATATGTCCCACTAGGCGTGCTAGAAAAAGAATTATTGATCCTTAAAGTTTACACTTTGCAGGAATAGCCCTATGGTAAGTTCAATGGATGGAGGAAAAATTGTACTTGCACTCCATTGAAATAACCTTTGGGATTTTAGAATTTGAATCTTCATTATTGTTTGGGAGAGGGAAAAGTGGAAGAAACACTAGGTCGTTCATTACAAGTGAAAACACATTAAAATTTGAATTACATGCTTCCTTAAATCAATATGAAACTTCCAAACAACAAACTTCAACTAAATGCAATCCAAGAACATCCTGGAAACCAACGTAACCCTTCTAAAAAATATCTCCAAAAGATTATAAATGTATTGTTTACCCAAATAATATTTCCAAACACTACAACACTATGTAACTTAGAAGACCTTATTCTGATATAACTAACCACAAATCCTCTTGACACAAGCAAGAGAACAAGAGAAAAACATAATAAAATATCATCCAAAATCACAAGACATAAGAAATAGATGCAAAGAAATGTGGAGAAAATACATTTCTCCTAGACACTACTACAAAACCAGTTCACACACAAGTAAATACATCTTCCTTTGACCAGCGATCCAGAAGCCAAAATTTTGGATATAGAAACTTTGAACACCTCTAACCAACATATTCAAACCAATAAAGCATATATTTACCCTAGAATAAATGTGAATAAAACTAGAAAATGAGAAAACCTTTGCAACACCATATTACCTTATTTTATCAATTTTCCTAATATCCTTGACATCTGAACTAACAGTTTCTTCTCAACCTGAACACAAGGGAAATAGGTGTCCACCTTTTAGGAGATGGAAATTTGGGACCTATTTCACACTTTATTTCATTAGGAACCTATATTTAGGAAGGGACTAGTGGGTTCCTCTTGAAATTGGATGGGGGTTCACCATTAAATAAAGCATCAAAGGAGACATGCAAACACCTATACACAAAAGCCTAGAAACTTGAAAGCATGAAATCATATTAACAAAAGGATGAAATAGATAAGTACCTAGAGGAGTGGAGAGGCCAACACAAGGTTTTTAAACCCTAAAAGTCTAATGTTTGAGGTACATTGGGACTGATACGCTAGATAGGGCAATTTAGTCCCGCTATAGGATTTTGGGTAGAATTTGGAATCTCATGGTGATTGATCAAGATCTATAAAAAAATAGCAAAAAGGGTATGTACTAAGACTCATATGGCTAGTTGGGAAATTTAGTCCTGCTCTTCCTTTCCAAAAAAACAAGATTTGGAATTGTTTTCCTATCTCTACACTTCCTTCCTATGTTTGCCAAAATTTTCTTTTTGGATCTGAACTTGTGAAAAAACCTGCAAAACAAAATGTTGTGTTTATTTGCTTATGGGGGATTTACCTTGGTCAAACTCCTAGTTTGGTAATTAAACCTTGATAGAAAGTGTAGATTTGAAATGGAAATGTGTGTGAAAGCCCTAATCTTAAGTGTGTCTAAGATTAGGAGAGATAAAATACCACAAACGTTACTCTAATGTGTTACAATGGGATGCACAAATAAAACATGAAAATAATGATGACTCACTATAGACATTGAAAATTTTCTTAGGTATTCAATGACACTTTTCACTAATTTTTCATCTAAAACTGATTAAATAATCTATTATTTAATTACCACTAATGTTCTTCTTCTAATTCCCTATAATTAAGTAATTTTAATTATTTAATTAATGTTCATCAATATTTCTTCCTAACTATTCCTCTTAGATTAAATAATTCTTTAATTATTTAATCCCTTAATCTTTCCTCTCAAATTAAATAATTCTTTAATTCTTTAATTTGTCTTCAATTTCAATCATCCCTAAACTTGATGATTTTGAAAGGTTAGGATAATTCATCTTATTTAATTATGAAAACTTTAATTATCCTCACCTAGATTTCATTCCCACTTATCTCGTCCACTTTCTGTTACTTCACTTCTTCTTTTCTCTTCCACTTTCCAATTTTCATTCTCACTTATCTCTCCCACTTTCTCTCACTTAAATCTTTCCACTTTCCACTCATGACTCTTATTTTCCAAATCCACTCCCCACTTTTGAAATGGTAGCTTTTAATTCGAAATAAATGGTTTCCTTAATTTATTTTCAATGAACTATTAGGTATGTGTAGGATCATCATGAAAAAACAAGCCCTTAAGTGGTGAAAAATTTAGAAAAGTCAGAGTTAGGCAACTTGACATAAAAATTTGAACAAGTTATCTATATTATTTCAAAAGTATTTAAGAGTAGAATCTATAGAAAATTGAAATTAGTTTGTAAACTACTCAGTTTATTTAAAAAAAAATCTATTTGGTGAAAATTTGAAATTTCAATGCAGTAGTACTTAAGTTTTAGGGAAAAATAGGAAGTAGGTGTCTATCTGACCACCCTAACCACAATAAAATGATAATATTTTTTTAATAATATTTTAGATATAAGTAGATGACTCATGTCCTGATGTGATGGATATTTTTTTTAACGTTTTCCAATTAAATAATTAATTATGATTTTTTAATACAACTTTTAAAAAATATAAAAACTCGTATGTCTAACCACCTTAACTTGTTCAAAACTTCATGAAATTCAATTTTTCCTTTTAATCCTATAGTATGTGAAGTGTAGAATGTGACACATGTTTCAGATTCAAAAAATGTGATACCATTTGAAATTTATAGATGTTTTTTAATCAACCTATCAATCAGGACTTTAGTCGTAATTCAAATAGAAAATGAATAATAATTATTTATTAAATTAAAAGTAAAGTATAATTTATATTGGTGGAAAGCTGAGAATCTCCTTTAAAACACTTTTTGTTTCATCAATTTTGGGTAAAAAAAATTCCTCAACCACATACCCTACACATACCCATCATATCACCACTTTTTGGCCCATCATGATCCTGCACATACCCTATTCTCTTTCTCAATTTAACTCATCATTCACTCTTTCATTCCTCTAATTTCGAAAAAGTATATTTTGATGAAAATAAATACTTTATTTGTTTTCAATTAACTCATTTTTTCCTCCACTTTTAAATGCAATTTTCCCTTCTAACTTATCCTTGCATTCAATCTTGTCCATTTATTATCATTCAATCTTTTCCATTCAATTATCTTTTCGAAATCTATAAATTGAGGACTTATTTCTCAATTTAGGGAGACAACATCTTCAATTTTCTTGTGATCATTTCATCAAATTACTTTCAATATTTAGTGCATTTGATCACATTTGAGAGCTACACATCAAATCTATTAAAGGAATAAGGACAAAAAAATGGAGTGAGAAGCACATCATGCGAGTTTGCATTTCCATTTCTTTCTTTATGCATTTTGTTCTCACAATTTTGTTGATGTATTAGGGTTTTATTTCATGATATTTGCTTTGTAGTCTCAGCATTTTGATATTGTGTATACTTTAACCATTTTCCATAGATACACTCACTTTGGGAAATCTACAATCACGCTGATAAGCCATAAGAATGAAAGAACCTTCATTTAGGTAGAAAGTAGAAGGATAATGGAAGATGGAATCATTTAGGAAACCATTAATTAGGCTTGGGGAAGTGGCTAGTTGCATCTCCCCAACCTAGAATCCATTATGATCCTCCATAGGAAACCATCATCATCCTTGGTCAATGCTTTATCTTGAAATGAAAGTGAACTTGAAGACCTACAAAAACACTATTATGTTGCTCCAAGACTTCAAATTTTCTTACTCCTTTCTCTTGAATGGAAATGCTTGAATCTCTTGCTTACATAATTTCTTGTCTTATTCTATCTCTAGTTCTTTCTAGTTGAAAAATGAATGTGAGACTTATATTTTATAGGCATCCTATCTAATTTACCGTTTATTAAATCACAAATGTTGAGATTTATGAAATTTGAATTAAAAACCTTGATTTCTTGCTCAAAACCCTCAAAAGGCCCCAAATGGGATCATACATCCAAGGAGGCATATGGATCTCACCTAGGGGGACTCATACACCCAAGGTGACATATGGCTCCCACCTTATATTTTGAAGGTGACAGAATGTTGAGAGATTAGAATATTAAATGTATTTATTAAATTTTTTAGGATTTTAGTTGAAATAAGCCTTGTGATATGTAATAAAGGGTGTTAGGGGCCTATTAATGATGATTTAAAGGGAATGAATGGAAGGGTACTAAAATAGGTCCAAACTAAGTGTGAAATTGTACTATCTCCAAGAAGGGAGTACAACTTTCAACACTACAGAAACACATCACTACTATCATCAATGACAACACCAGCTTGTTGACATCAATGACAATACCTTCATACTTGCAATAATCTCCCCCTTTTTCATTGATGGAAACACAAGATGTGAGAAACCATCAAAGATATAATAGCTCTAAACATGCTTATTTCCTTTTCTGGGTATGTGCAGGATAATAATGGAGAAAGCAAACCCTTAAGTGGCAAAAAATTTAGAAAAATCAAAGTTAAGCAACTTGACATAAAAATTTGAATAAGTTATCTATATTATTTCAAAAATATGTAAGAATAGAATCTATAGAAAATTGAATGTAGTTTCTAAACTACTAGGTTATTTTTTTAAAACAAAATCTATTTGGTGAAAATTTGAAATTTCAATGAAGTGATACTTAAATTTTAGGGAAAAAATAAGAAGTAGGTGTCTATCTGACCACCCTAACCACAATAAAATGATAATATTTTTTTATAATATTTTAGATATAAGTAGAGGACTCATACCCTAATGTGATGCATATTTTTTTGTTATTTTAGCTATAAGTAGAGGACTCATACCCCGATGTGATGCATATTAATTATGATTTTTTATTACAAATTTTAAAAAATATAAAAACTTGTATGTCTGACAACCTTAACTTGGTCAAAACTTCATGGAATTCAATTTTTCTTTTTTTAATCCTATATTATACAATGCATAGAATGTGACACATGCTTTTGATTCAAAAAATATGATACCATTTGAAAGCTATAGATGTTTTTCAATCAGCCTATTAATTAGGACTTTAGTCTTAATTTGAATAGAAAATGAATAATAATTACTTATTAAATTCAAAGTAAAACATAATTTATATCATTGGAAAGATGAGAATCTCCTTTAACAACCCTTTTTGTTTCATAAATTTTGGGTAAAAAACTAGCCATTAGCCACATACCCATCATATTGCCACTTTTTGGCCCATCATGATCTTGCACATACCCTTCTCTTTTCTCCCCCTTTCACAAGTATCTCATTACTTTCACTTTCTCTCCCCCTATTTAGATAGAAAATTTTCACATTATTCTTCCTCTCCCCCTTTGACATCAATGGAAAAGGATAAAGTTTTTTACATTGTTCTCACCCTTTGACACTGAACAAAGACACTTTCTCTAAATACTCCCCCTTAGTAGTGTACCCAACCAAATCAACAACTCTGCATAATGACAACATTCCTTACTACAAAAATGACACTACATGACACTACCTACTCCCCCTAAGAGGTAGCCACCAACATCAGTTTAGAAAGGAGATGAATCCATAGATCCATTGGATTGATGCATCTCCATATGCATCTAGTTCAAGCAAGGAGGGGAAATAACCCCCCAACTTCTCTCGAAGATTATAAAAAGTATCCTTAGGAAGATCCTTAGTGAATATGCTAGAAATTTGATCCTTTTTAGGTACATATTCAAGCTTCACCTTATTCTCCATAACATTCTCTCTCAGAAAGTGATCCCTGATTGATATATTCTTTTTCCTTGAATGCATCATTGGATTCTTTTAAATGTAATTGCACTTGTATTATCACAAAAGATAGATATAGGCTCATCATACACTAGTCTAATATCCTTTAATGCCCATCTCATCCACAATACCTATGTGCAACAAGATGATGCTACAATATACTCTGCCTTTGTAGTGGATAAAGAAATTGAATCTTGCTTCTTACTTAACAATGACACCAATCTACATCCAAGAAAGAATGCACCACCACTTGTACTTTTCATCTCATCAACACAAATAGCCCAATTTACATCTGTATAAGCACTTAATGTGAAATTAGTATCCTTAGGATACCATAAGCCATAATCTAGAGTACCTCTTAAATATTTGAATATCCTCTTCACTACTATAACATGTGTTCCTTTAGGATCTTCTTGAGATCTAGACATAAGAAAAACTTCATGCATGATATTTGGTCTAGTAGAAATTAGATATAGTAGTCCACCAATCATAAGACTATATTTTCTCTTATTATCCTTTGGTGAATTATTATCTTTGCTCAATTTGCAACCAATCACCATAGGAGTGCATACTGGTTTGAAGTCATCCATTCCAAACTTATTCAACATCTGCTTGACATAATTTGACCATGAAATGAATATGACTTTATCTATTTGATTGATTTGTAACCCAATAAAAAAATTCACCTCCTCAAACATTGACATATCAAACTCTTTCTATATATCTTCAAAAAAATTCTTACACATAGCATCATTTCCTCCAAAGATAATATCATCCACATATACAACCACTATCAATATTTTGTCCTTAATTTTAAATTAAAGATTACTATTTACAATACCTTTACTAAATTCTTGCTATATCAAATATCTATCAAACCTTGCATACCAAGCTTTGGGAACGTGTTTCAATCCATAGAGTGCCTTTTTCAACTTACAAACCATATTCAGTTTAAATATCTGAAAACTAAAATCCTTTTGTTTGTTCCATGTAAACCTCTTCTTCCAACTCACTATTTAAAAAGTAGACTGCACATCCATCTAATAAATTTAAATTCCTTGTATGATGCAAATTCCAAAAACATTTGAATAGCTTCCATCCTAGCAATTAGGACAAATTTTTCCTCAAAGTCTATTCCTTCCACCTATCGATAACCCTTACACACAAGATTTTCCTTATTTCTTACTACTTCTCGATTCTCATTTAGTTTGTTTCTAAATACCTACTTAGTTCCAATTCCCAAGTCTAATTCTTCTCAATCTACATAAGTTCTTCCATTTCCTTCATCTAATGTTCATCTTTGCATGCCTCTCATTGTTCTAGGTTCAACTTTAGAAAGTTGAACCTCTCTCTACCCTCCTCTCTCTACTTATCTCTATCTCCCCTCACCCTCACTCTCTCTACCTAGCTATCACTCTATCCCTTCCACCTTACCTCTCTCCCCTTCCCTCTATACTTTAGTCCATATCTATTGACCCTCCCTCTCTCTACCTACCTCTCCCTTTATCCCTTCCACCTTACCTCCCTCTCTACTTATCTTTATCTCGCATCTCCATCTTCCTCTTTATCTACCTACGTCTCCCTATATCCCACCCTCCCTACCTCTCATATATACTTCTTTGTTCCTCCCTCCCTCTCTACTTCTCTATATTTCCCCTCTATCTCTCTCTACCCATATCTCACTTCATCCCTCCCTTTTCTCCATCTCTCCCACTTTACATATCTATCTCTATATATCTCTCTCAGATTCTCTCTCTCCTCTCTATCTCACTAACCTTCCCTCTCTACTTCTCTCTATCGCCACTCACCCTCTCACTCTATAGAAAGGAAAAGATGAAGATAGAGGCAGAGTGATATAATAGATATAGAGATAGAGAGAGGTAAAGTGATAAAGATATGGAGAGATAGGGAGTTAGAAATAGAGAGGGAGAGATAGAGAGATATAGTGGAAGATAGAGAGAGATAGAGATGTATAGATGGTGATATAAAGTGATAGAGAGAAATAGATAGGGTGAGGGAGAGGGAGAGATAAAGAGGTAGAGAGAAAAAGGGAGAGATAGAGAGATAGAGAGGGGGAGATAGAGGAGGAACTAAGAGTTGTGAATAGATAGAGGGGGGTAGACAAAGAGATAAATGTGAAGAATATGAGAGATATAGCTAGAGAGGTAGAGAGAGAAGAAGAGGGGGAGAGATAGATCAATATATAGAGGGAGAGGGGGAGAGGGAGATATAATGATAGAGGGAGATATAGAGTGTTTGATGGTGAAAATGGGATTTGCATCAAAATGATGAAGCACTACTTTCCACCATGAAACATTCAATTATGTGTATGATAAGATGCCAATAACAATCATAAACTAAGCCTAACTATTATAGCAACTATGAGGGAAGTTTTTAGAGCTCAAAAAAATGTGTACCTTGCTACAAGAAGGCTTCTTTTAGGGAACCAAGGACACATTAGCCTTTAGTGGTGAAAGGGTCCCTATTAAGGTTTCTGAAAATGAGATCTAGGTTCCTTGATGTCTACACTCTCATGATACCTTAGTTGTAAGCTCCTAAAAACTTGTAACAAATTCTATAGCTTTGATTATGTGTTCTTGCAATATAAATGACAATCTTGCAACTTGACAACTTTTGTAATTTTACTTCAAAATTATACACCACTTTATTTTCAATCTATAAATCTACAAACACGCATTCAAGGGAAGAAAAACTTGTTGATTATTAGTGAATAGGTGTTTGTCTAAGTCAATCCCCTTGTAGGTAATTAAACAAAATGATGAAATAATGAAATTGAAGTATGGACATGAAATGATGAAGTGTTGATACCTTGGATGTTGTCTTGGAATGTAAATTATCTACCATTTAATATGAAGTAGCCATGAAGAATTTAGATCTTGATCTCAAATAGATGTGAAACAATGCTTGCAAGATGGATCTTCAATACTACATCAACTATCTTAACTCAACAAAATGCTTGAATGCACTATGCCTTATACATGATGAAGTGATCTTGAATTTCTACAATAAAACCTTGATAATGTTCCTTGAAACGCCTTTGAATTTCTCTTGAAGTACTCTATAATTCTCTCTCAAAGTTGCTAGGATGCCATGCAAACTTGCGAGGAGAAACTATGTGAATTAACCCCATATTTATGCTAAATCTAGAGATTAACCTCAAAATTAAAATAATTCAAGGTGCTACCAATCAAGAAATGAAAATAATTATAATTCCACCAAAACTAAATTCAAAAAAGGTTCCTTATAAAGGAAGGACCCATTTGCCACCTAGGGCAAATGGGTCCTGACACAAGTTTCCAGGACCTTGCCTTTGAGGGGTGAAAGAACATCAAAAATCCATGTCACATATGCATAGAAAAGGGTGTCCTATTTGGAGAGGACCCATTTTCCACTAAAAGAGAATGGGTCCTAGCACCAATTTCTAGGACCTTGATTTTTCCAAATTAAATGTTATGTAATTTGAATATTGGGTGTTGGGATAGATCATTCAAAAGGTATCATAAATAGGGATTAAATTTTAATTAAAGGGGATAATTAACTCTAATTAACCATAATTAATTAATGAGACCCCAGATAAGTGTGAAAGTGTGTTATAGTTCACTTTAAAACACCTTAGATAAGGTACATTTTAGGTACATTTTATTAAAGGCCACAAAACCTACTCTAATGTGCTACAATGGGATACATAAATGAAAGAAAAAAATAAGGATGACTCACTGTAGACATTGAAAATTGTCCTAGGTCTCCAATGACACTTTTCACTAATTTTTCATCTAAAACTGATTAAATAATTTATTATTTAATTAGCACTAATGTTCTTCTTCTAATTCCCTATTATTAAATAGTTTTTAATTATTTAATTATTTTTCTTCTAAACAATTAATTAAATAATTTTCATTATTTAATTAATGTTCATCACTATTTCTTCATGACTATTCCTCTTAGATTAAATAATTCTCTAATTATTTAATCCCTTAATCTTTCCTTTCAAATTAAATAATGATTTAATTATTTAATTTGTCTTCAATTTCAGTCATCCCTAAACTTGCTAATTTTGAAAGGTGAGGATAATTCATCTTATTTAATTATGAAATATTTAATTATCCTCACCTAGTTTTCATTCCCAATTTCTCTCACTTCACTTTTTCTTTTCTTAGATTCCACTTTCCAATTTTCATTCTCACTTATCTCTCCCACTTTCTCTCACTTAACTCTTTCCACTTTCCACTCATGATTCTTATTTTCCCAAATCCACTCCTCACTTTCAAAATGATAGATTTTAATTGAAAAAAAATGGTTTACTTATTTATTTTTGATTAACTATTCTCTTTCTCAATTTAACTCATCTTTCACTTTTTCATGTCTCCAATTTTGAAAAAGTATATTTTGATGAAAATAAATACTTTATTTTTTTATTTTCAATTAGCTCATTTTTTCCTCCACTTTTAAATGCACGTTTCCCTTCTAACTTATCCTTGCATTCAATCTTGTCCATTCAATTATCTTTTTGAAATCTACAAATTGAAGACTTATTTCTCAATTTAGGTATTGGCATGTCAAACCTTGCATACCAAGCTTTGGGAAAAACCTTAGGTATTGACATCAATGACAATACATTCATACTTGCAATAATCTACCCCTTTTTCATTGATATCAACACAAGATGTGAAAAATCATCAAAGATATAATAGCTCTGAACATGCTTATTACCTTTTCTCTTTTCTCCCCCATTCACAACTATCTCATTACTTTATATTTTTCATCATTTACTTTCACTTTCTCTCCCCTTATGTAGATAGACCTTTTTCACATTACTCTTCCTCTCCCCCTTTGACATCAATGGTAAAGCATAAAGTGTTTTACATTGTTCTCACCCTTTGACACTGAACGAAGACACTTTCTTTGAATACTCCCCCTTAGGAGTATACCCAACCAACTCAACAACTCTGCATAATGACAACATTCCTTACAACAACAATGACACTACATGACACTACCTACTCCCCCTAAGAGGTAGCCACCAACATCAATCTAGAAAAGAGATGAATCCATAGATGCATTGGATTGATGCATCTCTATATGCATCTAGTTCAAGCAAGGAGGGGAAATAACCCCCCAACTTCTCTCAAAGATTATAAAAAGTATCCTTAGGAAGATCCTTAGTGAATATGCTAGAAATTTGATCCTTTTTAGGTACATATTCAAGCTTCACCTCATTCGATCCATAACATTCTCTCTTATAAAGTGATCCCTGATTGATATAATCTTTTTCCTTGAATGCATCATTGGATTCTTTTAAATGTTAATTGTACTTGTATTATCACAAAAGATAGATATAGGGTCATCATACACTACTCTAATATCCTTTAATGTCTATCTCATCCACAATACCTGTGTGCAACAAGATGTTGATACAATATACTTAGCCTCTGTAGTGGATAAAAAACTTGAATCTTGCTTCTTACTTAACCATGACACCAATCTACATCAAAGAAAGAATGCACCACCACTTGTACTTTTCCTCTCATCAACACAAATAGCCCAATTTGCATCTATATAAGCACTTAATGTGAAATTATATCCTTAGGATACTATAAGCCATACTTCAGAGTGCCTCTTAAATATTTGAATATCCTCTTCACTACTATAACATGTGTTCCTTTAGGATCTTCTTGAAATTTGGCCACAAGACAAACTTCATGCATTATATCTAGTCTAGCAGTAGTTAGATATAGCAGTCCGCCAATCATAAGACTATATTTGCTCTGATTAGCCTTAGATGAATTATCATATTTGGTCAATTTGAAACCAATCACCATAAGAGTGCATATTGGTTTGGAGTCATCCATTCCAAACTTATTCAACATCCCTTTGACATGCATTGAATATGAAATGAATATGCCTTTATCTATTTGATTGATTTGTAACCCAAGGAATAAATTGATCTCCTCAAACATTGACATATCAAACTCTTTCTACATCTCTTAAAAAAAAATTTACACATAGCATCATTTCCTCCAAAGATAATATCATCCACATTTACAACCACTATCAAGATTTTGTCCTTATTAATTTTAAAGTAAATATTACTACATGTGATGCCTCTACTAAATCCTTGCTATATCAAATATCTGTCAAACCTTGCATACCAAGCTTTGAGAGATTTCCTCAATCCATAGAGTTCCTTTTTCAATTTATAAACCATATTCGGTTTATCTAGAAACTATGATAATTTTGATTGTTCCATGTAAACCTCTTCTTCCAACTCACCATTCAAAAGATTAGACTGCACATCCTATTGGTTCTCAGTTGTGATCATATGGTTTTCCTTGATGACAAAATCCCTTTCTATTGATTCTACTTGTTGACAATTTCAGATTGGTCTCTCATGATTTATCTTGGTACAGTTTCGGTGACTGAAAAAGAACATATCAACATGAGAATGCTAGGGTCTCCCCGATCCATTTGTTTTGATAAACATCTATGTTACCTATCGGAAAGACGCTTTTGATGTCATAATGATTTGTTTTTACATACAGGTAGCTTTCAACATGACATTCACGTGGTCTTGGCGATAGTGGAAAGGTCTATCGGCATGCGTTGTGCTCACTGCTAAGAGGTCTTACCGAATGAGTCGAGTCTCACCGACTAATACATGAGGTGGTTCATCAACATAAGAAATCCCTATCGGCATGTTGTTTCATCAAGCGCTTAGTGTCTTGGTGACCGGCACAAGAAAGTTCATTTTGGCAAGTGTTACACCATCGGTATGTGGTGATAGCGAAATTGGTATGTCACACTGATCGTTGCTGAAAAATTATATATCAGCATGAGTTTAAGGCTTCAGTGAAGGATCACAGCGAAATTGTTATGTCTCACTGACCATATGCATGTGGATGTATATCAGTGAGATATTCACATGGTTTCGGCGACCGAGAATGAACTTTTCGGCAAGAGTTTTGTTATCGGGGTAGTGTCTCATCGAACTTGAAATGTCTCCCCGACTAGTGCATATAGAGGTTCGTTGACAGAACTGGGTGGTATTAGAATAGGTCACAACAAAGTGGTTTTGTCTTGCCAACATCACATCTAGAGTTTCATTTTGGCCAAACATAATGTATTCGGTATATAGTCTCATCAAAGATTTCTTTGTCTCACTGACTAATGCACTGAATGTCTTATTGGCCTAAGGTTACTGCTTCAGTGAAATGTTATAACAACTTCGTAGTGTCTCACTGACTTTATGCAAAGGGTTATTTCACTGAGACTATTGTAGCATCAGAGTAATGTAATAGCGAACCCGTCAAGTCTTGG
Organism: Sequoia sempervirens; assembly: GCA_007258455.2. Taxonomy (NCBI): domain Eukaryota; kingdom Viridiplantae; phylum Streptophyta; class Pinopsida; order Cupressales; family Cupressaceae; genus Sequoia; species Sequoia sempervirens. The sequence goes on from VDFB02379711.1 coordinate 13,066,023, forward strand.
CAACTAAGTCTTGAGGGGCTTTCGGTGAGAGATTGGTAGTGTCTCACCAACTTAGAGTGAATAAAGTTTTTTGGTATGACATAGCATACTCCCCGAGAGGTCTCCTCGACATTGATATGTCTTGGTGATACATAAAACAAAAGGAACATTTCGGTATGACTCATGTGTTCGAAGAAAGGTCTTGGCGAGTTTGAATTCACACTGACTAACAACATAAAGGTAAACATCTCGGTAAGAGTTAGGGTTTTCGGCGTGAGGTCTTGGCGAGTAACCTTCAGTCTCTCCGATGGAACACAAAAGGTTTTTGTCAGCATAAGTTTTTACTTTTCTCAGCGACACACAAGATTATAGGTGACGTTTGGTATAATGAAGTATTATCTATATGAGGTCTCCCTGAAAGTGATATGTCATGGCGACAAGTTTGACCACATGGGCTTTCAATAAGATACAGGATGCTCTACGAGATGCCACCCTCACTGCACATTGTCTTGGTGAAGGCGGATGAAGGACACATCTTGGCAAGAGTGTTTTTTTTCACAACAACTCATAATGGATAAAGCCTTTCGGTAAAACATAATGAAATCTACATAACATCTCCCTGATAGTAGAATGTTGCAGCCACAAAAAGAGGGATGATTGACAGCGATAAAGTTTCCTTCGGCATAGGTATTGAATTGTCACAGCAACAAGGTTGATCACGGGGGCTCTCGGCAAAACAAAGAATTGTCTACAAGATGTCTCTCCGATATCAAAAGGCTATAATGATAGTGAATGAGACAAAAGGGCTTTTGGTGAAACTTGATGTGGTCTGTGAAAGGTCTTCCCAACTTTACTGGGTCACGGTGAAAGCAAATAAGGAAATAGAAACACATCTCACATAAGGTCATAGCAAATCACAAAGAAAACATGGTGGCTATTGTCTCAACGAATGATTAATGAAGACTCATACAATGTGGCCGACATGGTGAATTTATAAAGATAGTTGTAGGCTAACACCATTGGTTGGTATCAAATCTCAGAACAGTTACATAGAAAAATATTCACTGAGGATTTAGAGGTTATGATTTTCTGTTAGTGGGCAGTCATGGCTTTGATGAAAATCTTTTAGTTACAATTTGAAATCTCTTGACTTAGCGCAAAAATTAAAGCTTTATGGATATGCATTACTTTGGTTTTTTCCATCATCTACAGATCATCTTTATCCAGCTTCAGATTCTAAAAATAGCAATAGAGTTTCATAATCTTGTGAAAAAAGCTTGTTAAAGATTTCTTGATAACAAACATACTTGAAAGGTATATAAAAACCAGTGTTGAAAACTGTGAAGGTGCTGCTGGCCAGTAATTCTAAGAGATAGTTATTTTGGCCGTATTAAGAGAAGTATTGGAAAACTTTGTAATACAAGAGTTGGATTCTTAGTGTATTAGGTACAGAAGAGTGTTGAGTTTCTCAAGCTTACTAGAAAATAGAGAGATCCTATGATATTACTATTGTTCTGAAAATAATTTGAGGGGTTGGTGCTCCTTGAAATTGGTGTTTCAAAAAGAGGGGTTGGTGCTCCTTGAGTTGGTGCTTAGAAATTAGCCTATAAGGCATTGTGAACAGTTGATTAAAAAGATTAAGTGAGTATGGTAGTTTAGGAGTGGTTTTTCTACCCTAGGGGGGTTTTTCACTTGGAAAATTCTTTTTTTTTGGTCTCTTTGTTTTTTATGTCATAATGGTTCTTGATTGTGATAATTTTTATCAGTCTGAACATTGTTGAATGATAGTTCCTTCATATCTACAAATATTTAGTTCAAATGTCTTGCACAAGTCATCATTGAAGAGTCTAATTCAAAAGGAAGCTTAAAAGTTCTCATTTGATTCATTGTTCAAGAATAGGTATAATGTGCTAAAGGTGTCTATTGTCTCAATACCTTTCTTGTCTTTAAAGCTGCATTCAAATCAATTGTTTAAGAAGTGAGTCAATAATGTTGATCATCATTTGCACAGTCATATGAGTTGCGCCTACATTGTCATCATGCCTTGATTGTTAATCAATGTCAACAATAAATATTTTGGCAAATGAAATATATTTCTCTCAAATCATATTTTCATAAGTTGCGCAATAGATTGAGTTAATGTTGTCATATCCTTGTGCTTTCAAAAGTGATTACTCTACTCTATTGTTGAAAGAAAAGGAAATTAGAATTAAAAATCTAGGTCAAAGTTGAAAAAGTTTTGACACTGATTCACCCCCCCTCTCAGTGTCTATCCATAACTCCAAAAATTGGTATCAGAGCGTAGGGTCCTCTGATATGTCTAAACCACCTAGGATTGTTCTTGGTTTCTTGGAGTACTTTGGTTAATATGGGAAAGAATAGAAGGAATAAGGGAAAAAGATGTTCTCAGCAAAATGCTATTCATCATGTTCAACCTGAATCTAGTATAAGGAATAACGAGGAAGAGTTCATAAATAGTAGCTCTGAAATGGTAGAGTATCCTAGATCTAGAACTCCTCAGTTAGAAGGAACAAACTTTATTATATGGAAAAATAGGATGGAAACATACTTACTTTCTTTAGGATCTAAAGTGTGGGAAGTAGTAGAAAAGGGTTGTACTACATCTACAACATCTCGTTCCTCTCTTGAGGAGATGAAAGCTCTTGAATTCAATACCAGAGCTATAAATGCTATTCTTAATAACTTGCAAAATAAATTCATTACAAAAGTCATTCATTACAACAGTTCTAAGGAAGTTTGGGACAAGTTGACTGAAATGAATCAGAATAGTGAGTTACAAGAGGAGATATCTTTTGATATTGAAATAAGTTGTGAAACATATGAGAGTGAAGAAGGTGTAAACCTTTATAATTTAGAAAAGAAGTCCAAGGAGATCATTAATGAATATTTAGATGATCAAGAAACTTGTGTAAAAGTAGATCAATCTTTGGGTGAAGTCAACTTTGAACAGGAATATGATGAACCAGAAAGTGAGGTTGATTTGGAAGGTGAACTCCTATGTGCCTTAGATACTATTAAGCAGCTTAGAAAAGAAAACCAGTTTTTAACAAGACAACTTCAACAAGAAGAGAGTTTGGAAGTCATGTTAAGAAACAAGGATGAATTGCGTAACAAACTATAAAATGAGATTGTTTCTTTAAAGAAATGTTCTGATAATGACTCCTTGTTAAAAGAACTAACTCTTAAGGACGATATGATTATAAGTCAAAAAATTGAAATTGAAGAATATAAGAGGATTGCAGATGTTGTGAGTTTTGATTTGGAGATTAAAAATATTTTTTGTCTAAAACTTGAAGAAGAGGTAGTTTCTTTAAGAAAAGAGGTTGAAAATATCAAGGCTCAATCTAGTAAAATTCAGAAATTTGATCATAGTACTAATATATTGAATGAGATGTTGGGCAGGAAAATGCATTCTAAAGATCCTACAGGAGTGGGATATGAGGTTGGACAAAGCTCTGTAGACAAATCTAAACATGAAATAGTGTTTACTACTTTAGATGGAAAGAAGTTTACAGCCAATCAAACACCAAGAATGAAGATTGATCTTGGTTACAGTATTGCTGCATCAAAGGATAACATTGACACTAGAAGACAATCTAAAGGCATTCATAGAGAAAGGAAAAATGTCTTCAGATCTTCACATCCTTGGCATGATCATTCATTTAGGTATAATCATTCTTTCCAAGAATATTGTTATGTTTGTAATGACTATGGTCATAAGGCAATTGATTGCATAAGATGGTCAAATAAGAATCATTCTAATGTCCCTAGAAAAAAGGATGTGGTGTGTTACAACTGTAACAATTTTGGTCACTTGAGAAGAGACTGTAGAATAAATACAAGTGATAATAATGTAGGGAACAATGCTGGAAAAGTTTGTAAGAAGTCTTCTATTTCTCAAAACAATCAAAAAGTCATTTGTTTCAGATGTAATAACATTGGACATAAAGTACATCAATGCAGATTCAATAGAAAGACAGGTACTTTAAGCAAACAAGTGAAAAAGTCTTCTTTGGAGTGGAGAAGAAAGAGCAATCAAGATGACAAGAAGAGAAATAAAGATGCTTCTGAGAAAACTCCTTGTGCACTCCTTGCACAATTGTTGCCTTCCAGGTCTTGAGAAGAAGCAAAGACTTAGGGGGAGTCTATTATGGTAATAAATTTTACCCCTATGGAGTCTAGAATGAGATATGACATCTTGCATTTGCTTTTGGTGGTATAAGATGTAAAGAAATGGCTTATTTTGGCTCACATAATGTCTTTTCATAACATGTATTGCTATGAACAATGAAGTAAAAGACATAATGAATAATGTTCGCACAAAATTGGTGGATATTGTGTTTGGTGATGATTTTTCTTGGTCTAGTGGTTGACAATTTTTAGAAGTTTTTGAAATGACTGTGCACTTTGTTTTTTAAATGAACATTTTGGATGCTAATGGAGTCGTGAGTCTATGGAGTGTGGCATAAATAATATATGAGATATCTGCTCCTATCAAAATGGTTGGATGTTTATGTTCAAGAGGAGTTATTATTTGTATAGGAGAAGAGTATCGAGACTTTCATGCATAAAGAAGCTGAGTTAAGATTGTGTGCTGAATGAAAATACTTACAATGTCTTTTGCAAGCTGTTATGAAGGAATTGAGTGTTTTGGTCTTCTAAGTATGGTACAGTGATCTAAGTAGGTTGCTACAACAGTCTTGAGAACTGTGTATGTTTATGGGATATGCTCTGATGTTTGTGTTTCGATGAAGGAAGGTGATTGGTTGTATTAACCTCATCGTGTATGGCTGGGACATATTTTTGAACTTTGAAAATGAGTGTTGTCTATGAAAGTGAATGCAAGTTATATATATGAAAGCTTCTTGAATTCATGCTTTGATAGAAACAAAAGGAGAGAGCTTTGGTGTGTTGCCTTGAAGATAGATTATTTTCATGATGTTATTAAGTTTCTAATTTCAAAGTGGGAGTTATAACACAAGTTGTTATTGCTGATTTCTTGGATAATTTCTTTGCATTTGAAGTGAGTGAAGCTGTGTTGTTACAGTATGATGCTCTATCTTGCTTTGGTTATGTGAAGTTATTCAATATTTCTACTACACTATTGCTCTATTTGCAGCTAGTTCTTATGGTATTTGGTTAGCTTCTTAGTTGTGTTTCCTGGCATTGCACATTCTTCTCTTCTATCCTTTATCATTGAGGAAAAAAGGGGGAGAGTCATTTGTGTTTTTCCATCAAGGACAAAGGGGGATTTTGTTGGTTCTCAGCTGTGATCATATGGTTTGTCCTTGATGACAAAATCCCCTTCTGTTGATTCTACTTGTTGACAGTTTCAAATTGGTCTCTCATGCTTTATCTTGCTATAGTTTTGGTGACAGAAAAAGAACATATCGGCATGAGAATGCTAGGGTCTCCCCGATCCATTTATTTTGATAAACGTCTGTGTTACCTATCGACAAGATGGTTCTAATGTCATAACAATTTATTTTTACATACAGGTAGCTTTCGGCATGACATTCACGTGGTCTTGGCAATAGTGGAAAGGTCTATCAACATGAGTTGTGTTCATCGCTGAGAGGTCTTACCAAATGTGTCGGGTCTCACTAGTGGTTCATTGGCATAAGAAATCCCTATTGGCATGTTGTTTCATCAAGTGCTTTGTGTCTTGGCGACCAGCACAAGAAAGTTCATTTTGGCAAGTGTTACACTGTCGATATGTGGTCACAATGAAATTGGTATGTCACACCGACTGCCATTGAAAAATTATATATTGGCATGAGTTTAAGGCTTCGGTGAAGGGTCACAGTGAAATTTTTATGTTTCACTGACCATATGCATGTGGACATCTATCGATGAGACATTCATGTGGTTTTGGCGACTAAGGATGAAATTTTCAGCAGGAGTTTTGTTATCGAGGTAGTGTCTTATCGAACTTGAAATGTCTCCTTGACTAGTGCATATGGAGGCTCATCGGCAGAATTGGGCGGTATCAGAATAGGTCTCAGTGAAGTGGTTTTGTCTCGCCGACATCACATCTTGGGTTTTGTTTTGGCCAAACATAATGTATTTGGTATATAGTCTCACCGAAGATTTTTTTATCTCACTGACTGATGCACTGAATGTCTTATAGGCATAAGGTTACTGCTTCAATGAAATGTTATAACGACTCCATAGTGTCTCACTGAATTTATGCAAAGTGTTATTTTTCTGAGACTCTTGTAGCATTGGAGTAATGTCATAGCGAACTCGTCAAGTCTTGGCGACTAAGTCTTGAGGGGCTTTCGGTGAGAGGTTCGTAGTGTCTCACCAAATCAAAGTGAATAAAGTTTTTCGGTATAACATAGTGTGCTCCCCAAGAGGTCTCCCTGACATTGATATGTCTTGGCAATACATAAAACAAAAGGAACATTTCGGTATGACTCATGTGCTCGAAGAAAGGTCTTGGCGAGTTTGAATTCTTATACCGACCAACAACATAAAGGTAAACATCTCAGTAAGAGTTAGGGTTTTTAACGTGAGGTGTTGGAGAGTAACCACCGATCTCGCCGATGGAACACAAAAGGTTTTTGTCGGCATAAGTTTTGACTTGTCTTAGCAACACACAAGATGATAGGTGACTTTCGGTATAACAAACTATTATCTATATGAGGTCTCCCCGAAAGCAATATGTCATGGTGACAAGTTTGACCATGTGGGCTTTCGGTGAGACACAAGATGCTCTATGAGATTTCACCTCAACTACACATTGTCTTGGCGAAGGCGGATGAAGGACACATCTCAGCAAGAGTGTGTTTTTGTCACAACGACTCATAATGGATAAAGCCTTTCAGTGAAACATAATGAAATCTATATAATGTCTCCTTGACAGTAGAATGTCACAGGGACAAATAGAGGGATGACTGACAGCGATAAACTTGCCTTCAGCATAGGTATTGAATTGTCATGACAACAAGGTTGATCACGGGGGTTCTCAACAAAACAAAGACTTTTCTACAAGATGTCTCTTTGATATCAAAAGGCTATAGCGATAGTGAATGAGACAAAAGGGATTTCAATGAAACTTGATGTGGTCTGTGAAAGGTCTTCCCAACTTCACTGTGTCATGGTGAAAGAAAATAAGGAAAAAGAAATGCAGCTCGCATAAGGTCATAGTGAATCACAAAGAACACGTGGCAACTGTTGTCTCAGCGAATGATTAACGAAGACTCATACAATGTGGCCGGCATGGTGAATTTATAAAGATAGTTGTAGGCTGACATCATTGGTTGGCATCAAATCTCAGAATGGTTACATAGCAAAATATTCTCTGAGGATTTAGAGGTTATGATTTTCTATTAGTGGGCAGTCATGGCTTTGATGAAAATCTTTCAGTTACAATTTGAAATCTCCTGAATCAGCACAAAAATTAAAGCTTTCTGGATATGCATTACTCTAATTTTTACCATCATCTACAGATCATCTTTATCTAGCTTCAGATTCTAAAAATAGCAAGAGAGTTTTAGAATCTTGTGAAAAATGCTTGTTAAATATTTGTTGATAATAGACATACTTGAAAGGTATATAAAAACCAGTGTTGAAAACTATGAAGGTGCTGCTAGCCAGTAATTCTGAGAGATAGTTATTTTGGCCGTATTAAGAGAAGTATTGGAAAAATCTGTAATACAAGAGTTGGATTCTTAGTGTATTAGGTAGAGAAGAGTGTTGAGTTTCTTGAGCTTACTAGAAAACGAGAGATCCTCTGATATTACTATTGTTCTAAAAATAATTTGAGTGGTTGGTGCTCCTTGAATTTGGTGTTTCAAAATGAGGGGTTGGTAATCCTTGAGTTGGTGCTCAGAAATTAGCCTATAAGGCATTGTGAACAATTGATTAAAAAGATTAAGCCAGTATGGCAGTTTAGGAGTGGTTTTTCTACCCCAGGAGGGTTTTCCACTTGGAAAATTCTTTGTCTTTTGGTCTCTTTGTTTTTGATGTCATAATGGTTCTTGATTGTGATAATTTTTATCAGTCTGAACATTGTTGAATTATTGTTCCTTCATATCTATAAATATTTAGTTCAAATGTCTTGCACAAATAATTGTTGAAGAGTCTAATTCAAAAGGAAGCTTAAAAGTTCTCATTTGATTCATTGCTCAAGAATAGGTATAATGTGCTAAAGGTGTCTATTGTCTCAATACCTTTCTTGTCTTTAAAGTTGCATTCAAATCAATTGTTTAAGAAGTGAGTCAATAATGTTGATCATCATTTGCACAATCATATGAGTTGCACCTGCATTGTCATCATGCCTTGATTGTTAATCAATGTCAACAATAAATATTTTGGCAAATGAAATATATTTCTCTCAAATCATATTTTCATAAGTTGCCTAATAGAATGAGTTAATGTTGTCATATCTTTGTGATTTCAAAAGTGATTACTCTACTCTATTGTTGAAAGAAAAGGAAATCATAATTAAAAATCTAGGTTGAAGTTGAAAATTGTTTGACACTGATTCACCCCCCCTCTCAATGTCTGTCCATAACTCCAACACATCCATCTAATAAACTTTAAAGTCCTTGTATGATGCAAATTCAAAAAACATTCTAATAGCTTCCATCCTAGCCATTAGGACAAATGTTTCCTCGAATTCTATTCCTTCCACTTGTGGGTAACCCATACACACAAGTATTTCCTTATTTAGTACTAATTCTCCATTCTCATTTAGTTTGTTTCTAAATACCCACTTAGTTGTAAGTATGTTCTTGTTTACCAATCTAGGAACCAATTCCCAAGTCTAATTTTTCTCAATCTACATAAGCTCTTCTTCCATTTCCTTCATCCAATGTTCATCTTTGCATGCCTCACTCACTGTTTTAGGTTCAACTTTAGAAATTTGAACCTCTCTCCATGCTCCCCTCTCTACTTATCTCTATCTCCCCTCACCCTCGCTCTGTCTACCTACCTCTCACTTTATCCCTTCCACCTTACCCTTCTCTCCCCTTCCCTGTATACCTTAGTCTATATTTGTTCACCCTCCCTCTCTCTACCTACCTCTCCCTCTATCCCTTCCACCTTACCTCTCTCTCTACTTATCTTTATCCCCCATCTCCATCTTTCTCTCTATCTACCTACCTCTCCCTATATCTCTCTCAGCCTACCTCTCTATCTCTATCTCTTTGTTCCTCCCTCCCTCTCTACTTCTCTCTATTTCCCCTCTTTATCTCTCTCTATCCATTTCTCACTCCATCCCTTCCTTTTCTCACTCTCTCCTACTTTATGTATCTCACTCAATCTATCTCTTTTCTCTCTCTCCTCTCTACCTCGCTAACCTTCCCTCTCTACTTTCTATCACCACTCACCCTCTCACTCTATAAAAAGGAAAAGATGAAGATAGAGGTAAAGTGATATATTACATATATAGATAGAGGTAAAGTGATAAAGATATGGGGAGATAGGGAGTTAGGAATAGAGAGGGAGAGATAGAGAGATATAGAGGAAGGAAAAGAGAGAGATAGACATGTATAGATGGTGAGATATAGTGATAGAGAGAAATAGAGAGGGACAGGGACATGGAGAGATAAAGAGGTAGAAAGAAAAAGGGAGAGATAGAGAGACAAAGAGGGGGACATACATGGGGGACTAAGAGTTGTGAATAGATAGAGAGGGGGTAGACAAAGAGATAGAGGTAGAGAAAGGGAGAGAGATGGATAGAGAGGTAGAGAGAGAAGAAGAGGGGGAGACATAGATCAATATATAGATGGAGAGGGAGAGGGAGATATAGAATGTTTGTGGTGAAAAGGGGGTTTGCATCAAAATGAATTTATTGAAATGATGAACCACTACTTTCTACCATAAAACATTCAACGATGTGTATGATAAGATGCCAATAATAATAAAAAACTAACCCTAACTATTATAGAAACTGTGAGGGGAGTTTTTTAGAGCTCAAAATGATGTGCACCTTGCTATAAGTAGACTGATTTTAGGGAACCAAGGACTCATTCTCCTTTAGTGGTGAATGGATCCCTATTAAGGTATCTGAAACTAAGATCTAGGTTATTTTCCTTGATGTCTACACTCTCATATCCTCAGTTGTAAGCTCCTGAAAACCTCTAACAAATTTTGTAGCTTCGATTCCATGTTCTTGCACTATAAATGACAATCTTGCAAGTTGAGAACTTTTGTAATTTTACTTCAAAATTATTCACCACTTGATCTTCAATCTATAAATCTACAAACACACATTCAAGGGAAGAAAAACTTGTTGATTATTAGTGAATAGGGGTTTGCCTAAGTCAAATGGTCCCTTGTATGTAATTAAACCAAATGATGAAATAATGAAATTGAAGCATGAACATGAAATGATGAAGTGTTGATACCTTGGATGTTGTCTTTGAATGTAAATTATCTACAATCTAATATGAAGTGGCGATGAAGAATGTAGATCTTGATCTCAAATAGATGTGAAACAATGCTTGCAAAATGGATTTTCAATACTACATCAACTATCTTAGCTCAACAACATGTTTGAATGCACTATGCCTTAGACATGATGAAGTGCTCTTGAAGTGCTCTATAATTCTCTTTCAAAGTTTCTAGGATGCATTGCAAACTTTCTAGGAGAAACTATTTGAATTAACCCCATATTTATACTAAATCTAGAGATTAAACTCAAAATTCAAATAATTCAAGCCAAAACCAAATCAAGAAATAAAAATTATTATAGTTCCACCAAAACTAAATTCAAAATGGGGGTCTTTATTAACGAAGGACCCATTCACCACCTAGGGAAAATGGGTCTTGACACAAGTTTCTAGGACCTTTCCTTTGAGGGGTGAAAGAACATAAAAAATCCATGTCAAATATCCATAGAAAAGGGTGTCCTTTTTGGAGAGGACCCATTCGCCACTAAAGGAAAATGGGTCCTAGCACCAATTTCTAGGACCTTGATTTTTCCAAATTAAATGTTATGTAATTTGAATATTGGGTGTTGGGATAGATACGTCAAAAGGTGTGATAAATAAGGCTTAAATTTGATTTAAAGGGGATAACTAACTCTAGTTAACCATGTAACTAATTAATGAGACCCTAGTTATGTGTGAAAGTGTGCTACTACACTTTACAACACCTTAGAGGAGGTACATTTTAGGTACATTTTATTAAAAAGGGCCCAAGATTAATGTGAATGTGTAGATACATTACATCACTAAACCTGGGCATTATTAGGTTAATTCAATTTCAATTATTTCCAAATCATGTAAGGAAAAAGTGATACTTTCTTCGTTACTACATAGAGATGTAGAGAGGGATAGGGAGAGATAGAGAAATAGGGAGATAGAGGTAGAGAAATATATGAAAATAAAGGGATATAGGGAGGGAATGAATAAGAGAGAGAGAGGTAGAGATAATGAGAGAGATAGGGAGATGTAGGTAGAGGGGGCAAAAGTGAGAGAGAAAGGAGGTGATAGAGACAAGTAATAGAGAAAGAGGTATAGATATATATGGAGAGAGAGATGGAGAGAGGGCAACATATAAAGAAATAGAGAAAGGGAGGGAGAAATAGGGTGTGTGTTTGTATATATGAGTGATAGAGATTTGGAGAATAAATATGAGTAAGCAGTTATTGTAGGCCATTGTGTTAATTCTTCACATTTCTAAGAGGTTTGTAATTCATTTCTAGATATTTCATTTAGGATAATAGCTATTGTAGTATATCTAATTTGAAATAAAATATAGACATTTTTGGTGAGTGGAAATGAATCAAATAGATATTTTATAGTATTCCTATAAGGGATATTATATAAATATAGAGATAAAGAGTGGGAGATAGAAATCTAAATAGAGGAAAAGAGATGGGAAAAAAGATAGAAAGGAGGAAGAGAGATAGAGAGAAGAGGAAGGGGCAAGAGAGGGATAGAGATACGAGATAGAATGGGAAACTTAGTTCTTATAGGTTGTCTTATTTAGAAGAATGCATTTTAACAATCATGTATGCATATCTATTTTAATCCATATGTTTATCCTTGATGCATTATCTCTATTCCAAAGCTTAAAATCATATTAATTTTTGTCCCACTTTTTCCTTTATTTTCAAAACAACAACCTCACTTGTACAATAAGTAGGCTCAAATTATGGATGTATAACTATTGAAATCTATATCTATGTATTGGAATCTATTTGTATGTTAATTTTTGTTTGTTTTATTTGCTTGATTTATTGTATGATTTTTAATGTAGTGACCCTATAATGATATGTAATTACTTTTTTCTCTACAGTTCTTTTTCAGTAGATCATCTGCATTGATATCAATTATCAAATTACAATATAAAATACATGTAAAAAATTATCAAATAATACATAATTTCAACATTTTTAAAATTTTTAATTATTTAAAATGTTATCCTACAAATACTTTTATCTTCTTGAATGAAATTCATATTATCTAAAAATAGATTGATTCTTATTACTATAATTGCAAACAAAATACTGTTGATATAATCATTTTTAAGATACTAGATAGTATATTTAACTATTTTAGTTTTACAACCATAAATATGTTTATTATTTTATATAACTTTTTATCTAAAGTTAATTAGATAAAACCTGAAAAAGTGAATAACGCAGCAGAGTTTAAAGATGTGGATTTCAACACCAAATGCAACCTGCGTAAGGCAGTTTTCTTTCTCAGAGTGTTGGTTTGACTGTCTATTGAGTGCGTTGATTACATTGTCTATTGAGTGCGTTGCCTGTAGTCAAATAAGTGCGTTTCGAATGGTGCGCATTGATTAGACTCTGTATTTATGAAAAAGGGTTATTAGTTTTTCTACTCTTACTTTTTCCGCACCAAAATTTTATGCGTTGCCTTTATTTTTTTCCATTTAATAATTGAAAGAATGGATTTTCTTTCTTTTTCTTGAATAAGTAGGGGAATGTAACATCAAGGGTGACTAGATTTTATTTTCATTTTCATTTTCTTTTTCTTACTTTGGTTAGATATATGGAGAAATAATTTGGTCTTTATTAGGGGAGAGTGGTCAATAGCTGGGTGGAGAGGGACCACTTGTTGGGTGAGGTTTAATATCGTGTATAGTATTTATAGTTATAAGATTTAATCTTGCAACATATTGAGAAACATCTCAAGTGAAATAAATCATCACAAAGGTACATTTGTACAAATAGTTATGCACATCCAAATAAATTAAATAACACAAATTAGGGGATATAGGGTCTTACCTTATACCAAGTGACTAGCTACTCATATCCATCATCTCAAATAAATGAGGACACTAAACAAACTAAGAAAAAATGATTCTTTTACTAATTACATAGTTCAAGAATAAATAGTAAGCATGTGGGTATATCAAATGGTCCTCTATTGTGTAGTAAATATTTATATATCCTCTAGATACCCTATAGCACATGTATCTATGGCATTCCTTGACACATCCTTCTTAAAACACATAAATTTAGATGGTGGATTACATAATCCAAAAGGAAGAATAATTAATTTGTACAAAACCACGTTTTTGATCTTGAATTTAGTTTTCTACTTATTATTCTTTTTCACTCTTCTTTGATAATTCCTTGAGTTTGGATCCAATTTCATAAAATACTTTGAATGTTACAATTGTTCTACCAAGCCTTTTATCATTTGGAAAGGATATTAATTCTTAATGTTGAACTTAATGATAGCATAAAAGTCTAGACACATTATCCAAGATCTATCTTTCTTTCTTGCCATTACTATGGATGATCAACATAGAAGAGTGCTAGGGTATATCTATAAGTGTCTAAAATTGTATAGGCTTAAATGAAACTTTAACGATAATTTCACTATTTAGTACACAATCCATGTAGCATCCAACCTTGATGGGAAATCCTATTCATTCACTAGGACCTTCCATGGCTCTCCTTTCATGCTTGTTGGTTAGGTAACCTACTTGCATGTTTCATCACTTAGTGAAAAAGTTGTATTTTCAACTTTGATTTGTATGATCAATACTATTATGTTGAATCACGCCTACTATCTAGGTAATTTATTTATTTTCATCCCACAATAGTGTGTGCCACTTGTGGGATGAAGAAAAAAGTGACCCCTACCTAAGAAAAAATATAAAAGAGCCTTCAAATTAAATTAAATCCTTTAAACAAAGAAACACTTTTTCACAGTTTCCATTAGCTAAATGCCATACTAAGGAAGAACCTTGATACAAAGACACAATCAAATTACTTAGATTTGTTAATATAAATAGAAATAACTTCATTCAAAGATACCTTCTAATGAATAATTTTGTTTAATTTTATTTTTTGGTGCAGGGGTAAAAATTTGAAATGCCATTTATTTTTTTGTGGTCTATAGAATACAATGAGTAAAACACTAATATGTAATAATGAAATAGCCTAAATAATCCTTTGAACAAAGATTGAGGACTACTAATGGTTTGGACTACTAGTAATTAGGAGATCACAAGCTAGACTATAAGAAAGTGTTATGATTGATCATGGTCTTCTCTTGATGTATCTTCTAGACTACTATTAGTTAGCATAATGATTAATAGATCACTAGTACATTCATCATATGTGTTTATGTATGTTTATATTTTCTATTATTTATCTATTTTTCCTTATATATATGGATTCATCTATTACTTATCAGTTTTTGTTCCTGAATCTAATTCTAAACTCTAAAACTAAACTTCAACCTTAAACCTTAAAACTAAAACCTTGAAAATTGAAATTTAAGCCCTAATTTTGGCTACACTTAATTTTTTTTTTTTTGTTTATTCACAAATAATTATTCAATTATCAAATGTTTGTATTTAAATTTTTTATAAACCCAAAATCAGGGTTTACATTTTATACTTCAAGGTTTAGATTTAAATTCAGGAAAATATCTAAAATTGAATAGTTATGTGTGATGAATAATTGTGCAAATTTATATTCATGAAAAAATTATACCCTAAAAGATCTAAGAATTGAACAATTATTTGTGAATAAATAATTGAGCAAGGATGTATTCATGAATTTAACTAATTTTAACTACCTTTAACTAAATTAATTGGTAATATAATTTTTTTATCTTTATTAATCCTTTAATATGACAAATACATTAAAGTAAGGATATGTATACTATGACATAATACATATATGCAAATATAGAGAAATAGGAAACTAATACATGTACAAATTCTGAAGGGTGCACAATCTACTAAGATGGGGGTGAATTAGTAGATCTAATCAATTCAAAAATTTCAACATTAACCTTAATAACTAGATTAGCAACTTGAGCTTTTGCTATTATTATTAGAATATATGATTCAACTCAGCAAATCACACCTAGGAAATCAACACATGAAAGCACAAAGCACACACATAAACACCAAATATACATGGAAACCTAGGATGGGAAAAAACATGGTGAGAATAGCTGCTTGGATCTATTATCCAAATCTAACCTCACAAAGCAAGAATATAACAAGGAAATTTAAAATATAAAATAGGTGCTAACCTACCAGAGACACCAATCCCCAATTGTATTTGTAGGCACCAACCTACATGAGACACTGTTAGTGTAATTAAATGTCTTGTACCTTGTCCTAGGTCTTGATTACACCTTAGTTAAGTTTACTTAGGGACCGCATAGGAGGTTGTTGGAGATTTTCCACCTTTTGTGGAATTGACATCTCATACCTCATTACTTCCACCTTTTGTGGACACATCATGTGATTATCTCTCCACCTTTTGTGGTGATTATCACATTATCACCTTTCCACTTTAGGTGGAGTGATAACTTTTCATAGTTGTCTCATGTCATAAGATTATGACACTTGTCATAATCTTATGCCCTTCTATGTTCTCACCTTGGCTATATATCCAAGGGGTCTCCTATGTACTATTTGCTCATTATATTCTATCATATTGACATAATATAGTTTATTCTTGTCATGTTGTCTCTATCTCTCTTATGCTTGTGCTTTCTATTAGGCCTCTAGATCTTGGGTGGCTACCTTCATAGCCAATTCTTACATGGTATCAGAGCTTTTGGAGTGCCTTTAGTTAGTCTTTTGGAGAGATCTTTGGAGGGTTCCATTTTTGGCCTTGTATTGCAGGAGCATTTTGGGAGCTTGTTGCATCAGATCTGAGCTCGCCATTGCATTTGGAGTGTCTAAGATAGTCATATTTTCCTTTTGTTTCATCTCAGTTGGACATCGGAGGCCAAATCTACAAAGGGTTGAAGATCGGAGGTCGTTGCCAGATCTAAGAGGTAGCTACCACTTTGGAGCATTTTCAGCCAAAAAGGACCTCACCATCGTGCTCAGAAGGGCCAAGAACCTATAAATCAACTACCAAATCATCCAAATCGGAGCAAGTTGTCCGTCAAGGCAAAAAAAAAATTCGCAGGCCGGCCGTACGGCCAACCTGCGCAGTCGCTACGATTTATTTTCAAAAAAAAAAATTTTATGCGAAAATTCTTTTGTAAAAAAAAAATTATTATTCAAAAATCAAAAAATTTATTTAAATTTTTGCAGATTTTTATTTAATGTAAAGTTTTATTTTATAAAAAAAAAAATCAAAAAGTCTGCAGACTTCTGCGGATTTCGCAGGCGTACCTGCGTCGGCAAGTACTTTCCTGCGCAGAGGCAAGCAACCGCAGCGGGCCCAGCTGTCGCCACGTGGCAGGAGGCCATTGGGGCCAATACCCGCCGGCTCCGGCACCCTCTGTCACCGACAGGCGGCCGGTCAAATCCTCCGTCGGCATCTTTTCCGGCGGACTTCAAAAACTGGCAGTCAAAGATTCTGGAGTATATTCCGGTGGTCAAACCCAGGGAATAATCTGTCAGCACGCAAGAATATTTTGGCGACTTTCCCGGCGAAGTTTGACAGCGGCTGCGACGTCCATACGGCCGCCAAAATTAAGCAGATCAGCTCGCGACAGTCAAAACGACCGTCAAATTTATGTCCACAATTTTAGCATATTCCGCCAGGCGGGAGAATATTTGCTTTTGACGGGCATACGGCCATCAAATTTAATGCCGTAAAATGATGACGTCAGCACTGCGTCATCCTATTTTTTGAAAATTTTGACCCCCTCACGGATTGAGTTTTTGATTTTGCAGTTCATCTTCAGAGGCTCATATCTTGGTCATTTTAAGGCCTTTTTTGGTGCAATTTTTTTTGATTTGGGCTAATTTTTCATGTACATCGCAGTGGTGAAGTTATTTTCTTATTTTGGTGCACGAATTTTCCAGAAAATTGATTTGTCTCAGATCTTGCTCGATTATCACCATTTTTGCAACTTCCGGGGCTCCGTTCAGGCTCATACAGACTCCTTTTCAGGTGTCATTTTTTTTGAAAGTGCATGATTTTTTTTGAACTTCATAGTGGTGCTATCATTTTGTAGTGATTGTGATCAGAAATTGTACTTTCAGCACTTGGTCATTTTTGGCCTATTTTGGCATTTGTAAAGATAAGATCTCAGTTTGGTCTTTTGTATCAGTCATTCATTTGAGTCTGCTATAGCCTACTTAAGGTTGTTGTAAAACATTGAAAATTAGAAGCCCACTTTGCTTGGCTTGCAAGTGGCCATTGTACACGCACTAATTATAAAGTGCCAAATCATCTTTTTGGGGGGGGGTTCTTTGATTGAGTGAATTTAGGGGGGTGTCTTTAGTGATTGTGCCTCTTTCTCTATCTTGTTATCTTTCATTTTTTTGCTATGGGTTCTCCTTAGTTTCCCTTGTTAACTCCACATAATTATGCTTCTTGGAAAATTGATGCATGGAGTAAGTTAATGGAAAAAGGATTAACTCATTATATTGATGGAACTGTTGTTGCACCATCTGATCCTAAAGCTGATCCTATTGCTCAATTGGATTGGCTCACTAAAAATACTATGGCTCTTGGAACATTAAGAAAATATGTATCAAAAGATCTAATCTTTCAAATTGATAAGTGTAAAACAATTAAAGAAGCTTGGGAAGAGTTTGGTCAATTGTATGGCCAAGTTGATGATATTAAAGGTTATCAGCTTGACAATGATCTCACAATGTTAGATCCCAAAAATTTTGATACAATCCAAGACTATGTCACTAAGGCAAATGAGCTAAGAGCACAACTTAAGGATTGTGGCATTGATAAGAAGGATGCACAGTTGGTCTACAATTTGTTGGGAAAACTTCCATCAGAATATGCAGCATTTGTTTCTAGCTTCCAAACCCATCGCTTGACAGTAGGTAGTTCTTTCACTATGCCTACATTTGATGCTTTTATAGAAATGTTGATGTTAGAACAAGCAAAGTTGGTAAGCATGGGCATTCTCAAGTCTTCAAAGTCCAAAGCTTTGGTGGCTAATCAAGGGAATCAAGGGACTCAAGGAAAGGGTTCCAATAAGAAGCAAAAGCAATCTAATCCAAAGAACCAACAAGATAAAGCACAATCATCCTCTCCAAAACAAGGGAATTCTTCATCACAAGGGAATTCTACATCTTCTCCCAAGAAGGGAAGTTCAAGCAAGAAGGAGAGACCAACTTGTTCATATTGCAAGAGGGTTGGTCATGATGAGCATCATTGCCACACTAAGCAAATTGATGAGTTGACAAACATCATCAAGAAGAATAACATCAATTTTCCATCTGCCTACAAGAAGAAGGATTCATCTCCTTCCACTTCCTCACAATCAAAAGGAAAAGGGCAAGCATTTGTGGCTACTTCAGGTTCTTCACAGCAATGGATACTTGACTCGGGTGCCACTCATCATATGGGTTCTTCAAGGGAACAATTTTCTTCTTTGGAGCAATCTAAGGTACCTCACATCTTCATAGGAGATGATACTCAAGTAGAAGTTGAAGGCGAAGGTTCGGTTACCATGGATAATGGAACATTTGAGAATGTTCTCTATGTTTCTAACTTGAGTGCCAATCTTCTCTCAATCTACCAAATCACTCACTTTGGAGATGGCAAGAAAGTTGAGTTTCTACCAGATTCAATTATGGTCAAAGAACTTAAGGATGATGCCTTGGTTGCAGTGGGACAAGCCAATCACAACACACGGCTTTACTCATTCTCCCACTTTGTACCTACGTCTCCTTCTATAGCTTTACTCACTCATTCAAATTCAGAAAGCAAGCTATGGCATGAGCGGTTTGGACATATCAATTACCGCTATCTTCAGCAGCTTAGCTCCAAGGCTATGGTTACAGGACTACCTCAAATCAGCTTTTCAGAAGGTGTTTGTTCAGGTTGTTCCATGGGTAAGCATCCAGAAGAGAAGTTTGAGAAAGGGAAGTCTTGGAGAGCTTTACAAGTTCTTCAGTTGGTTCACAGTGATGTAGTAGGTCCATTTCCAGTGCCATCATTTAGCAAGGCTCGCTATGTCCTCACCTTCATTGATGACTACTCTCGCTTCACATGGGTCTACTTTCTTGTTCACAAGAGTGAAGTGTTTGACAGATTTCTTGCCTTCAAGGCTCATGTTGAGAAGCAATCAGGGAAGCAAGTCAAGATTCTTCGCACAGACAATGGAAGGGAATATGTGAACAATAGACTTGAGGAATTTTGTACTCTTGAGGGGATTGATCTTCAACATTCAGTTGCATACACTCCACAGCAGAATGGTGTAGCTGAAAGAAAGAATAGAACCCTTAAGGAGATGGCTAGCTGCATGATTCATGCTCGATCTCTTGGTCCTCAATTTTGGGCAGAAGCTATCAGTTGTGCCACTCACATCCAAAATCAGGTTCCCCATAAAGCTTTGAAGGGTATGACTCCTTTTGAGGCTTGGTGTGGTAGAAAACCAGTTGTGAGACACTTCAGAGTTTTTGGTTGTCCAGCTTGGGCACGAATACCTCCAGAGAAGCGCAAGGCATTGGAACCTCAGAGTAGGCCTTGCATCTTTGTTGGATATCCTGAAGGTGTTAAGGCATATAGACTTTTGGATCCAGAGACACATGAGTTATTCATTGAGAGGAGTGTTCACTTTGAGGAAAGCTCTCCTAGCTTGACCTCTAATCCTCCTCTTCCTTCCTCCATAGTGGAAAGTGATGATAGTGACTCTGATGATGATTCTTCCTCAACTTTGACTCGCAAGATCACACCTTTGCAGGGTCCACTTGTAGTTGAGGCACCTCATCCTTCATCTCCTACTAGACCTCATTGGGCTCGACAGACTCTTGAGTCAGCAGGTTCTCTTGTTGGGGATCCTTCAGATACTTGAAGGACTCGGTCACAACATCATAATTTTCCACATGCTTATATTGCTACTACTTCAGATCCACAATCCTTTAAGGAAGCTTTGGGCATTCCTGAATGGGATTCAGCAATGGAGGAAGAGTATAGTTCCTTGATGAGGAACAACACATGGGATTTAGTTCCTCTTCCTAAGGGAAGAAAGATGGTTCGATGTAAGTGGATCTATCAGACTAAGTATGCAGTGGATGGAAGTGTAGATAAATACAAAGCTTGATTTGTGGCAAAAGGTTTCTCACAGGTTCTAGGTGTTGACTATACTGAGACCTTTGCACCCGTTGCTAAGATGAACTCCATTCGCTTGACACTCGCTATTGCTGCAGCTCATGGTTGGGTTGTACATCAGATGGATGTGAAGAGAGCATTTCTTCACGGGGATCTTCATGAGGAGATTTACATGGAGTAGCCACAGGGATTCATACAGGATTCTTCATTGGTTTGCAGACTGAAAGTCTATCTATGGCCTCAAACATGCCCCTAGGGCTTTGTATGCCAAGATGGATTCCTTTCTTCTCTCAACAGAATTCATGAGGTGTCATTTAGATCCAAATGTCTACATTTTGCAACAGGATGATTCTCACTTGCTACTTGTGCTCTATGTTGATGATTTGATCATTACAGGGAGTACCTCATCCATCATTGGCAGTGTCAAATCTGCTTTGCAAGACAGATTTGCTATGACTGACTTGGGCCTTTTGCACTATTTTCTTGGGATTGAGATCACACAGTCAGCTTCTGGGATTTCTCTTTCTCAGCCCAAGTATGTTCTTGATCTTCTAGCTCGGTTTCACATGGCTGATTGTAAGCCTGCATCGACTCCCTTTCTTTCAGGAGTCAAGCTTGAGGCTAAGTGTTCTACTCCACTTGTTGATGCCACTTTGTATCGTCAGCTTGTTGGGAGTCTCATCTACTTGACTCACACACGCCCTGATATCTCCTTTGCAGTTGGCATGGTTTCACACTTCATGCAGGAACCACATGAGCTTCATTGGAAAGCTGCCAAACGCATCTTGCATTACATCCAGGGTACACATCATCATGGGATTCATTATGCAATAGGTATAGGACTTACCTTGGTGGGATATATAGATTCTGATTGGGCTGGCATATTGATGATCGTAAGTCCACTTCTGGCTACAGTTTTCATCTTGGTTCTGGCCCCATTTGTTGGCAGAGTAAGAAGCAACATGCTATTGCTCTTTCTTCAACTGAGGCTAAGTATCGAGGGGTTGTTAATGCCGCTACTGAGGCTATTTGGCTTCAGAATATTCTCACTAGTTTGGGTTTACTCTTCCTCATCCTACAGTCATTCATTGTGACAATCAGAGTGCCATTCAGATCTCGAAGAATCTGATTCACCATCAGAGGACCAAACACATAGAGATTCATATGCACTACATTCAGGAGTTGATATAGGAGCAGGTCATCGATTTGCAGTATTGTCCTACAACAGAGAAGGTTGCAGATATCTTCACCAAACCCTTCACTGAGAGTATCTACCATCATTTGCGAGCTCTCTTGGGGGTGCGGGACGTTTCTTCTAAGGAGGTCACTTGACTTCTTCATTCTCTCTTATGGGGGGGCTTTTTCCTCATTCGAGGTTTGCCTTCTCATCTTTTTCAATTTTTGTTTCATCTCTCTTTTGGGGGGGAGTTTTTTCCCACGTGGTTTTCTCCCTTTCTCCGCTTTATGAGAGATTGCATTGCATTTGTACATGGGTACCTAACATGGCCTAGTAGCCGGGACCCATCTTGCATTGTTTTCTTTTGTGTACATTCTCCCTAAGTTGCACTTAAGGGGGGGTGTTGGTGTAACTAAATGTCTTGTACCTTGTCCTAGGTCTTGATTACACCTTAGTTAAGTTTACTTAGGGACCACATAGGAGGTTGTTGGAGATTTTCCACCTTTTGTGGACTTGACATCTCATACCTCATCACTTCCACCTTTTGTGGACACATCATGTGATTATCTCTCCACCTTTTGTGGGAGATCCACCTTTTGTGGTGATTATCACATTATCACCTTTCCACTTTAGGTGGAGTGATAACTTTTCATAGTTGTCTCATGTCATAAGATTACGACACTTGTCATAATCTTATGCCCTTCTCTGTTCTCACCTTGGCTATATATCCAAGGGGTCTCCTATGTACTATTTGCTCATTATATTCTATCATATTGACAGAATACAGTTTATTCTTGTCATCTTGTCTCTATCTCTCTTATGCTTGTGCTTTCTATTAGGCCTCTAGATCTTGGGTGGCTACCTTCATAGCCAATTCTTACAGACACAAATCCCCAATACAAAGATTTGAGTACCAACTCAAAGAGTAGAACACCAATCCTACTAGATTACAAAGATAAAACTTGTGGAACTTTAGAAGCAGCTGAATAATTCAACTCTAGATATTAACACTCTTCCATGCTTTTGATGATCTTCTGATAGCGCATACACTAAAACTCTTATTCTTCACCACCTTGTCTTCAATTTGAACCTTCAATCAACTCTTCTTCACACAAATGTAATTATAATTGATGTGGACACACACACACACACTGATGCATTTGAACACTTTAAATATATACAAGACATGACATTAACACTCTTCCATGTCAGCTGGGGATCCACAAAGAGTTAGGATGACATAAGGTGGACCTAAATTCAAATTTTACATGAAATGTGTAATAGGCCAGTCCAAAAACAAATTTATTTACACTAAAAAAACATGATGCCATGCACCACCATAGGAACCTTTACCAAGACCTATCTTCACACCACATAAAAAAATTGAATTTCACAAAAAAATAGTCATTGCAGCACATGTCTTTAACTACAAAATGTTGATAGACAAACATAAAGAGTCTTCTATCATTTACAAATTCTTGTATACTAAAAGAATCCTTTGTATACTCTAGAATATGATAGAAATAGTGTAGAAATACCCTCCTTCCAAACCATAGAGCAAAACTCCATCTCTAGTGAAAATGTTGACCAACACAAAATTGCCAGGGCTAATTTTTATCAAGAAAATATCCTTATTACTAACTTCTAGACCACCATAAGTATTTTAACTGCATACAATGCATTGCATTTGATTGATTAGACACATTTCTCAAGATTTTAATGCCTTTGAAAAATAAAGATTACCATTTACTCTCTTGAGATTTCACCATGACACTATGACAACCTTTTTTAAATCAAAATGATGAAGATTCAATACACCTATGATGCAGAGGGTAGAACCCTCCACAAAAAAAATCACACTCACACTCCTCTCTATCAAACAATTTCAAAACAATTGGAAAATTGCAACAAACAAATACCAAAACACTCAATTTTATAAATTCCTCTTCAATTCAAAATTACAAACAATAGTTACATTCAGGGCCTTCAATGGCCACTCTCAGGAATACATTCCAACGTTCCTCTCTTCTCCACAATACAACCTCTCTTCTAGACTTCCTTTTCTCTAAATTTGTGCAACTTTTAAGTAATCCTTCAATGCATACCACCCCTCACCAATTTCCCTACATTGCTCTTCATCCTCCTCACGTAGCTCCCTTCTCACACCAATTGGCCTACCTTCTAATTTGTATTATGTCCAATCTGGGCACCACTTTCTCTCCCTTTACTATCTCATATTCTCTTCTATTTTTTTTAAAGAAGCTCCTTTCATACATGGTGTAGCCAAATTCATCTAGGCGCTACCCCTTCACATTCCTCTTCACCTCCTCATAATCCACCTTCTGTCTACTCTTTGTCTAAGTCTTGGCATTAAATCTTAACCAAACTACTTGTGTAGCTTCTGCACTAAAATTTTCATACCATATTAGTTTAACTTTTAGTTGTTATTTCCTTATTGCCTTTTATAATCCAAAGACCTTCCTTTGACTCTTTATTTTTTTGATTTTTTTTTAAAAACATGCTAATAAACCATGCCCCTTTGGGTTTTTTTTTAATCGATCCATATCCTTTCAGTGAAGATGAAAAAGCATAAAGGAAACCTCCATTTTCTAGATTCAATGCTATTCTTTTTGTAGATGAAAATTAATTTAATCGATTAAGTGTCAAGTCAATCCTTCTACACCTATCCACTTATATATATGAATATTTGAAGGTCTTCGACCAATCTATTTTTGGCATACTCAGCAATCGAAATTGGTTCAAATGGTTTATGTACTCAGTTATGCCTTTGTACTTTGCATAGATGTACCAACCAAATGCATTTGCTTAAAATATTTTCATCTCGAGACAATACTATTTTCATTGTCATTTCGATAAAAATGTACAAACTTAAGAGGTTTAGGTACATGATGACCTAGATAAAACCAAACCAGAAATGAAAATTGTGAAAAAAAAATTTAACAATTCTTTTTGGGTGGTGTTGATCGCTTGTCTGCTTGCGTGCTCTTGCACTAGACATGCTGAGTAGAAAGATCGTGAACATAGGCCCAAAATGATGGAGTTGAGTGATAGAATCACTCTTTTAGGTTGACAACAACCTATAGCAAACTCCTTTGTTGTGAAAGTGATGAAAATTATTTTTTCTTCCACCTTTTTCCAATATCTCTCTGGAACACAGACCACCTCTCTCCAGTAACATTGCACCCTCTTCTTCTTTCCCCTCATGGACTCATGTTTACCAAATTTTTACCTCCTCTACCAAATACTTCCTAGCCTCCTCTCTTTCTCATCCTTCACCTTTGTGGGCTTCAACCCACCGCAGACCAACTACCTCCACCAAATCTCTCCTATCACATCCTCTATAGCTTCAACCCATAGGTAGGCATCTCTAATCCACTTTACCAGATGTGCACATTCTACAATTTTCTCTACCATGCTACTCATCTCATTATGTGCATGCACTTCAAACACAATATCACAAAATGCATAAACAAGAGAGTTTACCTCATACTCCTCCACTGCTCCATCGTCCTTGAGTGTACCATTCTTCTTTACTCCAACATCATCAAGTGCAACATTCTTCACTATTACACTGAACAATTGTTCAATCTTTTGTATCTCTTCAAGCAATCCTTAATCTTCATCAGATTCCTCATTGAACACTGGACCATCTTGCAACATCAAATCTTCTTCTTTACTAGTCACTTCTCCTTCCAAGAATCTTTTGATTCCTCTCATCTCCTCTTTCAAAAAAAGATCATCCTCACCAACTTCTCCATCAAACATAAGACTCCCATAGTCCATTTTCAACACCTTTTCATCTCTCTTTTTATTTTTCTATTATCATGCCTTCCTCATGGCATGTCATTGCTGCAACTTCTTCATCAATAGGGGCTACTCTTACTTCTTTTGCTTTCCATCCTAGGCTATTTCCTTCACTCTTCTTTTCATTTATCTTTCCACTATCCTCCTTCAAAAGAACCTTCTTCTCACTTCTCTTCACCATTTTCCTCTCACTCTTTTAAACACTCTTTTTTGCTTTTCCTCGAACCATCTTCTCCAACGCTTCACACAATTCCTCGAGGCTCATCTCGTTCTTTCCTACTTGTTCACAAACTATCTAGCCCATCTTTTCAATCATCTCATCCTCCATGTTATCCCAATACTACTCCCAAAACCATATCTACATGGGTCTCCTCATGACCCAACCCATTTTGTCTACTACAATCTCACCTCTCACAATCTTTCATCACTTCTCAAGTTTCCTTTGTGGCTTCAAGCTCTATCTCTTGCTGCCATGATTCCTCACACACCTACAACAACTCTCATAAGCTTCTTCATAATCACTTCACACACTTTCCACTAAGTGTGAATTGCCTCCCTTTTGGCGATTTACTCACACAATAACCACAAGTCCTGGTGGATCCTCTCCACTCTTAGGACTACCCGCTCTCATACTAAATGATGCAAAGAGTAGACCCCTCCACAAAAGAACTCACACTCACACTCCTCTCTATCAAACAATTTCAAAACAATTTGAAAATTAAAACAAACAAATACTGAAACACTCAGTTTTATAAATTCTTCTTCAATTCAAAATTACAAACAATAGTTACATTTAGGGCCTTTAATGGTCACTCTCACGCATACATTCCAACCTACCTCTCTTCCAAACTTCCTTTTCTCTAGCTTTGTGCAGTTTTTAAGTAAGTCTTCAATGCATACCACCCCTCACCAATCTTCCTACACTACTCTTCATCCTCCTCACACAACTCCCTTCTCACACCAATCATCCTACCCTTCTAATTTTTATTTTTTCAAATCTGGGTGCCACTTTCTCTCCCTTTCCCATCTCATCTTCTCTTCTATTTTTTCCTAAAGAAGCTCCTTTCATACATGGCACAACCACATTCCTCTAGGTGTTGCCCCTTCACATTCCTATTTGCCTATTCATAAACCGCCTTCCATTTGCTCTCTATCTAAGTCTTGGCATTAAATCTTAACCAAACTACTCGTGTAGCTTGTATGCTAAAATTTTCATACCATATTATTTTAACTTTTAGTTGCTATTTCCTTATTTATTTTTCCATTCTCGGGATCTCCCTTTGACTGTTTGTTTTTTTTATTTTCCTTAAGAAAAAACATGGTAATAAACCATGCCCCTTCCTTTGTTTCTTTTTTATCGATCCATATCCTTTCAGTGAAGATGAAAAGGCATAAAGGAAACCTCTATTTTCAAGATTCAATGTTATTCCTTTTACAGAAGAAGATCAATTTAACCAATTAAATGTGAAGTCGATCCTTTTACACCTATCAAATTATCTATATGAATCTTTGAAGGTCTTCGACCAATCTATTTTGGGCATACTCAGCAATCAAAATTGGTTCAAATGGTTTAAATACTCGATTATGCCTTTATATTGCTCATAGATGTACCAACCAAATGCATTTGCTTAAAATATTTTCATCCTGGGAAAATACTATTTTGATTCTCATTCCCATAAAAGTGTACAAACTTAAGAGGTTTAGGTACAGGATGAACAAGAGAAAACCAAACCAAAAACCAAAACTATGAAAAAACGAATCAACAATTCCTTTTGGGTGGTGTTGATTTCCTATCCACCTACATGCTCCTACACCATCTTGCAATATTTTTCATTCTTGACATCAATGATACATTTTTCAGACTAGACACCCTTTGACATCAATGACAACTTATGTTCAACACTTTCTCCATCTCTCTATGATTTACATAAGTCTATATTGAAAAAGTAATTCCTATCTCCTCTATATGCATGTTGTGATTAGACAAATATTATAATAATTCATATAAAATTATATTTGTTGACTAAAGTATCTTCATGATTTATTGTAAATTTAATAATATTGAGTAGAAAAATAATGTAAACATAATTATCATATTGTGTTTCTATTGCCTTTAAGGAAATGTGTATAACATAATTAGTCAATTTAAACATATTGAGTAGTGAACCTATATTAAAAATTAAACATGAATTAAATATATTATATACTAAGAATATTTAACCCTCTCTCCAATTTATATGTTTGATGTTTCAAACAATAGAGAATAGGTTAATATTACATATAAATGTAACATTTTTATGTGTGTTTGTGGATATATATATATATATATATATATATATATATATATATATATATATATGCTCACATGCATATGTATTTATATATGTGAGTAATGAACATATATTCAACACAAAATATATATTTGATGCTTGTAGAAGTAGAGAGTAGGTTAAAAATTGATGTAAATATAAAAAAAATGTGTTAATATATATGATTTGTGAATCTATATTTGGTAAAAAATATATTTGTTGATTGTAACTCTCATTCTAATCTACATATTTGATGTTTGTAAGAAAATAGACTATGTATATATTAGATGTGAATGTAATAATTTTATGTATGGATGTGAGTAGTGAATGTATATTGAATATAAGATATAATTACTTTATGTATCTCTCTTTCTAATCTATATATTTGATGTTTGTAACAATAAAGAGTGTATTTATATTAAATATAAATGTAAAAAAAATGTGTCTATAGATACACATACACATACATAGATATGTGTATATATGTGAGTAGTGATCTATATTCAATAAAAAAATAATCTTGATTGTGACTCATTCTCAAATCAATATATTTCATGTTTGTAACAATAGAGGGAAGGTTTCTCAATTTAGTATTTGTAATTCACTTTTATGTATGTATATCACAAAAAATACATAGATACATCTTATGTATCTCTATATGTCCATAGGTGTATATTGAATACATGTACATGTGTGTATGTATACACCCACAAAAGAAAAGAATTCCTTATCAATTATTAAGAATTGTACAACATTCTACATCATTAAGGGCACTTTTAGAAAATAGTCCAACATTGAAAATTTCTTTTTAGTTAATTTCATGGGTGATTATCTCAATTTGAAAACCTTAAAAAGTTTTCTAAGCTTATGTTTTTGTTTTAAAGAGATGACATCTCATATTTGCAATGTAAATTGTAGAATTCCTAGAATATTATAGGGAATAAGCTTATACATAATGTTTGTTCATATTTTTTAATTATACACACTTACATATTTATATATCTAGGTACATGTACATGTATGTATAGACATGCATTCATGCATGGATAAATACATACATCTATATATATGTGTATATATGTTGAGGGTTTCTTTACTCTCATATATTTATGATTTATTTACAGTATATTAAATTTTGTAAACACATACATGATATTTTTCTTCCCTATTAAAAACATTTAATATATGCTTATATATATGCAAATACATATATATGTATGTGCATACATACATACATACATACATACATACATACATACATACATACATATATATATATATATATATACACACACACATATATATGTATGTATGTATGTATGTATGTATATATCCATATGCATATATACATAAATATATGTGCATATATATATATATATATATATATATATATATATATGCATGCATGTATGTATGTATGTATGTATGTATACACAAACATCTACGTATATGTATGTGTGTGAGTGTTTGCATGTGCATATAGGTATAGACAAACAAATATACATAAATACATAATGCATCTTGGTTTCTATCAATTTTTGGGAATTGTACATCTTTTGTAACATGAATCCCCACACTTTTATAGAATATTCTATCATTAAAAAATTCATGGGTGATTATTGGTTTTAAAAGTCCTAATGTACTTTATAAAATATATATAAGTTTATATATGTTATAATTTTGTCAATATAGAAATAAAAATCACTTCATTCTAATGTGTACATATCTACTTGGGAATTTTTTCATATACATAATTAAATTAATTTCATTATAATTATTTCAAATTAATTATATATAAGTATATTTTCCTTTATTTTGTAGTGAAATTGGATAAAAAATATATATAAGAAAATTGTGATATTATAATCAATTTTAACAAGACCCTCAAATAATAGTCCTTTATAGCTCAAATTATGAAATTATATTACATAATTTGATTTGTATTAGAAATTATTTAGGAGGTCTTAGTTCATTCTAATGAGAATCTAGTGGATATTATTTCTCAAACAAGACATAGTGTTCCAAAAAAAGTTTATTTAGCTACTATAAAATAAAATGTGTCAAAATAATTCATCAAACATGATTATTTTCCACATTATGTAACTAGTTCTAGTGTGAGGAGATATTAGGTCACTAGTTTCAAGTTTCCTTATTTTGCACATATCTATGGGTTGGAACCTAATTTTTTTATCATTTCCAATGCATGATGGCCCTCAAGTTGGTGACAAAACCATAATTTTAGGCATTGTGGTAGCATGAGCTACTAGAATTAAATTATCACAATCCATGACTTGTATTTAGAATCTATTTGGCTAAATGCTTGGATAATTAATAAGGAGTATGCAAACTCAATTTTGTGGTTTTTGACAAAACTTGAGGTTGATTTTAGTGTTTTGGCATTTTCAAGCTGGTAGCTTTGTATAAACATCAAAATTTATTTATTCTGGTGATTTTATGAGTGTTTGGTTGCAATCATGAATCCCCATCTCTGTTTTTGTCGTCACCAAATGGGTTTGGGGTCAATACAAAAATTTATTTAAATGGCTTGTTTGATGACCTAGGTTACAAAGGAGCCCCCAAAAAATCAGGTTATGCAAATTTTGGGGGTGGAACAAGGATTAAAAGAAATTATAATTTCTCCATGCAGTTTTATGTGACTTTCAAATTTTATTTATGCTTATGGTTCCAATTTCTTTAATTTTCCAACAAAATTTTAAAATGACCAATTTCAAAATTTTCTAATTGTTCAATATTTTAAATGTATGACACATAAATAACAATTATAAACATTAAACATCTACCTTATGCAACAAGAACGTTAAATGGACAATTTGTTTTAATTAAATGTTATGAAGTTTAATTAAAAAATGTCAATTTTAAAAACATTAGCAGTGCCCAAGAAAAAGTCTTTCAAAACCACATGGAGAGCAAGCGCTTCATTGCAAGGTTGAATGAAAATTCCATAGTAAACTCGTGATGCATTGAATTCACGTAATGGGTTAGCCTTTGGTTGTTTTTTCTGTTGATCTGGAGGGTGATTGGGAGCCAAGTTTCTTTCTTCTCTCACTTGCATATTAATATTTTTAAAACCATGACAACTTGCTGCTCCAATGTATAGAAAATATTTTAATCTTTCATTTAATTTCAAAATGGCACCAATATTGTAGTCTATAGTGACATGTCTTCGAATAGAAAGTTATTTTGATTTGGGACGAGCTATTTCACATGGAGAAGATGCATAGCATTACAGTTTTAAGGCAAACACTAAATTAAAACTTGCAGCTATTGGTTGGTCTTTTTCTGACTGGCCAGGTTAATGTGGTGTCATAAAGATGGAATTAGTCACGTAAATGTAAAAATTTTGTGCTTGTTGCTCCTGTTCACTTCCCCAATGCTATTTCCTAGCTTTTCTTTCTTTCATACTTGCAATAATTTTAAAAAAAAAAATGTATTAGTGAGATGTGGCAAGTGGGGAGGAGTTGGAGGCTGGTTTGCAACATTTTAAACTCCATTACTGTGTTGTTCTAACCTCCCAAAAGTCTCCTATAATCTTTCTAGCACACCTATATCATTCTTCAACAATGTTTTAAATGTTTTAAGTGCTAGGAAAGCTAAAAATTCCTAACAAAAATCATTACAGCTTTCCACCATTTTCAATACACCGATGAAGTGTGAAACACTACTGCACATCAAAAAAAAAATCAATATTATTTAAAATGACTTGCAATAAAAAGAAATATTTAATCATAAATTTTTTATGTAGTTACAAGCTGATGAGAAGCCACAATGGGAACATTTTAAATCATATTTTGTGTCCATTGTTGAAGTGGTGAAGAGTAAATATGTGCAAAATATGTTAGATGATGAATGATTCGCAATGTAAAAAATACCATTGTACTTACACACAAAAGATTATAGAAACACATGAAGAAAATAGAGAAGTAGACCAAAGAAAAGAAACATTTATGAGGGAAATGTATAGAATGAGAAACAATTGAAAAAGAATAGTAAAATAAAATATTTATCCCACATGCATAAGATGACACTAGTTTCCTTTGGAAAAACTCTATATATTATAAAGACTTAGTAATTGAAATACATCTTGAAATATTTATAACTTGAGTGCAGGATCTATTAAAGATTGCCCCCTTGATGAGGCATTGTGAAGATAATCAAACATTTATGTTTCTCCCATTTTTATAATATTATATGTATTAAACATATTCCATCTTACAAATTCATTACAATTTGAACATCTATTACATAAGATATTAAATAGACGATACAAACATTACAATTTAAACATCTTATCTATTACATAAGGTATTAGATTGACGATACAAACATTACAATTTGAACATCTATTACATGGGTATTAGATAGACGATACAAACATTACAACTTGAACATCTATTACATATTGGATATATTGACTAACTATATGCAACAACGAAGAGACGTGCAGGCTGCTGGTGGGTCCCACGTCTATTATTTAGTGTAGCTAAACAACACAAATTCCCTAGATTCCTCAGCCATTGGGTCGAGAAACTAAAGCATCGTTATAATTGGGAACCTAGGCGTAAAGGCCCTGCACTCCTTCCACGTCATCAGTATCTAGATTGACTTTTCTGGTTCGCGGGGGAATAGAGGGGTACATGATGGCCTCTTGAACACTGGAATGCCCCAGCCCTAACAGGTGTCCAATTTCATGTGTCGCAACGGATTCCAAATCGAATGCACTCTGGTCACTGTTGCTGTTAAGATTGACAGTCCATGACTCCGCCCCGTCGAAATGACTCCGCCCGTCCTCTGGTGCGAAGGAGTGCGCTAGAATCCCGCCAGCGCCATCAAATGGCTGTTCATCGCCGTGAGATCCACTGAAGAACCCGATTTTAATATCTGCGGAACTGAAATCGTCCGTCTCCGTGAACGTCAGGGGGATAACGGCTGCCCAGTGCTGAAACGCGCTGGCGAAAACCGTCTGCAAATCCGTCCGCGTTATCTCCGGGTCTTCGTTGTCGGGGTCGAAGGCGTAGGTGAGCTTCCGTCTGTTAACGGACCACCGTGGTGTCCCCTGAAAATAGCTGTAATCTATGAAGCCATGGGTGGAATTGCCTATCTTGCTTCCGTTGTTTCTCCACATGACGGACGTTCCGTTGATGACATCTTCGCGGCCGCACCGAGGCGTCATGAGCTGCGACACCGTCTGCTGGTCCAAATTTCCAGTCACGTTCAGCCCGAAGTTTTGCTGATACATTTTGACGGCCGACTCCATCATCTCGTCGAATTCCTCAGTCGTGTTTTCTCCGTCAGGAATCGACAAATAGCCGAATTTTTCAAAATAGTGTTTCAAATTAGAAATCTCTTTAAAGGTGTCGCCTCTTTGCGCGCTTGTTAAATTCTTAAAACACTCCCATGAACTTTCTACAGATTTGCTGGAAATTTTTGGAGAGAAAAACTCTTCAGTGTTTATTCCCTCGCATACAGTCACACAAAAGCTGACAATCAAAAGCAGCTTCATGAATTCCATTTTCAGGCTCAGATTCCTGAAAACCAAATCTCTTTGATGTCTTATAATTCCGCTTCGGATATATAATTCAGAGAAGAATAATTGTTATAGTATGGCCTTAGAGCTTCTTATACTGATTGCTCAGAAACTCAGAACTCTCAACAAGGCAGGCTCATTGGTGCTCTTAAATGAAGGGAGTTGGTTCCCTTAAATAATGTAATCAATGACGTTCTTACTGTGAGGCTCGAATAGGAAAGTAAATTCTAATAGCTATTCTTATCGTGGTAAAAAAAGTAATATCTAGTGTTATGTCTATTTGTGTGTATGTGATAGGATTAGTTTTAACCAATCTACTAATTTACTCCTCTTTTTGGTAGATATTTCTATTCCAACAATAAAGAAGAAAATGGAAGAATATATCAAGAAGTATGCTGCCAGACATTATAAATTGGAGAAACATATCAAAGGGCTGGGTGTTACTATCACAGAAGTAATGGCAATTTATCATTTTTTCTTATAGTGGCTTACCACAACAAAGGGTCTAAAGGATCAAATGGCCCAATTAGAAAATCAAATAGCACAAGATGGCACAATAAGAGCCCAAGTGAACTCTCCACAACCAATTACAACTCCATATCATCTTCCACACAACCACACATCACATAAAACAAGGATTAGAACCCTGGTCCACCATTCTAATTCTTCCTACCAAGTTTTTGGTCAAATGGATTTGAGATCAGATCTAATCCTCGTCAGAAATTTGGATACGTGAGATCTTTAAGACCTAGATCCCTTTCCCCAATCAAACACCTATATAGAATGGAAATATGCTATTTTAATTATATGAAAATGTTAGGCATTATAAAGTTTGGATTTTATTTCATTTTCTAAGTTAATGTTGTACTTCAATGAAGGAAAAGTAGTAAATGTGTATCTAGTTAGAGTTATGAGTATCTCCATAGGTTTTAGGATACTTTTGGGAATGATATTTGATTTGCTAATTATACTTGATCATTTGAACATTGTGTTGATTATTTAATTAGCTATATATTGCATAAAATTTATGAAACTTTTATGAAATTTATTTTCCTTATAGTATAATAAAATTATTTATTTCCTTAGATCTTACTTAATGTTGTTATTTTATTGAACTCTTATATTTCATGTTTATTTAACCTAGCTTATTTATGAGGATAAAAACTAGTTCGTTATTATTATCATCTTTATATACTACATCTCATTAGCTTACATGATAATTTAATTTTTTTTAAAGACTCAACTTTGTAAATCCTACAAGATAAAGGAAAAAATCTAATAGAACATACAACTTATTCATCACCATCACCATACATATAAAAGTAAATTATATCAATTTAATATATTTTAGTGTTGGTGTTTTTTTACCTCTCTACATAACTTCTTACTTCAGTAACACAATATCTTAAGAGGTTCATTTCTAGTCATATCCAAGTGGATTATGCCTAGTAGTTTTCTTTCCAAGTAATTATCAAGTATACTCTTGAATTACAATAAAAATATTAGGGATAAAATTTTGATTATCATTTGGTTGCACACATACCTTTCTTCTTCTTTTTTGATGCAGATGCATATTATTGATAGATATAAACTATTAATTTGAAGCTTAATAAGAAGATTTGGAGTTCTACAATGCTTAGGGTATGTTTTATATTTTAAGGGTTATCACATTTGAGTTTATTCTCTTTAGTTTCTCTATAAACTAACCTTTGTGAGTATTCCTCATTAACCTAACAAAACCCAAAGAAGGAAATATTACACATTCTCATGCATTGGATCCTACGTGGTCCTTACTTGATAATAAGTTACGAGTTACTCATTCTAAGTTTGTATCCCATAGGACTTAGGCATGTCTTGTATTTAGGGTTTAAGGAACATCCAACTTTGAGAACCAACAAAGATTAGTCTATGGAATAAGAATGATATGGTTGTTCCTTATCCAACTTATTTCCATATTACTAGGGACATCATCTAATGGAGATTAGTAGAATAGAATGTGAAGATTAGATTGAACCTCTTTTCTTTTGGTTTCTAGCATGATTTGACTAGATATAACACATTCGTGAGAGGGAAGATCATGGATTAGTGTAGGAATTCAAAGGTGATTATGTTGATAAAGTGTGGTTCGGGTGAGAGAAAGTGCACTCTCATAATGACATCATAAAATATTCCATGTGTTCACAATTTTCTTTCAACCATAGGAGATTTCATAAATACATATCTTACTCTTTGATTCCATGCAGTTACATCCCTATTCTAATTCATCTAAGGAACCCTACTCTATATCTTTAGTTTGAGAGTATAAGAAGAGGTGACAAAAATAATTCCTATTTTAATGTTTATTGATCCCTAATCTAAATGACATGATTTCAAGTATGCATTTGACATGTGACTATGTAAAAAATAGCTAATAAGGTTATGGACATGGGAAGGATTTATTTGAAGGGAGTCTAATTGAGGATTAGGATCAAGATAACTTGGGATCTAAACAATTCACAAGGAAATGGAAGAGATTATAAAGAGATAGTGAAGGAATGAGTTTTTCTCTAATCCAAAGGATGAGAGATCTAGGTAATCTCAATTAGATAATGTAGAAGACAACAATAGAAAGGATTGAGACAAGAATAAAAGATTAAGGATTTGGTTACAAGTTGAATAAATCTCAATCTCACACAATTTTTAAAGCTTAAATCTACTTGAACTTATGGACTAGCAAAATGAGTTTGTGTTATGTAGCCTATTCTACTTCATGTTAGCTAGTATTACTTGGGCATGGATGCTTTCTTGTTCACCCTTAAGCAGCTTTAATAAAAGGATGTATATGCATTGTAAGTCATCAACTAGTTAAAATAAAATAATAATCCCACATACATAAGATGATACTAGTTTCCTTTGGAAAAACTCTATATATTGTAAATACTTCTTAATTGAAATAAATCTTGAAATATTTATAATTTGAATGTGGTATCTATTAGAGGTTGCCCCCTTGATATGGCATTGTGAAGATAATCAAATATTTATGTTTCTCCCATTTTAACAATATTTATATGTATTAAACATATTTCATCTTTCAAGTTCATTACAATTTGGGCATCTATTACATAGGGTATTAGGTAGACAATATAAATATTGACAAGCTATATGCACTTATTTGTACTATATTTTTAAAAATTTTAATACTTAATTTCACCATTATATGTCTTTCTCAATTTTCTCAATTGTATGACATTCCTCTGTTCTAATTGATAAAATAATAATTTTGCATACATGTTGGTTGATGTTTTCCTTGATCATGTGAGGAATTATCAATAGTTTTGGCATTAGACACAACATTATTATTTTCCATGCTACAAGAAAAACTAAAACGATCATTAAAGTTTAAATATTATTATAAATTTTCTACTAAAAGATATAAGAGTTGAAAATACTCTTAAGAAAAGACTTTTTGGCACTAGTCTTTCTCTTCTTTTGTTTTGTTTTGATTTTATTTTTCTTTATGTCTCTATTCATTTGTCTTGCATGATCTAAGTCATCCTTGTGTTTGAATGAATGATCAAGATAATATTTGTTCCACAATCACTGTATAAGACACTAATGATATTCTTAGAGCAATTAGGGATGATTCAAGTTAAAATATTCTGATCTTTTATTTAATCATGCAAGTTTTGTAACTTTTCTTTGTGATAGATAATATGAAATGACTATAACATCAAAAATTAAGACTACAATAGATTTGTTACGCTCATGACTATACTAATAAAAATTGATACATGCATATTTCATTATTACAAACATCAACATCAACATTACAAATAAAATTCTATTTTATTTTTTTACATTTTTGTAGTGTGCAAGACCTAAATATCTGAGTGCCCCGACTTTAGAAGAGGAGTAGTTCCATATTTTTTTCTTAATATCTCTATTCATTTGTCTTGCATGATCTAAGTCATCCTTGTGTTTGAATGGATGGTGGGGATTAGATTTGTTCCACAATCATTGCATAAGATACTAAGAATATTCTTAAAGCAATTAGGAATGATTAAAGTTAAAATATTCTCATCCTTTATTTAATCATGCTAGTTTTGTAACTTTTTTTGTGATAGATGATATGAAATAACTACATTATCAAGAATTAAGAATGCAATATATTTGTTACTCTCATGACTATACTAATCAAAATTCAAATATATACATATTTCATTATTAGAAACATCAACATTACAAATAAAAAGCTATTTTATTTTTTTACACTTTTGTAGCATGCAAGACCTAGATATTTGAGGCTTGACTTTAGAAGAGGAGTAGTTCCATATTTTTTTCTCTTTGCTTTTAATAGTTATTACTATTTTAGATGCTATGATGATTGACATTTGCAATAGACAAGAGGTGTAATTGTATGATATAGTGAATGCAATGGATTTTAGAAGAGCAAAGAATAGAGAGAGTGATGGATGGTGAAAGAAGCAACTCCTGTCGATCTTGTGCAACAACGAAACTAAGATATTCAGGTGTGCAGAATTTTGCTAGGTCCCATGTCCACTCTGTAGTGTAGCTAAATGAAAAAAATTCCCCATTTGACTGTATTTATTAATTACTTGAAAATACAAAATGCATTGAATTCCTATTTCTAATAAATTAATAAACATGGTCAAATGTGCAGTTTGATGGCTACATCGAAAATGGCTCCCTACATTCCTTAGCCATTGGGTCCAAAAGGATAAGCCTAATATGTTCAAGAATAAACACTAGACTCTAGAAAAGACTGAAATGATGAATGTTTCTCCCACCCAACCAAAAGACCTTTGTGGAGGTAAAAATATTTCCTTTGAATCCCAAGATGACATAGATGATTTTAAATCAAGTTCTATTATATTGCTTTTCCTCAAAGGCATTCCTTAAGAGCAAGATTTTTTGAGATGGACCCATAAAAACAAGGAACAAAAAAGATGGGTAATAGTATCATTTAGGAATCCACGTAGGGGATATGTGGCCAGTATATTTGTAGACTAAAACTATTTTAGATTAGCTTTTTACTATGGTTCATCAATAATTTATAGACAAACATGTTATCTCTAGGCTTGAGACATTAACTTTCACCTAGAAGGGATATTAAACTCCAAGTACCTTATGTGGGTGGAATTGCCTCTTCTAAATTTGGGCTTCCACCCATTTTTGTAGGACATAGAAACTAAATTTGGAAGGGCTAATTGGTGCAATCCTAATATTGATAAATGGGTGTATATAAAATTCCACTCCCAAGTTTGTGTAGTAATCATGGATTTAACCCATCCACTCCTAGACTTGATCAAGGTCATTGGCCCTGGATTTGAATTTACATAATGGATCATTTATCTAAAAAAATTGAGCATTTGCTTCTTCTACTATAAGAAGGGACATATCATTCAATATTTACCTGACTACAAATCCCAACAACTGCTCACCCCTTCCCTTGACTCTTAGTCCTCCAACCCACCACCTGATGACCTTTATAAAAAACCCATGCACCCCCACATGCATAATTCTCCCTATTCTTCAACCTCCCATCCTTTTTTCCAACTTAAACTTGATGCCCCCTCCCCTTCTTCTCTCCCCACTAATAGTTCCTCCTTCAAATATGTCATTTAATCCACAAATAAGAGTCAAAAAAGAAAACAAAATAATCAGACACTACTTCCCTTTTTTCTGCCTAGCCTTCTGTACTTTTGATTAAACCCTCCTTAGCCCTATGCTCACCACTAGATAACCCTATGTTTTTGTCGTCTCAACCAAGCAACCTCTGGATATATTCTCCTTCAATCCTTTTGAGGTTGTGATCTTGGTCTTCTTCTAGAGATACCTCTTATTGATAATTCTCTTGATCCTCAAGCAATTAAGACAACTAATCAATTTGACACTCTCCCCATGGATGAGGAAATCTCTAACTCTGAATGAATTGCTACATATAATCATGGAATGCAAGGAGATTAACTATCCCATCACATAATTTTTAGCAATATTCTATATCTCAAGTAGCAGTGATAGAGATGGTGACAGGAAGAAAGCAGTGACATGGTGTTATTTTGAAAATTTTAGAAGAAGAAAACATGAATGATGATGACCTTGACCCGGATGGTGGATGTCTTTGGCCATTGCTTTCTTGGGTTGTGCATCTAGAGGGATTGGTTCTAGTGTCTATGAGGGTGGAAGACAGAAGGTTGGTTCTTGCGGGTGGGGCTATTGGTGCTGAAGGTGGGGACTTTGTTGATGCACTAGGGTGGGGATTTGTTGTTACTAGTGCTATTGTGGCTTTTGATGGTTATTGGAGGGTAAGTCTATTTCCCTTTGTGTTTTTTGGTGATGGGTGGTTGCCCCTTTTGCTTTGCTACTCCTTGCATGGTATGTGGGGTTGCTTGGGCTTCCTTGAAGTTTTTTTGGGTTGAAGAAGGGGTTTATTTATAGTTCCACTTAGTGTAGTAGGATGGCTTGTGGGCCCTTTCTTCTTCTCATTTCTTCTGGGGTGTTCGTTGCTTCTGTACATCCCCTATTTGGTGGCTTGTCACCTTCGTTGTGGCTTCCTTTTGGTTGGGAGTGTGGGTTTGCTTGGGCTTCCTTGGAGTTTCTAGGTTGGAGAAGGGGCTTATTTCTACTTTTTCTTAGTGTATTAAGATTGCTTGGGGGCTTTATTTGTTGGCCCTTTATTCTTCTCATTTTTTCTAGGGTTTTCTTAGATTCTATGCTTTCTCTAATTGGTAGCTCTCTTTTGGGGGTTTTACCAGAATGATTGCAGTTTCCAAATGGCAAGTGGATTTAATTTCCTATTTTCCTAGTTTGGAGACTGTTTTGGGTTGCTGGCCCATTTGGTGGAGTGGTTATTCTGCTCAAATTTGGATGTTTTATTCCCTATGCTTCATTGGGTTTTGTGTGGACCTACATTGGTGTTTCTGATAGTTTTTCATGATGAGAGTAGGTTTCTTTCTTAAACCCTTGTTCATGGTTTTCCCCCCATATTCCTTGTTCTTTGGTGGTGTTTGGGGGTTGATGCCTTGGCTAGACCATTATGTGGGTATGGATTTGGTGCTAGATTAGCTGTGTTCTGTGCTGAAGGTTTTGAGGGCTGGGTGGTTTTTAGTAATAGTTTTGAAGACCCAACTATTATTGATGTTGTTGCTTGCTTTGGTTCTCCTCCTCACTGCAGTCCTTTCCTTCTCACTAAATACTAGGTCTTCTTTTGAGGTGAATACCTCTCATTTGGAGTTGGAGTCCTCTCCCTCTAGAGTTGAGGTGTGCTATGTGGTTGAAGGTCTCCTCCTACTTTTCCCATTGAGGGGGTTCCCATTTCTATTGAGGTGGAATGGTGGTTTGCAAGAGTGTTGTGACTGTGGTGGATTGCTTGAGTTGGGTTTTGTCTCCTATAGAGGTGGAGAGAGCAATTGGATTTTATGGAAAACAATTGGAGCCTTGTGTTCTTGTGATGACCTCTCTTATAGAGGGAGAGAGGGTTTGTTGCTTGGAAAGGTTTTGTCTACTTTTGGGGCTTTGCTTCTATAGACCTATGACTTAGTTTTTTTTTCTAGTGGTATGGTGAGGCCAATATACTTGAGTGGTTGGCTTGTTATGGCCTAGTTGTTGTAGGCTTCTCTCTTGGGTTTAAGGTCCCTACCAAAACCTGGTTATGGGTTGTTGCTCTCGTCAAAACCAATGGATTGTAGTGGGTTGTTGGTCCTATCAAAACCAATAAAGTCAAGATTCATGTAGAATCTTGGTTCTTTTTTGGGTAGTTTACTAGCTTTTGGTTGGTTGTTGGCATGTTGGGTCCCTGTTTCACTACTGGATGATTTTGTTTCTTTCTTTTGGGAAGCTTGTTCTTCTTGGTGTGGGTTTTGGGTCCCCTTTAAACTTGATGGTTTTAGGTCCATTCAAAACCTGTTTATCCTCTTTTCAAACACTATCCCATCCCATAAGTATCATGCTAAGTAGTTTATACTTAGTAATCACACAAATGTCTTAATGCTTCAAGGAGTGAAAGTTAGACATACTCTCCTTGATGCATCTCTTTCTATTATTTGTAAAGCGATAAATAATTTTCATACAAACCACCATGAGGGTAGTGGAGGTGGTTTTTTTAGGTGTAGTGCCTGTCGGTTATTTTTAACAAACCAAATAGGTCTTAGAAGATACCTATAAATTTTCCAAATTCAATTCTCGAACATTTGCAAGACGAGTGGCCAAAAAATGGGTAAAGCCTTTATTACTTTATCTCCTACACTTTAGGCTCTATAAGACCTAAGAGGGTATTCCCACAATGTAAATTATATAACTCATTTCAATAATTCACACATACACTATAAATTTAGGTAGATACATTCTCATCAAAGGTAAATAAGATGAAATTATTCAAGTAGTTGGAAATTTCTTGAATGAATTGTGTGCCTTAAACTAAGAATGAAAAACAATGCAAATACCAATAGACTGAAGGTAAATCAATGATTATTTAAAAGATTTCTCTTAAGTCAAATGATTGAAACCATCAAAAAGGCTTGGTGGGTTAAAGAGCAATGCCATTATCTATGGGCTAAGAGTTTGTGCAAATTGAAATGTAAGGTCTATTTAATCTTGAATACTTATGATCTAATGACATTATCTTGTAAATCATAAATTTGTGACCAAGCACTAAAGACTACATATTAGAATCCAAAATAATTAATATGCAATTTCATGATCTAATTCAAGCATTTAACTCATTCCATGAATGAGAGCTAGAAATAAAGCACATATCAAAGTAGAAGATGATGACAATCAATGAAATGATCCCTAATCAATATTTTCATTAATAATTTGTATACAAAGCCAAAATGGAAAGAATATAGGCTTGAAAAATCTCCATTATCATTAAAATGTACTTAAAAACCATACATTTAACTAAATTTGCTAGCTAGACTCCAAGGTTTAGACAAAAACTCAACATGTTAAGTTTGTGTTCTCTATTCTCATAATGTAGCTCCAGAATTTCAACAAAAGATCCACACAAATGGCCCTAGATTCCCTTTCATAGAATAAGGGAGAAAAACAAGCCTTAGGCCAAATGTACACATGTTGCATTTCAATTGGACTGCTAGAAGGTATATTCCCTAATTCAGTTATGTTTGTATTCATAAAGTGGAGGGAATACATATAAGACAAATAATATTTATATTTGTAAAAGAGAGCAATTTTTCCTTTCAAAATACATGTCAAAAAGGATTACTTCTTCATTGTTGCGCATCCAATTCTTCAAGAAAAATGACAAATGATGTGGAGCAAAGGTGAGTCAACATCCCAATCAACACTCCACATCATCAGTAGCCAATCATTCCCTATGAAGCATGTGTTTTATACATTGTAACCTCTAAGGCCAAACCTATATAATACATGACCCATTATATGCTTTACATTGTGATGTACCAACCCACTCTACCAACCAATACTCTTCCCCCTTCTTCATATTCTTCATTAGATGGCTAGTTGAAGTTGATGAACATGTCTAGTGTTTTTCTATATGGGGAATATTTGGTTATTACCAAGTTGGATTCCTTGTCAAAATCCTCCAAAAGCTAACAATAAATGTTGACTTTCCCAAAGTGTCATTATCTCCACTTCCTTGCAAATTTCTCTCACCTCAGAGTCAATAACCTCTCACATCTCCCTTTTCTAGAATTGCAATGGTTTCAACTGCTCATTATTGATTTGAATATCAGGCATTGGTGATAAATTAGTCAGGAAGTATTGAATTATCAACTCTCTCATCTTCTATTCTAGAGGAGCAATGTATCCTTAGAATTTCTGTTCACTCAACTCACATACAAAGTTATAAGTTGGCAACAAATTTGGGTACCTATCCTCTTGACGACTAGCTTGAACCACTAACAACTTTAGTTTTTTAGCCTTGGGATTCCATTTACTCAAAACTGGCAAGGCTAGATCATGACCCCTCTAAAATAATTCCCTTGCTTATATCATCAAGGCAGAGCTGTTATGCAAACTATTTAGCTTAGCTTGAATTTTCTCATTTATGCGCTTGAAGACAGTATGAACAATCTTTGATACATTTTCAAGCAACTTCTTGTATTTTTCAACCTATAGAAGTAGTTGCTCCTTTGTAGGTTGATCAAATGAACTAGACTTTGGTATGCTCAATTCTCCCACTAAAAGTGGCTCTTGCCCTAAGCTATATGGTATCATTGCTAGAGCTTGTCCC
The DNA here is from genome assembly GCA_007258455.2 of Sequoia sempervirens. Classification (NCBI taxonomy): domain Eukaryota; kingdom Viridiplantae; phylum Streptophyta; class Pinopsida; order Cupressales; family Cupressaceae; genus Sequoia; species Sequoia sempervirens. The sequence goes on from VDFB02379711.1 coordinate 13,109,541, forward strand.
TATGGTGAAGGTGGAGAAGATATAATTGGAGATGATGAAGGTGGATAACTTGAACTACCCTAGGCATACTCACTTTGCATATCCCCCCTTTGTTTATAAAATGTCAACGCAGTCTCCAGCACAACTAATTTTCATTGACTATTATCATACACACTAAGAAACCCATGGTACTTGTTCTTAAAGTCATCCCTCTCAAAGGTAAGGTGCTCAACAATTTCTCTAGTGAACCTTACAACATTGATAGCCATGTCAACCACTTCTAAAGTAGGAGTTCCAACAACTCTTCTCACCATTAGTTGTCCTCTGATATCAAATGGCTCAACAAGTACTGGGTTCCTAGACCCTGTGGACAATGACCAAATTTCTAATGCATCCTAATCTTCATTGAATGTAGATCCTCTGAGTGCTATTTCCATCTCCTCATATGTTTCCATCATAGGTCCCTCAGCCCTTCTTATGAAATCCAAAATTATAGCATCAACAATGGTCCATTCAAGTAGCATAATCAACACTTTTCTTCACAAGTTCTCTTTTAGCTTGAGGTGTGAGCTTTTGAAATTCCTCTTTCATGATGCTCAACACATTGGCCTGGATAACACTCTTAGGAAATTTAGGATGTAGGCTCCTTCTAGTAGCCACCATCTCTGCATACATAGAATCTTTAGATTTCCACCAGAAACCTTTGAATGCATATGTTTCAACAAAGGAGTCGTCTTCCATAAACTCCTTGCTAGCTTCAATTCTTAGGTCAACTAGACTATTTAGGCTACAAATCTCAAGCTTCCCCAATCTAAGACTAATTTTCCCTGAAATGAAAGCAATTGCTATTTTAGAGGGAGGCATTCCCTATTTCATATCCTCAGGAGTGACATAAATTTCATCCTCATCTGTATCAGAGTATGATACAAATCCTCTTACCCCAATTTTTTGCTTCTTTGGCATTGGTTGTTTAGGATGAATAGGACTTTCAGGAGGTGAGTCAAGATCAATCATTGGTATAGGATCTTGTGTAGGAGAAGGCAATGGTATATTCATAGGAGCATTTGTTATTGGTTCCTCAATAGTGGCTAGAGTAGGAAGGCTTTGCTCTTCATCCATTGATTTCTTTCTCCTTGTGTTAATCCTTAACTACTTAGGAGGTTGATATGTAGGCCTTTCCTCCAAAGGCCTTGAAGTGCTTTCTTCAATTACCCTTTCCTTCCCCTTATTTGTAACTCCTTGCCTCCCCCTCATTATGCCCAAAACACTCTCAAAATTATCCATGATATACATAACTTTTCCATATTCATTGGGTATGTTTGGAAAGGGATCATACTGGGAATTTTTCTTCTTCATTTCTTCTACCATTTTCTTGTATGCAGGATACTTTTCCTTTCTCTCATCCTACTCTTCAAAATTAAGAACATTCTTGATAACATCCTCAGGATAATAAAAAAAATGTACAAAATTTCCCAATCTCTTCTCAACTTTCAACCTAGTGATAAAGCCCTGAAGGTCATGATCCCTTGAGTGCATAGTTTGTAGTCTATAAGGTGCCAACAAATGTACTAGCTGTTGCCATGCCCCTATTAGAATGAAATCAGCAAACACTATCCAATCAGGGAAAAATGATCCCTTCCTTGCTACCTCTAGTAGGTGCACCATTTGGGAGGAACCCAATTTGACTCATGATTTCTAGGAATCCTATCCTTGGTGGCACATCCCTTGGTAGGACATATGGGTTTAGACCACTACCATATACCCTAAAAATTGTTTTGTTAGGATATAAAATCAAATCTCTCCAATTATGACTAGGATTTAGATCAGGCCTCATCTCCATAGGTCTCAAGAACTCGTGAATTTACTTGGGAATTCTGGGTGGCTCATATATAAGAGAGTTCCTTATCTTTAATGCAAAGAAAATTCAAAATATCATAAAATTTTACTTCATATCATCCCTTTCCAAGATTTAGGTCCAACACTAGACAAGAAAATCAACTCCTACTTCATTCCTTCTCAAGGTCATGTCTTTCTCAAAGATCTTCCATCCTCTATACAAAAACATATCCATTAGTAATGAGTACCAAAATAATTTTACCCACAACTTTCCCTCATACAATGCAACTAGACCATTATGAATGTGCTCATCTAGATAAGTATCATAGTCATAGACTATGCTATATGCTAGATGTTGTATATGTGTAGCCAAGTAGCTGTACTCTCTCTGTAATTTGTCTAGTGGAGTGAAACCAATGATTTAGAAAAAAGAAGAAACGGTTCTTTTGAAGTAACCTTCAAAGTAGCTCATAGGGAAAGGTTCAAGCTCTCCCTCTCCAATCTTAAGCTTTCTCTTTTGTTTCCTAGGTATGTGTAGGATCATCATGGAAAAAATAGGCCCTTAAGTGGCAAAAAAATTAGAAAAATCAAAGATAGGCAACTTGACATAAAATTTGAATAAGTTATCTATACAATTTCAAAAATATGTAAGAATAGAATCTGTAGCAAATTGAAATTAGTATCTAAACTACTAGGTTTTTTTTTTTTTTAAATCTATTTGGTGAAAATTTGAAATTTCAATGCAGTGGTACTTAAATTTCAGGGAAAAAATAAGTAGGTGTCTATCTAACCACCCTAACCACAATAAAATGATAATATTTTCTTATAAGATTTTAGATATAAGTAGAGGACTCATTCCCCAATGTGATGCATATTTTTTTGTAATTTTTTTCCATGTAAATAATCAATTGCGAATTTTTTATTGCAAATTTTTTAAAAATAGAAAAACTCATATGTCTGACTACCTTAACTTGGTCAAAACTTCATGAAATTCAATTTTTATTTTTTTAATGCTATAGTATACAAATCATAGAATGTGACACATGTTTTGGATTCAAAAAATGTGATATCATTTGAAAGCTATAGATATTTTTGAATCAGTCCATCAATTAGGATTTTAGTCATAATTTGAATAGAAAATGAATAATAATTACTCATTAAATTCAAACTAAAGCATAATTTATATCGATGGAAAGTTCAAAACTCCTTTAAAAACCCTTTTCGTTTCATCAATTTTGGGTAAAAAATAGTCGGCAGCCACATACCCATCATATTGCCATTTTTTGGCCCATCATGATCCTGCACATACCCTCCTAGTTCCAATTCTTCACATCACTCTTGATGCGTTCTTCAATTCTAGAGAAGCAAAAATTTACTGTATACATAAATTTTGAAATCACTTGAGTGATTTTATGTATGTCCACCATTACTACCCATTCACGTGAAGTAGAAGATTGTAATGGTGTACTTCATAGCTTTGAATCTATGTTGTTGATCTTCAGCTGAATTGGCTACTTTGAACAAATAAGATTAAGTCAACAATATTTGAATTTACACTATTGTCCTAGCTAAGATGAATAGCCAATAGGAACATACCAATCAGACATTCTCCTTGTACTTGTGGGCTCCACCTGCTAGTAGTCATAAGACACACGTGGCGAAGTTTCTCTCACCTCATGGGTATGTGCAGGATCATCATGGAAAATACAAGCCCTTAAGTGGCAAAAAATTTGAAAAATCAGTGTTAGACAACTTGACGTAAAAATTTAAATAACTTACCTATATTATTTCAAAAATATTTAGGAATAAAATGTGTAGAAAATTGAATGTAGTTTCTAAACTACTAGGTTTTTTTAAAAATCTATTTGGTGAAAATTTGAAATTTCAATGCAGTAATACTTAAATTTCAAGGAAAAAATAAGAAGTAGGTTTTGTCTGACCACCCTAAGCATAATAAAATAATAATACTTTTTTATAAGATTTTATATATAAGTAGAGGACTCATGTCCGGATGTGATGCATAGTTTTTCGTAATTTTTTCCCAATAAATAATTAATTATGAATTTTTTATTACAACTTAAATTAAAAAATATAAAAACTCATATGTCTGACCACCTTAACTTGGTCAAAACTTCATGAAATTTATTTTTTCATTTTTTTAATCCTATAGTATGTGAAGAATAGAATGTGATGCATGCTTCAGATTCAAAAAATGTGATACTGTTTGAAAGCTATAGATGTTTTTCAATCAACATATTGATTAGGACTTTAGTCATAATTCTAATAGAAAATGAATAACAATTATTTATTAAATTCAAATTAAATCATAATTTATATTGGTGGAAAGCTAAGAATCTCCTCTAAAAACCCTTGTCATTTCATCAATTTTAGGTGAAAAAAAGTCGTTAGCCACATACCCTACAAATGCCCATAATATTACCATTTTTTGGCCCATCATGATGTGCACATACCCTCACTAGTTTTAACAAGCTTGCATCTTGTCTCCTTGAGCTGGCAAGGAATGGTGGTGATCGTCCCTTGAGCTTTGATTGTCACTGTTAATCTCTAAGCCTCAATCATTTGGATGGGATGCAACCGCATGGCCCACACACTTCGAAGAGACATGTGCCATCATATCACTCATCTTGTTGGTCTTAAACCACCATCTCCTGAAATGAGCGAGCTAACAAGGAGAAGTCCAAATTAAATTTTGTTATCTTGGGATCCTCAAACCTATGCAAACAAAGAAGTTAGTCATAAAAAGGGGGCCTTGACTAGGCTGACAAGTGATCACCCCTCAAGAATTTATGAATTCAACATAAGTCTTTTACATGTAAAATATTAAAGTCCTACTTTAGAACTATTAAAACACCCTTCAACTGGAAATGACATAACAACCTAAACCAGGGGGGCGAGTAGGAGAAGTTTAACAATGACTCAAGAGACCACTTATACCACCGACTATTGGACAAACAAGTCAATGTAGAAATAAGACATCTGAGGGTTACATGGAACTTTTAGATGACAAGGCTATTCAACCAAAACCCTAAACCCCATATGTCACCACAATTTGTACTGAGATTAAGGGAAAAAGACCCCAAAATATGAAGGATTTTTGGGGGTCTAACATAGCCATGACTTGCAAAATAATTTGTTACTTTTGGTTCAAAACCCAATAACTATTTTATGTGGGCCACCATCCTCTTCCAAGACACACTCAAAATTTTCTCTATTTATGCTTCCAAATTTCATCCCTACGAGATACTTGATGGGACAGGATGCTTTCTCAATTTCCAATGGTTGAATGGGTTCTTGATGGAGATTTTAACATGGTTGAGCACTTTATAGGCCATAGTTGGGATAGCTACCCATGACTTCCATAGAAAGAGTTTGAATCCTAAAACTTCATATGAAATTTCTTGGGTTTGTACGATCCTATTATGGGTAAAGGGAGTCACTTAGACCTCATTGGTCTAGATGGAGTAACTTTCATGAAGGGTTTCAGTGAAGGACGTGTCACTTAGACAAGTCTTACATCTCCTCCAACCTGCTTGTCCTCTCGTCCACATCAGGTCACCCTATCCATCTTGATTTGGTTGCCAATCTTTCTAATGATCCACCCATCTTCATTCACTTATCCCTTATAGGAAGCTCAACTTTACCTCATGAGATCCCTTACAAGATGAATATTTCTCATCTTCATAAAGACATCTACAATGATGAGCTCTTAGCATTTTGGAATGTTGAACTTAAGCCTTATAAGGTTAGATGGATTAACTAGTAGAAAAATGAGTTTGTGTTATGTAGCCTATTTTACTTCATGTTAACTAGTATTACTTGGGTATGCATGCTTTCTACATCACCCTTAAGTAGCTTTAATAAAATGATGTATATGCATTGTAAGTCATCCACTAGTTAAAATAAAATAATTTTCTTACATGCATAAGATGATACTAGTTTCCTTTGAAAAACTATATATATTGTAAAGACTTCTTAATTGAAATACATTTCAAAATATTTATAATTTGAGTGTATGATCTATTAGAGGTTTCCCCCTTGATGTGACATTATGAAGATAATCAAACATTAATGTTTCTCTCATTTTCATAATATTTATATATTTTAAACATATTTCATCTTGCATGTTCATTAAAATTTGAGCATCTATTACATAGGGTATTAGGTAGAAAATAAAAAATATTGACTAGCTATATGCACTTGTTTGTACTATTTTAATTTTTCTTTTAATACTTACTTTCACCATTATATGTCTTTCTCAAATTTCGTAATTGTGTGATATTCTTATGTTCTAACTAATAAAATAATAAATTTGTATACATGTTGGTTGATGTTTTCCTTCATCATGTGAGGAATTAACATTAGTTTTAGAATTAGACACAGCATTATTATTTTCCATGCTATAGGGATAACTAAAATGATCGTTAAAGTTTAAATATTCTTATAAATTTTCTACTACAAGAGATAAGAGTTGAAAATACTCTTAAGAAAAGACTTGTTGGCACTAGTCTTCCTCTTCTTTTGTTTTTCTTTGATTTTATTTTTCTTTATGTCTCTATTCATTTGTCTTGCATGATCTATGTCATCCTTGTGTTTGAATTGATGGCGGAGATGAGATTTGTTCCACAATCATTGTATAATATACTAAGAATATTCTTAGAACAATTAGGAATGATTTAAGTTGAAATCTTCTCATATTTTATTTAATCATGCTAGTTTTGTAACTTTTCTTTGTAATAGATAATATAAAATGACTACAATATCCAGAATTAAGACTGCAATAAATTTGTTACTCCAATGACTATACTAATAAAAATTGATATACACATATTTCATTATTACAAACATCAACATCAACATTACAAATAAAAAGCTATGTTAATTTTTTACAGTTCTGTAGCGTGCAAGACCTAAATATCCGAGGCCGACTTTAGAATAGTAGTTCCATATTTTTTTCTGTCTGCTTTGAATGGTTATTATTATTTTGGACGCTACGACGACTACGAGGTGTAATTGTGTCGACCGACTTTTGCAACAGACAAGAGGTGTAATTGTGTGATATAGTGAATGCAACGGATTTTGAAAGAGCGACGAATAGAGAGAGTGATGGATGGTGAAAGAAGCATCTTGTGCAACAACGAAACAAAGATATTCAGGCGTGCTGGGTCCCACGTCTGTTCTTTAGTGTGGTGGAACGAAAATTTAGCAATCAACATGACAAGTTGAAAAGATTTATGCTGAGTCCATTTTCCAGCCGTAAAAATGAGAAACTCTTTCCACACTCTTGCCAGCTTTGTACGCTGTGCGAATCTCTTTTCTCCTCTGTGATTGCCAGGAAGATGGACCCTCCATGTAGATAAGACGCTTCAATTATTGTGCCATCGCTAACAATTCGGAGACGGCCGAAATCGGGGTTAAATTCTGCTTAAGCCTGTTTCCAACTCATTTCAAAGGGAAGACTACATAGATTTTGATTGCATCATTATCTTGTCTACTTTCAAAATATAAATAGACAATGTCTACAGTAGTATTATCACCTAATCTAATATCAAAGGTTTTAATCAATAGAAATAGGAGAATATTTATATTTTTGATGTGGATGATGTGTAAATTTGTAATTGATTATTTGAGTATTGAATTGAATGATGTTTAAGTAGAGTGTAATATTGAGACTCAAAATAACAAACAATAAACAAACATGTCTTATCGCAACACATAATAATGTTATAGGTGCCCACACATCAATTACCAAGCCTCTATCAAGGAGTCACTATAGAGGCTCAAATAATTTGACAATGTAAGGCATACATTTATTTTAAAGAGGTTACTCATTTCAAATAAACTTTAGTAACGAAAGGATTTCAATTCAATTGGTAAGAATAATAGTATGTTCTTTAATAAATATGCTCTTTAATGATTGGGCTAGGTTTGACCTTAGGAGATGTTGAGCTCTAACTTGTGATAGCTTAGGCTAATAATTACTTTTGGTTTAGAAGTATTCTACTTCATAATGTTTTACTCCACTATATAAGTGCAAGGATGTTGATATATATGTAATTGAATTATTTAACCACTAACAAAACTCTTAATAGGTTCATTTCAAGGTTTACTCAATACACTAAGCCTATATTTTAAGAATTATCAAAACTGATATGAGTTACAACAAATCACAGAAGTAAATTTCTTAATAGATCATTCTTATATGGTAAAGGGGATATGTTGTCAAGGGAGAGGATGTCATGTGGTCCTTTAGGTCCTACTAAGGAAAGAATAACATTGAAGAAAGGGTGACACTCTAAGCAAGCATGGGGTCCATAAAAAATCTTTCATCAACTAAAAATATTTCCTTTCAATTTAGTTGCTTTTAGTTTCTAGTAGTATTACTTTTGGTTGGTTACTCAAGAGGATTTTCAAAGATAAATGTGACTTGTAGGAGAGCCAAATGGGTACTCATAGTTCAAATTTGGTGAAATTATGGTAAAAATTGAGCAACTTATGCCTTGCAAGTTTTTAACTTGCTACCAGACTTTTGCGAAGAATTTCTATTGAATCAAAACTTTATGGTAGGTTAGGACTGTTGTTGCTTGTGGCCTTCCAAGCCACAGTGAAACTATTGTTGAAGTTTATAAGTGAACTAGAACTTGTTTCAACCAAAAGACTAGATGGTTTCGATAGATTTTCCTTGCATTGCAAGAACCATGGAATCATTTGCACCTTTTGCAAGAATCACATGTGGATTGGGATGTTTGCAGAAACTGTGAGATCATCTTCTTTTTGAAATAATCACATGTGCATTTGGATGTTTATGGAAACCATGACATCATCTACTTTTGTGAGAATCACATATGCATTTGAAATTTTGTGGGTCTCTTGTAGTCATTTGGTTCTATTGTGGACAAACTCTACTAAGTTGAACCTTTAAAGTTTATTAAATAAATTAGATGAATAGTTCAACATGTGACATCAATACAACACCCAATGCCATCAATCTATACAATTGAGGAAATTGATCAACCAACTCAACTTGAGTGGGAATTTCATGTTTGAACTTGTCAATTGCAAATTTTACACTTCTATACTTGCAAAATTTATGCTCATTATTGCACTTTGTGGAATTTTAACTCATTATCACACTCAATGGAATTTTGACTCATTACTGCACTTTGTGGACTAATGACCTACTACTACATTTTAACTTTTTTGTAATGAATTCAAAGTTATAATGGTGAAGCTCAAATCTTATTCAATTTCTTGACCATCAAGACATAAAAGGAGGATGATTGTATTATTGGAGGTCTTTTGCCAAATTACATAAAGGGAGAATGCGAAATAGATTAAGTGTTCATTCATTATCTATAAAATTTTCTATTGTTGAGTAAAGTATTTTGCTGCATAATTGAGAAATTCAATAGAATTCCCTATTCTTGACTACATCAAGTGGTATGAAAGTGAGACATTCTGAGAGAGAATTGTTGTGTTCATGTTGAGAGAAGAAATATTAGAGGAATTTATTGTGGGTAAGGGAAAGAGAATAACTACAACTAAAAATGGTTTGTGGGGACATTGCACAAAAAGCATGAGGTCAAAGAGGAGTGGAACATGAATTGGTGATATGACAATCAAAAGGAATTATAGAAAGGTTGGAATTAATAGACAATGCATAGAGAAGAGGGGTACATGTTGAAAATATCAATGAAGATGAAAAATGAGAAGTGGTAGAAGGAGAAGAAACACATGAAGAAAATAGAGGAGAAGTAGACCAAAGAGAATAAATATTGATGAGGGCATTGTATAGAATGATCAAAAAACTAGCAATAGACCCTCCTACCTATAATGGTAGCATAAACCCTAAAGAAATTATAGATTGGATATTCAAAATGAAAAAGTGTTTTGATTTTGAAGGAATTGAAGATGAAAAGAAAGTTAAATGTGTATGCACAAAGATGACAAGTTATAGATATCTATTGTGGGAACATAGGTAAATAGAGAGACAAAGAAGAGGAAAATATAAAAATAATTGATAGGAAATAATGGTGACCAAGTGGAAGGCTAAATTATCGCCAATAGACTATAACCCAAGTTTATTTAGAATGTTACAAAACCTAGAGTAGAAAGAATCTAGTGTAATAAAATATATAGGATAGTTCTATTAATTGAGCATCAAGGCATGACATGTTGATGATGATATTGAAAAGGTGTAAATGTAGTGAACAATATACATGATTATCAATTCAATGAGTTAAGTATGGTTAGATTTCAAATTGCAGAAGAGCTCTACTAGAGTATTCCTTGAAGTTTGAGGAGAATTTGGCTAGGAAAAAACTAAATAAATCTAGATGTAGAGGAAGGTTTTCATCTAGAAGAGGACAATCTAGTTGATGAAGATGTTACCAACGAAAGAAAGAAGAAGCTAGAATGTCCTAGAATTTTGTTTATATTTAATATATTGGAGGAAGAGGTGGTTAGTCTAGAGGTAGAGGTGACTATTCTAGAGAAAGAGGAATTTTTGGAAGAGGAAGAGGTAGAGAAATAGGAATATGGTGAGATTTGATATAAGGAACTTGGATGTTGTTAGATCCAATCTAGAAATAGTCAAGGCAAGGAGGCCAAAATTCACATGGCCTTTAACCATATTTTCTTGTTGCCATTAATGGTGGCACAATCTCAAGTATAACAATATTTCATCCATGGCAGTAACATGATAGTCTATTGTGTGGTTTTCCTTGTCTCTACACTTGGAGGAAAAAAAAAACTAGATTTGGTAGGTGTGCATTCTTTTTCAAGGATCACCTCTTCCCCTTTTCTTTCTTAAAATACCGACATAGCAAGTATGTTGAAATTTTAAGGGGGGAC
>VDFB02379711.1:13120326-13135608 GCA_007258455.2 Sequoia sempervirens
CCTCAACACCAACAAACCAACACACAACATCCCATCCAAGTTCTTCAACGACCTACCCCACACTTTTATCCAACAAATCCGTACTATACCCCACAACAACAGCCCCCGTATCAATAAAATCCCCTGTCTTACCAGCAAGGCATATCATCATCCAATCATCCAAATCTGTATTTCAACAATCCGACACCCTTTCAGTAGGATCCTTTATTGTCCTATCATCAATATCCCCCAACCCGCCACCAGCTAGCTCAGATCTGTTGGAAATCAAAGCCACCCTTAAGGACCTTCAAGTCGAGGCTACCAAACAATCATTCAAATTTGAAGACATATGCCCATATCCATTTGATCCCTCCATCTCATTGATCCTATTTCCTAAACATTTCGAGATACCAAAATTTGACAAATACAAGGGAAACAAAGACCCTAAGACTCACTTGTAGGAGTTTTATTCCCAATGTCAAGAAGTCATGTACAATGATAACTATCTCTTGCACTTGTTCCCACGAAGCCTAGCAAGCCATGCCTTAGATTGGTTCATGACTCTTGAAAAAGGGTCCATAAAAACTTTTGCAGACCTGTCAAAAAAGTTTGTATCCTACTTCTCTTTCAATTTGGAGAAGGATACAGACACCTTAGATCTCCTCAAAGAGAAACAACGTGATGGAGAAACCTTTACTAGCTACCTACAATGGTGGCGTGCATTTGCAAGTCAAATGAAGACCCCTCTGAAAGAAAAAGACATGGTCACTCTTTTTGTGGAAAACTCTCATCCTAACATGGCCCATAATTTTAGGTTACATTTTGTCACCACCTTTGTGGAGATAGTAGAAAAAGGACCCATCCTGGAACGTGCCCTTATTGCCAAAGGACACATCAAAATACATAGTCATGATAAAGAGAGGTCATTTGGAGATAAACCATGATTTTGGAACAAGAACAAGAATGCGGTGAATGACGGCGTGACAAACACTAAACATGTCCAAGTGGCTAATGCATCCCAAAAACAACAACCGTCTATACCCAACACCATATCTGTACCACAGGGGGCATCTCATCCTCCTCAATAGTCAAACCAAAACAATCAGGGGAACACCAAATGTCAATATGCCCAATTAGGAGAACCTCTAAGTGTTGTTTTTAATAAGTTGTTACAAATTAATTACCCCATCACATACCCTGTCACCAAGCCATTTGGTGAGTCCAAACCCAAGCCAGCATGGTTTAAAGAAAATGAGTATTGTGAGTTCCATAAAATCAAGGGACACTCTTTGAATAAGTGTCAGGGTCTGAAAAACTATGTCCAAGATCTCATTGATCGAGGTGATATCAAGGTTGACCCCAATCAAGCTTTGTTGTCCAGTGCTCAATTGCAGATATACCAGAATGCCTTTCCAAACCATAATCAAGGCCCAAGCACATCTAACAGTAATCCCCAAGGAAACAGCACAAATAATGTGAGTTATAAGAATGTACCCTTCAATTACGAGGGTGTCATTCATTATGTTGAGCAGGTGGAACCCCAGGTATCCATGATACATGTTAAGGCTAAAGACCCTCAATGTGTTGTTACTACATGACAAGCTCGCATCACTGTCCCTGTAGCCTCTGCACCCACCCAATCAAATCCTGTAAGCTCTCAGTACAACATCCTTGATCACTTAAGAAAAACCCCTGCTCATATATCCATTTTGGATTTGCTTAAGTCTTCCTCGGTACATCAAGAAATCCTCAATAGAGCCCTACAGGAAACCCATGTGCCAAATGACATTGACCCCACGCAATTCCAAGCTTTGGTGGGATACCTGGCTTTGTCTCATCACCTGCACTTCAGTCAAAATGATATGCCAAACATCGATGTCAATCATAATCGCCCCTTACATATCGAAGTCATAGTTGCTCGCCATAAAATAAAAAGAGTCTTGGTAGATAATGGCTCTGCCCTCAATTTGTGTACTTTGAAATTCATAAAACAAGTGGGGTATACTCAAGTGGACTTAAGTAACCAGATCATCACAATCAAAGCCTATGATAATGCAGAAAGAAATTCAGAAGGAATTATCAGTCTTCCTATCCAAGTGGGACCTATGCTTTAGTATACTACTTGTCATGTCCTTGATCTGGACTTACCATATAATCTCCTCCTTGGCCACCCGTGGCTTCATTCTATGCAAGCCATCCCCTCCACGTACCATCAGTACCTAAAATTCCCCATCAACAGACAAGAAGTCACCATATACGCTGACCCCCAACCATTTGAATATTGTCGCGCTTTGGAAGCGTCATTTCCCCATTTACATTATTTTCCTGGGATTGAAATGGGGGCGTCCTGGTCAGCACCTACAAATCCACCCTCCATCACAATAACCACTCCATCCTCCACCACTGACCCTTCAGTCACCAAAGCCTAGATCATTGACAAAGGGTGTGGTGAATACGAAATGCATACGACTCTCAATGTAGCCACCATGCCACCGTCACCAAACGAGTATGGTCAACCTTCGTATACTACACAAAAGGAAGACAAGACTATCACCTTCAGTGGTAAAAACATCCCTATCACCACTTTTAGATCCCCAAGTGTCAAGATAGATGCATCAGAAGAAGACATAAGCCAATGGGTCTACCGAGAAGAACCCCAGCCAAAAACTCCTCTACAGGAATATTTTCAGGAAAATTACCCCTGGCCAACAAAGTTTGTACAAAAACATAACTATCAAGGCAGGGGCCTAGGCAAAGAAGAACAAGGGTGGTTGCAACCTATTGATACACCGAAGCTACCAAAAAAATAGGCATTAGGTATAACAGAAAACAAAAAAGTCCTACAACATCACCTAATACCTCCAATAGTATCACCATGGACAATGGCTCATTGGAAGACATACTCGAGGAGGAATCCATCATACATGTGTACGACGACGTCGATCACACTGACTTATCATCCATGTTTGAATGCCTATCCATCTACACCATCAGCCTATCTCTTTGTCACCCTGAGCTTATTGATTGGGACCTACATAATACCACACCTGTCAATATGTCCGTAGATACATATGTCAACCTTATGGGATTGGGGGAGGATGAACACGCCAGTCGCAAAAATAAGAATAAGAAAAGTAAAAAATGGTCATCTAGTGAAAACCTCCATGAGGCACTTCCTGACCTTGAAAAAGTAAAAATAAAGGACACATCCAATGGCGAAAACCTTGAAGAGATGCTAGATGATGGAGATGTTCATCTTCCCCTCGTAGGAACTCAGTTATCCACCTGATCATCCATTCTAATCGAAGAGACTCAAGAAGTTAATCTGGGTACTGCAGAAAATCCTAAAATCACCTATGTGGCCAAGTCACTCTTAGAACAAGAGTATCCAGTCATCATGCAGCTACTCCGAGAAGGAATCATCAACTTTGCTTGGTCATATTCAGACATGCCAGGTTTGGACCCTGCCTTAGTAGTCCATCATCTAGACGTTCGCCCAGATGCCAAGCCTGTCAAACAAAAACTCCACAAGATGCATCCGCAGGTCGCATTGCTAGTCAAAAAGGAATTGGAAAAGTTACTAGAGGCAGGTTTTATTCGGCCAATTGACTACTCTGAGTGGATCTCCAATATAGTACCAGTTACCAAACCAAATAGAGACATTCAGGTCTGCACAGATTTCAGGAACCTTAAAAAGGCCTACCCAAAAGATGACTTCCCTTTGCCTAACATTGACATGTTGGTCGACCTCACAGCAGGACAGGAGATGTTATCACTTATGGATGGCTTCTCTGGTTATAATCAGATTCGAATCGCACCTGAAGACCAACACAAGACTGCCTTCACAACACCTTGGGGCACTTTCTGTTACAATGTTATGCCCTTTGGTCTCAAAAATGTGGGGGCAACATATCAGAGAGCAATGACGGTTATCTTCCATGACCTCATCCATATCATCATGGAGGACTATGTTGATGACTTGCTAGGAAAATCAAAAACATGAGTAGAACATCCTACTGTCTTGGAGCAGATCTTTGAATGATTGGAACATTACAAGTTGTGGCTAAATCCAAAAAAGTGTGTCTTTGGAGTCACATCAAGAAAATTATTGGGTTTTATAGTCTCCCGAAGGGGTATAGAAGTTGATCCCGCCAAGGTAAAGGCTATTCTGGACATGCCACCTCCATGCAATCTAAAGCAGTTAAGAAGCCTCCAGTGGAAGATGCAGTCCATCCATCAGTTCATAGCCCAGCTAGCAGATAAATGTTAGCCATTCACCCATCTTTTGAAGAAATATTCCACCTTCCGATGGACCCCGCAGTGTCAGATGGGTTTCGATAAAATTAAGGAATATTTAGCTCATCCATTGATTTTGATGCTACCTATTCCAGGAAAACCCCTCCTGCTTTACATCTCTACTACTTTAGTTGCACTGGGGGCATTGTTGGCACAACATGATGAGTCATTCAAAGAGAGGGCAATCTACTACATCAGTTGAACATTGGTTGGCTATGAGTTAAATTATTCCCCCATGGAAAAAGTTTGCCTTGCGCTAGTCTTCAATACACAGAAACTCTATCATTACATGCTCAACCATCTGGTCAAATTAATCGCTAAAATTGATCCTCTGAAGTATTTGTTATCTAGGACCACTCTGACTAGCCGCATGGCCAAATGGATCATGCTTCTAAGCAAATTTGACATAGAGTATGTAAAGCGAAAAGCCATAAAAGGACAGGTCATTGTTGATCAATTGGCTGAAGCACCATTAGTAGATGCCTACCCACTAGACACTGAATTCCCAGATGAAGAAATATACATAGTTACAAAAGCACCAGCTTGGACGCTATATTTCGATGGCTCATACACTCATAGTGGATCTAGAGCGGGAATTCTATTAGACACCCCTCAAGGTGACTACATCCCAAAATCATTCAGGATATCATTCCCATGTACCAACAATATGGCAGAGTACGAAGCCCTCCTCATCGGCCTCAGAATTGCAAATCAATGGCACATAACTTATTTGAAAGTCTTTGGTGATTCTTTACTAGTCATTAGACAAGTTAGTGATGAATTCCTCACGAAAGATGATAAACTATTACCCTATAAATGCATGGTGGATGATTTCAAGAAATATTTCACCTTCATACAGTTTGACCAAATCCCTCAGGTACAGAATAAAGTGGCAGATGCAATGGCCACTATTGGTTCCCTAATTGACATGCCTAAAGACTGAACAGAGTGTGAGTTTCTTGTTGAACAACTTCTAATCCCTGCGTATGATGTTCCTAAGACTGATATGGTGTGCGATATTGTAGGTCTCGCCTCCCTGTGGTACCAAGACATATACACTTATCTCCATGATAATATCATACCCCTAGAACTTACACACAACCAACACAAATCTTTTATCCATCATTCTTCCTGATACATCATTGTAGGTGATATGCTCTATCATCGTGGGTATGATGGAATCCTCCTTATATGTCTGAATGAGACTGAGGCCCGCACGGTACTAATGGAAGTACATGGTGGTATTTGTGGAGCTCACTCAAATGGTATGGCTCTGGCCAAAAGAATCCTACGAGCTAGATATTATTGGCCTACATTGGAACACGATGCTTGTGAATTTGTGAAGAAATGCCTTCCATGCCAACAGCATGCAGATTTGATTCATGCTCCAGCACAAGATCTTCAACCCCTACTAGCACCGTGGCCCTTTTCTCAATGGGGTTTCGACTTGATTGGCAAGATTTACCCATCATCATCTGATGGCCATACATTCATCATTACCACAACTGAGTACTTCACCAAATGGGTGGAAGAAATGCCACTCTCACAAATCACCGGTGTCCAAATCTCTAAATTTATCCTTTACCATATTCTCTGCAGATATGGTATCCCATCTACCATCCTCTCTGATAATGAAAAACCTTTCAAAAACCAAGCCATGAAACACCTTTGTGACACCTTCCATATTTAGCATTGTTGGTCAATGCCTTATTACCCTCAGGGCAATGGTCAAGCAGAAGCAACCAACAAGACCCTCATCCGCATCCTCAAAAAGGTTGTCAATAACAGTGGACGAGATTGGCACTTCCATATTCATCCTACCCTCTGGGCATACCGTACATCCATCCACACCCCAACGGGTGCCACCCCCTATTCTTTAGTATATGGTGCTAAAACCATCTTGCCAATCGAAGTTGAGCTTCCATCACTAATAATTTCTCTAAAGAATCTTATCAACAAAGAAGATGCGCGTGTTGCACGGCTTGCATAGCTAGAATTACTGGACGAATGAAGAATAAGAGCCTATGATCACCTACAAGCATACCAAAATCACCTCAAATGTTATTACAATAAAAAGGTCCGTCCTAGACAATTCTAGGTTGGTGAGCTTGTCCTCAAAGAAAACCAGTGCACTCAACCAGACTGTGATAAAAAGGGAAAATTTGAGGCAAACTGGTTAGAGCTTTATATCATAATCGCCAAATATGG
The DNA here is from genome assembly GCA_007258455.2 of Sequoia sempervirens. Taxonomy (NCBI): domain Eukaryota; kingdom Viridiplantae; phylum Streptophyta; class Pinopsida; order Cupressales; family Cupressaceae; genus Sequoia; species Sequoia sempervirens. The sequence continues at coordinate 13,126,810 of VDFB02379711.1, forward strand.
ATCTAGGGCCTACAAATTGACTACTCTTGAACGAGATCCCCTTGATGAACCCTTCAATATTCTCCATTTGAAGAGGTTCTATGCCTAAGTCTGCTTGGTAACTCAACCTAAAAAATAAAAAAAAATAAAAAATCCAAAAAATAGGAAAGAAAAATAAATTCGTCTTATGGTGAAAACCATCTCTTGGTGGCACCTTGGATAAGTATGGATGGTGAAAACTTGGTCACAAGCATCATCTGTAGAGGGCTTAATCATTTTCTACCTGACATCTTAGTTATTTTATGCTTTCATCCACACTATCATCCTCACCCACCTCAACGTAGGCCACTTGATATATATTGATTAAGCGTTGGACGACCCATCTAGCCTATCACCCATCCTGAGCTTTTCTGTATCCCATTTTGAGCTTGTGTATTTCGTTCCCTTTGTCGGTCGGTCTATGTCATCATGTAGGATCATCCATCATGTCAGTCTCCATCTAGATCTTGTCCTTCCACATCTCTTGTCGAACTACATTGCCCCTGCACTGTCACGTAGGCAAGGTTGATCATTCGATCTGCCCCTGGGGCATTTCAGACCAACTCATTTTTGTCTTCTATCACTTCGTATTCACCAATCCCTTTTCTCTTTTATCTGTGGTTTTTTCATCGAACTACGTTGCCCTATGCTTTCACGTAGGCAAGGTTGGTCATTTGATTCTCCCCCGGGGCACTTGTCTGTCGTGTTTGTGTCCTTCATCATCAGTCACCATTGTCTTCTTTCCGCTTTATCCATGGTCTTTTTCCATGAACTACAAGGGATCTACGCTTTTATGTAGGCAAGGCTAATCTCTGATCGGCCCCCAAGCCCCTAGGCCTTTAGGGTGTTTCCCTTATGTCGTGTCGTTAAGCTATGCCCTTATCTAGATAGTTCTTAACAAACAAGATTCACTTGTATCAAAAAATCCAATCAGTTTTGAATATCCTATATCATATCGATCTTTACACTTAGTATTCATCGTAGGTCTCAATAGGATGCATCCTTCCTAATAGACCTCATCAATCCCATCTATTACCTTGACCCTATGGCAATGGACATTTGAAATTGATTGCAATTTTTTGATGCTTTTGGTTTGTGTTTATCATTTGAGCTCCCTATTGTCACTTGTCAAGGCCGCCATAATCCATCATATTATGGCATGTTTTGATTAGTCCACATAGGGGCGTATCTTGATCTTTTATTTGATTGGGTCTTCTTGGTTGTCCCACATAGTACCCACCAAGATCCCCAAGGTCTTGTGTTATGTTGGGACATCCTTTTGTGCTTGTGGTTATCTCAACACCTGGCCTAACCAAAGTCTTTCTTTGTGACTTTAGGGTGTTGGGATAGCCTTCTTGTCTATTGTGTTTGTTTCATGCATTAGACACTAATACACCTTGGTTCCACATACCTTGGCATTGGATGTCTTATGCTATAGCAAAAATCAGTGCTCCAAAGATAGAAAACCATATTAGGATTGCATTTCATAATCATCACCATTGCATTACACTCATCCTATGATTTTGGTTGTGCAAATATTTCTCCTCCATCCCCTATTCTTCTTAGGATACTAAAAGGTTTTGATAGGTGCACACTCACACCATGTCCGCATGCATCTTCCACTATCACCTATGACCCTATGAACACTTATAATGAAATAATTACATTTTAGATCCATACATTTACATACTATCTTAGGTTCATCTATAATATCGCCACCTGCAATGTCAAGTGTTAGGTCTACCATCAATACCATCATAATACATCCATTACATCCTGCATCACACATATTAGTTGAACATGTATATAAACATCATAAACATATAAAATATAAATATTTGTTGTGTCATAGTAAGCATATCCCTATCTATCTTACACATGTACATCATATAACATAGGCATTCATCATACATGGGAACGAAAATCACCACCCATTACACCCTGCATATTAGTCACACATGCACATAACCATCATAAAAATATAAAACACAAGCATTCGTCACGTCATCATAAGCATATCCACATCTATCTCAAACATAGGCATTCATCATACATAAGAACAAAAATCACCATACATTACATCGTGTATCGCCATCATACATAAAAATGTAAATATATAAACACATCCATACATGTAACATCCACAAAAATCATCATAGATAACTACCATCATATAACCATCCACATATCCATCACACACATAAAACATGAGGTCAATAAGAGCTATCATATATATATATATAAATATACGACAAGTCCACAAGTACGTCTCATAGTCAAGACTAACATATAATAATGTCGTCGATGTCATCACAATCTGTGACCATCATATACAAAAAAATCATCCAATCAAAACACCAATACAAGGTCTTGCACATATCCACTGCACCTCTACACTATCCATCTACCCTGCACCTATCAAAAACATAGTATCCTATCATCTACCAAATGAACTTCCCACATCTAATCTCTATGGAGAATCAGGTACTGATCCACTGCCTGGTGAAACCCCTGGTGAATCATTGTAACCATGGGTCTGTGTCTCCAATGACTAGGATGGCGCTAGCCTCTGAGGTGTCTACCGAGTATAACAAAATGTCCACTGTGTCAGATCAGGAACCACATGATAATATGCCGCCATCCAAAATCCTGCCTCTCTCATGTTCTCCTCTAGCTCCACAACCTAGACTGAGCGGAATTCTGCTCCTGACGATACCTGTCTTGGTCCCTGGTAATGACTCTCCTCTCTTACTCCCATGCCTCCTGAGTGAATCAGCTCTGTACCAACTCTGCCTATAACCGGCCCCTCATCTCCTCTGTAGCCGCTTCCTGTGCCACTGTTGCATCTTTCTCTCTCTCCACAACCTGTATATCTCCTCCTGGCATCCCACCCTCACCCTGACCTACCGCCGCATGGGCCATCGCAGCATCCCTCTTAGCCTGTAGGATCTGTATCTGTATCTCTGCTGCATCTCTCTCCCTTTGAGCTGCCTATGCCCGAGCCACTGTTGCATCCCTATCCCTCTAAAGAGCCTATGCCCTCAACTTTGCTGAATCCTACTCTCTCTGGAGAGTCGCTACCTCTGCTACTGCCTCATCTCTCCCTCTCTATAGTGACTATATCTCCACCTCTACCAATGCTCTCTCACTCTGAACGCATGCCTACACCACATCCCTCTCCGCCTCCATTGCCCGCACCTATGCCTGTGCTACATCCCTCTCGACCTGCATAATTCGTGCCTACTCCACTGCCATAGCCTCCCTCTCCTGCATCAACCCCATCTCTCCAACTGCCTGCTCAAGGCAATGTACTCTATCCTGAAGCTCATCTTAGTCTCATGGGAGATCTCTTAACTGCTGACTAGTACATCCTATCCCCTGATCTGCTCCCTACTTTGTCCTCCCCTTTGGCTCCCCCTGGCCTATAAAACCACGACCTCTGCCTACAATCTATCGTGGTCCCATGTCATACTGGGCAACTCACCCTGTATCCTCTGCACCTCTAACTGTGCCCTATCTCTCTCCTCCACCGCTCCCCCTAGCTCAAAAACCATGGCCTCATAATCTCTCAATGACTCTCACTGTACTCTGGCTAGCTCAGCCTCAAGAGCCCTCACTCTTTGCTCTGCCATTTATACTCTCACCTCTACTCCTCTTGCCTGTACAATGGGATCCTCCGGTACATAAGGAACTAAATCTAATGACTCCACTACCATAACATCCCCCTCCGTCACATCCTTGTCTACATCCATCGCATCCTCCTCCGCAACCACCTGCTCTATTTCATCCTCCTCATCCACCTGATCTATCTCATCCTCCCCACCCGCTGGCTCCTCCCTACCCCTTGCTCCTGTCACTCCTCACGGTCATCCACAATCCGATGAACCCAGAATCGTCTCACCTCTCCCTGTCTCTCAACCACAAATTGACGTTCTGTCAACCTCCTCTCCTCCTCTGGAGCTGCTCTAACATCCTCATCCTCTTTGCTCTCCTACTCCTGATGAGCCTCGTGACTCTCTACAGTTGGTCGAACTCACAACCATCGTGGCTGACTATGTCGTCCTACCACAAACTGTCTCCTCCCCTCCTCTGATGCATCCCTCATACCTACCACCTCCACATCCTCCACATCATCCACATCCATCACCTCCTCCACCCTCTACCCTCCCTGGGCCCTCAGTGGCTGCCCCCTCTCCTGCTACTAACCCTCTCTTTGAGCTTGCCTCTTATGTCTCCTCCTCCTCCCTGCTTTGCCTGCCTGATCTCTCTCATCCCCCTCGGGCTCCTCCTGTCCCCCCTCATCTACCACTACCATAGCCTCTCGTCGCTGCTGCACCCCTCCCCTCTTCTCCCTCCATAGTCTATACTCATCCTCTGGTTCGGTACCCGCTACCCTCAAAATAGGCTGAACATGAGTAATCCTCTCCCATAACCTATTCTGGAACCACCTCCGGTATCGCTCGGTCACCACTGGAATATGCTCTCCTCCTACTCTCCCTAGATAAGGCACCTGCCCTGCTACCCTCCATGACACCCTAGCTATCGCTGGTGCTATACGGCCTCCCCATGGTAGCTCTCTACTATACCGTTGGAACAAGATAGGTGCCGTCGGAATATCCTGTATCACTCCAAACTACCTCAACACTCTATCTGGTCGATGAGACTCTACTATGCGTAGCAAAGTCTCAATAATAAAACATCTACTCAGAAAATAACCCTCTTATCTCCTCATATCAGTCTATCCCCTGAACTGGTGCGCCTTATATGGCCACCACTCTATGTCCCTTGAATGCAGATCATCAAATGATCTCCTCCACCCCTCCATCTCTCCCTTCATCTCATAGCGCAAAACCCAACCTCTCCTCCCCATACTCCCAAGCCACAGGCTCATGACCATCCACTGTACCCGCCCTCACCACTATCAGCCTTGTCACTGCAATATGCTCCCAAGCCCAAATCTATAGCAGCGTCATATGTGTCAAACTCGATATCCTCCAGTAATAAATCCCATGCATATCTCTGTACAGCTGAGCCAATACACATGAACCCCATGAAAACGGCCCCCCTTGCCACTCGACAATATGTCAGATTACCTCCATATACCGTAGGCTACATAAACATCTGCCCTGATCTGGCAACAGTATCCCACTAATCAGGCCACATAGGAACAATGGTAAGGCTGGCACCCCCACTGACAAACACTGGTCGAAATCCAACTGCCCCTTCACCAGGGGCAGCTCCACGTGACCAAACAAAACCCTCATGGTCTCCTATAACTCTGCCCCTGTGGACACCACCTCGCTCACTAACCAGCCAGCTATTGGTAGCCTCAGGATGTGCCACACATCCTCCAACGTCATGGTCATCTCTCCTGTAGGGAAATAAAAAGTGGATGTCTTTGAGCTCCATCTCTCTATCAACACTATCAGCATCACCGGATGTGCTTTGACCACTGGAAATTGAACATAGTGACCTAATCCTACATGATCTAATGTCGCCTGATCCTCCCCATTCATTGCTGCTATCGATGCCGCCATCACCTCTGGCCGTTGCTCATGCACTCGTATCCACTCGAAACTCTATATGCACGAAAACTTTCTCATTATTCCATTTTCTCATCTTTCTTTTTATCTTCATCCTTTCTCTTACACCTTGCATTCTTCTTTCCTTGCCCCTCCCATTGGGTTGGTTTCGCCCACTGCCGGGGCGGCTCTTCCCTCTGACCAGGTGGCCTCGCTCGGCTGTAGCGGGGTGGCACCGCCCCACCGCAGTAGGGCAGCTCTACCCCCGGCTGGGGTGGGTCTACCCCCGGCCGCAGTCGGGCGGCACCGCCCTGTTGTAGCAGGGAAAAACCACCCTCGGCTATGGTGGTCGTGCCCAATCGCAGCTGGGTGGGACCGCCCCTGGCCGGGGCAGAATCGCCCCGCCACAGCAGGGCGGGACTGCCCCCAACCGGGGTGACACTGCCGTGCCACAGCGGGGCAGCTCTGCCCCCGGCTGGGGTGGCACCGCCCCTCAGCCGAGGCACCCCTGCCACAGCCGAGTGGCACTGCCCCCAGTCAGGGTGGCTCCGCCCTAAGCCGTGGCAGTAGCGCCCTAAGTAGGGGCGGCTACACCCTACCCCAACTTTTTTTTTCTTTCCCCCTCTGATTTTCCACTAATTTTGACTCTTTTTTTCTAATCTAATCCCGACCCAGTTTTTTAATTTTCCTATTTAACAAAACACATGTTTTCAACTTTTCAAAATCCATCGAATAACATGTAAAAAAATGCAAAAATTAAACGGGTTTTTTTATCACTCACATGTTGTCCGCCCGCGCCCCCGCTGTATAATGCACGCACCTCGTCTGCCCGGTATACAATCGTTGTATCATTGTCTGTCAGCATCATTCCTCCTCGTCCACTTTCACTCCTCTACTCTCCTCCTCTCAATTGCTACGGTGAAAATGACTAAGGTAATTTTTAAATTACCTTTTTAACCCATTCTTCCAAAAAGGTATTTTTTACTTTTTATTTTAACTTTTTCTTCCTCCAACTAATCCCTAACTTCCTAAGGCTACCATTTGCAAACCGTGCATCGGATCACCTCCGTTCAAACACCAAAATTACTTGATTTTTTGAGCTCTATCTAATGGTGTCCTTATTTTCTTCCTATGGAGATGTCGTCTAGGGACCCCCTTTTTCCTCCCCCAACCGCCCTCTCGAGGGGGCATACCCTCCTACCATTCCTCCATGCCTTCAGTCTGGTCATTGGGGCATCATTAACCTTTTCTATGCTAGGGGCATCACCATCTATTGTTTCCTCCCTCATTTTCATTTTATTTTTCTTCGAAACACTGTTATCCTAACAATATTTTGAAGAGGGGCAAAATGTAGACATCTAAATTTAATCACTCCCATATGATTAAATTTACTCCCTTTTCATCTATCATATTAAATATTAATTTATTAAATTAATATTACACCATTTATCTCATATCTGTAAAGTATTTGATTTAATAATTAAATGCTTTATCTTTCACCTTCTTCCTCTTTAAATTAAATAAATACACTAATTTATTTAATTTAGTCATTTTTCCCCTTTTGATTTAAAATCAATTTAAAATTCTTCATTTTCTCTCTCCTTGTCACATTCTCCATGATCTTGCTCTAATTTGAATTAATTTAATTAATTCATGATTATGATGTGCATCTTTTTAATCAAAGATTAATTTCACATCCTCCTACATTTGCCACTTGCCTCTAATCTTCCATTAATTAGCCTAATCCAATATTTGCACAACCTTAACCAAGATCATTAGCCATATTTAGCACCACTTTTTAGCCAACCTTTGCATTTACCTCCTTTTAGCATTGACCCTCTTTCCTATGTGAATTTTTAATTCACATTTATTTATCCTAGATCCTAAGGCTTCTAGAACCTTGGACTTGTCACATCTTCCACATGTGACCAAGTTCCACCTTTTTGGAGCTCACCTTTTATCCTTTAGATTCTCCTAAGAATGTGAATTTTTAATTCAAATTTATATTTTCAACCACCTTTCTTTTCCCATATAGATTTTTGAGCAATTCCAAAATTCCTCAAATGTCCCTTTCACTCTCAGTTGGAGACAAGAAATCCTTTTTTGAGGAAATCTTTTCACTCTCCAAGGTGCTTGGAAGGTACTTGTCCTTCCTCCACCTCATATACCTTTTTGACACCTCACTTACACCTCATCTTCTCTTGGCCACTTCACCATCCACATGTCAATATGTGAGGGCTTGTAGGTTCTCAATCCACCATAGCCTTTCATCTTGACCTTGTTGGATGCATCTCAACCATTGAATTCTTTTGAGAATTCAAATTCTTCTATAAATACCCCCTCTGAAAGGGAATTTTCAACACTTTTGATTTGAGTAACCTTATGCTGCTAATTTGCATTCTCAAGCACTTGTTATCATTTAGCCATCCATTTTGATCATTTTGCACATTCAATCTTGCATCTAGCTACATCACAAGCCATCCAAGGAGCACACAAATCCATCAAAATCAAGGGCCAACCAAGGAGTCTTCAATAGCAAGGAAGGTATAATCATTTGCATCTCGTTTCATCTATTTTCCTTTTTGTTTTATCACTCTTTAGGCTAATCTTGAAGTGTCCTTAGTCTTTTATCATTCACATTTTTAGTTATTTTGCACATTAGAGTAGGGTAAAATTTTGAACAGGTTATCACCATTGAGCTTTTGATATGTTGAAAGTTAGTACAAACATCAATGGTATAACTAAACCATGATGACCTGAGTACAACTTCCATGGATTTATAATATTGCAAGGTAATACAAGCATCTAGGCATAATTGAACCAAGATGACCTAAGTATTGTTTGTGTAAAATAAACAAGAGTTAATCCTTTTCCTATGTAAATCCGGAATGTCATCAATGATACTTTGTAGAGCACATCTCGTGACAAATTTACATAGTCGTAATGATCGACTCATTGACAACAGACAAAGAAAAATATCATACTCCATCGTAGCTTCTCTATTCCATGACATCCTTGAGTTGCTCCAGAGAAATGATAACAAAAATCAAGATACAATAGTTGGACATTTATGCTAAAGTGATTAAACCATGATTTAGAAGAACATCATCTAGTGAGATTTGTTTTACTGATCTTGTTGTTGATTTGGATGGTTGGTTTTCTACAAAGTGTGATTGATGTTCAATGTTGAGTTTCGGTGTTATCGTTATGTTTGTTATGTTGTGTTACTATTGCTTGTCTGTTGGTTTAAGCTCAAAGT
>VDFB02379711.1:13139519-13221213 GCA_007258455.2 Sequoia sempervirens
TTTCTTTTGCAAGGAGATCACCATGGATGAATGTAAGAGTATGAAGGGGATATAAACATGGTTTTGGGATGGTAGGGCTAGGTTGCGATGGAGGATCATGAGATCGAGATGATGGGGTAACAATATCTTGATCGAGAGGAGTGAGCGATAAGGTATCAAGAGAGGGATTAGGTGTCATGATAGGATTTGGATTTGTGGCAGTGGTGTTAAGGGTTCATGAGATGGAGAAATTTTATCTTGAGTGACAAGGGGGTCATAAGATGGAATGGGTGGGGGACTATGATCTTGAGGTGAAATAGATGGGATGGTAGGATCTTGATGTGGAGGAGGGGACATGGTATGCTTTCGATCAAGCTCTTGGCATGACTCTTCTCATGTGGGTGGCATGATAATGGAGTGTTGGAGGGGCTCCTCAAGTGGGGGAGATGGAAGGATGGAGTATTCATGAAGTTCATGGGAATAGATTTTAGTGATACTAGGAATTGGAGAAGTGGGTTGGATTTGCATGTTTTTGATAGATTAGGTGAATCTAGGAGTAGGAAGAGTGGATTGGAGTTGGTTATCTTATGGGTTTGATGATTCTTAGAGAAGGAGATGGGGGTTCAATGGATTCAGTGGGTGTGATGGTTTTAACAGTTTGAGTGGTGTTAAGGGTGGTATTATAAATGATAGGTGTGGTATGAAGAAGGGTCTCCTCACTAGTGATCGTGGATGATGGATTGGGATGGCATGGTTCCTCAATTTCAAGATGTGAAGCTGGGGATATCTTCTTTGTGATGAGTCCTTAGAGAACTTCTTGAGTGAGAATCATGCATATTCTAGGCTTAAATGGCATGGAAGGAGTGGATGAAGGAGTATGGATGGGTGGAGGACTAGGATTATGGATTGATGGATTAGGATTAGATGGAGGAATGGGATTGGATGGAATATTAAGAGTAGGTGGAGGATTAGGATTAGTGGGGGGTCGAGACTAGATGGAGGGTTAAGGTAGGGATATTGGGATAGTGAATTAGGATAGGAGGACATGGACGATGGATTAGGAAAAGAGCATATGGGTGGTGTATTAGGACAAGAGGATGTGGATGGTGGATTGTAATAAAGGTATTGGGATAGTGGATGAGGATTGGAATATTGAGATGGTGGACTGATATAGGAGGATGTGGGTGGTGGATTAAGATAGGAAGATTTGGATGTTGGATTAGGATAGGTTGATGGGGGTGTAGGATTAAGATAAAAAGGTGTGGATGTAGGATATGGATGGGTAGACTAGTAAGAAAGATTAGGATAGGGGGATATGGATGGGGGATTGTAATAGGAGTATTGGGATGCTAGAGTAGGATGGGAAGATTGGGATGATAGATTGGGATAAGAGGATGTGGGTGTTGGATAAGACAATGATGTAGAGGAAGGATATGGTTGAGATGTGATCAAGGAAGATAATGAATATCCCTTGTCAAAGGTAGCATAAGGAGTGTTATTAGGTGTAGAAGAAGATGTAACAAGATAGCTTGGAGGGGTGATTGGATGTTGGAAAGCGGTTGGGGAAATATTACTAGAAATGATAGCATCAAGGGGATCTATTTCATATACCTCTTGATCAAAAAGACTCTCGTTATCATCGTCAATGTAATTAGGGTTTCCCTTGACTACTACTTTTGGTTGTGTTGATCGAGGATAAGGATTCATGATGTTAGATGGGATGGATATGGATTGAAAATATGGGAATGGATGATTAGAAGGAAAAGATGATGAAGAGGTAAATTAGATAGATTTAAAGAAGATGGAAGAAGGGATCTTAAGATTTGTTACAATATTAGAAGATCATGGATGGAAATGGACAAAAGCTCAGATTGGGATTGAGGTCAAGCTCAGATTAGGATTGGATTAAAGCTCATATTAGGATTGGATTGAAGCTCATATTAGGATTGGATCAGAGGATGTGATGGGATTAGATTGGATAAGATCGATTGATGAGATGATTGATTAGATTACATAATGGATTAAATAGGATGATGAAAGGGATTCAAAACCAAGTTCAAAGATCAACCTAGGTGAATTAAGGTGTTGATTGATTGGATTGATGGATAGATGATTACAACATTGAATCCACCTCACAATGGAAATGGATTGATTGGGCTGAGGATGGTGACTTATGATGCTAAATCCATCTTGAGATGGAAGTGGATTGATTGGGTCAAAGTTAATGACTAATGTGTAGGATGATGATCAGATTTAGACACCTAGGTCAATTTAGATAATAACCTCTAAAATGTAGTTAAGAAGATTTGGATCAAGAAAACGATGATGGATATGTAACGTAGAGATGCTCTAAGACATGCCAAAATAAGAGTTGGAGATTACTTGAACTTGATAGATGCAAAGCTTGAAATGTGTGCAAGAAATGTGTGAAAGTGTTTCTCTACTTTAAATATGCAATAAAAACTAAAAATGCAATTGTAATGAACACAAGACCACTTCAAGATTAGCCTAAGTTAAACTCAAACAAAAGAAAGTTACACAAGTGATTATACCTTTTCTTGAGTTGATCTTCTTGGTTGGCCCTTGGATGTAGCTTGAATGTGTGCTCCTTGATGGTAAATATGATGAAAGTGCATGCAAAATGATCTAGATGTGATGAGGATTCAAATGAGTGATGTGGGTATTTGAGTGGATGAGCAAAGTGAATGAAAATGTGAGCTTGAGGATTCAACAATGGAGGATGAGAGTATGAGATTACATAAACTTGAGAGTTGGAGAGCTTGAAGTGTGAATGTGAATTGAATGTATAATGTGAATGAGAGGAGAAATCCTCTATATTTAGGGGTGAATTCTCTAGAGAATTCAATGGTCAAGATGGAGGGTATGGTGATTTGAGGACTCACAAGCCCTCACATCTTGTTGTGTGGAAATGAGATGACAATAAGGGCATGTGAGGTGGAGAGGGTACAAGTGAGGTGGAGGTACTTGCAAGTACCTTGGAATGGGAGAATATTTTCATAAAAAGGTTCTTGTCCCCAAGTGGGAATGATGTTGACATGTGAAAAAATTTAGAGTTCCTCACACATCATCATGGGGAAGAGAGAAGTGGTTGGGATAATAAATGTGAATTTTAAATTCAAATGATTGGGAGTATCATATGGATAAGACAAGGTTCCCAAAAAGTAGGACTTTGACCCATGTGCGTGATGTGACTTGTCAAAGATCCTCATGGGGAAGAGGGGAATCCTTGGGAAGACAAAAAGGACCTTGGGAAGATAAAAAGGGAATTAAAAATTCCTTGGAGGATGGGAAGAGTTGACTAAAGGGGGTGATTAAACATGTTGATGAAGGCTTAGAGGAGGGCTAGGTGGCTAAGAGATATTAGTAACCAACTTGCAAAATTTGAAGGATGTGACACATCCTAATCATGGATTAGGAATGTGCACATCCCTAATAATGGGATTAAGGAATGGATTAGGATTAGGTGAGTGGATGAGAGATAAAGGGAATTAAATAAATGGATTATTTATTTAATTCCTTGAAGAAAGGAATAAAGGGCAAGGTATTTAATTATTTAACTTAATACCTTAAGGATTTAGATGAATTCAAGGGTATTAATTAAATAATAGAAATATTACTTAATTAATGCAAATAAGAGGATATTTTGATGAAAAGGGATAAATTTGGACAAAGTTAGGTGTCCAAATTTAGGTGTCTATGCCATCATTTATCAAAAATTGTAAAATCTAAGCCTTATCAAAGTGGAGGAAAGAGAAACAAAGAGAAAGAGAAGTTGGCTTTAGCCTTTATATTTCAAACTCATCAAATTTGGTTCTCACCAAATTTAGCACCCTCTAAATGTATTGGATTGGAAAATACCAATGCAAAGGGTTGGATTTTTCATTGGGAATCCAACCCAAAGGGTTGGACAATCATTTCATGCCACGGATGTGATTTTTTAAAAGGGTAACTAAATTTCACATATTTTTTGGTTGTGTTCTCGATTATGTTTTGACATGTTTTAATGCAAATTTATAAAAATTCTATGATGATGTTAGGCATTCTCTTAGCTACCTAACCATATAATGTTTTTACATGTTTTTATTATGTTAACATTTTCATCTCTAACTTTGGGTATAGTTTTTGCTCATTCATCAAATTTTGAAGCAAATTACATTTTTTGAAACTAGACTCCATTCTACATGTATTGAAAAAAATTATTTTCAATTAGTTTTCAAAATTTTTGAGGGGGAGCACTCTCAAATTTTTGCTTTCTAGGATGTTCCCACTTCAAAAATTAGTAAAATATTATATATTCATTAAAAAATTAGTCAAAAAACAATCATAAACTACATGGTGTTAACTAATTTCTCATTGAAGCGATTTTTGAAATTCCAAAAAAGTTAATGTTTTAGGGGGAGAACAACAAACATATGCTATTTATTTGATTAAAAAAAAGACCACTTTGTGTGATCCCCCTTTTTCAAAAACTTAATCTCCACTATTTTTACAAAAATATTGGTTGAGAAAGTATATTTAGAACACTACAACTCTTGTTCTTATTGTATCTTCAAATTTTGAGCATAGCTATCTTCATTTTCTCATGAACATCAGACTTTCTTGATTTCAAAAAAAAAGTGGCATCTGAAGAGCCATTTTTGTGTCACAATTTTTTTCACTTATCCACCTCTATTCTCCTAGATGAACTTTCCATCTAAAAATTCCTACAACAAGATCACAAAGTATCTTCTACACAAGCTACCACTCAAATCTAGATTAGTTCAAAAAACACAACAACCCACTACTGAAACCAAAGGTGATCAAGCTCTGATACCACTTGTAAGGAAGTTAAGGTAGTAGTACAAATTCCTACACTAATCTTGAGAGGAGTATAATGCAAAAAATTATAAATCTTTACAATAGTTATAGAAACATAAACATAAACATATATAACTATCATGCATACCGCAACACAATGATTCATGTAGGGCAAACCATTTTGGGAGAAAAACCCCACACTTCAAAAGCCACCCAATATATAATTTAAAAATCATGAAGATGGCAATATACTTGTAGATAAATCTTCTCATAGGAGTATCGCCAACCAAAGATCCAGAGGCAACACAACCACTATTAGACTCTTAGACTATATCACAATACACAGTTGTAGTACATTGTCATCATAAAATAGGGTTGAATTTTAAGGGAATTCAAGACAATAAAATATCTACCGTCAAATCTGAGACCTAGTGATGAATGGTGCATATTTGTAATAATGAAATACACATAAAATGTGGCTTTCAAGGGCATTGCCCCTAGACCCCCACCAGGGCACATAACCCTTGGACCTCGCAAGGGTACCCCCTACACCTCCCCATGCTTACCTATCAACAGTAATCCTTATGCAATTGGAAGGTTGAGACATAATTTCCCAACATAAATTATAATATCATCAAAATAATTTTATTTAAATAATATCCCTTGTGCCCCCTTTGAAAATTTAGGATAGAGTAGGTCCTAATAGTATGGATAGTTCAACAATACAAACTATGCTAAATCTTTTGTGAGATACCATTTAATATACCTTGACAGATTTATGTATATTGGATTTCAAACTGCATATGCTGTCAAAAAATCTTAATGGTAATAATCTAAGGAATGCAAATCTATTTTCTATCATTATTTCAATTGTAATCCATTTTTTATCTACTTATTAGAGATACGTAGCTCTTATAATTAGTATCTAGTATAAGTTGTGCTTAATGAAAATTCTAAGGAGTTTACTTGTACAAAGGGTATGGCTTAGTGAGGAAATATATTTCATATTCATCTTTGTTTAATTTTTTATGTTAATAATCTTTAGGATCACCTCCTTGGTCTTGCAAAGGAAAATGTGTAAAGGAGTAGCTCGCTCTTATTAACTTTCCTCTAGATTACTATAGCCTAATCATGAGTCCTACCTCATTATCTAGTTCAACATACATTTTTGAGTCTAGATATTGAGTGTATTATCTAAGAATGTGGGGTACATAGTTTTTGGTGTCAACAAGAAGAGTGGATTGATGATGGAGATAGAGGGTCATGAGGATCTAGAATGTCACAATGGAGCTCTATCTAAGTGTACAAAAGTAGATTTCACAAGATTATTTAATTATTGCTCACAACTCTAAGTAGATGGTATGGTATAAAAATAATGTACAATAAAAGTTTATATAAGAATGCCAGTTCTAAATAAAATCTGAAATATATATAATATATAAACATTAGAACTAATCTAATGGTGGATTAAAATAATAAAACGATAAATCAATAAAACATAATAATGTAAAATGAAATTATTAAAACAAAAAAAAAAAAGGTAATCTTAAAAATATATATATTTAAACACCCAAAAGCAATGGAAAAATTTAGGAAGAAAGATTAGATATATAGAATCAAGTAGATTCAACAAATATAAATAAATACAAGATTTATAATTTTTTAAATGCTAACATAAACACATGAAGAATTCAAGATGAAAAACTCATAAAGATGCCCCTCAATAATAAATTTAAAAAGAGGGTTGTGTGTGAAAGTGGTTGTTTTATTATTTTATGCTTGTAGTCAAATATGATATTTTATTGAGGAATGTTTTTTTTGGAATAAAAGCTTTAATAAGAAAAAAGAAAAAATTACAGAGAGTACATAAACAAAACAGGAAAAATAGGAGAATGCTGGAAGCAAAAGAGCCTTCCAGAAAAAACAGACTCCTATTAACAAAAACCAAAGAATGGCACTGTTTGAACACAAGAAACAAACACAGCAGTAGAAAAGCATAACCCATCACTGTACAAGATGATTTCAGCATCTCTTTTTCCTTTGAGAACCATAGCTCACAAGCTCACAAGCTCTTGGCCAAAAACAGAGGATAACCAAATTCCAAAGGAAACAAAAGTAACTGTTGCAGCAGCATGCAAGATTTCACCCCCAAATTTTGTTCTTCCCAAGGCCCATCTTGTTGTTGCAATCTCCTGAAGCCTAGTGCAGCCAACTGCAAGGGGGGTAAAATCCACTACAGCAAGTGACACTGCTCCAATCACAATCAACCTCCTCTAAGTCCAAAAAAACAAGCTCCAGCCCAGTAGCCACTAGAACAGAGGATATCCTGCTTTGCCCAAGTAAAGAGTAAACACACCTCTTGAAGAAAGGTTAACCTCCAGGACTAACTGGGACCCCAGAGATTAAAATTTGCAGCACAGCAGCCACTGCCACCAACTCGTGCAAGAAGGGTGTTAATCTCCAGCTCCAACAAGGGCCCTTGAGCTGCCTCTAAGACCAACAGTTTTTTCCTCACACTCGCCTAGTGCGGTATTGATGGTTTTGGTCTCTCTCCCGTGCAGCGGACGTTTTAAGTCACGTATAAACTCAGTTCACACATACTTCCAAGTATGCTAAATGACCTGCAATGTTAAATTACATATTTACATATGAATGTCAACGGTCGTACGTTCACTAATATAACAAAATTGCACGGCAGACACGTCCAGTAAAACGAGTCAGTCGTCGTAGCCTAGAAAATAATAACTACTATAAAAGTTCCGTTCACAGCAAAGAGAGAAAATAATGGAATGTTGCACTTTAGAGAATAGTAACACCATTAAAATGGAGACTTTTGACACAGGCTTAGATGATTCGTTTCCTATCGTCCTTTGGCTCATGTTTTCTTCTTCTATCGTTCACACGGACAATAATAGCAGGTTTGCGTGATATGAACGCCATTCTCTTGAATATTTGCGCACATCTTATTCAATCAAATGATAGTATTATTGTGATCAATAATCCTATCATACTTCATTACGTCTAATACTAATCCAATCCAGTGATTAAATTCAGGACATGGTAGGTCATCTTTGCAGTTTCAATCTTGATTTGTTTAAATATAGAATCAAAATAAAAAATTGAGCTCTTGGTCTCTTACAGTTTGATCCCCAGCTAAGTATGCATAAACATTCATAATATGGTGTTATCTTTATCTATATGAAACGTTTATTTGCATTTATGTTGATGATAATTCTAAAGACACTTGAATACATATCTACATGTATTGAAAGAGAAGAGTCAAGAAGAATCTACTTCGTATGATGATATAGTTAGTCTAATACATGTGAATCATCTAGCAATCATTTTGGAATTCATATGTATATTTTAAGGATGCTTCTTTTCAAGGTATTTGTGCACTGCTAACTTGGCATTCCAAACTTATTGCTGGAGCATATATGAAATAATATCTCTAATCTAGTCATTAAAATTTTGAAAATATTTATAAGAGGAATCAAATATTTTTAGAGTCAAAATTTATTGAGATATAACAAGTTGGCAATTGCAACTATGATCTAGAGTAACAAACTCTATTTGGCATAAGGTATCGAACAATATCCTAATTAGAATACTTACAATGATTATCTAAGACATTATTAATTGTCATTCACTCATTGATCACAAAGCTAAACAATCTATCTTCATTCTATTTATAATGTGATTTTATTTTCTAACATATTTATATGATTTTATCCATTCCACACTAACGACTCTTTTGAGAATGTTGAGAGACATTTTATAATGGATTGTCATGTTGTAACTATGTTAAAAATATAGACTTGGCTTTTATTTAAAGTATTTTTTCAATAATATTAAGTAAAATAAATTAATTCTTAAATAGTTGTAAAGTAAAACAAAATAACTTTTAAGTAAATAAAAATAGTTCTTTAAATAAAAATTAAGTACAAAATTTAAGTAAAATAAAATAATTGTTAAATAGTTTTAAAGTAAAATAATATATTTTTTAACTAATTAAATTTCTTAACATCTTTTTGTTAATGGTGATGATACTCACACATCAAAAATTAATAGAATTCAACAAAAAAACTTGTCTTTCTTGAAAGATTAATAATTTAGTTAAGAATTACTTATCCCAAGGCTTAGAAATGTCGGGTCTCAACATTCTTGGTTCACTTAGGTTTTGTTGTACTTTACTATTTTCACAAAGGGACTAATTCATCATGAACCTCTAATAAAGATAAAACAAAAGATTGGGGAAGGAAAATGAAAGATTAAGAAAGTTAAGCTTTTTCAAATATTGAACAAACACAAATTGAAAGAAATGTAAATTGAAGCAGAAATTATCAATACTTTAGCAAAATTCCTCATAACTACATACATAACAATGCTGAAGTTTGAAGAAAATAACCATTCACAAGTAAAATATCTTCAAATGCATTCAAGTTTTGAACAAAAAATTGATTATTTCACCAATGAACATATTACAGCCATGTAGGATTTACAAATAGGAATAAATTTTGAATCAAATTCAACTTTAAAATATTTACAAGATGTACAAGTGTTTATTGAATATGAATAGAAAGCATCACATGAAAGCAAGATTGACAATTCTCCAAATCTAGTTCCACAACTTTAACAACTTTTATCTTTTAAAATGAAGTGATCCATGGCCTTTTATAGATTCAAGGCCTTGCATTGGTTACAAATTTTTTAAAAAATTAAAAGGAAATCAACTGTATCAAATTTGACACATGACAAGTAGAAATTTCTTCCACGTGGCCTATTAGCAATAGCTAGAAAAACATAATCTTCTTGAATTCCCAGGGAAAACTTTATTAGTGGTAGTTGCTCATTGATCTCCCAAAATTTTGAGTATTCTTTCAATTGGTCAAATATCCCAATCGTTGACCAAATTTTAGTACCAATCCCTTATTTAGGCTTCAATACTTCCATATAGTCAATCATAATAATGCATATCACTACTTTTATATATTTAAACCAAGATTTTCCAAAACATCAAATATTTTGGCAGGGCTCAAAATCTCCACAAATCATTACAAGTATTCCAATATTTAGTTCCACTTATATCTAGATCTAAATTCATAATATGTATTTTAGCAGTGTGCAAAAGTTTCTCAAAAATGATGATGAAAATTGTTTATCCATTATTTAACAACTCTTGAATGAGATCATCTTCCTCTTCCCTAAATTTATACTTATTGAATGTAATAAAAAATTTATTCATTCCCTCTCCTAAAACATTTTGAGAGGGGTTCTAATTGAATTTCTACTCACCATGTATATTTCTCATTTTCTTTATCTCAACATTTATGTTTCATCTCTCTATCATATTTTGCAATCAAACTCTTTATATTGACTACATAATCCATTATTGTTTTATTTATATGAGAGATATCATCAGTCATTACTTCAAAAAGACCTTTTTAAACTATTTACCTCAATATCACCTTGTCCCTATCAAGTTAGTGGTGCTAGATCTCCTCAATTACATGTATATGCTGCAAGTTGCTCCTTCAAGCTTTATTAGGGAACTGGATTCTCTCAAAAGGAAATTTCTTTGGGCTTGTAGCTTGGCATCCTCAAAATGGAGTCATGTGAATTGGAAGACTATTTGTAGACCGAAATAGCTAGGGGGTCTTGGGTTGTGATAGGTGAGTATGTCTAGTTTGTCTCTCTTTTCCAACTTATAATAGAGATGGTGCACTGAACAAAACCAAGTTTGGGCTAGGATTATTTCTAAAAAGTATCTAAAAGGGGTGGTGAAGGAGGAGGTTCCTCGATTTTGACTTTTAGGTAAGGGATTTATGATTTGGGGAACTCTTAAGAAATGAGCTATGTTGATCAAGGATTGTCTATTTTGGATTTGCAACAAGGAATCAAATTCTCTCTTTTGGTTTGACTCTTGAGATGGTTTTTCTCCTATCATGACCATGTTTCCTCATCTATAGGATATTTTCCATTGTTTACTAGAGGTTGGGTGGAATCAAGTTGAGGATTTCAAATCTACTCATCCTTGTGGTATGATGGAAGTTTCTAGATGGAAGGATCCTGGTGAGTGGTCAGTTGGGGGTTCAAAAGAGGATCGTGCTAAGTTAAGAAACATCCTTGCAAATAGGGAATGTAGCTCCTTAAGGGAAAAAAATAGTTTAGCGTGGAGCCCTAACCCTAAGGGGGTCCATTGTTCGCAATATGATTTTCATTGATGTCAAAAGGGGCATCTTATTGATGTCAAAAAATGCATCATAAGGAGGTCAAAAGAAAGATGGTTTGAAGTTATAGTGTAAGCCTTCAAGTGTTGCAAAAGTTTGAGCTTTGGGCTTCGATATTACCTTATACATCTTGCAAGAAGAATGAAAAGAGGTAGTGTGCAAGGCTTGATAAAATTTTAGACATTGGGCCTCAGCCTTACTTCTTACCGCTTGCTAGAGAAGAAAAGTGTTAGTTGATTTGAGTCAAGTTTGAAAGGTTTTTAGGCTTCAAGCTATGAGCTTTGATCATGCCTAATGCCAAATCCCTTAGAGAAAGGAAGGAAGATTATTTATAATTTGTTATTTTTGGATTTTGATTTTTTTTCAGATGAAAAAACTCAAACACAAGCAAAATCTATAAATACCAAATTATAAGCATTATGGATTGTGGAAGTATCATAGTGCATTGATTGAAGGAGGATTGTGCTAAGTCCAAAAGGTTTTAGAGATTGAGCTTCAACAATACCTTATACTGAATGCCTCAAAGAAATGCAAATAGAATGAGTTGAGTTCGAAAAGGCGTTGGGCATCGAGCTTCAACATTATGGCTTAAGCCTTAACTGATTATTGAGAAAGGGGTATGAAGAAACCCCAAACTCTAACACTCAAAATGGTTATGAATAGTAACACTTGCGAAGGATGGTTTCAAGTATCTTGGGTTAGAAGGTTGGCTTATGCCTTATCAAATGGTAGGTAAGCAGTAAATAGAAATCTCAAAGGGTGACATCCAAAAGGCTTATGTCAACTAATATTTTGCAATGGAGTGAAGAGAGTAAAGGGTAAAGAGTAAGGCTTATGGTCGAACCTTGATAGGTGAGTAAAGAGATTCACACTAAAGTGTTCAAGCTTTCTTGTTAAGCTCTACTAAGCACTTCAAGTATGAGATAAGGGAGATTAGCAACTCTCGATTCTCAATGGAAAGGAAAATTAAGGTTGATGAGAGTGATGGAGTATTTCTACCATTTCATGGGAAGCTTTCATTTACCAACTTTGAAAAATGTGAAAACACAAGGAGGCAACACATGGAAACTATTGTTTGGATCAAGTATCTCAACATTAAATTTTAATTGACAAATCATGGTGTGAATAACAAGATCAATGACCAATATCTAATTTTATTTTATTTTAAATGGCTAGGTGGAAAAAAATGAAACTTCTAGTTAGGTAAGTTTGATTGTAGCACAAAAAATGGAATTGGTAATTGTAATTACTCCAATGATATGTTTGATGATTGATTGGAAAAAGTGGATGTCTTCATTACTGAATAGATAGTGACAAAACCTATAAGAGGTCAATAAAGCATGAATGGCATAAAATGCATATGAAACTCTAAGAATGATTGATGGAAAGATATAAAATGAAATGTATAAGGTGGTGTGTGGTGAAGAATAAAAAATAGTGTGTATGCATTCAATGAGTAGATAGTGTGTTAGAAGGGTGAAGAGAGGAGAGGAAATATTTGTAGAGAAAAGTAGAGATTAAGTATCTATAGATTGAGTTTGTAACAAAAAATTGTATTCATTTGAATCATATTTAATTGAACCATAGACTTTAAGATTAGGAATGTTATTCTTCTTTTGCTCAATTAGGGTTTTTCACCTAATGGAAAGAGATAGATCCCATAGCGAAAATATAGGTGGTTCATTCAAAACAAGGAATGCATGATGTAAATATGACTAAATACGATGATATAAATGCAACATACTAGAAAAAAAATTGATTATTAAGTGAAAACTATTGAAATGCAAGTTGCTGGAAAACACATTGTGTAATGCAAAAATGCCTAGAAATGAATAGTAAACTGTAACAGAAATGGATGAAACTTAAAGTGTGGAATTGAGATCTTGATGGAGACTAGAAATGACTTTTGGAAAGTTGTCGATCCTAATTTTTAGCCCTGGTGGGACTCATTCACAATTCTAGGTGAATTAGTCCTAGTTTTGTGAAACTGTTTCGATGCCTGTTTTGGATAAATGGGTATCCAAAAATGTAGAAAACCAAACTAAAACTTGGAAGTGGGACTCATTTTCCACCCTTGGAAAAATGAGTTAAATTTTTTATTTTTGAAGATTCAAAGGTGGAAACTGGAGCTTTTAGTCTGCTAAATATGCACCTCCAAGTGTTTGGTTCTAAAACTGGCAGATTTGGGCCTGAAAGTGATTTTTTGTTGATATTTTTCCTTATTCAAAGAAGATATGAATTGAATAACTTCTACATACAATCTTCAATTATTTCTAAGCCTCCAAGATATCTTAATCTACAAACACAAAAGACACTTGGAGAAGAAATGTTGAATGTTAGGGTATGGGAGTTTTCCTTGGTCAAACCCCTTTGTACATAATTAAACCAAAATGATGAAAGAATGTAATGAAACATGCAATAATTGAACTATTACCTTTCCATGTTGTTTTATGTTGAATTTCTATAGTAAAACATGAATAATCTACCCTTGAATGTCTTAGGAAGCTAACTTGATGATTTGCAATGATCAAACCCTAGCTTTCTTGGCTTGATAGAGAAGATAGATGATGAATTAATGATGACATATGTTTGAATGAGTTGACAGCTAGGATGCTAGGAAGTAAGGAAATAAGATTTATATGGTGACCTTGTTAGGTATTTCATCAAATATTTCCGCAAGATGCACAATATGGGGTAATAGGGGCCTAGTAATGATGATGTAAAGAGTAATTAGGGCTTGGGATAGAAAATTCAATGTGAAAGTGTGATTAAATACACTTTACAACACTAAAATGAGGTCCACATGGCCTAGAAAAGCACAAGAACTAATGTGAATGTGTAAAACACATTACAACACTATGTTAAAGTTAAGTTTATTTTACAAGCCTTCTAGATTAATGTGAGGATGTATTTAAATACATTTTATAATATTGAATTAGGGGGAAATGGTTCCATCAGTCTAGAAAAGTGTGAAATTCCTTTACAAGACTTTATTACACCTTCACAAGATGTCAATAAACACATTTTATTTAGTGTACAAGGGTCCAAGACCTAGTGTGGATGCATAAAATGCCTCACAACACTAAATCAAGGCCTTATTAAGTCTGATTTATCATGAATTATTCCCATGTCAAGCAAGAATTTTTTTCTTTCTATGGTACATTTAGCCCCCACTTTAGTGAGAGGATGAACTTGCTTCAAACTCACACTGAAGTAGACATTCAAGAGAGGTCCAATTGTATCAATGTGGATAGTATAGGATAACAAAGTTTGAGAAGGAAGTCAAGCCCCCAGATTATAAGATCCTAAGTCAAGCCAACATGAGCGCAAAAGGACATACACAAGGTGCAACAAAACGAGATACATGATCATGCAATGGCAAGAATTAGAAAGGAAAGGTAAAAGTGAAAAGGTGGGTCAAGGTTTGATTGTTTTTCCAACTAGTTATGGATAAGATCTAGGTTTTTTATCTAGAAGGGAAATGCATACTCACTCTAGGGTGGTAGAACTCTTGGCTATCCACTAGGTGAGAAGTCCAAAAAAATAAAACATACACTAGTTGGTATGCACATAGGTGGCTATGGGGAAAGTCGTGTGTCAGAATGGGATTCCCACTCAACCATACCAATGTTATACCTCCTGATAAATTTAATAAGGTGCCACAAAGGAAAATGCCTTTTGAGCTCTCTAAGGTAAGCAAAATTTGTATGCTTGACACTTATAGACATTGTAAATGTGAAATAGTGTGAGGAATGTTCAAAGGAATTTTTCTTAATTCATGCAATGTATCATCTTAGGGAACATCATGCTTAATGTATCCAAGAGAGGAAAAGTGAAAAAATGCCTCATGTTATATCCAAGAGATGAAAAGTACAACGTCTCATCCTGGGAAACATTGTACCTAATGCTTTCAAAAGAGGAAATCGCAAGAAAAAGAAAATCGCACAATGAAATGTGCGTGGTGATGTATGCCCCCACTTTAAAGTGGTTGTGAACACCAGTACTATAAGCAATTGCTTTAAAGTAGAAGGATAACATGAGAGCTTACTTGGAAAGCCCTATGCCAAGTCATATGTTTTTGATAAGCTACATCATGAAAAAGATAGTATGACACATGCGAGCCAAGGAATGTTGTACACATCCCAAGCTTGCTCTTATATGTTCATTAAAGGTTAACAGCTAGCCAAAAGAAGCAATGGCAAGTGACATATGAGGACAAGGCTAACCAACCCCTTTCCCCCACTAAATGTAGGACAAGGGTGAGACTATATGATTGATAAAATGCATGCTAGAGTGAAAATCAATATCAATTAGAGGGATTAGGTGCCCCCACATAAGGAAGAACACCAAATTCCTTAAGATGTTGGATTTTACTACTCAATGCCTTACATTTGAACATTAGTTAATTGACCATGAACTCTATGATAAGTGAAAAATGAAGTCTTATAATAGCATTTCTTTTGAGTTCTGGGAGGGAGGGTGATCAAGTGATCTTGGAGGAGTCTCGACAAGATACAAGCTTGATCAATGGTAGAAGGTGGTCTTGTGGTTTGCGTCAAAGATACATCTTGCTTAGTATTGGATGTCATACTTACACAAGTTTCTCTAGATTGCGATATTTTGTTCTCACTCTTATAGGATTAGGGAAAATCTATTGAATGCAAATCATGAACAATTTGTGAGATGACATTGGCATTAAGTAAAGGCATGTGTTTGTTTGTTTGATGGCTTGTAAAGGAGAACAATCAAGACCACTAGTGGCTATCAGTTTAGGATGCTTTACAATTAAAGTTGGCTTAGAAGAATGTTGTGTGAGAGTTTTTATGTTGAGTGAAGGCTTGGTTATTTCTATCAAAGGACAATAACCAAGACCATAAGTTGTTTGTTGTGTGTTAGGCTCTATAGAGTTGTGAATACCTTGTTCATTAGTAGCACATCCTTTTCCACTATAGCCAAGTTTTTTCATAAGCTCATACCCTTTTCAATAAATATTTTTGATTGCTTTTGGATTGGGTGGTGGTTGGTGATAATCATCGTCAAAGGTTGTTGTGTATTTTTCTTCTTTATCTAAAGTGGTTGAGGTGGATGCTTTCAAAAAGTTTTTTGAATTTTGTGTTGAAATTATTGTTGTTTTGTTTGCCTTATTTGAATATTTGTGGATGATTTTTTACTCACCCACAATGTTTGAAATCCAAGGAACCCCAATCATCTTCTAATAGCATCGTGACTTGTTCACTATGTTGTTGTTTTTCTTTATGTTATGCGAGATCCACTTGTGTAGTTGGTGTTCATGTGTTCAAGGGATTTTCTTTGTTTTGCTCAATGTTCAAACAATTATTTGGATGAGGGTCAACTTCAAGTATGTACACTTTGTTATTGTAGATGTATTTCATTTTGTGATGAAGGGTAGAAGGTACACCATTCATTGCATGAATCCACGATCAGCCTAAGAGAAGATTATATGTAAGATCATTAGGCATAACATGGATTGGTGTTTCCAAGGTGGCCACTCCAACTATAATAGGTAAAGTGATCACACCAAGCAGTTGTTTGCTTACATTTTCAAATCTCCTGATGGATAAAGAATCGGATTAAACGTGTGATTTATCGATGCCTAGTATATTGAGAAGTTTCACTCCACACACATTAAGAGTGGAGTCAGTAACCACAAGAGTTATCTTAATCAATTTTTGTCTGTATTGAGAGATGATCATGAAGGCTTCATTTTGTTTGCACATCCAAATGAGGGAGCTCATGTTGGTGGAAAACAATGTCAGCATTATGTCATGAATTATGGCTACTATGTCATTTGATTGCGTATTAGAAGGGAGAGGAACTTGTTGTAAGGTTTCTTTAATCATTTTTTGATTGTGAAGGGAGGCTTTCTAATAAGATCCCATAATGAGATTTTAGTAGGAGTATTCTTTAGTTGTTTGACAAGATTGTATTCCTTTCCACTAGGAGGTCCTGGTAAGATAGGCTTAGGGATGATAAGGTTAGGCAAGGGTAGGGGTGTTGTGGTTGGTTGTTGCAATTTCATAATTTTTGAGTGTTATATGTATGGGAAATGGTATTATGACTTGGTTGCTATGATACATTATTCATAGGTGGGTAAAGGAAAAGTTTAGGTTTGTTTTGAGTTTGAGTTTTATGTGAAGGAGGGTAAAGAATGAGTTGAGTTTGAATAATGTTAACATGCCTTAGAAAGTGAGACATATCCTTGTCTCGCATGATAATATCCTCCCTAGTGATGCAGAGGGGATGGGAACTTTAGGAAAAAAACACAATGATTTCAAAGATCACAACAATGCACCCTTAAACACCCTTATAGAAATAAGGCTCAATGGCTCACCTATAACTTATATGCTTCCTTATGGACCCAAACCTTATTATACTCATACAAACTTGTCTTGAATGTTTACAAATTCCCAACCCTCTGTCTTAAGCACAACTCACTTTTGCACCTTGACTAGGCTTCTAGCCCAACTAGGCCTCTAGCGATGATTTCTTGAACTTTCACTCAACTTTCCCAAAGGACTCCCTAAATAAATGACTGATTTAGATGTATTTTTTTTTATACACAACATACCCAAATCTTGTTGGCACTTGTTTTGGATCAGATTCCCCAAAACCTGTTGTTTCCTTAAAATCTAGGCCTAATTAGCCCTCTTTTTCAAAGCAACCCCTCTCTAAACTTAGCCCCTGACCATGAAAATTTAAAAAGTGTCTTAAATTTTTTTAAAAACTAATTATTTTAAAGGTATTAGTCTTCTATGACACCGTTAAGACCCTCAAACACAAAACCCTCACCAAATGGCCTCAAAACTAGGGCTTCTTGGATCTTGACCTCCCAAACACTTCCAAAACCTATTCCTTGAATTTTCACCATTATTTCAACATGTTTCAACTATTCCAACTCAAAAACACACCCCTCATTAAGGCAAATCTTCTACTGCTATACTTTAATCTCTACTCTCAGGGACTTTGCATTGTGAAAACTTGGTGTACACTTTATAATCTTCCTTACCTACACATTATCTTGTTAGTTTTGTATTATGAATGTTATAAGAGATCCATTTCAAAGGTTACAGTATCATTCCCTCTTGAAATGGATCAAACATCCATGAAAACCTTCAAAAAATAGTGAAAATATGCACTTCCTTGAGGATGGTCAGAAATATAATGCAAGAAAAAAATTTCTAACATCTAACAAGGCATTCAAAAGGTTAAATGAATGTAAATACAAGTCTCTACTTCATCCAATGGAACTTATCTTCAATAGAAATCAAAATATCATCAAAAGACTCAAGAAAATGTAAGAAAACTATGTTTTTTTCACTATTTCCTGTAACAGTCTGTACAGTCACTTCAAAAACCAATCAACCTCTATAAAAAGGATTATTTTTGGGTTATAGACCTATTCCCCAACTGATCAAACCATTTGGGATTTATTAGTTTACATTATTAGTGCTAAAACTCATAAAACTCACTTACCCGCCCAAATTGGAATTCAAAATTTTGAATTTCGAAACTTGAAATTTATTAACTAAAAACCCTCTCAAAGCTATCACATCTTTATTATTCACCTAATTTGACATAATTAAAACAATATAAACCTATCTAGACCCACTGGGACACTATTGATCCATTTACATTTCATTTTGGTCCTAGGGTCCTTATCAGGACCCTAAGACTTTTGATACTCCAATTACATTCATCCTTTCCAAATGCCATAATAGGCTTCAAAAGGTCATAGTTGATGCTTTGATATGATGGACAGGTCTTCCTAACCCCTGCACTCTCCTGACCCTTGAAGTGTTCCTTGAAGAGCTTGGGTTCTCCTGCACCACCTAGGAGGAGGGTTTTTAGGAGAACAACAAACCAAATGTGCTTGATAGTTAAGGCTTAGTTCATCCAAAATAACTTCATTGCAACAAAGGGAGTTATTAATGGGTGCATGTGTTTGATTATTGATAGTGGGGAGATTAGGGAAGGACTCTATTTGATCATTCATTTTTTGTAAAGTCTCATTCTCTTGTTCCATATTATCTACCCTACTAGGAGAGCTTGTAATATGTTCATCTAAGGTTGAAATTTTCAAAGTAACTTCATCAAAAGTGGGGGAGACATCAAGACAAGGAACACTATGGTTTTCAAATAGATTATCCCAAATGGGAGGAGCATTAGGGAAGGGAGGATAAAGGGCTTCATTATTTTTAATAGGGATTTCTTCTAACACCAACCTATCCTCATTACTTCGAGGAGGGATATTAGGAGATGGAAAAGGTTGATTGTAATGAATATGGAAACTAGGTAAGGTGATATGTAGAAATATGTCTATGATTTCATGTTCTTGTTGCCTAACATATTCCAAATGGGAATGAGGAGATGGACAATAAAGACCCTCAAGGCTTGTAACTTCCTTCAACAAGATACCTTTGTCACTAATAGGAGAGGTATCGAGGGAAGAACAAGCATGTGTGTTATGATTGTCTACACCTCCATTTGCACCAATGGGTAATACAATGGCTTGGTCAAAGCTATGACTAACATGTTCCTCATTGTTGTAATCATAAACTCATAAGAGGGGATATTGTGCTTAGAAAATCCATGTTTAACCAAATCAAAGACACAGATTTTGAAAAAGGACATACTATGAAAAAGTAAATAAAATACAATGCAATGATTTATATGTAAGTTTCAAAAGTAAAACAAAGTAAGTTTTTGAGCATAGTATGCAATAATCTAAAAAATGAAATATTGGAGATGTAAATGTGAAATTAAACAATGCATGGAATGAGCTAAATTAAGCTAGATCTAATGAAATGCATATTACAGAAACAAAGCTAACTAATATAGGTAGGTAATGCCACCAAATAGAAGTTGAAAAAAAGGGTTGTAAAGGGAAGTTTCTGGGGTGAAAAGGGACTGATTCACCCAAGGTGGCGAATGAGTCCCAGTATGGAATTTTTCAAAAAAAAAAGAAATTTTTGAGTGATTTTGATGTTTTTAGAGTTCTATAATGCATACCTAAGTTAAAAATGAAAAAAATTAGAAAATTTAAAGGAATTTAGATGCCAATTTAATGCAACCTAAATGCACTTTTGATGAATGCAAAATTTGAAACCTAGGATGCCAATCAACTAATACAAACCCTAATGCAAAGTCAATGCAAGGCTAGATCTATGAGAAAGATATTACAAATAAAAAAAGAGAAGCATTCAAAAAGTAGGTTAACAAAAATGAACCATATATTTTAAGATTAGGAATGTTATGCCTCTTTTGCTCAATTAGGGTTTTTCACCTAATAGAAAGAGATAGATCCCACACCCAAAATCTAGGTAGTTCATTCAAACTAAGGAATGCATGATGCAATTATGACTAGATACAATGATGTAAATACAACATTATAGTAAAAGCTATTGATTATTAATTGAAAACTATTGAAATGCAAGTTGCTGGAAAACACATTGTGCAATGCAAAAATGCCTAGAAATGAATAGTAAATTGTAACAAAAATTGATGAAATTGAAAGTGTGCACCTGAGATCTTGATGGAGACTCAAAATGACTTCTAGAAAGCTACTAATCTTTATTTTTAGGCTTGGTGGGACTCATTCGCCATTCTAGGTGAATTAGTCCCAATTTTGTGAAACTATTTTGGTGCCCATTTCAGATAAATAGGTATCCAAAAATGTAGAAAACCAAAAGCAGGCCTAGAAGTGGGACTCATTCACCACCCTTGGTGAATGAGTCCACATTTGAATTTCTAAAGATTCAAAGGTGCAAACAAGAGCTTTCAGTCTACTAAATCTATACCTCCAGCTAGTCAGTTCTAAAACTGACGGATTTGGGCCTAAAAGTGACATTTTGTTGATATTTTGCCTCATTCAATGAAGAGATGACTTGAATAAATTTTAAATGCAATATTAAATTATTTCTAAGCCTCCAAGGTGTCTAAATTTTCAAACACAACACAAGGGGAAGACATGTTGAATGTTAGGGCATGGGGGTTTGCCTTGGTCAAACCCCTTTGTAGATAATTAAACCAAAATGATTAAAGAATGTAATGAAGCATGCAATAATGGAACTATTATGTTTCCATGATGTTTGATCTTGAATGTATATAGAAAAACATGAATAATCTTCCCTTGAATGTCTTAGGAAGCTAACTTGAGGACCTACAATTATGAAACCCTAGCTTGCTTGGCTTGATAGAGATGATAGATGATATGAAAGATGTGTGAATGAGTTAAGATATTGTAACGAAGGATTTTGGAACTCAAATCCTTCTTAGCTCCTCCTAGGAATTTTCACCTAGAAGGAGAGAGAATTGTGGCCAAAATGCACAATATTACACTCAATATTAATGTGTGTTATGAAAATTAGAACTAAATGAAATAATGTGGATGCAATAAAGTATTGAAATTGATTGATTAAACATGCAAAACTAATGAAATGTGATTTTTTTGAAAACACACAATGTAATGCAACAACACTAATAAATGAATGCAAATTGTAATAGAAATATATAAACTAAAATATGTGTACTTGAAACCATGAAGAAGACATTCAATAGAGAACCACATGTATTCCAAGCCCCCAAGATACAAAATCATGCAAAGGAAAGATGGAAAGGAAAATAGGGTGGAAAAGATGTACTCACTTTGGGCCCACAGAACTTTAGGTCATCTGCAGGGTGAGAAGGCCAAAACATACTCACTCTAGGGCCACAAAATTTTGCTTTTCCATAGGGTGAGAAAGCCCAAAAGGTAAGATGCATACACTAGTTGGTATGCACTCACAAGTTACACAAAAGTGGCTATGGGGGAAATTCATGTTGCTAGGTGGACTTCCTGCTCAACCATATTAAAGTTATACCTCATGATAACTTTAACAAGGCACCACAAAGAAAAATGATTTTCATACTTATAAACATTGTTAATGCAAAATAATGTAAGGATTGTTTAAAGGGATTTTGCTTTGTTTGTGTAATGCCTCACCTTAGGTAACATCATGCCCATTGTCTCCAAGAGAGGAAAAGTGCAAAATCTCATTTTGATCAACATTGTACCTAATGCTTCCAAGAGATGAAATCGCAAGAAAAAGAAAATGACACAATGAAATGTGAGTGGTGATGTATTCCCCCACTTTAAGGCTATTGTGAGCACAAGTACTGAGAGAAATTTCTTTGAAGTAGAAAAAAGAAGACATGAGAGCTTACTCATAAATCTCTATGCCAAGTAATATGTTTCCAATAAGCTACATCATGAAGGAGAAATTAGTATGTCATATGCGAGCCAAATTAAGGCATGTCATCCACATCCCAAGCTTGCTCTTATGTATTCATGAAAGGTTAATGGCTAGCCAAAGGAGGCCACAACAAATCACATACAAGGACAAGGCTACATAGCCCCTTGTCCCCACTGAGTGCAGGACAAAGGTGAGCTGAAACAATCAGCCAAATGCACGCTAGAGTGAAAATCAAGAGGAATTAGATGGCCCCATATAGGGAAGCATTCCAAAATCTTGAAAATCTTGTATTTTATGACTCAAATAATTACATTCATTAGTGGCTAAGTATTTCTGTTGTGGCTCGGTTGGTCACGAGTTCTAGTCTCCCCCGTCCTGTGGTACCGAAGGGCGTGTTGCGCCAGCGCCGCTGGTCACGTTAAAAAGTTTACCAATCCCACTGCAGTTTATAGGGGGTCGTGCTACCCGATTCCTGCAGTCTAAAAAAAATAAAAAAATACATTCATTAGTGGAGTGACCATGAACTCTATGATATGCATAGTATGAGGTGTTGGAATAAAATTTATTTCAATTTCTTGGAGGAAGAATGATTAAGTTATCATGGTGAAGCCTTGAAAAGATACTTCCTTGATCAAGAGGAAAAGATGGTTGCATGATTGGGACTAAAGATACATCTTGCATAGTAGATAATGTCATACTTACACAAGACTTTGTAAATTGCAAGAGGTTGTCTTCTTCATTATAGGAGGAGATAAAATATATCAAAGGAAAATCATGAGCACTTTGTGAGATGACAATTTGAATGTTTTGAAAAGGGTGATGTATCTCTATGAAAGGGAAATCAAGAATAACTTGTTTGCCACAATTTAAGGCCATGATATTCTCCCTAGGAGGATATTTTGTGGGAGAACAAGAAGCCACATCCATTTGACAAGGAATGCTTTTCTCTCTCATAATAACTTCATTACCAATAGGGGAATGATCAATAAAGAGATGATGAGGAGAGGAAGAATGAGTATTAGAGGATGTTAGAGGAATATCTATTGTCATTAAGGTCTCATTATCTTTTTCCATATTATCTACCCTACAAGGAGAGCTTGTAATATGTTCATCCAAGTTTGAGGTTTGGAAAGTAGCTTCTTCACAAGAGGGGGAGTCATCAATAGAAGGACCATTATGATTTTCAAATAGTTTTTCACAAAGGATAGGGGCATTAGGGAAGCGAGGATCAAAGGTGTCATGATTTGTAATAGAGATTTCTTCTAATACCAACCTATCCTCTTTACATTGAGAAGGTGTATTAGGCGATGAATAAGTATGACTATCATGACCATGGACTTTTGGTAAGGTGATCTTGAGGAATGTGTCTATGATCTCTTCCTCTTGTTGTGTAAATTCATCCAAAGGAGAAT
Organism: Sequoia sempervirens; assembly: GCA_007258455.2. Taxonomy (NCBI): domain Eukaryota; kingdom Viridiplantae; phylum Streptophyta; class Pinopsida; order Cupressales; family Cupressaceae; genus Sequoia; species Sequoia sempervirens. Next base: position 13,163,211 of record VDFB02379711.1, read on the forward strand.
AAGGAGATGGATAATCAAGACCATCAAGACTTGTAATGTCATGCACCAAGATACCTTCATCACTAATAGGACAGGTATCGAGAGAGGAAAAAGTATGATTATTATGATTTCCTACATTACCATTCACACCTACAGGCAATGTAAGATTAAGGATTGTATTGATGGATTGTGCCTTAAAGTCTTGATTATGGTACAATCAAAAGAAAACTCATAAAAGGGGATAGTATGCTTATAAAATCCATGTTTAATCAAGTCAAGAGAACGTCTTTTGAAAGAAAACATGCTGAAATGAAATAATGTGCAATGAAATACAAGTACATATAAAGATGATATGAAATTAAACAATGCATAGAATCAGCTAATTGAAGTAATTTTTAACAATTTAATGCATGCTATAGAAATGAAATTGACTGATATATACAAATTAAGGAACCAAAAAGAAGCCTAAAAACAATTTTTTTTAGATTTGTAAAGTGTTGTTTTGGGGGTCAGACGAGACTGTTTCACCCATGGTGGCGAATGAGTCCCAGTATGGACCTTTTAAAAAAAATAGAAATTTATGCTTGATTTGTATGAATTTTGAGTGCCAAGATGCAAAAATAAATGAGAAATGCAAAATTTCAGCAAATCTAAATGAATTTGAATGCTACAAATGCAATCGAAACACACTTTTTACACATGCAAAAGTGAAACCCTAGAATGCAAAACACAATGCAAGGTACTTCTAGGATGATTAAGGGAATCCAAAATTAGAAAAGAAGGGATAAAAACAGCAAGTTCACCAAAATGTAACAAATTATTTTGGCACTCAAATCCTTCTTAGCTCCTCCTAGGGTTTTTCACTTGGAAGGAGAAATAATTGTGGCCAAAATGCACAATGTTACACTCAATATTAATGTGTGTTATGAAATTAGAAATAAATGAAATAATGTGGATGCAATGAAGTATTGAAATTGATTGATTAAACATGCAAAACTAATGAAATGTGATTTGTTTGAAAACACACTATGTAATGCAACAACACTAATAAATGAATGCAAACTGTAATGGAAATATATCAGACAAAAGATGTGTACTTGAAACCTTGAAGAAGACTGAAAATTGATTCTTGAATGTTTATGATGTTGATTTTCAAGCCAAATAGGACTCATTCACCATCCAGGGTGAATTAGTCCCAGTTCTAATAAACTGCGCTAAAACCTATTTTTGTCAAAAGGGTTTCAAAAAATACAAAAATCACAAAATTGACCTATAAAGTGGGACTCATTTGCCACCCATGGTGAATCAGTCCACTTTGGAATGTTTGAATATTGAAGAATGGATTTCGTAGTTTCATATATGCACTTTGATGCCCTATAGGTGTACGCTTTACAAATTGTTGTATTTAGGCCTAAAATTAACTTTTTTTTTGGTATTATGACTTGAATGATGAAGAGAGGACTCTAAAAACTTTGCAACTTGATCTTTAATGATTTCCAAGCTTCCAAAGAACCTAAATCTGCAAACACACAAGAGGAGAAGAAGACATGTTGAATGTTAGGGCATGGGGGTTTGCCTTGGTGAAACCCCGTTGAGGTAATTAAACCAAAATGATGAAATAGTAGAATAAAGCATGCAACAATTTAATATATTACCTTTCCATGATGAATGATATTAAAATTTTGTAGCAATACATGAAGATTCATCCCTTGAATGTCTTAAGAAGCTAAATTAATGACTTGCAATGTGGAATCCCTAACTTGCTCGATGAGAAGAATGAATCAAATGAATGAAAGATGAAAATGAGAGATCATCCCCCTCATCATATCTTGTGCCTTAGTAACCATTCATACCTCATCACAGGCCAACATCAAGTAATTTTTAAATAAATCCTGAAAGAAAATTTTAAATATTTTAAATTTTGGAGCCAAGGGGGACTTATTCACCACCCATGGTGAATGGGTCACACCTAGGGCTTGAAACTAGGTGTTAGGAATTAGATTGCATTTAATGTTATTTATTGAGATTATATTAAAAAATACACTTAATTAAAGCATGTGAGAGCATAAAGGGGTCAAATAAGTCATAAGAAAGGGATAAATAAGAGGAATATGCCTAGAGAAGTGTGAATCTTTGTTACAAGACTTTACAACACTTTAAAATAGGGCTTGTTGATGTGTAATAAAGATGATTTTTAGGTGAATTGTGATCAACAAAGTCCAGAATAATGTGGAAATGTTTTACAACACTTCACAACACTTCACAACACCTTCACAGGATGTCATTAAAATAATTTTATTTAGTTTATAAAGTTCCAATACTTACTTTGGATGGATAAAATACCTCACATCACCTAAATCAAGGCCTCATTAAGTCAATTAATCTCATGTCAAGGAAAGGGTACTTTTTCCTATGACACAGAGATATAAATTAGGGTTTAGAGACTTGATTTTATAGGAAATTCACCTTATTTTCCCATAAATTGGATCCACAAGGCCAACATGAAGTAAAATTAAACTTAAATCCTTTTTTTCCCTCTCAAAAATAAAAAAAGGTCTAAATAGGACTCATTCGCCACCTCTGGCAAATCAATTTCACCTAGCAAGGATTGATTCACCATAGATGGTGAATTAGTCCCAAAGAGGCCCACTTGATAGCTAGGATGCTAGGAAGTAAGGAAATAAGATTTATATGGTGACCTTGTCAGGTATTTCATCAAATATTGCCTCAGGATGCATAGTATGGGGTAATAGAGGCTTATTAATGATGATGTAAAGAGTAATTAGGGCTCGAGACATAAAATTCACTGTGAAAGTTTGATTAAATACACTTTACATCACTAAAATTAGGCCCACATAACCTAGAAAGGCACAAGAACCAATGTGAATGTGTAAAACACATTACAACACTAGGTTAAAGTTAATTTTATTTTACAAGCCTTCTCTAGAGATTAATGTGAGGATGTATTTAAATACATTTTATAATGTTGAATTAGGGGGAAATGGGTCCATTAGTCTAGAAAAGTTTGAAATTCCTTTACAAGAATTTACAACACCTTCACAAGACATTAATAAACACATTTTATTTAGTGTGCAAGGGTCCAAGACCTAGTGTGGATACATAAAATGCCTCAAAACACTAAATCAAGGCCTTATTATGTCTGATTTATCATGAATTATTCCCATGTCAAGCAAAAAATACTTTTTTCTATGGTACAATAATCAAGAGTTGTTGCTCCATATTGTTATTGTGATTGGTTGGTGCCATTTGATAGTTGGATTGGTGCTTAGATTAGGGATAGGTTCTTCCTTAGAGTTGTGCTTTTAAATTAGGGGATTGGTGCCACCTTAGGATTGTTTCTCGTAAACATTGTAACCAGTGAGGTTCATTGTGAGGCTATATTAGGATAGTAGATCCTAGTTTATTTTCTCACCATGGTTTTTCTCATATTGGGTTTTCCACTTATATCTGGTGTTAGGGTATGTGCACGATCATGATGGGCCAAAAAGTGGCAATATTATGGGTATTTGTAGGATATGTGGCTGATGACATTTTTTTAACCCAAAATTGATGAAACAAAAAGGGTTTTTAGAGGAGATTATCACCTTTCCACCAATATAAATTATGCTTTAATTTGAATTTAATAAATAATTATTATTCATTTTCTATTAGAATTACGACTAAAGTCATGATCGATAGGCTGATTGAAAAACATATATAACTTTCAAACGGTATCACATTTTTTGAATCTGAAACATGCATCACATTATATGCTTCACATACTATAGGATTAAAAAAATAAAAAATAAATTTCATGAAGTTTTGACCATGTTAAGGTGGTCAGACATACGATTTTTTATATTTTTTAAAAGTTGTAATTAAAAATTCATAATTAATTATTTACTTGGAAAAAATTATAAAAAAATATGCATCACATCCAGACATGAGTCCTCTATTTATATAGAAAATCTTATAAAAAAAATATTATCATTTTATTATGGTTAAGGTGGTTAGACAGACACCTACTTCTTATTTTTTCCCTAAAATTTAAGTACTACTGCATTGAAATTTCAAATTTTCACTAAATAGATTTAATTTATTTTTAAATAAACCTAGTAGTTTAGAAACTACATTCAATTTTCAACTGATTCTATTTTTACATATTTTCAAAATAATATAGATAACTTATTCAAATTTTTACATCAAGGTGTCTAACACTGATTTTTTTGAATTTTTTGCCACTTAAGGGCCTATTTTTTCCATGATGATCCTGCACATGCCCGTTATGGGAATTTTTGTGTGATATGCACATTTTTTTTTAATATGAATTAAAAGGATTAAAAAGTAAGGTTTAATTGATCTACTGATTCACCCCCCTCTCAGTAGATATTTGTGCTCCAACAATTGATATTATTAGATCTTTGGTTCCTTTGAAGAAGCTTAATCAACTCAAGTAGATCTTGGACTATGAACACAAATGGCTAGTCAAGAAGGTTCTTCCTCAAACATAGCACATTTCTTTGATGGATAAAACTATGTTTTTTGGAGCATCAGAATGTAAGCATATTTATCATCTTTAGGATTTGATGTATAGATGACTATTGTAAATGGTTATACAATTCCTATCACACATCCCATTGACCAAGTCGATAAGAAAGAATATGAGAAAAATTCCAAGGAAAATAATGTTATTCTTTATGGGTTGTCTAACTCATAGTTTGTTAAAGTAATGCACTGCTAAACTGGTAGTGATATTTGGGGCAAGTTGAAGAACATCTATGAAGTTGATGATAAGGTAAAGTAGACAAAGCTACAAACTTACAAAGGGAAGTTTGAAAGTCTTAAGATAAATGAAGAAGATAAATTTATAGACTACCTCCTTAGGGTAGATGAAATAGTTAATGTGATTATATGCCCTTGAGAAGAGATGAAATAATTTGTTATTGTCAAAAAAGAATTCCCTGCATGGAAGACACGTCTAGTCAATTAAGTTAGTCGTCACATCTTGCAAAATTATACAATTTCATGGCAAGAATGTCCAGTCAATTTAAACATATATGTAGAAGTCAGTCATCTTAGTTTGTAAAATAGTAAACATAGGAAAGAGAGAGAGAGAGAGAGAGAGAGAGAGAGAGAGAGAGAGAGAGAGAGAGAGAGAGAACATTTTTAGGTCTTTCATCTCAAAGAATAGTAGTAGAACATTAAAATGGATACTTTTGGTGATTCACATTAACATATTTGTGTCTTGCATGTTGGAGTATCTTTGACATATTAGATTCATGTGATTGCTTACAACTATTCTACAAGCACTCATTTCCTATCATCCTTTGGCTCTTGTTTTCTTCTATTGCTCTTTTGACCTGAACAACCTTGTCATTTTGGAGTTATTTTTATAGCTCTTCTCTAACTTGTATGCATAATAGGTACCTAATGTTAGAAAAAAGACCGGTTTGCACGATATGAGTGTTATTGTATATCTTACATTTTTCCTCTTTTCTCTCTCTATATCTCTAACACAATATTTTTTCTCCTTTCTTTCTTTTCTTTAGAGAAAATAGAAGTACAAGCTAGGCTTTAAAATTATCATAAAATAATTACATGCATCTATTTGTTAACTACTTTTTAATTAATTCAATGTATCCTTTAAAATAGTGATGTTTTCCTTTTGAAAGTGGTGATTACATTTTTAAATATTTTTTATTTTTTATTTTTATTGAGAAAATGAAAAAAAATACAAAGAGAATAATGTAGTCTAACACTGTGATAGAATATATAACATGACAATAGTGGTTCAGTAGAGGTTGTCAAATTTTAAATTAACAAACAAAAAAATAACAATCATATAACTGTGATTTTGAAGTAGCAATATGATATACAACAGAACAATATAAAATAGTAGAATAATATCCAATAGCAGCCCATAATCAAAAAGACCAAAACTATAATAGTAAAGAAGAGGAAAAATGGGTTTTCCACTAGAAGCCAAAGTAATCAAGAAGAAACTATCACTTTTACAAAAGAGATCTTAGTCCTTGAGCAATATAAATCTTCTTATTGCTTAAAAGTTGATTCACTTGAAGTTTGATATGTTGAATTTGGAAATTCATCTTTAAATTTTTCTTATACTTCACTTGCTCTTGCAAGAATAAAGAAGCAAGACAACAAACACATTAGAGTAAAACCTTAGAGCTATAAATTTTTGGTGGTAGTTAAGATTGTTAAAAATTTATTTACACTTGTTCCTCCATAGATGCAATAAAATAACATGTTGAACACCATCAACAATAACAATATTATGAAGCTTGAACCGAAGTAAGGTATCTTTCCAACTTATTTTATGTTCAAAAATAGCATAAAAGTAATTAAACAAAAAATTACATTGTCTTTTAACAAGTAAGCATCCTCAAAAAATGTGTCTCATATCTTCATGTCCCTGGCAAAATGGGAAATTAACCTTAAGAACAAGTGTCATTTTGCGAAAAATGGAGTAGTTAAATTTTTTGAGGCTTTTCTTGGCACAAAATTCAGGGTAATTCTATATAGTCAATATGGAATCCAAATGTTGTATAGTATGTGTGGTTGTCATTAAATAAATCCTCTACAAAAAAAAAAACTAGGCAGGGTATGGAAAAATAGTGTAGGTTCTCAAAAAAATTGTAGTTCTCAAAAAATTCAAAGTTTTCGTGCACGAAAAATCTTTTCCAATTTAGGCGGAATTTTTTTAGCAAAGGAATTTATTTTTAGAATATTCTCTTAAAATATTCCATACAACACCTTTCAAGGGTTTGAAAAAGTTTCATAAAAAAAATATCTTGCAAAATTTTAAGCTCCAATTTTGAGGTCTAATCAAAAAGTTTTTCATGCAAAATTTATTTTGCACTTTTTGGGGTTAAAAAGTAAGTGCTCTATTTGAGGAATATTCTTTGGGAATATTCTCAAAAATATTCTTTTAGCTACCAAACACCATGTGAAATAACTTTTGGAATTTGACTCTATCATTTCCTTCATAAATTTCTTTCAACTTTTCCAAAACTTCATAAGTGGCGCCCAATGAAATAACTTTTGTTAATTCAATCTTAGACAAAGCACTAAAGATTCCATACCTTGCCATTTCATTCTCTTCATAGGCAGCAATCTCTTCTATAGTAGAAACACCCTTTTTCGGTTCAACATATTTTGTCTCAACAACTTTCTAAGTCTTGTAGCCTAGAGAAATTAGGTAACCTCTCATATGCACTTTCTAGAAACTATAGTCAGATCCATCAAACATGGGAATTTTTAGTTCGTGCGACATTGGATCTACCACAAGCAGTTAAGCTCTTCTTCAAGGAACTAAAGCTCTAATACCAATTGTTGAACAATTTAGATAACTGAGAGGAGGGGTTGAATCAATTATTAACAATTTTATTGACTTTAATTAATCCAGAGCAAACTTAAATCAATCAAATATGAACATGAAAGAACAAGACAACACCATGCATAGTTAACACTAGAATTTATGTGAAAACCCAAGAAGGGAAAAACAACAAAGACTGCTAAGTTTCTCAATTATAAAAACACCAGTTAAGGTGACACTGGTTAAGGTCATTTTTACAAAGGCTCATTGCATGTAAGGCTCACTACTGGTTAGGCTCATTTCCCGACTAGTACATCCAAAGAAGAAAAAGGCTCACTGCCAAAAGAGAAAGGCTCACTACCCATAGAAATGGCTCACTACCAAAAGAATGATGAAAGGGAATCCATCGCTGAAAGAACTATCACCAACAATAACACCAAATAGAATATCATTTTTTGTTGCTTCTGGTCGTATACTTTCACACACTTCACAATGTCTAGATTTTTAGATTCTCATTCAACACACTTGTTTTCATTGAACAGAATCAACTCTTACTTATACCATTACATGCCTTCATAAACTCCAAAGTTGGCCAAGCACAATTCCATAAACTCCTAAGTCAACCAAACACAATTTGAATTAGGTCACCACAAAAACATTCTTGTGGTGGAAGGGAATGAAATGTGGACCAAATAGAACCTCCTCGCTCAAATCAATACTCTACACTTTTACCATGATATCTGAAGCCAAAAAATAGGATATACATGTTACAATGTCTCAGAGCACATTAACCACTTTCCAAATTAGTCTAGACCCATGAGATTGTATCTCATTATATTTCAAAAAGAATGGGACCAAGACAGACATGACCAAAGACAGATCATTATAGCACAACATCTGGAACCACACCAACTTGGACCACCAAAACCAAACCTTTGTCAATCAACCAAGATATGTTGACATCAATGACAACCATTAATGACAACAATTAACATCACATCTCAACAAGAATATCATCATAAGATGCAACAAAATTGTGGGTCTTTGTACATGTGTACACACCATAACCTATAACCCTAGTTGTCAACCATATTCAAATGCATTGATGAAAATAAAAACATAATCAAATAAATAAGTTGAAGATCAATGTACCTTCAAAAATAGCTCTTCTATTGTCCAAATACATTTTCTTTTGTCAAAATAATTCTTCTAAATTGTTGAAATAAGTCTTCTAAGTTGTTGAAATAAACCTTCTAAAATGTCAAAATAAACCATTTTTTCTGAAAAGAAATCTTCTAAATTGTTGAAATAAACCTTATTTTGTTGAAATAAGCCTTCCTTGGTCGAAATAAGCCTTCCTTGGTTGAAATATGTATGTTACTGAATTTTCTTGAGTTGAAATAAAATTTAAAAAATAAAATTTATTTATATCGACTATTTTTGGTCGAGCATCTATCGATTGGTTATGTCTCAACCGAGCCAATTTCAATTGAGCAATTCTTGACTAAGTAGGTTTTGGCTGAAACCTATTCGACTAAAATAGGACTAAAATAGGCTTGACCGAGCATGTCTAGTTGGCATCTTACTTGGTAGCTAACTCAACTTTTTTTAGAATTTTCTAAAACATTCAAATTTGGCAAAGTATTTCTCTAGTGAGAATGATTTTTCTACAAAAAGAAATATACACTTTTGTAGATCTTGGAGTTTTGAATCCAAATATATATTTTTTTTAGTATTTTGATTAGTTTTAATATATTTTATTTTTAAAATAATGCAAGTAGGTTGTTAAAATTAAAAAAGAGGTTGATTAGAAATTAAAAAATAATAGTAAAACATATTTAAAAAAATTAAAATTATATGGGGCACAAGAGGAGAGAGCCTTCTTCAAAAGAGTATAATTTTTTTTTTGAAAATGATGAAAAAAATAGACAATAGTTGATGGCTTGTGAAAACTATCAAATTTTGACAAGTTTGACTTTAAAACATTATTACAAGAAAAATATGCATCAAAATTTTATTTTTTTTTCGATGCACAAGATTTTGAAGTTACCTATTTAGAAAAAAAAATTTAGGGAGAATGGAAGTTCTTTTTAATTTGTTTCTTGATGGCCCGTGAAGTCACTTATTTTTTGAAATTTTCAGCATTCTAAATTTTTTCCTTAAATTGATAAAAACATAATGAAAATAAATTTTTTAAAAAAATTGAAAAATTGTAGGAATAAACTTCATCAAAAGTTCTACATTTCATTAGTTTACACCATTTTGAAATTCAAAACATAAATATCACTTTTATGTGGTCAAAGTTTAGAAAAAAAATTTGCTATTTGTCATTTCCTTTATAAAGTGTGACACAAGTTTGTGCTTTTACCCTAAGATGATGTCTCTGGCACTTGATTTTCAAGCAATTTTGAGAAAAATTGATAAATAGAGTAAACTATTTTGTGTAAGTGTTTAGAGTATGCTCTAGATCGTGCTCCACATTTCTTTTGTATTGATGCTATGCCTAGGCAGATTTAGTATGTTGTTTGAAGTTGTTAGAGGATATTATATTCAGAATTTTGGGTTCTAGATTGTTGGTGAGAGGAAATTGTGTTTACCAATATGTGAACTAGTTTTGCATTATTGTACAGAGGTGTCAGGGAGAAATATATTTTCTCAACATTTATCTATAGTTTCTTTTTTAGACTTGTGGCTTTGAAGGAGAATTAAAGATGTTTTTCTCTTGCTCATGTCAAGAGGATTTGTGGTTAGGTGTATCACAAAGTTTGGAAGCATGTACTTAATGTTTAATGTGTTTTCATAGGTAATGGTCAACTTGGTATCTACACTCTATTTAGAAATGTTCAGGTATTAATGGAAGCATAGTGTGGAATGTGAGATTTAATTTTGGGTCTCAATCAAGTATTTTCTTGGTCCCCTTTCATTTCTATCAACCATGAGAATGTTTAGGTTCCAACCTAATTTGAATTTTTTAATATAATGGACTCCAACCTTGGAGAAGATGTTTAAGGTTGAGATTGATATAAATAAGAGTAGAGTTGTTGAGAGTTAGATGGAGAAAAAAAGAAGAGAGAAGCAAGATAGGTGTGAGATCAATGTAGGTGATGTGTGTGATGCTAATTTGACTAGAGTAGTGTGAATTTCAATGATGTAGGAGCATCTGAGTCCATGCACAATCCTACATCACCCAAAAAATATCTTTTTAGTTTCTCATTTTTGGTGTGTTGTGGTGGTTTTTGACATCTCTTGTATCTTGTGAGATCCTTGATTTAGTTGGTGAAGGTTTCATTAGCATATTTTTTACAGTTTAGAAGAGTTAATTATTTTATAACTTCAGGTGGCAATTTCAAAAAAGTTTAAAATTTTTGAATCCTTGAAGGTTTGAGAAAAATCCTTATGTAGGGGACTTAAGGAAGTCATAATACATCTTTGGGGAAAATTTCACCAAAATTGGAGATTTTTGTTTTTTCACCTTTCAGTGCCTAGGTCCATGCTAGACACAGGTATGTGTAGGATCATGATGGGCCAAAAAGTGGTGATATGATGGGCATGTGTAGGGTATGTGGCTAACGAACCTTTTTTTACCCAAATTGATGAAATGAAAAGGGTTTTTAAAGGAGATTCTCAGCTTTCCACCAATATAAATTATGCTTTACTTTGAATTTAATAAATTATTATTATTCATTTTCTATTTGAATTATGACTAAAGTCATGATTGATAGGCTAATTGAAAAATATCTCTATCTTTCAAATGGTATCACATTTTTTGAATCTAAAACATGTGTCACATTCTATGCTTTGTATACTATTGACTTTCTCTTTGTGGTATATTGTCCTTGATGACAAAACTGATTGGTGATTTGCATTATGATACTTGGTGCTCTTTGTATTCAGTTTGGCATATTCAGTATTTTGTGGACCATGCTTTGGGTTGATGCATTTGGGTGCATTTTTTTATCATATATTGTGGTACTGATCATGTTGAGCTTCATGTGTAGATAAAATTTATTTTGTCTATTCAGGTGGTATTGGTTTTCAGGTGATATCATGGAATAGTTGATTTCATTTTGATAGATTGGAACTTCTTTATTGCACAACAAGAATATTATTTCAATTTTCATTATTAGATTGATCATGGCATATTGTCCTTGATGACAAAACTGATTGGTGATTTGCATTATGATACTTGGTGCTCTTTGTATTCAGTTTGGCATATTCAGTATTTTGTGGACCATGCTTTGGGTTGATGCATTTGGGTGCATTTTTTTATCATATATTGTGGTACTGATCATGTTGAGCTTCATGTGTAGATAAAATTTATTTTGTCTATTCAGGTGGTATTGGTTTTCAGGTGATATCATGGAATAGTTGATTTCATTTTGATAGATTGGAACTTCTTTATTGCACAACAAGAATATTATTTCAATTTTCATTATTAGATTGATCATGGCATCATTGACAAGATTCATTATGTCTTCATGGAATTCAATTGGTGATCTTCATGGTTGTCTCCTAATTCTTTGGTGTCCACGGTTATGATATATTATTTGGTTCATGACATATTGGGTCAAAATTCTATTAATGCTCTCCTTGTCATTTGGGTTTGATATTTTATTTGGAATCATTGGTATATGAGGTTTCTATACACTCTTCAATTGATCTTATAATTTCATATCTTCATGGCTAGATTATTTTTGGTGTATGTGTTTTACTTGCTCAACAGGTGGAGATTATTGTGCAAGATGTTTATATTGATACACAATATATGTATTGTGATCAGATATCATTTCATTATTACTTTAAATACAAAGTATCTCATCTTACATATTGACTATTTGTATTTGGCTGGTCATCGGGCTTTATATGACCTCAGCCTAAATGATAAATTAGCCTTTTATTAAAGTTTAAATGGCTATTGGTGGTCACTTTCGGGCTTCATTTCATATTGCATAGTGTTTAGTAGCTGACCATTTTACATGGTATCGGGCTCCACTTAATGTTTGGTTTGAAATTAATATTGGGTTTTACTTGGCCTTGGCAGTGACATAATCAAGGATTGACTTGGTCAGTCAAATGTTAGAATGATTGACTTTCGTGGCATTACATGTGGGAAATGATTTAGCACTTCATTATAGCATCATGTTGTCGGTATTTGTTGGAACTCAAAATGATTTCAACTTAGCTTGTGGACTTCAAATGATTATTATTTTTGTTGAGTATTCAATGAAGAGGGAGAAATAGGGTAAATAAAAGATTTGTCTCATTTTGTAAACACTATGAACCCTAGCAGTGTCACCATGCAGGATAATGGGTCACGGTTTACAGTTGTTTCTCAAGATGAAAGCTGGAAGAGTTTCAGTGAGGAAATTATAAGAAGTTTGCACAATCATTTGGTAAAATTTTGGCCACCCTAACAGGTATTTTTTCTTTTATTTTCAAATTTTTTTGTTGGCTTCAAAGGTAACTGTTTTTGTGATTAAGTTGAAGATCAGAAATTTGTAAAGGATTAATCATGTTTTTCACTAACCTAAGTCTGCTTAAGGGTCTTATCATTTTCAGTGGTAATTCATTGATATATCTATGGTTATTCTTTAAACCCTTAGGGATATCATGATTAAACAACATTGTTTACTAGTTTGTAAAATCCAGTTATTGGATATGGGTTTTTGACAAGATGAGTAACCGTTTACAAACATTGTATATATATATATTTGCAAAATCACATGATAGTGTGATGAGATGAAATAGACTAGACATAGTATTGTTTATTGTGATATCATTTTGTAAAGAGGAAAAGTGGGCTCATATTGCTCTCATCTCTGGTTGTATTACAAAGATTATTTTGAATTGGGCATTATTGCAAAATCATCTTGTATCCTATTGTAATTTTATAACTGTAGAGAGTTATTGTGGTTATGAGGTGTTGATGGGATGCAATATCTTGAATGTTTGATGAATTTGGTGCTTCATAAATTTTAAGGGAGTTGGTGCTCTTTTGAATAAATAAAAGGATCTATTTGTGAGTGGTTTTTTATACCCCAAGAGGGTTTTTCCACTCAGGAAATATTTTTGTTATGTGATGTTATTTTTGTCTCTCATTCGGTTTCAAGTTAATGTGCTTAATTATTCATTGCTCTGATACTTTTAATTTGTTTAAAAGACAAGTTAAGTTTGTTTAAAAACCTTTATAAAGCAAGTTAAACTTGCATTGTGTAAAGTTGAAGTCCTATTTCAAAAAGCATAAATAAGTTTGTTCACAATTTGATGGAACAATGCTACATGATGCTTTTAATATGACTTGGTTCTCTTGCATATATTTCTATAAAGTTTAAGTGTTCATGTGTTTGGTTAAATCTTACACATTGTTTCAAGGCCAAAAATTTAAGTTGTGCATTCAAATCCAAAAATTTTAAAAATTATATCACTCTGATTCACCCCCCCTCTTAGAGTGAATCCACTTCCAACAAGTCGTATCAGAGCATAGGGTCCTACGTTAGGTTTCATACCTAGGATTGATTCTAGTATTGGAAGTCTATTTGGTTTAAGGAATTTTGGTGTTGTAGTGTTGTCTCTGTGATGGCAAAAGGGAGAAGGAATAAGGGAAAAATAAATACATAGAAAAACATTAACAATCAGGTTGTGTCTAAACCTAGTGTAAGAAGTAATGAAGAAATTATCATTAACAACTCAGAAATGATACAACATACTATGCATAGAATACCTCAATTTGAAGGTATCAATTTTAATTTGTGGAAGCATTGAATGGAAAAGTATTTTTCCTCCTTATGGTTTGATGTGTGGACAACATAGAGAGAGGTTGCACTGTGTATGTAACATCTCCCTCCACCCTTGAGGAAAAGATAATTCTTGAATCTAATGCTAAGGCTCTAGATGTTATTTTCAATAGTTTGCCAAATGACACTATTGCTAAAGTTATGCACTGCAGAGATGCAAAGGAATTTTGGGATAGATTGATTGAAATATATCAGGATGGTGAGTTGCAAGAAAAGATATCTTTGAAAACTAAAGCAAGTTGTGATTCATCTATAAGTGGTGATTGTGAAAATCATCATAGTTCTGAAGAAAATCTATTTGAGTCTAAATCTCTAGAGATTACAGATGAACATTCAAGTGACCAAGAAACTAATGAATTAGATCAATTTTTGGATGAAGAAAATTTTGAACAAGAATTAGATGAGAAAGAAAGTGAGCTTGATTTGGAAGGTGAACTTTGGTGTGATTTAGAAACAATTAAATAACTTAGAAGAGAGAACCTGATTTTAAAGAAGAAAATTCAACAAGAAAAGGATATCAAAGATAAGGTATGCTCAGATCTTATAGAAGCAAGAATCCAAGTTGAAGAAGTTAGAAAGATTGAGGAAGTGTTCAAAGATCAACTTAAAGAAAAAGAATAGTGCATAGAAAATCTCGAGTTGCAAGTAGTTTTACTAAGGAACATTGGTAAATAATCAAAGCAATTAAGTGATGAAAAAATCAATGAGTGTGGCTCCATGTCTTTGGATAAACTTATTGAAACACAAAAGGCTCCAAGTGACAAAACTGGTCTAGAGTACTCACTAAGTTCTAACAAAACTTATTAAAAAAATATAGAAGGCTCCAAGTCATAATACCTTTGAGATTCAAGGTATAGAGTGTCTGCAAAGTGTCATAGGACAATGGCATTATCTAATAAATAAGCTTGATATGTGAGTTAGGTGTCCACGTAGACTAAATACTTGTTTGCACTTTGTCATAACAAGTAACATGGCAGTATAGAGATTGAATAATTCTATGTAAAGGTTAAACAAGGTTGATGATAAGGGAAATCTAGTTGATACACTCATATTTCTATAACAAGAATTGATAATGTAGACTAGATAGAGCTAAAATGTGTGACTGTGATCATCTATTGTGTTAAAATCAGTGGCATCCACCAAAGTATAAAGAACGGACAATTATTGTCAAAATGTTGTAAAGTTGCAAGTACCCTAGTAGACATGAAGCAAAGATATGGTTTAGTGTTCTATTAAACTCTTTTGCACAATGGATATGTACAAGATATTCAAATAGACTCAAGATAGTGAGTGTGAAAGAAAACATCAATGCAGTGTTTTATGTACACAATAAAATAAGGAAAAATGAAATAGTCTTCAGAGGAGTTTTTTTTAATAGTTCATGTTTGTCTTGAATGTTGAATAGTTGATAGATCATTCAAGATGTTTGTTAAGTGATGGTTGATATAGTGATATTGGTGTCATCTCTAATGCAAATTCATTCTTGTTAACTATTGCATGGTGCAGACCTTTATAATGTTGTAGTGATAGAGCAGAATTGGCATCTCTATCACACAGATTTGACAAAGTTTTGATAGTCTTAATGTTATTTCAACGTGCTTTCTAGGTCAAAGGACAGTATCTTATCAATACAAGACAATATTTTTCAAACTATTGTTGGTTTTGGCTAATTCCACTGCTTTGTTGAACAAGTTTTCTTTGTTGTCATGAATCATAAGGTGAAGATTATTGTTGCAATTTCATGGTAACACAATTCTACCATGTTGCATTCTTACTTTGAAAAGTTCCTCTTTTGGAATTTCATTTGTAAAGAATTAGGGGGAGCTTCATGTTGTAATTGATAAGATTGCTTGCTTAGAAGCAGTAGACTGGAAGAGATTTTCATGCTTATATTTGTGTTGTAGTTTGGCATTAATAATTGTTTCATTGTATTATCTTAATTGAAAAATTGAGAGTAGACTTGGTTGTGTTGGACAGTATGATGTCAAATATGCCTTCAAGTTTTTTTTATGTTACAATGAACAATGCCTTTCATATTCTTGGGAAATGTGAAGTAAATTCAATTGGTTAGAAAGTCTTATTTGGTTATGTACTAGGTGCTATTTCAATATGGAGTGAGTTGTTTGGTGATCAATGAATTACCATATCATGTCATTATTTATCTTGCACTCCAAAAGGGGCAGTAAAAGCATTAAAGGCCATAATAGTTTTTAGCAAGTTTCTTCATACATTCGAGATCTTGTAGAACATTGGGTTACTAATCAGTCAGTTATATTTATGATGTGTTGTTTGAATTTTGTTAGGACTGATTATTTTGATTGAAGACAAGATCTATTTCAATTGGCTCGCATACATCTTTGAATCTATAGAAGTCTTTAAAAAGATCAAATCTAGGTTGGGAGTTGTCTCTCAATTGTTACTTGCTCAAATAGATCATTGATTTAGGGGGAGATTTTTAGCTCTCCTAGCAACTTCTTGTTGCTTTTCTAGTTTATTTGTTGTTTCATTGCTATATTTGCAGCTAGTTCAGTTTCTAGTTTTTGGTATTTCATTGTTTACCGTTTCTCCTTGGGACAAAAAGGGGGAGAAATATGAGTATTCATGTTGGTTGATCATTGGTATCTTTTGGGTTGGCATTGATGTGATTTGGTTGATCATGTTCAATTCAGATGGTTTCAAATAGTTTTTGGTTTCAGATGGTTTTTTCCATCAAGGAAAAAGGGGGAGTTTGTTGACTTTCTCTTTGTGGTATATTTTCCTTGATGAAAAAACTAATTGGTGATTGACATTATGGGTATGTGCAGGATCATCATGGAAAAAATAGGCCCTTAAGTGGCAAAAAAATTTAAAAAATCAGAGTTAGGCAACTTGATGTAAAATTTTGAATAAGTTATCTCTATTATTTCAAAAATATGTAAGAATAGAATTTGTAGAAAATTTAATATAGTTTTTAAACTACTAGGTTTGTTTTAAAAAAAAAAATCTATTTGGTGAAAATTTGAAATTTCAATGCAGTAGTACTTAAATATCAAGGAAAAAATAAGTAGGTGTTTGTCTGACCACCCTAACCACAATAAATTTAGTGATAATATTTTAGATATAATTAGAGGACTCATGTCCCGATGTGATGCATATTTTTTTATAATTTATTTCCAAGTAAATAATTAATTATGAATTTTTATTACAAATTTTAAAATTTGTAAAAACTTGTATGTCTAACCACCTTAACTTGGTCAAAACTTCATGAAATTAATTTTTTATTTTTTTAATCCTATAGTATGTGAAGCATAGAATGTGACACATGTTTTGGATTCAAAAAATATGATACTATTTGAAAGCTATAGATGTTTTTCAATCAACCTATCAATCAAGACTTTAGTCATAATTTAAGTAGAAAATGAATAATAATTACTTATTAAATTCAAATTAAAGCATAATTTATATTGGTGGAAATTTGAGAATCTCCTTTAAAAACCCTTTTCTTTTCATCAATTTTGGGTGTAAAAAAATTCATCAACCACATACCCATCATATTGCTACTTTTTGGCCCATCATGATCCTACACATACCCTTATGATACTTGGTGCTCTTTGTATTCAATTTGGCATATTCAGTATTTTGTGGACCATGCTTTGGATTGATTTGTTTGGTTTCATTTTTTTATCATATACTGTGGTACTGATTATGTTGAGCTTCATGTGCAGATAAAAGTTATTTTGTTTATTCATGCGGCATTGGTTTTTAGGTGATATCATGGAATAGTTGATTTCATTTTGATAGATTGGCAACTTCTTTATTGCACAACAAGAATATTATTTCAATTGTTCATTATCAAATTGATCATGGCATCATTAACAAGATTCATTATGTCTTCATGGCATTCAATTGATGATCTTCATGGTTGTCTCATAATTCTTTGTGTCCATGATTATGATATTATTTGGTTCATGACATATTGGGTTGAAATTCTATTAATGCTCTCCTTGTCATTTAGGTTTGATATTTTATTTGGAATCATTGGTATACAAGATTGCTATACACTCTTCAATTGATCTAATCATTTCATATCTTCATGGCCAGATTATTTTTGGTGCATATGTTTTATTGTGTAAGATGTTTATATTGATACACAATATATTTATTGTGATCAGATATCATTTCATTATTACTTTACAAAGTGTCTCATCTTACATATTGACTATTTGTATTTGGCTGGTCATCGGGCTTTATATGACTTTGGCCTAAATGATAAATCAACCTTTTATTAAAGTTTAAATGGCTATTGGTGGTCAGTTTTGAGCTTCATTTCATATTGCATAGTGTTTAGTAGTCAACCATTTTACATGGTATTAGGCTCCACTTAATGTTTGGTTTGACATTGATATTGGGTTTTACTTGGACACATGCTATAGGATAAAAAAATTAATAATTGAATTTCATAAAGTTTTGAGCAAGTTAAGATGGTCAGACATATGAGTTTTTATATTCTAAAAAAGTTGTAATAAAAAATTCATAATTAATTATTTAGTTGGAAAAAATTACAAAAAAATGCATCACATCGGGAAATGAGTCCTTTAGTAATATCTAAAATATTATCATTTTATTGTGGTTAGGGTGGTCAAACAAACACCTACTTATTTTTTCCCTAAAATTTAAGTACTAATGCATTGAAGTTTCAAATTTTCACGACATAGATTTTTTTTTCTTTAAATAAACCTAGTAGTTTAGAAACTACATTCAATTTTCTATAGATTCTATTCTTACATATTTTTGAAATAATATAGATAACTTATTCAAATTTTTGCATCAAGTTGCCTAACTTGGATTTTTCTAAAAAAATTGCCACTTAAGGGCCCATTTTTCCGTGATGATCCTGCACATACCCACACTCTTGTTGCAATTACATCACTTAATATATTTTCTTTAATTATCTTTGCAAATCTAAGGAATTTTTTCTAAGAACCTGATTGGGATATTTGATTCTCATAATCTAATATTTCAAAATTTAAATTTACCAAATTTAATGATCATTTACAATGCCTGTTTAGAGGCTAAGTGGAGACATTTTTCTAGATTCCATTTTCAGTTTTTGAGTTTGCATTTTGGAAATCATTTTGGATAGGTTACAATGCCTTATTAAAGTTAGCATATGACATTAGTAAGGGCCCTTGAGTGTGCAACTTTCCATGCCAAAATTGGGCAATAGTGGGGCATGGAAAATGGGAGTTAGCTGCCCCATTTTCAAATTTTTATTAACACAATTAAATATGCAGCTGGTTGTGTGGAAGAGTGGGAGGTGGCATGGAGAAATAGGGGAGTGGAAGCCCCATGTTTTTTTTTTCTATTCTAACACATTAACATCAAATGAAGATTTTGCATGGAATTTGAGAGAGTTAGAAAAGTCTATGGGGAGTTTTAGAAAATTAGATAGGTAGCAAGAAGAGGAGAGATCAATGTGGAGTATGGAGAATTCAATCAGAGAGGGAAATATTAATGTGAATGAGAGAAGTCATTGAAGGTTCTATTTATAATTGTGTTTGTAGATTTTAATGTATTTTACAAATTAAATAAAACTATTTTCATTTTGTTGCAATCTTGGCATCTATTTTTTAAGTTTGGTTTGTGAGCTCTTTTAGAAGTGAGAGAGAGTCTTTTTTTGCACCAAATGGTATCATATCCAATGATCTTGAGTGCATAAGTAGAGTGCCAAATGTGGGATAGCTTATGTCAGGATCTATGGGTGAGGGTTCAAATTTTTTCAAAGCTCCAAGATTCTTGTAGGTACATGTGGAGTCTTGTAGCTGTGGAGAGCTAAGAAGACAATAGCTTCACAAGAGAAGAGTTTGAGAGGATTTTGAAATTCCTCTGAGAAGGATAATACCTAGAATGGTAGAGAAAATGCTAGAAGACTTTTGCAATGAAATGAGAAATGAGCTAAGAAATATAGCTGCAAGTTTGGGAAGAAATCTAGAGCTTGAAGATGCAAGTGTTGAATATGAGGAAGTTTTAGATGAGCTTGAGAGAAAAATTGGGAAGCCAATAGATGAAAGACAAGAAATATTTCTAAGATAAATAGCCCAAATAAATAGAGGACATAAAATGGAAGTCCCTAATTTTTCAGGCACATTGAATCCTGAGAATCTAATAGATTGGATTGGAAAGTTGGAAGATTATTTTGAGTTTAAAAAAATTAGAGACCCATAGAGGATAAGGTTGGCACAAGAAAAGCTTAAGGTACATTCTCCATTGTGGTGGAAAGAGTTGCAGAAAGAAAGAGTAGAGAATAACACGATGGAGATAGATGGTTGCTAGATTGAAGGGAAATTTTCTTCCAAGAGATTATGAGTTGGAGTTGTTAAAAAAGATTCAAAATTTAAAATAAAAAGACATGAATGTGAAGGAGTATATAGAGGAATTTTACAAGATGGTGATTAGATCAAGACATCATGAAATGGATAGAGAGAAGGTGGCTAGATATATAAATGGAACTAGATTCAATATCTAAGATGAGATGACTATGTTGAATGTTTCTACTATTGAATAGGCTTACCAGTATGCTCTGAAAGCATAAGAAAAGGTAAATAGAAGGCAATAAAATAATTCAAGAGGAAAGGGAAAGATAGAAATTGAAGCATGACAACTAAGTAGCCACAAAGAAAATAATTTTTTTAAAGAAGAAACAAGTCCAAAATGGAACAAAGGAGCCCAAGGAAAAGAGTATTCAACAAGAGGATGTGGAAGCAGTAACAAAGAGTTCTTGGGAAAGTGTTTCCAGTGTGGGGAAATTGTACATAAAACTTTTAAGTGTTCAAAAATACACCAAGAAACTAGTAAGAGAGGTGCAACAATAAATCATATAAATGAAAGAAGAAAAGGAGAGTGTAACATCACCAAAGGAGGTGGGAGAACTAGGGCATGGAGAATCCCTTATGTTTAGGAGAGTGTTGGTGAATCCAAGCAAAAAGGAGAATGGACCAATTAAAAGGAGTCTCTTTCATATTGTATGCAAATCAAGAGGTAAGTGTTGTAAGGTTCTTGTAGATAGTGGTAGTATAGATAACTTGGTTTTTGAGGAGATGGTAGAAAAACTAGGATTGAAGATGATTAAGCATCCTAATCCCTATAAAGTAAGTTGGCTACAAGAAGATCATGAGTTAAAGGTGAAAGAGAAATGCTTAGTAAATTTTCATACTGGTCCTTATAAAGATGAAATTTTATGTGATATTATGTCCATGAGTGCATGTCATGTTTTGTTAGGAGGCCTTACCAATTTGATAGAAAAGATATCTATGATTGTAGAGAAAACTTGTACACCATTGTGAAAGATGGACAAAAGTATACTTTGAGTTCATTGAAGGAGAAAGAGAAGAGGGTGCAAGGCAAAAATCCTATGAATTGTTGCAGTGTAATACCCCTCCTCTTACTGGTAGGATTTAGTATTTTTCAATGCGGTTGTTTGCTACTTGTGACGATGATGATATTGTTTGAGTTGGATAATTAGACATTGGATGATGTTGTATTCCATTAGTAGACATGATTATTTTATATGACATTGTGGTTGGTAATGTTAGTTGATTTTCAGAATTATGATATGATGCAGTGATTTAATTAGATATGTTATGAGATGATTGTTAGTTAGAAATGCAATTCATTGATTAGGTTATAATTGTTAGAATAGGTGTGATGAAGGAAAATATAGCATCATTCATTCGCGAGTGCCCTGCTATGTTGCGATTCCTTCTCACAATGTAGTACTTGATTTAATGCTTTGATTTTATATATATGTATGCACATGTACACAACTTCGCTTGTATGCAGGATTGCAGGTACAAGTCTCGATTCCACCTGCTTCGGCAGGACAGGGCAAGCACCAATAACCCAACGATTTAATGTTGAAACAGAGGTGACGATGAAGTCCTCCCGTCCCATGATGTCAGATCGTCTCGTTTGTCTGGTATTGTTTATTTTGTGAATTTGTCGTCATTTATGGCTTGTGTTTTGTGTGTTGTCATATTTTGATTAATGTGGTATTTTATAAGTTATGATTATTTAATTGATGTTGATATTTTATAAGTTGTGAATTAGTTAATTAAATGGGAATAATAATTGTGTATTTTAATGTTGATTTATTTGTATGAAAATATTTAAATGTTTTATTTGATTTTTATAAAGTCATGTGTTTCAATTAAATGATAATTAAATATTAAATGTGTGTTATTTATTTTAATTAATTATCTGATTGAAGATAATTATTAGAATAAATTATTTAAATTAAATAAGTAATGTGATGTGCAAGTAATGTTGCAAAAACAGAAATAAAAGCAATAAAACAAATAAAAGAATAAAAAGATTGTGTGAGCCAATGAGAATACAGATCTAATTAAAAAGCTGGCTTTTAAAGAATGAGTTTTCTTTTATGCTGGATTTTTAGAGTTTTTGAAAAAAGGAGGGATATTATCTTTTAATTAATTAAGAATTTTGGAAGTTTTTTTTTCACACACAGGAGATTAGGGATGGAGAAGTTGCACAAGTTATTCTGTATTTTTGAATCTGAAGAGAATATGGGTTTTGAGATCTTTTTGCTAATTGGAAGGAGTTTTAGAAAGGGTTTTGGAATCTTTTGTTGGTATTATTCTGGAGTCTTCTGAACAAAGGATGGGATTCGAGTTCGAACATGGAAGCTTGGAGAGGGGATTTGGAAGCAGGAACGAGAATCACTTCGTAGAAACCATCGGGATCTAGTCAACTTCATCAGATTTTCGAGAGCATAGGACTTCAGGTACCACTATTTTCTCTTAATAGAGTGAAATCTATAAATGGAATAAAAAAAGGTGTGTTAGAATCAATCTCTGGTTGAAAAAGAAAATCTTCTGTGATTTAGATTAAAAGGATTTCCTTGAGATTAGAAAATGAATAAACCAATAGGCCTGCTTTGAAAAGAAACATTCTTGTTAAATTTTGGGAATCATATTTTTGCAATCAGACTGAAAAGAGACTCTTCAGATTTGTTCAATTAAGCCCTAATCTCTCTTGTATTTTTCTATAGAAAAAGTAATTAATCTTCGTATCTTCGATAATTTTGTTGTATTATTTTAATAATCATATATATATTTATATACTGTAAATATGCACTATTCTGTATTTGTACAGAAAACTATGTTCTCTGTAATTATTTATATTTGCATATAATTAATATATATATATAGTAAATTTATATATATATATATATATTATTTATAAATTATCATTTGTATTTTAAAAGTAAATTGAATTTATTTTTTGGTGCTGTGCAAAGGCCGAATTCGTGTCAAAACTCGTGCCTGGAAAGGACGGAAATTTATGTTTTTGAAATAAAAAAAATAAAAATAATAATAATAAAAAAAATAAAAATATATAAGCGAACTTTTATAAAAAAAAAAATTAATTATTTGAATGGGAGAGGAAAGGGACGGCGCAGGGCCGTACCCTTTCCCCTGCCCGCTCTAGCCACGCCTGTAGCAGTCCCACGGACTGCCATCTGGGACTGGCGCCCGCGGGTCCCCATGTTATTGGGATTTAAAAAAAAAAACTTTAATTTTCTTTTTATTATTTGGATTTGTATTTTTAATTTAGACTTGTATATATATTTAAAGTCTTTAATTTTTAAGATTTGTTTTTTTATTTAAACTTGTAAATATTTAATGAGATAATTTAAATACTTGTTTTTATATAAATTTATTTATTTTAAAATATTTGTTAAACATATGTTAAATGTTAATAATTTTATATATAAATATATTTGGTGTGTAGATTCACAATAAGAGTATATTTGCATGCATTTTGTCTATTTGTAAAATTTTGACAATTATTATAAAGAAAAAAAAATGTTAATAGATTTATATTTTCGAGGTGTGTATATATCTGAATGTACATAGTATGTACGTGTAATAAATTGTATCTATTAATCTAGATAATTTGTAAGTTTAAATAAATTGTATTTATTAATTTAGATAGTTTGTAAGGTTGGAATTTATTGAGTGGGTGGTATTTGAGAAAATTATAAAGTCGGTTTTTGGGATTATTAAGTGAAACAAATTATATAAATACTAGTGAATTTGTTATTGTATGTTTTTACTTCAATGGCTTCTTGAGTTTCTTTAGTCGGAGGTTTTAATGTACTTTTAGATAATTGTCGGATGTCTTTTGTTAAGAATTAAATATTTTCAAGTAGGATCATTAACTTCTGGTGCTTTCTATATATCGATTCAAGGTTGGAGTGATTTGTATCATTGAGTTGATCGTGCTTTAAGTTTTGAATTTGCGTGATCTGGTTATCATTTTCTATTTATTTGTTGTAACTCTATTCTTCGATGTGGGAACCTATTGTTGATTTTGTGACCCTAGTTCCAGAGGCGTGTTTTCATCTATGAATGTTATTCCGTGTGGTTGTGATATTGGAATTGGAAATTTGTTAGAGTTACTTTTGGAAGGGTTGTACGTGGGTATTGACATTTTGTTTATGAGCTATTGCGAGATGGAATTGCCTCGCTTGTTTATGTTTTGAGTTATTTATTTTGTTCGTGATAGTACAACCCTTGCCTAGTGTTGATTATGTTAGGGGTCATAGGGAGAGTGGCTCTTCGTGGGCGCTGGCGCCTCGGGTAAGAGGAAGTGCTAGGGGAACCCACGTAAGAGTAGTTAAACAAGTGATAACCTAAAAATCGAATTTAAAGGGTTGGGTTAGTTAACACATAACAAGATAAAAACATTCACCTCACCCCTGCCGTTAGCGCTTTCAAAGGCTAAGGATGGGTGGGAAGACCTGGTTGGTAAGGTCACTACCTTGTCTCTATGAAAGGTAAGTGGCTTCGCATGAGTAACCCTATGGGGCGGCACCTTGAAATAGGATGTCTGGATAACCATAGATGGAGGCGGCTCCTTGAGCTAAGTTGTCCGGATAATCCATGTATAGATGAAGGCGGCACCTTGTGATAGGTAGTCTGGCGAATTCATATAAGGCCATGCGATGACACTCTCTACTAGACACCCTTGTCCTTGTTTCTTGTCACCTCTGGATATTGTAATTTTTATGTTGTTCTGATTTTAGGGCTAGGGAATCCATAGGTGGGTGCCGGCGCCTCAGTTGGAGGAAGAGCCAGGGGATCCCATGTGAGCTATGCGATGACCCTCCCCATTTGACACCCGTTTGACTTGTTTATTGTTGCCTATGGAATGGTGTATTGAATGGTCGATTTAGAGTTATTATGGAATCGTGTTCCTTTCATTGGTTCTGATTGATTTGGAAATGTAATTTGGGTGTTGGTTCAATTATTCTGGATGTTATCTCTTTATGATGTTTCTTTGAAGTCTTGTGAGTTTGTTTCATGATTGTTAATTGACAATGCTTCATGTTATTGTGATGAGTTTTGTAGTTTTAACTTGTTATGTGATTTGAAGAACGTCGATGTTTGTGCACTGCATGCTTGAGATGTACTTGTTTTGTATCATGTTGATTTTGAGTCGGTTTGACATTCATGGTCGGGTTCACTTCCTCGTCACCTCTGAGCACGGGGGGTGAGTTACTTGTAATTCACATGGTTGGGTGGAACGTGCTCCGCACCCGTTGGGTTCCCCATCAGCATCGTGTCTTCTCCACATTTCCATAGTTGGAGTTGTACCAGTATTCACCTTGTATTTCAGAGTTCATCATAATTGTATCATCCCACATGTTTGGGAGTTTATTGTAATTCTTGTATCAATCCCCATGTTGGGAAATCCAATGTAATTCATATAAGTCAAGGAAAAATTTGTGATGGGGCTGCTAGGACTGCTGTAACTCTATTAAGAGATGTATCATGGATGTAATTATGCGATGTTTATTATTCTCGCATCATGGCTTTTGGATGTATCCTTATCCTTGGTTATCATTATAGATGATATTGTTGTAATCTTTATTTTTATTTATGTTTTGTTGTTGCAATGTAACCTCGCGTGCCCTAGAGAACTAAGTGTGTTAAAGCTATGTAATATGCTATATGCTTATGGTTAATATTATTGCATGTTTAATGTAATTGTTTTAAAATAAAAAATAAAAAATTATTTGCATTGTGTGTGTTCTCTGGGGTTTGCACGACGGGCATTACAACTTGATATCAGAGCGTAGGTTCATACACTAGGCACTATGTGTGCTCACTATGTAACCTTGCGTTTTGTCCCTAGAGTCTAGAGTTTCATTTGTTTTGTTGTGTTTGTTGTGAACCTAAGTTTCTTCCATTAGTCGGTCTCAGGGCAATGGTGCAGGAAACTGATGGAAAGGATAGGACCCTCGGTGTAGTGCGCAATGCACCGATATCCTTCCTATCAAGAATGCACTATGAACCCTTGTGTCATTGTGTGATGTGATTTCCGGTGATGTGAGTTATGTGTGTGGTTTTTGGCGTGATCTCTGCATGTTTGTTGTGTGCTTACTCTTATTTATTTAATGGCTTCCTGGAGTAAGCCATATCCTTGGGGGGGAGGATGCACCCATTAATATGCAGGCTGTCACTCTTATGTGAGCTTGGACTTGGTTTCGCTGATGATTAGTTCACTGGCCTTTGTGAGGGAGGATGCCTCGATAGGGAATCATTTCTGTTTCCAGTTTCCGTGAGTAAGTCGATGAGAGGTATATAATACCTCTTCATCGGGTAGGATTTAGTATTTTTCAATGCGGTTGTTTGCTACTTGTGATTACATGATATTGTTTGAGTTGGATAATTAGACATTGATGATGTTGTATCTCCATTAGTAGACATGATTTTATATGACATTGTGGTTGGCAATGTTAGTTGATTTTCAGAATTATGATATGATGCAGTTGATTTAATTAGGATACAGGAGATTGTTAGTTAGAAATGCAATTCATTGATTATGTTACAATTGTTAGAATAGGTGTGACGAAGGACAATATAGCATCACTCGTTCACGAGTGCCCTGTTATGTTGTGATTCCTTCTCACAATGCAGTATTTTGATTTAATACTTTGATTTTATATATGTATGCACATGTACACAACTGTCAGGCGACTGCGCATGTCTCGACCCACCGCCTGGCAAGACAGATGCGAGCACCAATAACCCAACGATTAAATGTTGAAACAGAGGTGACGATGAAGTCCTCCCGTTCCATGATGTCAGGTCGTCTCGTTGATTTGGTATTGTGCATTTATGTAATTGTCGTCATTGTGGTTTGTGTTGTGTTTGTCATATTTTGATTAATGTGGTATTTTATAAGTTATGATTGTTTAATTGATGTTGTTATTTTGTAAGTTGTGAATTAGTTAATTAAATGGAAATAATAATTGTGTGTATTTTAATGTTGATTTATTTGTATGAAAATATTTACATGTTTTATTTGATTTTTATAAAGTCATGTGTTTCAATTAAATGATAATTAAATATTAAATGTGTGTTATTTATTTTAATTAATTATCTGATTGAAGATAATTATTAGAATAAATTATTTAAATTAAATAAGTAATGTGATGTGCAAGTAATGTTGCAAAAACAGAAATAAAAGCAATAAAACAAATAAAAGAATAAAAAGATTGTGTGAGCCAATGAGAATACAGATCTAATTAAAAAGCTGGCTTTTAAAGAATGAGTTTTCTTTTATTCTTGATTTTTAGAGTTTTTGAAAAAAAGAGGGATATTATCTTTTAATTAATTAAGAATTTTGGAAGTTTTTTCACACACAGGAGATTAGGGATTGAGAAGTCGCACAAGTTATTCTATATTTTTGAATCAAGAGAATATATGGAGATATTTTTTACACTGAAGGAGTTTTAGAAAAGGGTTTTGGAATCTTTGTTGGTATTATTCGAGTCTCCGAACAAAGGATGGGATCTGAGTTCGAACACGAAGCTTGGAGAGGGATTTGGAAGAACGAGAATCACTCAGAGAAACCATCTAGACCAGTCAACTTCATCGCATTTTCGAGAGCCGAGACTTCAGTACTACTATTTTCTTAATAGTGTTAAATCTATAAATGGAATAAAAAGGTGTTAGAATCAATCGGGTTGAAAAAGAAAAATCTTCCTGATTTAGATTAAAAGGGATTTCCTGAGATTAGAAAATGAATAAACCAATAGGCCTCAGTTGAAAAGAAAACATTCTTGTTAAATTTTGGGAATCATATTTTTGCAATCAGACTGAAAAGAGACTCTTCAGATTTGTTCAATTAAGCCCTAATCTCTCTTGTATTTTTCTATAGAAAAAGTAATTAATCTTCGTATCTTCGATAATTTTGTTGTATTATTTTAATAATCATATATATATTTATATACTGTAAATATGCACTATTCTGTATTTGTACAGAAAACTATGTTCTCTGTAATTATTTATATTTGCATATAATTAATATATATATGTATAGTAAATTTATATATATATATATTATTTATAAATTATCATTTGTATTTTAAAAGTAAATTGAATTTATTTTTTGGTGCTGTGCAAAGGCCGAATTCGTGTCAAAACCCGTGCCTGGAAAGGACGAAAATTTATGTTTTTGAAATAAAAAAAATAAAAATAATAATAAAAAAAAATATATATATATAAGCGAAATTTTATAAAAAAAAAAATTAATTATTTGAATGGGAGAGGAAAGGGACGGCGCAGGGTCGTACCCTTTCCCCTGCCCTGTTCCAGCCACGGGCTGCCATAGCAGTCCTACGGACTGCCGCGCGCAGTCCGTGGGACTGGCGCCCGCGGGTCCCCATGTTATTGGGATTTTAAAAAAAAAACTTTAATTTTCTTTTTATTATTTGGATTTGTATTTTTAATTTAGACTTGTATATATATTTAAAGTCTTTAATTTTTAAGATTTGTTTTTTTATTTAAACTTGTAAATATTTAATGAGATAATTTAAATACTTGTTTTTATATAAATTTATTTATTTTAAAATATTTGTTAAACATATGTTAAATGTTAATAATTTTATATATAAATATATTTGGTGTGTAGATTCACAATAAGAGTATATTTGCATGCATTTTGTCTATTTGTAAAATTTTGACAATTATTATAAAGAAAAAAAAATGTTAATAGATTTATATTTTCGAGGTGTGTATATATCTGAAAGTACATAGTATGTACGTGTAATAAATTGTATCTATTAATCTAGATAATTTGTAAGTTTAAATAAATTGTATTTATTAATTTAGATAGTTTGTAAGGCTGGAATTTATTGAGTGGGTGGTATTTGAGAAAATTATAAAGTCGGGTTTTGGGATTATTAAGTGAAACAAATTATATAAATACTAGTGAATTTGTTATTGTATGTTTTTACTTCAATGGCTTCTTGAGTTTCTTTAGTCGGAGGTTTTAATGTACTTTTAGATAATTGTCGGATGTCTTTTGTTAAGAATTAAATATTTTCAAGTAGGGTCATTAACTTCTGGTGCTTTCTATATATCGTTTCAAGGTTGGAGTGATTTGTATCATTGAGTTGATCGTGCTTTAAGTCATGAATTTGCATGATCTGGTTATCATTTTCTATTTATTTGTTGTAACTCTATTCTTCGACGTGGGAACCTATTGTTGATTTTGTGACCCTAGTTCCAGAGGCGTGTTTTCATCTATGAATGTTATTCCGTGTGGTTGTGATATTGGAATTGGAAATTTGTTAGAGTTACTTTTGGAAGGGTTGTACGTGGGTATTGACATTTTGTTTATGAGCTATTGCGAGATGGAATTGCCTCGCTTGTTTATGTTTTGAGTTATTTATTTTGTTCGTGATAGTACAACCCTTGCCTAGTGTTGATTATGTTAGGGGTCATAGGGAGAGTGGCTCTTCGTGGGCGCTGGCGCCTCGGGTAAGAGGAAGTGCTAGGGGAACCCACGTAAGAGTAGTTAAACAAGTGATAACCTAAAAATCGAATTTAAAGGGTTGGGTTAGTTAACACATAACAAGATAAAAACATTCACCTCACCCCTGCCGTTAGCGCTTTCAAAGGCTAAGGATGGGTGGGAAGACCTGGTTGGTAAGGTCACTACCTTGTCTCTATGAAAGGTAAGTGGCTTCGCATGAGTAACCCTATGGGGCGGCACCTTGAAATAGGATGTCTGGATAACCATAGATGGAGGCGGCTCCTTGAGCTAAGTTGTCCGGATAATCCATGTATAGATGAAGGCGGCACCTTGTGATAGGTAGTCTGGCGAATTCATATAAGGCCATGCGATGACACTCTCTACTAGACACCCTTGTCCTTGTTTCTTGTCACCTCTGGATATTGTAATTTTTATGTTGTTCTGATTTTAGGGCTAGGGAATCCATAGGTGGGTGCCGGCGCCTCAGTTGGAGGAAGAGCCAGGGGATCCCATGTGAGCTATGCGATGACCCTCCCCATTTGACACCCGTTTGACTTGTTTATTGTTGCCTATGGAATGGTGTATTGAATGGTCGATTTAGAGTTATTATGGAATCGTGTTCCTTTCATTGGTTCTGATTGATTTGGAAATGTAATTTGGGTGTTGGTTCAATTATTCTGGATGTTATCTCTTTATGATGTTTCTTTGAAGTCTTGTGAGTTTGTTTCATGATTGTTAATTGACAATGCTTCATGTTATTGTGATGAGTTTTGTAGTTTTAACTTGTTATGTGATTTGAAGAACGTCGATGTTTGTGCACTGCATGCTTGAGATGTACTTGTTTTGTATCATGTTGATTTTGAGTCGGTTTGACATTCATGGTCGGGTTCACTTCCTCGTCACCTCTGAGCACGGGGGGTGAGTTACTTGTAATTCACATGGTTGGGTGGAACGTGCTCCGCACCCGTTGGGTTCCCCATCAGCATCGTGTCTTCTCCGCATTTCCACAGTTGGAGTTGTACCAGTATTCACCTTGTATTTCAGAGTTCATCATAATTGTATCATCCCACATGTTTGGGAGTTTATTGTAATTCTTGTATCAATCCCCATGTTGGGAAATCCAATGTAATTCATATGTCAAGGAAAATTTGTGATGTAATAGTTAGGATCAGTTGTAACTCTTTTAAGAGATGTATCATGGATGTAATTATGCGATGTTTATTATTCTCGCATCATGGTTATTGGATGTGTCCTTATCCTTGACTATCATTATAAATGTTATTGTTGCAATCTTTACTTTTATTTATGGTTAGTGTTGCGAAGTAACCTCTCGTGCCCCAGAGAACCAAGTGTGTTAATGTATGTAATATGTTATGTCATTATGGTTAATGTTGTTGCATGTTCACTCTTGTTATTTTTTAAAAAAAATTATTTTCATTGTGTGTGTGTTCTCTGGGGTTTGCACGGCGGGCGTTACAACTTGGTATCAGAGCATAGGTTCATACACTGGGCACTATGTGTGCTCACTATGTAACCTTGCGTTTTGTCCCTAGAGTCTAGAGTTTCATTTGTTTTGGTTGTATTTGTTGTGATCCTAAGTTTCTTCCATTAGTCGGTCTCAGGGCAATGGTGCAGGAAACTGATGGAAAGGATAGGACCCTCGGTGTAGTGCGCAATGCACCGATATCCTTCCTATCAGGGATGCACTATGAACCCTTGTGTCATTGTGTGATGTGGTTTCCAGTGATGTGAGTCATGTGTGTGGTTTTTTTTGGTGTGATCTCTGCATGTTTGTTGTGTGCTTACTCTTATCTATTTAATGGATTCCTGGAGTAAGCCATATCCTTGGGGGGGGAGGATGTAATACCCCCATGTTACTAATACTTGTATTATTATTTCTTACTCTTATGTGTGAGCTTGATTCTAGTTTCTATTGATGATTAGTTCACCGTCTTGGTGAGGGAGGATGCCTCCCGTATTAGGGAATCTTATTTCCTTTTGTTTTCCGGCTTCCAGGAGTAAGCCGATTTTATGAGGGGGAGGATGTAATACCCCTCCTCTTACTGGTAGGATTTAGTATTTTTCAATGCGGTTGTTTGCTACTTGTGACGATGATGATATTGTTTGAGTTGGATAATTAGACATTGGATGATGTTGTATTCCATTAGTAGACATGATTATTTTATATGACATTGTGGTTGGTAATGTTAGTTGATTTTCAGAATTATGATATGATGCAGTGATTTAATTAGATATGTTATGAGATGATTGTTAGTTAGAAATGCAATTCATTGATTAGGTTATAATTGTTAGAATAGGTGTGATGAAGGACAATATAGCATCATTCGTTCGCGAGTGCCCTGCTATGTTGCGATTCCTTCTCACAATGTAGTACTTGATTTAATACTTTGATTTTATATATATGTATGCACATGTACACAACTTCGTTTGTATGCAGGATTGCAGGTACAAGTCTCGATTCCACCTGCTTCGGCAGGACAGGGCGAGCACCAATAACCCAACGATTTAATGTTGAAACAGAGGTGACGATGAAGTCCTCCCGTCCCATGATGTCAGATCGTCTCGTTTGTCTGGTATTGTTTATTTTTGTGAATTTGTCGTCATTTATGGCTTGTGTTTTGTGTGTTGTCATATTTTGATTAATGTGGTATTTTATAAGTTATGATTATTTAATTGATGTTGATATTTTATAAGTTGTGAATTAGTTAATTAAATGGGAATAATAATTGTGTATTTTAATGTTGATTTATTTGTATGAAAATATTTAAATGTTTTATTTGATTTTTATAAAGTCATGTGTTTCAATTAAATGATAATTAAATATTAAATGTGTGTTATTTATTTTAATTAATTATCTGATTGAAGATAATTATTAGAATAAATTATT
This sequence comes from Sequoia sempervirens, assembly GCA_007258455.2. Taxonomy (NCBI): domain Eukaryota; kingdom Viridiplantae; phylum Streptophyta; class Pinopsida; order Cupressales; family Cupressaceae; genus Sequoia; species Sequoia sempervirens. The sequence goes on from VDFB02379711.1 coordinate 13,196,056, forward strand.
TAAATTAAATAAGTAATGTGATGTGCAAGTAATGTTGCAAAAACAGAAATAAAAGCAATAAAACAAATAAAAGAATAAAAAGATTGTGTGAGCCAATGAGAATACAGATCTAATTAAAAAGCTGGCTTTTAAAGAATGAGTTTTCTTTTATGCTGGATTTTTAGAGTTTTTGAAAAAAGGAGGGATATTATCTTTTAATTAATTAAGAATTTTGGAAGTTTTTTTTTCACACACAGGAGATTAGGGATGGAGAAGTTGCACAAGTTATTCTGTATTTTTGAATCTGAAGAGAATATGGGTTTTGAGATCTTTTTGCTAATTGGAAGGAGTTTTAGAAAGGGTTTTGGAATCTTTTGTTGGTATTATTCTGGAGTCTTCTGAACAAAGGATGGGATTCGAGTTCGAACATGGAAGCTTGGAGAGGGGATTTGGAAGCAGGAACGAGAATCACTTCGTAGAAACCATCGGGATCTAGTCAACTTCATCAGATTTTCGAGAGCATAGGACTTCAGGTACCACTATTTTCTCTTAATAGAGTGAAATCTATAAATGGAATAAAAAAAGGTGTGTTAGAATCAATCTCTGGTTGAAAAAGAAAATCTTCTGTGATTTAGATTAAAAGGATTTCCTTGAGATTAGAAAATGAATAAACCAATAGGCCTGCTTTGAAAAGAAACATTCTTGTTAAATTTTGGGAATCATATTTTTGCAATCAGACTGAAAAGAGACTCTTCAGATTTGTTCAATTAAGCCCTAATCTCTCTTGTATTTTTCTATAGAAAAAGTAATTAATCTTCGTATCTTCGATAATTTTGTTGTATTATTTTAATAATCATATATATATTTATATACTGTAAATATGCACTATTCTGTATTTGTACAGAAAACTATGTTCTCTGTAATTATTTATATTTGCATATAATTAATATATATATGTATAGTAAATTTATATATATATATTATTTATAAATTATCATTTGTATTTTAAAAGTAAATTGAATTTATTTTTTGGTGCTGTGCAAAGGCCGAATTCGTGTCAAAACCCGTGCCTGGAAAGGACGAAAATTTATGTTTTTGAAATAAAAAAAATAAAAATAATAATAAAAAAAAATATATATATATAAGCGAAATTTTATAAAAAAAAAAATTAATTATTTGAATGGGAGGTGTGAGGGTCATTGCCTTTCCTATACCTATTCGACCATGAACACCATAGATCCTGAGACTCTTGTATGTGATCAGAGTGGAATTTGGTAATTTATGTTATTGGGATTTTAAAAAAAAAACTTTAATTTTCTTTTTATTATTTGGATTTGTATTTTTAATTTAGACTTGTATATATATTTAAAGTCTTTAATTTTTAAGATTTGTTTTTTTATTTAAACTTGTAAATATTTAATGAGATAATTTAAATACTTGTTTTTATATAAATTTATTTATTTTAAAATATTTGTTAAACATATGTTAAATGTTAATAATTTTATATATAAATATATTTGGTGTGTAGATTCACAATGGAATATGTTGCATGCATTTTTGTCTATTTGTAGAACAATTATTATAAAAGAAAAAAAAATGTTAATAGATTTATATTTTTTGAGGTGTGTATATCTTCACAGTGTACATAGTATGTGCGTGTAATAAATTGTATCTATTAAATCTAGATGAATTTGTAAGTTTAAATAAATTGTATTTATTAATTTTAGATAGTTTGTAAGGTTGGAATTTATTGAGTGGGTGAAATTGTTGAGGAAAATTATAAAAAATTAGGTTTTGGGATTATTATTAAAATTAAGGAAACAAAATTATATAAATGCGAGTAGATTTGTTATTGTATGTTTTTACTTCAATGGCTTCTTGAGTTTCTTTAGTCGGAGGTTTTAATGTACTTTTAGATAATTGTCGGATGTCTTTTGTTAAGAATTAAATATTTTCAAGTAGGATCATTAACTTCTGGTGCTTTCTATATATCGATTCAAGGTTGGAGTGATTTGTATCATTGAGTTGATCGTGCTTTAAGTTTTGAATTTGCGTGATCTGGTTATCATTTTCTATTTATTTGTTGTAACTCTATTCTTCGATGTGGGAACCTATTGTTGATTTTGTGACCCTAGTTCCAGAGGCGTGTTTTCATCTATGAATGTTATTCCGTGTGGTTGTGATATTGGAATTGGAAATTTGTTAGAGTTACTTTTGGAAGGGTTGTACGTGGGTATTGACATTTTGTTTATGAGCTATTGCGAGATGGAATTTCCTCGCTTGTTTATGTTTTGAGTTATTTATTTTGTTCGTGATAGTACAACCCTTGCCTAGTGTTGATTATGTTAGGGGTCATAGGGAGAGTGGCTCTTCCTGGGTGCCGGTGCCTCGGGTAAGAGGAAGTGCTAGGGGAACCCACGTAAGAGTAGTTAAACAAGTGATAACCTAAAAATAGAATTTAGGGGGTTGGGTTAGTTAACACATAACAAGATAAAAACATTCACCTCACCCCTGCCGTTAGCGCTTTCAAAGGCTAAGGATGGGTGGGAAGACCTGGTTGGTAAGGTCACTACCTTGTCTCTATGAAAGGTAAGTGGCTCCGCATGAGTAACCCTATGGGGCGGCACCTTGAAATAGGATGTCTGGATAACCATAGATGGAGGCGGCTCCTTGAGCTAGGTTGTCCGGATAATCCATGTATAGATGGAGGCGGCACCTTGTGATAGGTAGTCTGGCGAATTCATATAAGGCCATGCGATGACACTCTCTACTAGACACCCTTGTCCTTGTTTCTTGTCGCCTCTGGATATTGTAATTTTTATGTTGCTCTGATTTTAGGGCTAGGGAATCCATAGGTGGGTGCCGGTGCCTCAGTTGGAGGAAGAACCAGGGGATCCCATGTGAGCTATGCGATGACCCTCCCCATTTGACACCCGTTTGACTTGTTTATTGTTGCCTATGGAATGGTGTATTGAATGGTCGATTTAGAGTTATTATGGAATCGTGTTCCTTTCATTGGTTCTGATTGATTTGGAAATGTAATTTGGGTGTTGGTTCAATTATTCTGGATGTTATCTCTTTATGATGTTTCTTTGAAGTCTTGTGAGTTTGTTTCATGATTGTTAATTGACAGTGCTTCATGTTATTGTGATGAGTTTTGTAGTTTTAACTTGTTATGTGATTTGAAGAACGTCGATGTTTGTGCACTGCATGCTTGAGATGTACTTGTTTTGTATCATGTTGATTTTGAGTCGGTTTGACATTCATGGTCGGGTTCACTTCCTCGTCACCTCTGAGCACGGGGGGTGAGTTACTTGTAATTCACATGGTTGGGTGGAACGTGCTCCGCACCCGTTGGGTTCCCCATCAGCATCGTGTCTTCTCCGCATTTCCACAGTTGGAGTTGTACCAGTATTCACCTTGTATTTCAGAGTTCATCATAATTGTATCATCCCACATGTTTGGGAGTTTATTGTAATTCTTGTATCAATCTATATGATATCAAAATATATCAAAATAAATTCAGTGCTCATGGATATCTATTATCAATCTTATGTTGATGTTATCATCAAGTGTGTTAATGCTATGTAATATGTTATGTGGTTATGGTTAATGTTATTGCATGTTCACTCTTGTTATTTTAAAAAAAAAATTATTTGCATTGTGTGTGTTCTCTGGGGTTTGCACGGCGGGCATTACAACTTGGTATCAGAGCCTAGGTTCATACACTGGGCACTATGTGTGCTCACTATGTAACCTTGCGTTTTGTCCCTAGAGTCTAGAGTTTCATTTGTTTTGTTGTGTTTGTTGTGAACCTAAGTTTCTTCCATTAGTCGGTCTCAGGGCAATGGTGCAGGAAACTGGTGGAAAGGATAGGACCCTCGGTGTAGTGCGCAATGCACCGATATCCTTCCTATCAGGGATGCACTATGAACCCTTGTGTCATTGTGTGATGTGGTTTCCAGTGATGTGAGTCATGTGTGTGGTTTTTTTTTTGGTGTGATCTCTGCATGTTTTTTGTGTGCTTACTCTTATCTATTTAATGGCTTCCTGGAGTAAGCCATATCCTTGGGGGGGGAGGATGTAATACCCCCATGTTACTAATACTTGTATTATTATTTCTTACTCGTATATGTGAGCTTGATTCTAGTTTCTATTGATGATTAGTTCACCGTCTTGGTGAGGGAGGATGCCTCCCGTATTAGGGAATCTTATTTCCTTTTGTTTACCGGCTTCCAGAGTAAGCCGATTTTATGAGGGGGAGGATGTAATACCCCTCCTCTTACTGGTAGGATTTAGTATTTTTCAATGCGGTTGTTTGCTACTTGTGACGATGATGATATTGTTTGAGTTGGATAATTAGACATTGGATGATGTTGTATTCCATTAGTAGACATGATTATTTTATATGACATTGTGGTTGGTAATGTTAGTTGATTTTCAGAATTATGATATGATGCAGTGATTTAATTAGATATGTTATGAGATGATTGTTAGTTAGAAATGTAATTCATTGATTAGGTTATAATTGTTAGAATAGGTGTGATGAAGGACAATATAGCATCATTCGTTCGCGAGTGCCCTGCTATGTTGCGATTCCTTCTCACAATGTAGTACTTGATTTAATGCTTTGATTTTATATATCTGTATGCACATGTACACAACTTCGTTTGTATGCAGGATTGCAGGTACAAGTCTCGATTCCACCTGCTTCGGCAGGACAGGGCGAGCACCAATAACCCAACGGTTTAATGTTGAAACAGAGGTGACGATGAAGTCCTCCCGTCCCATGATGTCAGATCGTCTCGTTTGTCTGGTATTGTTTATTTTGTGAATTTGTCATTATTTGTGGCTTGTGTTTTGTGTGTTGTCATATTTTGATTAATGTGGTATTTTATAAGTTATGATTATTTAATTGATGTTGATATTTTATAAGTTGTGAATTAGTTAATTAAATGGGAATAATAATTGTGTATTTTAATGTTGATTTATTTGTATGAAAATATTTAAATGTTTTATTTGATTTTTATAAAGTCATGTGTTTCAATTAGATGATAATTAAATATTAAATGTGTGTTATTTATTTTAATTAATTATCTGATTGAAGATAATTATTAGAATAAATTATTTAAATTAAATAAGTAATGTGATGTGCAAGTAATGTTGCAAAAACAGAAATAAAAGCAATAAAACAAATAAAAGAATAAAAAGATTGTGTGAGCCAATGAGAATACAGATCTAATTAAAAAGCTGGCTTTTAAAGAATGAGTTTTCTTTTATGCTGGATTTTTAGAGTTTTTGAAAAAAGGAGGGATATTATCTTTTAATTAATTAAGAATTTTGGAAGTTTTTTTTTCACACACAGGAGATTAGGGATGGAGAAGTTGCACAAGTTATTCTGTATTTTTGAATCTGAAGAGAATATGGGTTTTGAGATCTTTTTGCTAATTGGAAGGAGTTTTAGAAAGGGTTTTGGAATCTTTTGTTGGTATTATTCTGGAGTCTTCTGAACAAAGGATGGGATTCGAGTTCGAACATGGAAGCTTGGAGAGGGGATTTGGAAGCAGGAACGAGAATCACTTCGTAGAAACCATCGGGATCTAGTCAACTTCATCAGATTTTCGAGAGCATAGGACTTCAGGTACCACTATTTTCTCTTAATAGAGTGAAATCTATAAATGGAATAAAAAAAGGTGTGTTAGAATCAATCTCTGGTTGAAAAAGAAAATCTTCTGTGATTTAGATTAAAAGGATTTCCTTGAGATTAGAAAATGAATAAACCAATAGGCCTGCTTTGAAAAGAAACATTCTTGTTAAATTTTGGGAATCATATTTTTGCAATCAGACTGAAAAGAGACTCTTCAGATTTGTTCAATTAAGCCCTAATCTCTCTTGTATTTTTCTATAGAAAAAGTAATTAATCTTCGTATCTTCGATAATTTTGTTGTATTATTTTAATAATCATATATATATTTATATACTGTAAATATGCACTATTCTGTATTTGTACAGAAAACTATGTTCTCTGTAATTATTTATATTTGCATATAATTAATATATATATATAGTAAATTTATATATATATATATATATTATTTATAAATTATCATTTGTATTTTAAAAGTAAATTGAATTTATTTTTTGGTGCTGTGCAAAGGCCGAATTCGTGTCAAAACCCGTGCCTGGAAAGGACGAAAATTTATGTTTTTGAAATAAAAAAAATAAAAATAATAATAAAAAAAAATATATATATATAAGCGAAATTTTATAAAAAAAAAAATTAATTATTTGAATGGGAGAGGAAAGGGACGGCGCAGGGTCGTACCCTTTCCCCTGCCCTGTTCCAGCCACGGGCTGCCATAGCAGTCCTACGGACTGCCGCGCGCAGTCCGTGGGACTGGCGCCCGCGGGTCCCCATGTTATTGGGATTTTAAAAAAAAAACTTTAATTTTCTTTTTATTATTTGGATTTGTATTTTTAATTTAGACTTGTATATATATTTAAAGTCTTTAATTTTTAAGATTTGTTTTTTTATTTAAACTTGTAAATATTTAATGAGATAATTTAAATACTTGTTTTTATATAAATTTATTTATTTTAAAATATTTGTTAAACATATGTTAAATGTTAATAATTTTATATATAAATATATTTGGTGTGTAGATTCACAATAAGAGTATATTTGCATGCATTTTGTCTATTTGTAAAATTTTGACAATTATTATAAAGAAAAAAAAATGTTAATAGATTTATATTTTCGAGGTGTGTATATATCTGAATGTACATAGTATGTACGTGTAATAAATTGTATCTATTAATCTAGATAATTTGTAAGTTTAAATAAATTGTATTTATTAATTTAGATAGTTTGTAAGGTTGGAATTTATTGAGTGGGTGGTATTTGAGAAAATTATAAAGTCGGGTTTTGGGATTATTAAGTGAAACAAATTATATAAATACTAGTGAATTTGTTATTGTATGTTTTTACTTCAATGGCTTCTTGAGTTTCTTTAGTCGGAGGTTTTAATGTACTTTTAGATAATTGTCGGATGTCTTTTGTTAAGAATTAAATATTTTCAAGTAGGATCATTAACTTCTGGTGCTTTCTATATATCGATTCAAGGTTGGAGTGATTTGTATCATTGAGTTGATCGTGCTTTAAGTTTTGAATTTGCGTGATCTGGTTATCATTTTCTATTTATTTGTTGTAACTCTATTCTTCGATGTGGGAACCTATTGTTGATTTTGTGACCCTAGTTCCAGAGGCGTGTTTTCATCTATGAATGTTATTCCGTGTGGTTGTGATATTGGAATTGGAAATTTGTTAGAGTTACTTTTGGAAGGGTTGTACGTGGGTATTGACATTTTGTTTATGAGCTATTGCGAGATGGAATTTCCTCGCTTGTTTATGTTTTGAGTTATTTATTTTGTTCGTGATAGTACAACCCTTGCCTAGTGTTGATTATGTTAGGGGTCATAGGGAGAGTGGCTCTTCCTGGGTGCCGGTGCCTCGGGTAAGAGGAAGTGCTAGGGGAACCCACGTAAGAGTAGTTAAACAAGTGATAACCTAAAAATAGAATTTAGGGGGTTGGGTTAGTTAACACATAACAAGATAAAAACATTCACCTCACCCCTGCCGTTAGCGCTTTCAAAGGCTAAGGATGGGTGGGAAGACCTGGTTGGTAAGGTCACTACCTTGTCTCTATGAAAGGTAAGTGGCTCCGCATGAGTAACCCTATGGGGCGGCACCTTGAAATAGGATGTCTGGATAACCATAGATGGAGGCGGCTCCTTGAGCTAGGTTGTCCGGATAATCCATGTATAGATGGAGGCGGCACCTTGTGATAGGTAGTCTGGCGAATTCATATAAGGCCATGCGATGACACTCTCTACTAGACACCCTTGTCCTTGTTTCTTGTCGCCTCTGGATATTGTAATTTTTATGTTGTTCTGATTTTAGGGCTAGGGAATCCATAGGTGGGTGTCGGCGCCTCAGTTGGAGGAAGAGCCAGGGGATCCCATGTGAGCTATGCGATGACCCTCCCCATTTGACACCCGTTTGACTTGTTTATTGTTGCCTATGGAATGGTGTATTGAATGGTCGATTTAGAGTTATTATGGAATCGTGTTCCTTTCATTGGTTCTGATTGATTTGGAAATGTAATTTGGGTGTTGGTTCAATTATTCTGGATGTTATCTCTTTATGATGTTTCTTTGAAGTCTTGTGAGTTTGTTTCATGATTGTTAATTGACAGTGCTTCATGTTATTGTGATGAGTTTTGTAGTTTTAACTTGTTATGTGATTTGAAGAACGTCGATGTTTGTGCACTGCATGCTTGAGATGTACTTGTTTTGTATCATGTTGATTTTGAGTCGGTTTGACATTCATGGTCGGGTTCACTTCCTCGTCACCTCTGAGCACGGGGGGTGAGTTACTTGTAATTCACATGGTTGGGTGGAACGTGCTCCGCACCCGTTGGGTTCCCCATCAGCATCGTGTCTTCTCCGCATTTCCACAGTTGGAGTTGTACCAGTATTCACCTTGTATTTCAGAGTTCATCATAATTGTATCATCCCACATGTTTGGGAGTTTATTGTAATTCTTGTATCAATCCCCATGTTGGGAAATCCAATGTAATTCATATGTCAAGGAAAATTTGTGATGTAATAGTTAGGATCAGTTGTAACTCTTTTAAGAGATGTATCATGGATGTAATTATGCGATGTTTATTATTCTCGCATCATGGTTATTGGATGTGTCCTTATCCTTGACTATCATTATAAATGTTATTGTTGCAATCTTTACTTTTATTTATGGTTAGTGTTGCGAAGTAACCTCTCATGCCCCAGAGAACCAAGTGTGTTAATGTATGTAATATGTTATGTGGTTATGGCTAATGTTGTTGCATGTTCACTCTTGTTATTTTTTTAAAAAAAATATTTGCATTGTGTGTGTGTTCTCTGGGGTTTGCACGGCAGGCGTTACATGCAGGTTAGGAAAACAAGAGGTAAAGGTTGCAACAGAGGTTGGAAATAGATCAAAGAAGGCTCTTGATATTAGAGGTAGAATGGAGTACAAAAGAATAGGAGTAATATTAAGATGGAACAACAGAGATCATTGGTTGTAGACATAGTCAAGTCTCATGAAGAATCTAAATCATATTTACAGAAGGAGGTGAGCAATAAAATTTTATAGTGTGCAAGTAGAAAACAATGAAAAGGAAAAGAGAAGATGAAACAAGAGGGAGTTGTAGAAGTTAAGAATAAAGTGAAGGAGTGTGAGGAAAAATATGGCATATGGATCAAGAACAAGCATGGGATCACCATCCCAAGCTCATCCAAATGTTCATGAGTTTTCAACTCATGAAACATTTCAACTTACCTGGTGTGTTTGATGCAGGAGCATCTAAGTCCACAGGCAATCTCGCATCACCCAAAAAAAAAAAAAATCTCATTTTTGGTGTGTTACGGTGGTTTTAGGAATCTCTTGTATCTTGTGAGCTCTTTGATTTGGTTGGTGAAGGTTTCATGAGCATATCTTTTACAATTTGGAAGAGTTAATTATTTTATAACTTTAGTTGGAAATTTCAAAAATGCTTAAATTTTTTGAATTCTTGAAGGTTAGGGAAAAATTGTTCTGCAAGGTACCTGAGGAAGTCATAGTACACCTTTGGGGAAAATTTCACCAAAATTGGAGAATTTTGATTTTTCACCTATTAGTGCCTGGGTCCACGCTTGATAGTCTTCTTGCAATTACATCATTTAATTTATTCTCTATAATTATCTTTGCAGATATAAGGAATTTTTTCTACTTGAACCTAATTAGGATGTTTTGATTCTTATAATTTGATATTTCAAAATTTAAATTTATCAAATTTAATGACCATTTGCAACACCTATTTAGAGGCTAAGTAGAGGCATTTTTCTACATTCCATTTTCAGTTTTGAGTCTATAGTTTGGAAATCATTTTTGGGCAGGTTGCAACACCTTATTAGATTCAACATTATGACATTAGTAAGGGCCCTTGAGTGTACAACTTTCCATTCCAAAACTGGGCAGTAGTGGGTCATGGAAAATGGGAGTTAGCTGCACCATTTTCAATTTTTTATTAACACAATTAAATATGCAGCAGGTTGCATGAAAGAGTGGGTATGTGAAGGATAAGGGAGGTTAAAAAAAATGTAATTTTTTTGTAGTTAAGTGGAGGGGAGGTGGCATAGAGAAATAGGGGAGTAGAAGCCCCATGTTTTTTTTTTTGTTCTAACACATTAGCATCAAATGAAGATGCTACATGGAATTTGAGAGAGCTGAGAAATGTCTATGGGGAGTTTTAGAAAATGAGGTAGGAAACAAGAAGAGGAGGAGAGATTAGTGTGGAGTATGGAGAACTCAGTTAGAGAGGGAAATATTAATGTGAATGAGAGTAGTCATTGAAGGTTCTATTTGTAATTTTGTTTATAGATTTTAATGTATTTTACAAATTAAATAAATTGTTTTCATTTTGTTGCAATCTTGGCATCTATTTTTGAAGTTTGGTTTGTGAGTTCTTTAAGAAGTGAGAGAAAGTTTTTTTTTCACCATTCAAAGTATTGGATTCATGAATGCAGTGTGTTGAAGGTGTTTGAAATCTTTCAAAGAAGGCTACAAGATTGTTGGAGCATTGTGGTGGATTCCTTGTTGCATTGAGTGTTCTTTGTGTAAAATTTCTCTTCTATCTTCTTGTATTTCTTTCTATGGAAATGATCCTTGGTTGTGATCCTTTTTGGATAGTGTGTCCTATTTTGACAATGAGCCATTTTGTACTAATTTTACAATTTCTTTTATTGTGAGCTAATCCTCACCATGGTTTTTCCCTTATTGGGTTTTCCATGTAAATCTAGTGTTCTCTTATGTATGGTATTGTTATTTCAATTTTTTTTATCTGCATCTCATGATTAATCACATTAATAGAATAAGGGTTTATTGAATGCATGTGGATCTAATTATTTTTTAGGGCTTTTGATGTTTTGATTAGACACAACTGATTCACCCCCCATCTCAATTGTCTTGTTCATTCAACACTAAAATGTATGGAAATGACCTAATTGAAGGTCGATTGCACACACCTTTTCCATTTCCTTGAACTTGTACCTTCATCTAACCTTTTTTATAGCATTCTATTTCTCTTTGATCTATTCACAAATAGTTGCACTCATTCGTCAATCTCCTCTTATTTTCAGATTTTGTTGGCAACATGTCATGTCTTCAATATTAACACCATTATTTACCTCATTAGTCCAGACTTCAACATGATTTACACAACTATAAGAAAGTGAGAAAGTAAAATCTTGTCATTTGTATAAAATCAAATGTTTCCTCCCTTTTAAGTTGTGGATTCGTTATTCAGGGTGAAAAGTATGCATATCTTGCTTGTTTAACATGTTCTTTCTTCTCATCATCATTTGTGTGTGAAGAGAGGTAACTTACTCCTTTCAAATTCACACTTAAAGCGCGATATTCTCAAATCATCATGATCTTTCTTCTTTTCCTACAAGACTTCCAAGATTTCCACATGACAATCACAATTAGCAAATTCATTTAATCCAACAATTGAGCCGATGAAAACTCTATCTCTACTAAGGTTATGCTTTCTCCTAAAATTCAAACATCAATTTGGTAATGACTCCCCCATTTTCACACTTAAGGATTTCTTTGTTAGTAGAATCACCTTAAGAATATCCAAACTTACCCTAGTCAATAAAGTCTTACAATTAATTTCACTATGATCGATTATGTCATGAATTCTACATTCTATAACTCGACCAAAAGGGAAAAAAATAAGGGTGAAAGCCTTTGATTAAGAATTTTTTAAATCTTCTCCATCTCTTTTTCACTCTCTATTCTAAGCTCACTCAAACCCTTAACTCACAAGAGGACTTCAACTATGTGACTAGGAAACCAATACCGACTTAAAGACGCAAACAACACCCCCCTTCTAGCACTACTTCTGTTGATGTGAGTGTTGTATAGACACACTAATAGGTAGATAAATTCTCATAGATTACCACATGAATCTACCTTTCTTGAAATATTCACCGAGAAAACCTAAATATCTAAGATGATCTTAGCTCAATCCCAAGGCTTGAGAATGTCAGGTCTTAATGCATAAGTTTCACTTAGGTTTTGTTTTGTAAATTGTTGTTAAACATGAGGGGCCTATGGTTGTCACAAATTGGTTGGTATTTGAAAGATTGAAACATAATCTTAGATTTCTCATTCACATGCCACTTAAAAACTTCATGAAATTAAAATATTTGCAATAACATTTCATGAAATCCAAATTACTTGCATACATTCAAACAAATTTATCAATTTTGGAAAAAAAATTGGAAATATAAAGCATCCAATCTAAATTAAAGCATAAAAAATACCAAAATGTATAGATTTATCCTAGGTATTATCCATCTATGCCTCAAGAAATAAACTAAATCAAAGCAAACCACTCTATGCTTTACCAGATTGCTTCATAGCTAGGCATAGAATGATGCAAAGGTTTAAAGAAAAGGGGATTATTTGCCACTCGATAGTGTTAGTATGCACCCAAATCTAGCATAGCACATAATCTTTTCCAATATGAATAAACAATCAACTACATATGATTTCATATCAATAAAGAGCTTTGATTTAGCCTTGATATTAGTTAATTTCAAATGAATCATACAAGTTTTTAATATGGAATAAAACAAAAAACAGGAAAAAAAAATTAGTTCTCTTGAATCCACAATTTCTAAACTTAATGAAAATATAACATCTCATCCTTTTATAAAAATAAGACACTCAAGAGGGTATGTGCAGGATCATCATGGAAAAAATAGGCCGTTAGGTGGCAAAAAAGTCAAAAAAATCAGAGTTAGGCAACTTGATATAAAAATTTGAATAAGTTATCTATATTATTTCAAAAATATATAAGAATAGAATTTGTAGCAAATTGAATGTAGTTTCTAAACTACTAGGTTTTAAAAGAAAAAAGAAATCTATTTGGTGAAAATTTGAAATTTCAATGCAATAGTACTTAAATTTCGGGAAAAAAGTAGGTGTCTGTCGACCACCCTAAACACAATAAAATGATAATATTTTCTTATAATATTTTAGATATAAGTAAAGGACTCATGTCTCAATGTGATGCATATTTTTTTATAATTTTTTTTCAAGTAAATAATTAATTATGATTTTTTTATTACAACTTTTAAAAATATTAAAATAACTCGTATGTCTGACCACCTAACTTAGTCAAAACTTCATGAAATTCAATTTTTCTTTTCTTAATCCTATAGTGTGTGAAGCATAGAATGTCACACATTTTTTGGATTCAAAAAATGTGATATCATTTGAAAGCTATAGATGTTATTCAATTAGTCTATCAATTAGGACTTTAGTCGTAATTTGAATAGAAAATGAATAATAATTACTTATTAAATTCAAAGTAAAGAATAATTTATATTGGTGGAAATTTGAAAATATCCATTAAAAACCATTTTCATTTCATCAATTTTGGGTAAAAAAAAGTCATCAGCCACATACCCATCATATTGCCACTTTTTGGCCCATCATGATCCTGCACATACCCAAGAAATTCAATCAACACATGAAGGAGAATCTAGGGGATGAATCATAATAGAGAATATGGCACGTGATAGATGGCAAGAGGAAATTCTAAATAAGTCAATAGACTTTGACCTTCTACAGCACTTGGAACTTTTGGACTCATGTCTTTAAAATGTAATCAGGATATCAAACCGAATTGAGTAGACTTGTTCAAACAAAATGTAGGAACTTCTTGGATATTCAGAGTGATCAAGTGGAACTAGAAATTCTAATCCATCAACCCTATGTTCATGTACTTAGGATATGGCTTCAGGAAAAAAAGATAGTTGTGAGTATATTAACACAAAAATAGGTACCTCCTTCATCGCATCCATAATACCCAGATATTTGGTTCTCCAGTTATTAGTATTTCTTCTCTATACACCTTGTTCTTGCATGAGCTTCCAGAGTACACCACCCAATCTGGTAACATTGTTGGATATGCTCGTAATCCAAATTTTCTTGACCATCCATACCCAAATTTCATCCAACAACCTATTTCAGCTACTACACACAAAATTCCATTTATCAATCCCCTTTTAAAACATTAATAAAATATTTACTTAGCATAAAACCATCATTATCATTAATCCATTTAAAATCAATCCTTAAGTAACAGGCTTTAGTGCTTTCTTATGTAACTATAAAATTTTGGCAGGTCACTCGATGTTTTGGACATTCAGTAAAAATCAAATAACATGTTTAAACATTCCTACATTAGTGCACCAATTACCTAGGTACTCAACTCCTGATATGCCCAACTACCTTCAAGACTCGACTAGCCAATAAACTTCATATTCCTTGAACAAATCCTAACCTATCTTCTGATTTTTACCAGTCTTTACAAATCCTAGGATTTTGACTCCTAGCTATTAAAACTCATTAAAATTCCTTTCCAAACTCATCTTGTTCATTCATCTAAACTCAAATTACCTAGACCCCCGACACCTGATACTCTGAAATCCTAGTAGACTTGACCATGTATTATTTTTAATATTTTCAACCTTTAACATATTTCCTAGTGACCATCAACCAACTAGTGCATGCCTTAAGCATTAACTTTTTAAACATGGGTCCCCAAGCTTTTCATTCTTGGGGCATGTTATGAGACCACACAACTCTTGGGACAAGTTCCCAAGTTTGATTCATTTCAATCTACAATAGTTCTTCTTCCATAGCCTTTTTTCCAATGTTCATCTTTGCATGCCTCAATCATTGTTTTAGGTTCAACTTCATAAATTAAGCACAAATTTACCTCTTTTTAAACAACTTTCCTTCTTTTTAATGCACCTTTTATTTTTTCTCCAATGATACATGTTCTTCAGAATGATTCTTTTGCACATACTTAGAGGTTCTAGGGGTCTTTTTCAAAGCTTCTTCCTCTTCAATCTACACTTCCTTTTCTTTCTCTTTGCAAATAGGCTTATCTAATTCATATCCATCTATCATCACTGAGTTTTAAAAAAAATCATCAACCTTGACACTTGCAATCTCAACAATATTTTTGAGTCTCTTGTTGTAGCACCAATAGGCTTTGCTTTTAGAATAATTTCCAAGGAAGATTCCTTCATCAGACCTTTCATCAAATTTTCCCAATTTTTCTTCATGTTTTCTAATATAACACTTACTTCCAAACACTTTGAAATACTTGACAGTAAGTATCCTTCCAAACCACAACTCAAAAGGATTCTTTCTGATATTTTCTTTTGTTTGAACTCTATTAAGTATGTAAACAGTAGTATGAATTGCTTATCTCTAGTAGACTACCAGTAGGTTAGCTTCTTTCATCATAGTTTTTGCACAGCTTCTTGAACAGTCCTATTTTTCCTTTCAACCACTCCATTTTACTAAGAAGTTCTAGGGGAAAACAAGTGCCTCTTTATGCCATCATTCTCACAAAACATGTTAAATTCATTGGAGGTGAACTCTCCACCTCCCATACCTTAAACACTTGATTTTCATATCCATCTCATTCTCAACCATAACTTTGAATTCTTTGAACTTATCTAGGGCTTCATATTTTTCTTTAAGAAAATTAACCCATGTCATTCTAGAATAATCATCAATCAAAAGCATGAAATACCTATCACCTTGAAGACTTCTTATTCTTGTAAGACCTGGTGGAACCTTCAAAATCTCATGTTCCACTAGTCTAAATTGCTTTTATTTTGGTGGCTTTTGGTCTAAATTGAAAATAGGGTTTAAGGTTTTGTGCTAGGTGTGGGTCTTTACTTAGTATATTTTTCCCTTGTGAAAATCCTTATCTTTGGGTCTAATCCTTTGTTGACTTGCTATAGTCAGTCTCCAGTCAAATTAAAACTACTTAAGTCTTTGTATTCATGTATCAACTGACCCCTTGTGGTGAGGATTCCCCATTTACCCGTTGCACAATATCTCCATAATTATCTTGGGTATGTGCAGGATTTTCATGGAAAAAACAAGCTCTTAAGTGGCAAAAAATTTAGAAAAATCAAATTTAGGCAACTTGATGTCAAAATTTGAATAATTTTTTATATTATTTCAAAACTATGTAAGAATAGAATTTGTAGCAAATTCAATGTAGTTTCTAAACTACTAGGTTTATTTTTTTTTTTAAATCTATTTGGTGAAAATTTTAAATTTCAATGCAATAGTACTTAAATTTTAGGGAAAAAATAAGAAGTAGGTGTCTTTCTGACCACCCTAACCACAATAAAATGATGATATTTTTTAATAATATTTTAGACATACGTAGATGACTCATGTTTGGATGTGATGCTTTTTTTTTGTAATTTTTTTCCAAGTAAATAATTAATTATGAATTTTTTATTACAACTTTTAAAAAATATAAAAACTAGTATGTCTAACCACCTTAACTTGGTCAAAACTTCATGAAATTAAATTTTTCTTTCTTTAATCCTACAGTATGTGAAGCATAGAATGTGATGCATGTTTTGGATTCAAAAAATGTGATACCATTTGAAATCTATAGATGTTTTTCAATCAACCTATCATTCAGCACTTTAGTCATAATTCAAATAGAAAATGAATGATAATTATTTATTAAATTCAAAGTAAAGCATAATTTATATTGGTGGAAAGGTGGGAATCTCCTATAGAAACCCTTTTCATTTCATCCATTTTGGGTAAAAAAAATTCATCAGCCACATACGGGCTACAAATACCCATCATATTGCCACTTTTTGGCCCATCATGATCCTGCACATATCCTCTTGGTTCAGGGTAGATATTCTATAAAGTTAAAAGTTTGAACTTGTTTGGCCTCTACATCATTTGCAAAAAATGAGTTTAAGTCCTTTGAAGGTCTTATCCCATGTTCTCCCTAGGCGGTCCCTTTTTTAAAACAAGATTTTATGCATGTACTAATTTCCTCCACTTAAATCTCGTGTATTGCTCATCACATAAATCCTTTTACTCGTTTGGTTCATTACAACAATGAGCCATGAGCCTTAAGTTTATTTTGTATTGTGCATCACAAAAATCTCTTAGGCTTCATGTTTTACTTCCACGATGAGCAATGAGTTATATTTCTTTCGCATAACCTATTGTTGTAGACTTTCGGTTCTTTGGTTCCAGTTTAGCAATGTGTGATGGACTAAGATTTTCCTTGCATCATGGTTACCTTTTGTATTGTTGAAGTCCTTCTGCTAATAAAATCATTTTAGTGAGGCATGGTGGCCCTTGAGTATCCTTTGTATTACACCATCCCTTTGCATCATAAATTTTTGTTATCCCTCATTTCATCTTCATCGATGAGTGATAGGAAGGTAAAGAATGGAGGGCTTTGATCTTGCCACTTGTCAAAATTTGGTGTCATCGCTCATTTCACCCATTTTTGAAGGAATTCTCATCTCCAAATTAACTACGGCGATGAGCAATGGAGTAAAGTGAGTTCTTTGTATTGTTGGGAACTACTCTTCATTGAAGTATAAGTATGTCTTTGAAACACTTCAATGACAAGTGATGGAGAATATGCTAGTGAATATTCCTTCCATCGAAGGTTTTCCCCTTATTGCCAAAGTATGGTTTTAGCCTTGAAACATTACAACAATGAGCGATGGAGTTCAAAATGATTAGTAAGCATGTGGGTGGCTATGTGACAACTTCCTAGGGTGTTGTTGTTTTAAAGCACACGTGTGCAAGCAGGAAGCAATGGTCAAGGAGGGTCGTAAATCATGTTTTAAATCAAAAGAATCAATGGCAGGAATTTAAAATTGAATGACTGCTTGACAATTCACTCACACAAACTATCTTTTAGATGTTAATGGAGAAGACGCTCCATTCCTAAGCCATAAAGAGCGTTTTCAATCATTTTCTTTCACAATTGAAGTCATTTGAGAGCAAAAGAACTGGTCAAGTCTAGAAAGAGAAGAAGGCGAGCCCCGGGAAAAGAAAATTTGAACAAAATATTGGTTTTTCCTGTGTAAGTAAACTCTATGCCTCTATGAGTAGTTTTATAGCATTAGGTAGTTTGGAATTTGAGTAGATTGCTAGGGTTTGTGGTTAGGGTTATTGTTTCTTTATTTCAAGAGGGGAAATGCAATTGTGTCACGTACCTGGTTTGGGAAGGGAAGTGAAATTTGTTAAAATTGAGTTTGAAACCTATAAATTCAAATAATTAAGACTGTAATTCTGAGTCATTTTGAAACCCTAGTTCTATTTCACCGTAACAATGAGTGAGCCTAGTGAATCTTTTGCCAAACCTAAGAGAAAACCTAAATAGAAAATGGTTAAGAGACATAAACCTTAGGATGATAAAGCCACACCAAAGTTGGATGTGCCTAAGGAATCAAAAAAAAAAGAGAACACTAAAAGGAGATTATTCTCAGTTCATGGAAGAAGCTTCTAAGGACCAGACTACAGAGGTAAAACCAATTGGAAAAAGGAAGACTAGTGAAGGAGCATTGACAAGTCATTTTCATGATTCAGCTTTTGGGGTTGGTGATGTGGTGCTGCCACAGAGTGGTTGGGATCTATTTATATATGCTTTCAAAAGGAGGTCTACTAGTTACCCTACCTTTCATATATGGACCTATGATACTAGCAAATTGTTTTTCCC
The DNA here is from genome assembly GCA_007258455.2 of Sequoia sempervirens. Classification (NCBI taxonomy): domain Eukaryota; kingdom Viridiplantae; phylum Streptophyta; class Pinopsida; order Cupressales; family Cupressaceae; genus Sequoia; species Sequoia sempervirens. The sequence continues at coordinate 13,214,718 of VDFB02379711.1, forward strand.
TAATTTGTTTATGGAGGTGGACATAATGCTTGAATTTGTTAGGTGTTATGAACCTACTGATAGGATAATAAAGACATTTCCATACTTTATTCCCATGCTAGAAATTACAAGATGAAAAATAGTGGAAGTTTTCAATTTGAACCCATATGCTTCTAAGTCAATAAAATTTTGTGCATTGTACAATGAATGTGAGCAAAATAAGTTTACATATAAAAAGAAAAATTCCAAGGCATAGGAGGTGTGATTTGAAAAAGAATGGTGTGTCATTTAGTGCTAAGTTGTTTGAGCCATTTAACTATGACAAATTTGAACATTACTTCAAGAATACGGACTATGCATTGTGTCAGGTTTTTGTATAAGAAGTTTGATATCAAAATGGATGTTGCTTTGATGGTCATGGAAATTGGCATACAAAAAAAGTCTCAAAACATGAATTTTGACTATGCCTCTTATATTGTTGATCAATTGCATGAGGACTTGATAAAATTGAAAGATACAACACCTCTATTATCTTGCAAAAACTACTCCTTGTTTATGCATATGCTATTGTGGAGAGGTAGAAAGGTAATGAGTAATTTCATGAAGTTGAAAGAAATGGATAATGTGGACAATGAGTTTCCTATACAAATGTGGATGCATATATGGGATGCACGCATTGTCCCTATTCTAACTATACTGCATTTTGCAATGGGTTTTAGTGTACTGGAGCAGTTGAGCTTAAACCCTGTTTACAAAATTTCAACGTGTGTAAACGAAATTTTGAGGCCCTTGGAATATGAGCAAGACACTACACAAAAGTTCAATTGGAAAGATTAGTATCTTCATAATGGGTATACTACAATAAGGATTTATGGATCCCCAGTGCCACCTCACTAGCTGCTTATGTATGTGTCTCATAGGAAAGCATTTATGGAGATAATGTGGCAGCTTGATGCCATGGACAAAGAACATTTCAGAAATTCAAGGAAGGCATCTTTGATAAACCCCAATTGTGTGTTTTCCTATTTTACATGCACATGATAGGAGGGCATTGAGAGGTTTGGTTCTCTCTTAAACAAATACATGATGAAATAAGATGTCATAAGATGTGATCCTGAGGGGGTTATTAATGCTGAAAGAAGAGCAAGAGGATTTCTTGTCAAGCATCATCAATTCTTGTATCAAGAAGATGTAATAAAAAAATTATCCTCTAATGTTGAATTTGTAGAAAGAAAGAATGCATGGAGAAAAAAAAAATCTATTGAAGAAAAGATGCTAAAAGAAAACCCTTTCTATGTCAACCCTTATTCTAAGATACTAGATAAATATGTGTAGGCTAAAATTTTGTTAGGAGATTTCAAGGATAAGCGTTTCTTTGACAAAGTAAAACAAGATGAAATAAAGCCTAAAGTTCCCAAACAACATCATGATGCACAAATAAGGAGCCAACATTTGCTCAATCCTTAGCTCAAGATGGTTAAGTACAAACAAAAGAGATAAGAAAGCAACCTACAGTCACCCCATTGGTGACTTATCCAACAAGTGAGCAAGGAGGTGAAGTTGGTATTCCTAAGGAGTCTGTAAAACATATTCTCATGGAGGAGGTGGATCAAAGAATCCTATCCCCTAAAAAGGTGGATGCTTTGAATATTGTTTTTCTTGCTAATAGGATAATAAAATGGGAATCTAATGAAGTAGAAGATTACGATGTCAAGATTAAAGCTTGTGATGAGTTCATGAGTGATGATGCATTTGTTCAAACAAAGGAATTCAGGGAATTTTTCATCCAATTGAGAAGCTCTGGCATCAAGGAAAGAATAGAAGAAGCAAAGGAAAAAGTTGACCCCTCCTTACAAAAAGAGGTTGAGAAGGAAGAAGAGTGCAAGGTAATGAAAGAGATTACAGTTATATCACCACAAGAGTCAAGAGACCTGGTTAAAGGAAGTGGGATATTTTTATTTCCTAGGTGGGAACTCTCATCTGCCATTGCATTGGATGCCATAAGGAAAGACCCCAATGCTTCAATTTCTAAGGAAAACTTTGACAATAATGTATTTGGCTCAGGTTTCAGCCAAAAATTGCACTCTTGCTATTTGGTCCATGGCACCAAATACTGGGAAGGGTGGTCCTACAATAATGGGTTACACTTTTTGGGCAAACTAGACATTAAAATCAACATTTTTCACTAGATATTCACTTTCTTACAGCTATAGCAGCTAAACCATTAATAATTTGAAGATGAATCAAGCTAGTGATTTGTGAGATTTTGTGTGTAGATTCTAATTATATTTAAAAAATAATGATAATAAATAAATTTTAAATCCTTTTATGTAATTTTTAATAGCTTATTTTTTATACTAAACAACATTTTAAAAAAGTGATGTTTACTTCAAATCACTTAACTTATTTTATAGAAAGAATGCAAATCTAATTTTTAAAATACAAATTTTTCACACCAATATCTAGTGCATAGATATTTTTTCATAATTTTTTGTAACATATTTTTTCTAAGTTATTTTCAAAGTTAGAGTAATTATAATTTGGACAGAGGTGTACTTCAAACTGCATAAATTTTTTATATGCATTTGAATTAACTTTTTCTTTTTTTGTTGGAATAAGGACATCAATACCTAGTGCACATGTATTTCTTAGAATTTATTTTATCTATTTTCCCATTTTTTCATATGTATGAAAAAAAGAGCATGATGTTCATTGAAAAACTTACATTCACAAGAAATAAAAAGTAAATATAATAATCAAATTAAATATATTGAAAATTATACTTTTTCAGAAGCTTATAGTAAGGGCTACATACTTAAAAATCATTAATTTTAAATGAAATCATTTGATTTCCCAAAAGGTAAATCAAAAGTAGATTTTTATCAACATTTTGATAGGTGTACATGAGACTCCATTACAGGGATGGTTTAAAACTAACGAGGTTCTATCCATGGGGGTTTGATCTAAGGGGATTCAAGATCAAGCCCTCTTTAATTAAAATAATTTAAATGGAACCTTTAAAGTCTTAAATCATTATATTTTCAAAAAAAATGTGATTTCAGGAAAAAATTAGGATGTCCCAAAAAGTGTAACCCATTATTGTGGCAGGACTCGGAATCCTGAAGTGATAAAATCTATAGAGCAAGAAATTAGGGTTCTGGTCATCAAAAGGACTATTGAAATGATTGCCACTATAGTTGCACACAATTAACCATACATGTTATATTGAGTGTTCATACAACCCAGATCACACAAGAAAAATATGATAAGTTGCTAGATAAGTACAACAAGTTAATGGATGACCATAATAGGGTGATTGCTACAACACAAAAAGGTTTGCCTTCTCCAACAACTTCTTTTTCAGATTTGTCTGCCCAAGATAGAGAGACCTTGTCACTAAGAATTCAAAATTTAAAGCAAGAAGTGCAAGTAGAGAAGGCTAATACTAAGAAAGCCAAAGAGGAAACTACCAAGGTGGTAGATGATATTTCTTATGATGTTTTAAAGCATAAGGTTACAAAATTGGTGAGAAAAGTTGATAATGTGTGGGATATGTATAATAATATTCATGAGGAAAATAAGAAATATTTTCTAGTTCAAAATTCATTCTAGATTGAATGGAGAAAATGGAGTACCAAGGTACAAGCACTGAAGGAGATGATGTTTGACATGCAAGAAGACCCTAAGGATACAACAAATATCCCTGATTTGTTGAGTGAGATCACAACTTTTTCATGGTAAATCTTTGAATATATTTTGAGATATGGAAAGGAATGGCATGCCAAGAGTATTAAATGATGAAGACGAACTGAAGGATTTTTTTGTATGAAAAGATGATTTGGGAGGTTTGTTCTCACATTTCAAGAATATGGTCAATCTCATCAATTACACTATGTTAAATCCAGTTGTTGATGGTATGCCAAGAATGGACACATTTGTGAAGGAGGCTAGGGTAATAATTGATGCTAGATATAAATAGCATGATAGAAAGGTGCATAAATTGTTGAACATGCAGTAGCCAACTGAGGAGGAGTATAACACATGGCTTAAAAATTTTACAAATTAAGCCTTGGATAAAGAATTGTAAAATCTTATCTCCTCCCAATCATAAAGATTAATGAAAAATATGTTGATGTGGATAGGGTTTTTCCTCTTTCTATTTCTTTCTTGTTTTAAGGTTTATGTTGACTTGGTGCATATGTGGAGGAAAAAATTTCTTATGAAGAAGATGTTTTGGTTTTGCTACAATGATGAAAGATGCATTTTGGAAGGTGGGGAAATTTTCTTCAGCAAATGGAAATGAATTTTGTCTTATATGGGCGGGGGACCTAGCTCGGTTGGCTAAATCTTTCCTGTTGCAGGAGGTTGGTCACGAGGTCTAGTCTCCCCCACCCCCATGGTACCAAAGGGAATGTCATGCCAACATTGTTGATCATGTTAAAAATTTTACCAGGTGCACTACAGTTTATAGGGGGTCATGCTACCCAATTCCTACAGTCTAAAAAAAAAATGTCTTGTATGCTTTCCCCCTCATGGAATTGCTAATATAACTTCCTGGGGATGTTTTGAAATTCAAATTCAAATGAATTTAAAAAGTAAAATGTGACTTAATGTGTAATTTTTCCTAAATCTTGTTGCTCCCATGTTCTTATAAACGGGAATTCAACCAATTCCATGAGTCTTTGGTTCCAAAAAAGGTTTTGAACTCATGCAAATAAGAATTTTGTAAATCAAGCATAGAGGAATAGAATAGTATTGAGTCTTAGGTATGAATTCTAGTTTGTAATAGGCATAATAGTTGTACAACAATAATGGCATTTGAATGAAGAGTGCAAATTCTGGAACAATTTCTCTCCTATTGTATTTTGTTACTCAAATTATGAATAAAATGATCAAGGATATTTTATTTATCCTCAATTGTTTTGGTTGAGTGTATGGTTTTATCTTCTTTTTTTAATTCAAATAATTAATTAAAACACTTTGATAAAATCATAGGTTTGTGTGATAAAGTACAAGGATTAAAAAGTAGTTTATGTTTTGGGATATTTAGAGTTATTTTATTGTAAAGAAATATCACAATAGTCCATAAATGCTAAGTCTAATTATTGATGTATTATAGTTTATTACAAATTTGAATTTTTCACCCATGGATAAAGCACTGATCTATTAATTTGGTTATCTTTGATGTAATTGAGTTGTCCCTGCTTGTCAAAGAACACAAACTTAAAGAAAATCATTCGTACCCCTGTAATTATTGTGAAGTTTCATGAGGAATCACCCATTCCCTACTTTAGGTGGTCATTTGTAATTAGCCCGGTTATTTAGTATTTTCACCTAATTTACAAACAACAAGAATGTATCTATTATTCACAATGTTTGTGGTAATTTGGCATAAGACTCGTATCATTTAAGGCATTGTAAGGATCACCCTCATGGGTCTTGTAGAGCCTGAAGTGTAGAGGGAAATCCTAGCAAGCTTTCACTTGGCCCTTGGACAATCCTCATCATTGTTGGTCATTGAATTTTTCCAAATTCATAGGCAACTGTTGAGATTAAGTTTGGTTTTTTTTAAAAAGGGTATGTGCAAGATCATGATGGGCCAAAAGTGGCAATATGTAACTAATATGATGGCCCATGTGGCTGATGACATTCTTTTACCCAAAATTGATGAAATGAAAATAGTTTTGAAAGGAGATTCTCAGCTTTCCACCAATATAAATTATTCTTTACTTTGAATTTAATAAATAATGATTATTCATTTTCTATTTGAATTATGACTAAAGTACTGATTGATAGGCTAATTGAAAAACATCTATAGCTTTCAAACGGTATGATATTTTTTGAATCTGAAACATGTGTCACATACTATGCTTCACATACTATAGAATTTTAAAAAAAAGATTGAATTTTATAAAGTTTTGACTAAGTTAAGGTGGTTAGACATACAAGTTTTTATATTCTTAAAAATTTGTAATAAAAAATTCATAATTAATTAATTACTTGGAAAAAATTATAAAAAATTATGCATCACATTGGGACATGAGTCCTCTACTTATATCTAATATATTATAAAAAAATATTATCATTTTACTATAGTTAGGGTGGTCAAACAGACACCTACTTCTTATTTTTTCCCTGAAATTTAAGTACTACTACATTGAAATTTCAAATTTTCACCAAATAGATTTTTTAAATAAACCTAGTAGTTTAGAAACTACATTCAATTTTCTACAAATTTTATTGTTACATATTTTTGAAATAATATAGATAACTTATTCAAATTTTTATGTCAAGTTTCCTAACTTTGATTTTTCTAAATTTTTTGCCACTTAAGGGCCTATTTTTTCCATGATGATCCTGCACATACCCAAAACCAATAGGAACAAAAATATCTATATCCACCAATTCTAGTAATCTAGTATAATGTTGTTCTTTTCCTTTGAAACTTCTTCTTGTTTGCTTTCCAATCTGACAATCCTTGTAGATAGCATTGACAGGCTTTGTAATCTTTGGTAGA
>VDFB02379711.1:13221313-13287184 GCA_007258455.2 Sequoia sempervirens
CACATATAGATCTCAGTTCCTGTGCCCAATCATCCTGAGCCAATTGCAATTGACTGATCTTTGCCTGCATCCTAGAAACCTAATCTCTTATTGTGTCACTCTCTTCATTTGAGGCTCATGCATGTGCCTCTGCTACATATCTCTCTCTATAATGTATGTACCTCTTTCCTTGTCCTTGCAGTGCCTGTATCTATGCATCTGCGGTATCCCTCTCTCCATGTAGTGCCTATCTTTCTCCATGGAGGGCCTGCACCTATGCCTATGTTGTGTCTCTCTCTGCATGGCCTATAACTGGGCTTCCATCACCTATGCCCTCTCCAGTGTCAACCTTGCATCCCCGAGCACTGCCTCTACTATCTCTACCCTATCCTAGAGCTCATCCCACTTTGTCAATAGCTCATCCCACTCCCTCCTTAGCTCAGTCCTCTCCCTCGGTAGCCCTATCACCTATCTCCTAAAATCATCCATATCCCTCTCTGCCTATTGCAAAACCTCTATAGTTACCTGGTCCACTGATCCCCCAACATCCCACTATCCACCTACCTATAGTATAGTCACCCCCACCTACAGTCTGGCTCAATCCCACCTCACCTTGACCAGCTCCTCTTGCTCTCTCTGCACCTTTTCCTTCACTTGAGTCACCTCTACTCACAAACCACCAACCTTTCCCTATAGTCTATCCCTCTCCCTCTCCACCTCCTATAGCTGGGAGGATAAATGGTCAAATAGAGCTCCATAATCCCTCTATACCTTTTCCTATACTCTAGTCACCTTTGCATGTAGCTTGCTCACCTCAACCACCAGTTTGTGCCTCTTGGCCTCTGAATCTCTAAATCTTTTCTTTGTAATTTATAGCCTTGCCAAGGCCCCTCTCAATAATACGATAGGGTCCTCTGGTGGTGGAAAAATGTATGGTACCATGGCCAATGGCTCAACATTAGGAGCGTCCACTTCCATCACCTCCTCTTATGGATCATCTCTCTCCTCCTCTGCCTCATCCTCCTCTTGGTCTCTCCTCTATAGTCCTCCCCTCCTCCTTAATCTCCTTGGATGGTCCTCTATGTCATCATCAACCTCGTCCTCCTCCTGGCTTCTCCTCTATGGTCCTCCCCTCCTCACTCTCCTTAATCGGTCCTCTCTATCATCATTGTCCTTAGCCTCCTCCTATCCTCTCCCTTGTTGTCCTCCTCTCCTCCCTCTCTTTCATCCAACTAGTCTAATCTCATCCTACTACCCAAAGCTAAGTGCCCCTATGATTAGCTGCAAGGTAGTGATCCACATTGGTATATGACATATCCACCATGTAGAGAATCTCACTCTCACCCCCGTGTCTATTATCTTGACTCTCTTGCCTAGGTAAGGTACCTCTTGCCACTGCTCTTACTATTGTGCCACATACTCAGCATCAATATGCTCCCCCCATGGTCACTCTTATGTGATCCACCTAAACCTCTGCAATCTTGTAGGAATTTCCTATATAACTCTAAACTATCTCTACACTTGATCTGGATTGTGTAGCTCCACTATGTAGGGCTCCCTCCCCACCAAGTAACATCTAGTCAAGAAATATCCTTTGTGCCTCTCCTCATCCTCCCTCCATCCAATGAACCGCCACATCATATATGGCGTCCACACTATTTGATCCTCCTGCAAATCATCTAGCCTCCTTCTTTGATAATCCAGATCACCCCTACCCTAATAACTCAATCTCCAATCTGACTCCTAGCCATACCACTATGCTACTACCTCTCTCTCATCCTACTCCCCTTCTGCTACAACTCCTGGTTTAGCAACATTGAAGTGCTCCTATGCCCATACCTATAGTAGTGTCACATGTGCAACACTGACTGCATCTTGATAGCACACTACGTGCCTATCTTTATATAACTATGTCAACATACATGGCCCCCATGTGAACTCCACATCTTGCTAAGTACTCCACTATGTGTCTAACAACCTCCATGAACTTAAGGCTGCATAATTGATTGCTCTTGTCTAACAATAGGAGCCCGCTAATCAAACCAAAGAGGTATAAGGGTAACATAGGAACTCCTAACCCCAAACATCTATCTAGATCCAATACCAACCCCTAAATAGGTAAGTCCTCTCGCCCAAACATGACCCATAGGGTCTAATCCATATCTTGCCCCTCTGAACCCATCCAGCTCATGAGGTGCTCAACTATTGGTAGTCACAAAATCCTCCATACATCATCTAAGGTGATGGTCATCTCCCCTATCAAGAGACAAAATGTAGATGTCATTGAATCCCATCTCTCTATTAGTGTTTTCAATAGCGTTTGATGGACCTTGATAGTCAAATACCCTAGCATATGGAGTAGACTAACTCATGTTATTGTAGTGTGATCCTCCCCATTCATCGTTACAATTGTCACCTCCAACACTTCTGAATACCTCTCTTGCATCCTCAAGCTCTCAAATTGCTACATTCACTTCACACATGTTAGTCAAACAATCTTCTTCCTTTTCTTCCCTACCCTAGGTTGTCTTCTTGACATTTCCCCCCTTTTGGGAAAATTTTCTCAATTTCCTTTTTCCCCTTTTTCTTTCACCTTTTTGGAAAATTCACCCAACACGGACAAATTCACCCCTTCCTTGACTTTTCTTGCCCCTTTGAGAAAATCCACCAGTGAATTCACCCACTTCTTGGGTGCATTCACCCAATAGGCCTTTTTTCCCTTGATTGGGTGAAGCCACCCATTTGACAGGAAAATCCACCTTTGGGTGGATCTGCCCATCCACTGGGAAAGCTTGCCTAGCCAATCCTCAACATTACCCCACTAGATGGGTGAATCTGCCATTTGGCGGATCTGCCCATCAAACGGGCAACTCTACCCAACTCATGGACATGGTAGATGTGCCCACTGGATGGGTGAGTCTGTCAATTGGTGGACCTACCCATATGAGGGGTGGCTTTTCCCACCCCTTGGCGAGGTGGATGTTCCCACCAGATAGGCAACTCTGCTAGTAAGTGAATTTTCCCATTTGAAGGGAAGCTTTTCCAAACCCTTCGATTGGGTGAAATTGCCCATTCCCTGGTGGAGTTGCCCAAAGATGGGGAAGAATCACGTATTTTCCCCCCTATGTCCTACTTTTGGGTGGATTGGCCCAATTAAAGGGCGAATCCACTCATTTTTCTCTACCCAGGAAAATTTTTCCTCCTAAAAGGCACATTTTCCCCTTTTTCCCTATGCCTCTAAATAGGTGATTCTGTTTACCTACTAGGGGAAATTGAAATTCCACCACCTACCCATTTCACTAACCTCCCCCAATCCCAAAGCCCATGTTTTTAAATTACACTAAAATTAAAAATCATTCTTGAAATCACAATTTGGGTTTTGGGACTAACTTGGCATGGTACCACACACTCGTGGAAGAACTGACGCACCTCATCACCCCGGTAAATAATCACATCATTGTAATCCTTCGACATCCTCACCTCTTTCCTCCTCTTCTCTCTCTCTCTCTCTCTCAACTACCAAGTGTGCAAATGAGGAATAATAATTCTAAAAATTACTATAACTTTCCTTCCTTTTTAAAATTCTTTTTAAGTGAAGGGTATTTTTTCCCTTTTATTTAACCCTTTTTTTTCTTTTAATTAATCTTCTAACTTCTACAGGCTGCCATTTGTAATTCATGTCCATTTGACTCTATTCAAAACCTGAATCTCATGGTTTCCATATCTCATCCAATGATAATGCCCCACTCTTCATATCAAAGGTCACTTAAATTCCTTTTCTTCCCATCTCCTGCACCTCTGAGGTATAATTCACCATTTTCCTCTTCCTTCACAATTATTTTCCTATGTCTAGGGAATTCCTCTTCTCAAGTCTACTCACCACTACTTAGATATCCCAAGACAACATTCTCTTCAGCAGGGCATTTTTTCTAGGCCCATTCCTTCTGCATCTGAAAGTCAAATTTTATTTTCTTTCTTTTGAAATACTATTCTAATGAATATATTTTGAAGAGGGAAAATATAAATGATCCCAGTTCTGACCACTCCCACATGGTTAAACTCATCTCTTTTATTCATCTATTTCATATTCCCCATAGATATTAATTAAATGATTCATTTAATTAATATTTCCTCTTTCCTAAGGTTCCTAAAGTATTTAATTTAATAAATACTTTACCTTTCACCCCTTCCTCTCTAAATTAAATAAATACATCAATTTATTTAATTTAGGTATGTGACCATTTGAATTTAAATCAATTTTTAATTCACTCTTTTCTCTCTCCTTGTCACATCCTTCATAATCCCTCTTAATCAAAATTAATTTAATTAATCTCTTGATTTGGATATGCACACCCTTAATCAAGATTAATGTCACATCCTCCAACTTTTACAAATTGTCTCTAATCTCTCATTAGTCTTCTTAATTACCTGTTTGTAAAACCTTAATCTAATCTCTATTCCATTTATAACATTTTCTCCAAGTCAACCTTCATAATTAATTTCTCCATTTAACCAAGACCCTCTTCCCCATTTGAATTTAAAATTCACATTTATTCCTCCCAAGCTCTCCTCTTCCCCATGTGGATCATTGAGATGTTACATCTCTCACATGGGGACAAGGACCTCTCTTATGATGACCTTGTCTTCTTCCCAAGGTACTTCCAATCATGTAAATTTAAAATTCACATTTATTGCTCCAAGGCTTCTCCCTTTCCCATGATTATTAGTGAGGAATTCTAAAATTCCTCATGTGTCACATCCTTCACACATGGGGACAAGAACTTGCTTTTTGAGAAAATCTTCTCCCAATCCCAAAGTACTTGCAAGTACCTCCACATCACATGTCCTCTTTCCATATCACTTCCACATGGCAAGATGTGAGTGCTTGTGATTCATCAACTCACCACAACCCTTTATCTTGTCCATGTTGGCTAAATCCTAGCCATACAATTCTCTAAAGACTCTTTAAAATATAGGATTTCACTTTCATTTTTTATTATGCATTCAATAATTCAAGCTCTCCAACTTTGAAGAACTCAAGCACTCTTGCATTGAAGCTCTTGAATTTTCACCATTGTTGCACACCTTCAAGCTCATATTGTATTCATCTCATACACTTATCAAAATTCCCAACTTCATCTTTGCATTCTTCATTGCATCCTCATCATTCTACATCCATTTTTAGGTGAATTTTCATCAAGGAAGCACACAAAAAAATCCAATCCAAAGGGCCAACCAAATAATCAACTTGAGCAAGGTAATAACTAGATTTTATCTTTTCTTTGTTAAAGTTCAACTAGGCTAATCTTGAGGTATTATGTTGTGCTTCTCTTTTGTTGCATTTTGTTAGTTTTCGCATCTTTAGAGTAGAAAAACACACTGCACATAATTATAATGAAGACATTAAATTATTTTAAATATAAGTCTCTCATGTCAATGTCACATGAGGTTTGGATTGAACACTTATTTAGAGCTCAAGTAGGTTTTTCCAAACCTATTGAAAAAAACTTGCACAAAAGGGTAATATAGGTTTGTTCTTTCCCCTTTTGTGAACAAGGGAGAGGGGATATGTGTTAGGTGTACACAACTATGTGTAATAATATAGGATAATAGAAGGGGGTGAGGGAAGAAAAAATTCACAAAATTATTGCATTCATCAAAATGTCTATCTATTAAAGCAAGGTGATCCCAAAATATTGGTTTACAATTTTTGGCCAAACAGGAACTGAAATAATTTTTTCTAACTAAATCTTCACTTTCGGGCACCTATAGCGGCTAAACTGTGAGAAATTTGAAGATGATGCAAGATAGTCATTTGTGATATTTATTTCTACAAATTCTAAATATATTATTTTCAAAAATTTTGGAATCAGATTGTACTTTTTTTTCCATCTCCTTCTAAACTAGTTTTTTCAAGAATAACATTTAGAGAGATCACCAGATAATAATGCAAAATCCTTTTGTAGGAAGGATTAAATACATTTTTTGAATTAGATTTCATAAATCACATATTCAGTGCTTCCCAATTAGGTTCCACTATAGTATTTTGATAAATATTTTCCTTTAAATCAAAGTCAAGAAAGTCAAAACCACTTGGCACTGCATAGCGAACCATATAATGCATAATTTTTTTTGTATGTATCAAAATTCAATTTTTCTTTGTTGATCTCCAAAGATTCCAATATTTTAAAAGGCCTCATATTTTAAAATAATCTACTATTTTCTAGAATGCAAGGCATTACAGAGCTAGATATTTCAAGAAAACCAAGACTACTCAGAAAATAAAAAAATAAATATAATACAAAATAAATTTATTAAATTATAGGTGTTTCCAGAAACTATAATAAGGAACACATAATCGTAAAAATAAAAAATTAAATGAATTCATTGATCTCTGACAGGTAAATCAAAAGTGGTTTTTAATCAACATTTTGATAGGTGTAAAGGAGACTATGTTATAGGTATGGTTTAAAATTAGCGGGGTTCTATCCAAGGGGGTCTGATCTAAGGTGGTTTGATCAAACCCTCTTCAATTGGAATCCTTTAAATAAAACTTTTCAAGGATTAAATCATTATATTTTTTAAAAAATATGCAATTTCAACAAACATTGGGATCTCTTAGAAATTGTAAACTAGTATTGTGGGATCACCCAACACTCCCTCAAAATAGATGTGCAAAACTAAATGGGATGGTGGGGTTGGACCGACCTATTCGTCTTTAGAACGGTGGGGTGAGAGGGTGAAGGATGAGTATTCAATTGCAATCTGGGGGTGAGGCTATCCTTCAGCAACTTTACTTTCCAGTTCAGTAGTTCAGTAATTGAATTCCGTCTACCGGTCCATCCTGGACTCCTACTCCCAGAAGGACCATCAGTGCCATATATCTATAGGGGACCCCCACTTAGTTTAGGGACCAGCCGGAAGGAAGTAAGTAAGGATGGAAGGAAGGAAGTCAACTCCATACAACTATCTAGAAGTTATAGCTCAATCGGAAGTAAACTTGACTGGAGCCTACCTACTTAATGGCCAGCCTACCTGATCTTTCATTTTCATCGGGTGGAGAAATCAATGCGACGAGTTCATGGAGGAGTTAATGAGAAGGCAACAAGGATAAGGAGTAGACTAGTGCTATTCCAGCAGTTCTTGAGGAAGGCAACTACATTTTAGTAATTGAATTCTACCGGAGCCCTCCCACCCAGGCAAGCTTTGTTTCTATCTATCCGAGGAGGATTTCATTGAACAGCCGCCCATCCTCTAATCTTAGGCTGGGGCATCAGGGTCCCTCAACTATCCCTGGGGTAATTGGATGCTCTCCCTCAACTACTGCCCTTCCTCTGCGCTCATATATGTAATAGAATCTAGACCCTCGGATGGGACAATCGGATGGGAGGACAAGCTTCCCGGTTCGGAGTCCCTTCCCTAAAACTATGTGTGGGAGGACAAGGAGAAAGAAAGATGTAGCTAAACTCTCGGGAGGCAGGGAAAGCTACCTAGGTAGCAGGGAAACTAGATCAAGCTCATGCTGTAGAACCCGTGCATGCAGGGGTGTAGGCTAGCTAAAATGAAAGCATGCTCGAGCTAGATAATAAATCAGGGAGGGGCCCGATTGAAAAAGGTAGGCAGAGGAGGAGCAGTACCAGAGGAGGAGGAGCAATTATATCAACGGCATCTGATTAGCTCAACTAATCTGATACCTATACCTGGGGCTCCCATTGATACCTATACTCGGTTCATCGGGGCTGCCATCATAGTTACGGGGTAGCAAGGGGAGGGGGAGGGGAGGAAGTTAGGTTTAGTTGCCCACACCCCTAGGTAACCGAATAGAACTATAGCCAAAGCATTAACGAGTTAACGAACAAGAAATTAGGAATTCAATGAAAGGCCTATAGAGCTTCACCCCCGGTAAGAGAGGGAATTGGAGATGAGAACTAGCATAGGGACTTAGTTTAGTTGCTGCTCCTCTATCAGTGGTGGGAAGACTGTACTAAGGAGCACGGTGGGCCATAGAATTGTAGGGGGGATGGTTGACAAGTGAGAAATATAAAAAAAAATTAGAATTGGTTTACATTTTTACTCACTTGACACCTAAATATCTCTTGTTTACTTTATTCCCCACTTGCAACTCCACCCTTTCCTTTTGAATAGTACAAAGTAGAATTTCAAAACACAATGTGTTTTACAACATGCATTTCATTTCCCCAATTTTATTTTAAAACCCTAGACAAGTGAAAAACAAAAAAAATATTAAAATTGGTTTGCGCTTTTACTCACATGTCACTTGAATATCAGTTTTTTACTTTATCACCCACCTGCAACTCCTCACTGCAAACTCCACCCTTTACCTTTCAACAACAAAAAACAAACTTTCAAAATATCAAGTGTGTTTTGCAACCTGTATTTCATTTCCACAATTTTATTTTAAAAACCTAGACAATCTGGTGATCCCACAATACCGGTTTACAATTTTTGACCAAACTAGACATTGAACAAAACTTTTTTAACTAAATCTTCACTTTTTCGCACATATAGCGGCTAAACCGTGAGGAATTTGAAGATGATGCAAAATGGTAATTTGTGATTTTTTTTTGTAGATTCTAAATATATTTTTTAATTTATTTTTGGAATCAAATTGTACTTCTTTTTCCATCTCCTTCAAAAATTAGTTTTTAATAGTAAACACCATTTTTAAAGAGTGATGTTACTTGCTAACACAACTTTTTTCTATGAAGGATAAAATTCTAATTTTTTCAAATTTAGATTTATAAATATAATATCTAGTTCATGGAATTGGTTTCATAGCATTTAATTTAATTTTTTGTTCTAATTAAATTTCAAAGTCAAACTAGTTACAATTTAAACATGATTTACTAGCTAAAACATAATTTTTTTTGTATGTATCGAAATTCAATTATTTTTTTTGTTGGATCAAGGCAATCAATATCTAGTGCATTGATATTTTTCAATTTTCTTTTGATAATCTGCTATTTTTCCACATGTGCAAAATAGAGAGTTTGATTTTTGGTGAAAAACCTACATTCACAAGAAATAAAAAATAAATATAATAATCAAATTAAATTTATTTAAAATTATACTTTTTGGGAAGCTTATAATAAGGACTACATACTTACAAAAAATAAATTTTAAATGAATTCATTTCATCTCCCAAAAGATGAATCAAAATTTATTTTTTATCAACATTTTCTTAGGTGTAAAGGAGACTTTGTTATAGGCATGGTTTAAAACTAATGGGGTTCTATCCAAGGGGGTTTGATCTAAGGTGGTTTGATCAAACCCTCTTCAATTGGAATCCTTTAAATGAAACTTTTAAAGGCTTAAATCACTATATTTTTTAAAAATATGTGATTTCAACAAAAAATAAAATCTCTCAGAAAGTGTAAACCACTATTGTGAATCACCCACAAGTGAGAAACCAAAAATATTATTAGATTTGGTTAACATTTTTACTCAACCCTCACCTGAATATCATTTGTTTACTCCTCGTGAACTCCACCCTTTACTTTTTAACAACAAAAAACATAATTTCAAAACACAGTGTTCTGCAACCTACACATCATTTGTTTATTGTATCCTCTACATGCAACTCCTCCCTATAGACTCCACCCTTTATATTTGAGCAGGAAAAAGAAAAACTTGGTTCAAAACTTGGTCGCAAAATTTTGTATATGTTGAAAAATAGCGAGTAATAATAGTATGTTCATTGACTATAAGTATATGGCAAAAAAAGCTATAGCTATACTCAATGATGTGCTGTTTGTCAATTCAACTCCCAATATTATGATTTCTTAGACATGTCGTTTTGAAGGAAGAATAGTTGCATCTATTGCATGGTGACTCATGATAGTTACATACTCATGGTGTAAATAGGGAAAAATCATTTTCTTGATTGTGTTTTCTATTCTAATATACTTAAAGGTAGGAGTTTTGTGGTGGCCAAGTAAAGAGAGACCACAACAAAAGGTGTATCTATCAATCTTCTACTTGTTTATTTGCACTGCTTTAGTAAAGATATCAATTTATATATTTTTTTTATAATTTTTTTTTTTTAAGAATTTATAAAACGTCAAATGAAATGAATTTAAATAACCAAACTCAGAGGTAGAGGTGACCGTCAAATTCCAGACCTGCATGGCAAACTTAAATGTGTGCATAATTCTTTGTCTTAATAGTAGCTTTTGGTCTCTTATACTCCACGGTTTTCTTGCAATAGAGTGCCCGGTCGTCCTCTCAAAGAATGTAACTTCAGAATTCCAATAACTCTGAGAAGTGAAATGCTCCCACAGACTCATATTACCAGTACCAACGTCATTGTGATTCACAGAAAGAAATAAATAGCCAAATAGCCACTTTAGAGGTTAAAGACGGTGACCGTCTCAATGCCATCCTCTGCTAATTTCAATCTGACAGCATTATGCAGAGAGGGTCGGTTAAAGGAGGCGCTTCACATATTGCTTACTACGCACAAACCCCCTGGAGACTCTGATACATATCTTCAGCTATTGCAGATATGCATTCCCTAGAATGCGCTTTTACTAGGTAAGCAAATCCATTCTCTCATCACTCATAGGAGATTGCATTTTCTTTACGCAAAGCTTTTCAAAATAAGCTTATCGACATGTATGTCAAATGGGGAAGTTTGGTAGATGTGCGTAAAATATTTGACGAAATGAAAGAACAAGACGTCTCCTCGTGAAATACCATAATTGCAGCTTACCGAAAACGTGGATTTCCTCGCGAGGCATTGATATTGTATCAGCAAATGCAACGAACGGGGGTTCAAGCCGATGAATTCACCTTTGCCAGCATATTTCCAGCCTGTGCTAAAATAAGAGCTTTGGAACCGGGTATGAATATCCATCAAAGCATAACTGAAAGAGGATTTTTTTCAGATATTGTTGTTGCAAGTGCTTTAGTAGATATGTATGCAAAATGTGGAAGCATACGCAAGGCACGTGCACTGTTCGACAAAATGCCTCAGAAAACTGTGGTCTCGTGGAATGCTATGATTGCAGGACACGCACAAAATGGTGTTCTAGAAGAGGCTTTAAAGCTTTAAAAAGAAATGTCTCGATTAGATGTTGTCTCTTGGAGTGCTATAGTTGCAGGATATGCTAAAAATGGGTTCTTTGAAAATGCCTTGGAGACATTTAAGCAAATGCAATTGGCAGGTTATAGGCCAAACTCCACAACCTTTGTTGGCATCCTCCCAGCCTGTGCCAAAATGGGAGCTTTAGAACAGGGTACAGACATCCATCAAAGCATAATCGATAGTGGATTTTCGTCGGATGTCATGGTTGTGAATGCCTTGATAGACATGTATGCAAAATGTGAAAATATACACAAGGCACGCGACTTGTTTGATAAAATGTCTCAAAGAGATATAGTCTCCTGGACTGCAATGGTTGCAGGATATGCTTAAAATGGGTTTGTTGAGGAAGCCTTGCAAACTTTTAAACAAATGCAATTGGTAGGTATAAAGCCAGACTCCACGTCCCTAGTCAACATCCTCACAGCCTGTGCCAAAATAGGAGCTTTGGAACAGGGAATGAGCATCCATCAAAGCATAATTGAAAGCAAATTTTCGTCAGATGTTGTAGCTGCAAGTGCCCTGGTAGACATGTATGCTAAATGTGGAAGCATACAAAAGGCATATGAACTGTTTGAAAAAATGCCTCAAAGAGATGTGGTTTCATGGAATGCAATGATTGTAGGATTTGCACAGAATAGGTTTGTCGAGAAGGCCTTGGAAAATTTTAAACAAATGATTATGGCAGCTGTAAAGCCAGATTCTACAACCTTTGCCAGCATCCTCCCACCCAGTGCCAAAGTGGGACGTGTAGAACAGGGTAGGGGTATCCATCAAAGGATAATAGAAAGTGGAGTTCTGTCAGACATCATAGTTGCAAACGCCTTAACAGACATGTATGCAAAATGTGGAAGCATATATAAAGAAAGTGAACTGTTCAACAAAATGCCTCATAGAGATGTCATCTCCTGGAATGTCATGATTGCAGGATATGCACAAAATGGCCTTTGCAAAGATGCTCTAAAACTCTTTGAACTAATGAAACACTCTGGAATGTAGCCTGACCATGTAAGCTACACTTCGGTTCTATTTGCATGAAGCCATGCAGGTTTAGAGGATGAAGGCTGTAAATACTTCAATGGCATGAGTGACTCTTATTGTTAGCGTTAGTTATCCTCTGTCATCAACGGACATGAATTCCTCCGTAATCAACTTTTCATGCAATAAGCTAACTTAAGTAAACATGAGTGTTGCTTTCACTACAATATGTTAACTGAAGCAAACACAACAGTTTGCTTTCCTTTCACCACCTCTTATCACCGCTACGGTGGTTATAAAACTGCATATCTTTGCATTTGATTTAGAGTGAATAACAATGAAATCGGTTAATGCAATTTCGTTTGTCTGGGCTTGAAAATTTGTCTTCTAGATTTGTGTGCTTGTCTGAGTTTGATACGCAGATCAAGTAGTACGACCTTGAACAGGATCTGTTCTGAAGGTTGTACTACTTGATCTGCGTATGATCTCAAAATTGGCAGAGAGAATCCTGTAGCTCTGATACCATGTAAAATTTTCCAGATCTACAGAGATAAATTTTATCAAGCACAAAGAACTGAATAGCATTAACCGATTTCATTGCTATTCACTCTAAATCAAATGCAAAGATATACAGTTTTATGACCACCGTAGCGGTGAAAGGAAAGCAAACTGTTGTGTTTGCTTCAGTTAACATATCGTAGTGAAAGCAACACTCATGTTTACTTAAGTTAGCTTATTGCATGAAACGTTGATTACGGAGGAATTCATGTCCGTTGATGACAGAGGAAAACTAACGCTAACACTTATTGCTTTATGCCTACAATTGATCATTATGTGTGCATAATTGACCTCCTTAGCCGTGGTGACTATCTTGAGGAAACTTTAAACTTTATCATCAAAATGCCAACGAAACCTGTAGAGTTTGTATGGACCCGTTTTCTTGGTGTTTGTAGATCACATAAGAGTATAGAACTAGGACTATTTACAGCAACGTTCCTTTTGGAGTTGGATCCTAAAGATGCTGCAACTTATGTTCTTCTGTCAAACATATATGCAGAAATGGGCCAGTGGCGTGAGGTTCAAATGATACGGAGCTTGATGAAAGAGAGAGGAGTTATAAAATTATCAGGATGTAGTTGGATTGAAAGCCATAAAATGGTACATGCTTTTTTTGTGTAGGAAACAGATAACACCCATGGACATATGTTAACTATGTAAAGATGGAGAACTTGTGTTGGAAGTTGAAGGTAGCAGGGTATTTTCCAGATAGAATTCATTTAATGAATGGCATGGACGAAGAGGAAAAAGAATTATTTTTGTCATCATGGTGAGAAGTTGGTAATAGCTTTCAAATTTTTAAGCACACCCCGGAAAAAACTGAGCCCTCAGGAAACTATTGAGCATACGTTGACTCCCATAATACAGCCAAGTTTATTTCAAACATTATTGGAAGGCGAATTGTTGCAAGAGATGTAAATCAGTTCCGTCATTTCGAGGGAGGACAAAGTTCTTGCAGAGATTATTTGTGATGCTAAGTGAAGCAATTTTGCAAACATAGGTTAGCACGGTAGCAAAAAGTAAATTTTTCTAGTGTTTGGAGATCTATAACGTGCTATTGACTTCATGAAATCTGAACATGGCTGGAAAGAAAAGTTGGAAGAGGAGATGATTGAAGGAAAGGAATGCTGCTTGGCTAAAAAAAAATGTGAGACAAGAGCTTACAATCAATTAAAACCTTGGAATCTCTTAATAGTTTTGTAGTCCAACCTTTGTCATTTTGTATGCTCCTATTGTGTGGATTAATTGTATTATGTTGTGTCTATGTGAGGTTGCCAGTGGGGGTTAGAGATTTTTAACGTTGCTTCACATCCCTTAGCTTTCTCAGAAAGCAAATATATTGACAGATTTACATTCTTGCTTCAGAATTAATGTGATTTCAATTGTTTTTTTGTTTACAAATAAATAATTAGAATTTATTTACAGAAAATAATATTTTTTTTAATTTGTACTGTTATTTGCATTACATGTATGGTGTACAAAAACTTGCAATAGATTGATGTTGGAGACAAGAAGTAAAATCCCAATTCAGTGCATATTGTTTTACACAGTTGTCATTATAAGTTTTATCAAGTGGTACTAGGAGAGAAAGGTGTGAAGATGACTCAAAGAGCTATATAGGCTATGACCCTCCCTCATGAACCTAGTCAAGGTATTTAGAATTTAGGGACGCATATAATTTGTAGTTAAGGTTGATTGAATATCAAAAAGAAAGTATTTGTCTAGTCAATATATGTTTTTGATGCAATATCGAAAAGAAATACTAAAGAAAAGGGAATCTATATCATGGAATGAAGATCCAGCCAAGGCTTTTCAGAGCATAAAGGAAGCAATAAAGAAGGCTCTTGTGCTAAAATCCTCTAACTTTTCAAAGCCTTCTCAATTATTCACCTTTGCATCATTTCATACTATTGTTGTAGTCCAATCGCAAAAAATTGATGAAGGCTTTGAGCAACCTATTTCATTATTTAGCAAGTCCTTGCAAGCTGTCGATCTTAAAAATGATGTGGTGGAAAAGAAAGCATATACATTGTTCAAACTATCAAAAAGCCCAGGTCTTACCTAGTAGGGGCTTCAATTATAACATATGTTCCAATTGTTGTAGTCAAAGACATATTCACTTAGCAGGAAGTTACTAAAAGGAGATGTAGGTGGATCAACAAGATTCAAGAGTTTAATATAGACATTTAGATTACTAAACTGGTCAAAGGACAAGGTCTAGCTAAACTCATGTTTGAATCAAATATTGAGGGTAATAAGATAAATAATGTGGAAATTGGACCAGTATCTGCTGAATGTGACATGCAATCATCTTATTGGTATAAATTTGTATTTTATTTGCAAAATATTTATTGTCCAAGAAACATGAATGATAATTAGAAAAGGACACTAAAATTGCATGTTATTAAATATGTTATCATAGATAATGAGCTTTGGAGGAGAAGCAAGGGATCTTTCTTGAGTGTGTGAATGAGGATCAAGCATCTGAAATATTAAAAGAGATGCAGAATGGAGTGTGTGGAGGCCATTACAGGGCAAAGACTACAACCCAAAATGTCCTAATATTAGGTTATTAGTGGCCTATAGTTTTTATAAATGCACAAAATCTGGCTAGAAAATGTGATACATGCCAAAAGTTTTTAAAAAAAGTTGAAATTCTTTGGAAACTTGCCTCTAAGACCAATATCTATAGAAGCTCCATTCCAATGATGGGGTACTAATTTTATATGAGAGATTATTGAGAAATCAAGTGGTGGGCATAGTTGGATTCTTATAGCCACTAATTATTTTACAAAATGGATAGAAGCTATCCCTATAAGGAAAGCTACAAGTAAAGTTTTCATATATTTTCTGATGAACAAAATTTTAACTATATTTGGAGTACAAGTGAAGATAGTATATGATAATGCAATGTGCTTTAGGTTAAAGAAAATTTTATTTACAACTTTTTATAGTCAATATGGGATAACTCTGTCCTATGCATCCCCATATCATCCACAAGGCAATTTGTACAAGAAGAATCAAGCAATAAGAGCTTGATGAAATTATTAAGAGGGTGATTGAAAAGAATAAAAAGCTATGGGATTCAAAACTTAGGTTAGCTTTGTGGGAAGATAGGGTGGCAATGAAAAAGCCAACTGGTTAGTCTCCATTTGAATTGGTTTATTGTCTAGAAGCTAGAATGCCTAGAAATAACTTATTGCAAACATACAAGTTTATCTAGGAGTATGATGAAGACATCTCTAATGCAATGGTAAACATAATCAACCAACTCACTCAACTAGATGAAACAAGGAGGATGTCACAACAGAAAAACATCAAGTTGTAGCAACAGGTCAAGCATTTATTTTTTAAGAAAGCTACTACAAGAAAATTTTAGGTGGATGACATGGTTCTCTTATGGAATTCCAAGGCACAAGATAAAGGAAAACATGGTAATTTTGAAGCTCTATGGCTAGATCCTTATCTTGTGAGCAACACTCATGGTGAAAATTAATACTATTTCTAGAATCTCATTGGTGACTTTCTAGAACTGCTAGTGCATGGACAATTTCTAAAACCTTATTTCTCTTGAAATAGGTCAATTCTATGCACAATGTCTCATGTGTTCATTTTGTTTAGTTTCCTTTTATTTGTTTTTGCTTTGCTTTGTTTTTTTTTTTGGTTTTGCTTTTAGGTCTATTCTAGAGACCCTGGTTTCTCGCCCTACTTTTGCAAAGTAAACATCCCCAACTAGAGCCACTAGTGGTAATTTTCCATTTTCCTAGCTTTGGTTTTGCCCCTTGGTCCCTACTTTAAAATAATGGTACACTGTTAGGGTTTTTAGGAATGGTCTTCTATTTATTCTAAAACCCTAAAAAAAAACCCTAGCTCTAAGCAACACAATAGTTAATTTTGTTATATTTTTGTGTTGACTTTGTGTAGCCAATTTCTCTATCTTTCAAGTGATATCTTATGGGTTTTTATCCATGTCTCTACTAGCCCCTCATTCCTAAGCTACCACATAGACCCTTCACTCAACTATACTTTATTCTGAACTTTTAAAAAAGTCTCAAGTCTAAGTCTCCGCATACGGTCTTCAGCCCCTCTTTCCCTAGGCGTATCTTTAAAACAACTTTTTTGCACATGCTTAATTAAATCACTTAAGTTTTTTAAGAGCTTGGCCTAGTTGGGACATGTGTCAAGCCCTTGGCACAGTGCATATTACCTTTGAAACACATTTCTTTATCTCTAACGCATAGCTAGAATGCATTAGGTAATGTTTGTAAAAATGGGACACGTGTTATGGTATTACAACATGCTCCCATTTTAGAGCGCATTCTCATGAAGTGAGCACATAGTGAAAATGCGCTAGGCAAGGATAAATAATTTTGGAGTATAAAGAAACAAGGAATGTGGTACTATATCCTCTTATTCTAAAGATTTTGGAGTGGTCAATTTTGGTGAATTTTTTTTGTAGAATAGAGAAAAAATATATATAGTAAAAATGTGCTATTTATTCTATAATAATTTTAGGCATTTTAAAGCTTGGATTTTATTCCATTCTATAACTTAATGTTGTACTTCATTGAAGGAAAAGTAGGAAAAGTAGTCAATGTGTAGCTCACTAGGATTATGAGTGTCTCCATAGAATCTAGGTATGCTTTCAAAGGTGATATTTTTTCTTACTTATAATTGATCGTTTGAGTATTATGCTGATTATTTAATTAACTAGATGTTGTACAAAATTTCTGAATTTTTATTGAATTTTATTTCTTTATAATACAAGCTTATTTATTTTCTAATGGATTATTAAAGTATGTTTTTTTCTTAATGTTATTATTTTAGGGTGTTATGTTTCATGTTCATTATTTAAGCTTATTTATGTGGATACAAACTAGTTCCTTATTATTATCATCTTTATGCATTACATCTAATTGGATTATATATTAATTTACTTTTTGTTTTCAAGACTCAACTTTGTAAATCCTACAAGATAAAGGCACAAATACAATAGATAATTTAGCTTATTCATCACATCACCATGCATGCAAAAGTAAACCATATCAATTTAGTTCATTTTAAAGTTATTAGTTTTATCCTCTCTACATAGCTCATTACCTCAATATTCCAATATCTTAAGAAATCCATTTTTAGTGCTATCCAAGAGGAGGATTCTTAGTAGTTTTCCTTGCAAGTATGTATGAGTTATACACTTGAATTTAAATAATGTTAGGGATATAATTATGCTTATCATTTGGTTGTATACATACCTTATTTTCTTTAGATGAGGATAGATATTCTTGATAGTTTTTGATATTAGGGATAAAACAGATTTTGAAGGGATCCGCAACCCTTTACAACCAGAAAAGCCAAACTACCAAAAAGGACAGCCTGTAGCCACAAAAAAGCCAACTCCGAAGCCAAGAACATCATGTTTTACATTTTGACTTACTCTTGTGGGAGCGAAGCGTCATTTCAAGAGAAGGCCCAGATGCTTTTGATTTTTTACTCGTAACTATAATCCAACCTTCTTCCACTTGTGCTACCTTAGCCTGCCAAGCCAGCACATCACTATCCTAGGTTTGTTCGTTTGTAGCCCTGGGGGAAACAACATTGTTCATATGTGCAGGCAGGACCTTATCCGAAGAGTTGCCCGAAACAGGAATCGAAGCCCCTCCACCAGGGAAGGCAGGAGGAGACCCAGACCTATCTTGAGAGGAAGAAGCGGCAACCGCCTCTGAGAAACTCTTTTCACATATTCTTGATAGTTATAAACTACAAATTTGAATTTTAGTGAGAACATTTGGAGTTCTAAAATGCTTAGGGTATGGTTTATATCTAAGTATTATTACATTCAAATTCCTTCTCTTAAATTTTGCTATAAATTAACCTCAAGGAACATCCCTCCTTAACCTAGCAAAGCCTAAAAGGGGATATGTTAGCCACTCTCATTTATTGGCTCTTGTGTGTCCTTAAATAATCATAAGTTACAAGTTACTCATTCCAAGTTTGCATCTCCTAGGTCTTTATGTACCTTGTCTTTAGGGCTTAAGGAACATACATTTTTGAGAAAAAAATAAATATTAGATTGTAGAATAAGAATGGTATGGTTGTTTCTTATCTAGATTACTTCCATCTTCTTAGGGACTCCATATTATAGAGATTGGTGTTTTCAAGGATGTGTTCAATGTGACTCTCTAATCAATGGTTGATAAGGTTACCAAAATTGGGAAGGATTCATTAGAAGCAGGTTTCATTTAGGTTTGCTATCAAGATAACTTGGGATCTAATTAATGCACAAGGAAGAGGAAGAGATTATAAAGGGCTAGTGAAGGAACTTGTAGAATGATTTTTTCCCTAAGAAAAAGGATGAGGGCTTAGGGTAACCCAAATTAGATAATGTAGAAGACAATAATAGAAATGAGTAATACGAGAAAAAACTTAAGCCTCTAGTAACAAGTAAGATCAATTTTAGGTTCATAGAGTTTTTAAAGTTTAAATCTACTCAACCTGATGGACTAATAACATGAATTTGTGTTAGTTATCCCAGTGTAATTTATGTTAGTTGGAATTACTTGGGTGCATATGCTTTGTAAGTCACCCTTACATAGCTTTGATAAAGGGATGTATATACATTGTAAGCCATCCCACTAGTTGTTAAATTAAATAATTATTCCACATGCATAATATGGTACTAGATTCCTTCGATAAAACTCTATATATTGCAATTACTTCTTAATTGAAAGACATCTTGAAATATTTGTAATTTGAGCATGTTCTCTATCAAAGGTTGTCATTTGAAGTGTCATCATGAAGAAAATCAAGCATTTTTGTTTCTCTCATTTATATAATGTTTCTATCTATTAAATAAATTGTGTCTTGTAGGTTCACTACAACTTGAGCTCATCCATTACATATATGGTATCAAGTAGAGAACAAAAATACTAACTAGTTATATGCACTTGTTTGTACTATATTTTTTTTATTTTGTAGGACTTACATTCACCATTATATGTCTTTCTCAAATTTCTCAATTATGTGATAGTCCTATGTTCTAATCATACTTAAAATAATAATTTTCCACAAATTTCAGTAAAAGTTCCCCTTCATTATCTAAGGAATTATCAATAGTTGCAATATTAGACACATTAGTATTTGCCATGCTACATGGAAAACTAAAAATCATCATTATAGTTGAAATCTTCCTAGAGATTTTCTAGGCTAAGAGATAATAGTTTAAGATTCTTAAACAAATAATTGTGAGCACTAGTCTTCCTCTTTTTTCTTTTCTTTTGATTTTATTATGGTTTATGTCTCTATTCTATTGTTTAACATGATCTAGGCCATCCTTCTAGTGGAATGGATAGTGATGATAATTATTTTTTCATAACCACTTTATATGATACTAAGAACATGTTTAGAGCAATTATGAATGATAGAAGTTAAAATCTTGTCAATATTTTTTTGTCATATTAGTTTTCTAAACTTTACATGAAATGCCTAAAATATGAAAAGTTGGGACTACAATAAATTTCTACATCAATAAACATAAAATCTGCAATAAAAAATAAATTAAGCAATTAATTAAATATTATTCAACATTGTAAACTATAATGATGAAAAAAAATTCAAAGACATGATTAACTAATATTGCATAAACTAATTTTAAAAAAATGACACAACCATACAAATTTCACCTTGACAAACATCAGCAACTTTGTAATCTAGAAATCATCTTTCTATGTTTTACTTGTAATTCCATAGAAATAAATATCCAAAATGGAACAAAGTGTGCAATTATGGCTTTATTACTTTAATATTAAAGGTTAATTTTAGTCAAGAGAAATAGGATAAATATTTAATATTTTTTAGTGTAGATATATGTGTTAAATTATTATTCT
The DNA here is from genome assembly GCA_007258455.2 of Sequoia sempervirens. Lineage (NCBI taxonomy): Eukaryota > Viridiplantae > Streptophyta > Pinopsida > Cupressales > Cupressaceae > Sequoia > Sequoia sempervirens. The sequence goes on from VDFB02379711.1 coordinate 13,241,816, forward strand.
ATTAGATCATTGAATTGAATGACGTTTAATTAAAGTGTAGTATTATATAGAATGTTAGATAAGCGTTGTATATTTTTCATATTTAACATTCAAAATGAGACTAACTCCTAACAATTTTTTTATTCCAAAATATAATAATTCATTTTTTTGGTATGTTAGTTTAGGTTTTTCCTATTTTTTTTTTCAGTATATTTTAAAGCACTTATCTTTATCTCTTGCATGAACCATACAATGTGTAAAACTACTTTTGAAATGTCTATTTATATATGCACATGCTTAAGTGAAAAGTAAGAGATGTTCATTATTGTATGGTTTTTAATCAAAAGGGTTATCCTAGATAAAAATCTTATGTATTGGCTTTGCGTTCATTTATTATATTATTGTTTGACATTGAATATGCACTACTATTATATGAGCATGGTAATTAAAGATTTACAATTGTTTTATATTTTATTCCATATTTAAAGGAGAAGATTCTTGTTTGTGATCTATTCAAGATACATGAGATATTTGATTACTATGCTCTTTAAACTACTTTATAATGTTGGGTGGTTTGTTAAGAGTTCAAGGATATTGTTGTGGTGAAGATATTAAGGCATTATATGTGTGTAGAGATTAGTACATGTATGCTCTTCTTTAGTTGTAGTTAAATATTCATTTAAATAGAAGTTTTTCTTGTGTTCTATTATAATTTTCTAGTTGCATCCTTCACACCTAAAATTAAATATTGATTTATTAAAATATTTTTTTTATATATATCTTGTTCAAATCAACATCATTTATGAAATTCTTTTAGTTTTATCTCTATTTCTATTATGTAGAACTTGGTCCAGTTATTTTCTATTCTCCATCATCTTAATTTACATTTATTGGATGGGTATGGTATGGTTCAATTTACTAATTTCTTTAAGTGAAATTGCCACAGAAATAGGTTGTGTTCTTGCATTAAATATACAACTGCTAACAAGTAGGTGTGCAAGAAAATAATCTGTAAACATGACAAGTGGTTGTCTCAATGGCTGGTACCATGACAAGTAGCTATGGTTGAAATGATGAAGACCAGTAGGTGTTTCTGTTGGGAAACGTAATTTCTCCCTCAAATAAGATGTAAAAATATTATTTAAATTAAAGATTTTTAGACGTTCCAGCTGAATTATAGATTAGGAATTAAGTAAAACTTTGTAAAGTTCTAAAAGCTATATTTTAGATGTTTGTAGAAACATGTAAGCTAATTCTGGATGTTTCGGAAGCCATCTATAATAGAGGCACCATATAATGATTTTGAATCAAGCAATTCAATACAAGCATTTGAAGCAGCAACTCGTGTTTATTTTTGTGTGTTTATTCATGAATTGCTGAGTTTGCGTTTGTTTATTAGTGTTGATCTGTGTCCATCCACCCGTAAGAAAGTGGTATCAGAGCCAGATTGTTTAGTAGATTTAGAAACAAGGAGTCGTCTGTATTTATTTTCAGATCGCCAGCCAAAAGAGTAGCCGCAAGGAGTGTTTAAAAACAAAGTCAGGAAAAGATTATTGCAGGAGATCATTTTTTAAAGGTACCATCTAGATCGCCCAGTGTTATAACCGCCGCAAGATGAGCTATTTGCAAGCTTTTGATCGCTGAGGAAAGGCTGCTAACAGAAAATGCAGATCGCAGTTTTTTTAAGGAAGTCTAGATCATAAAGTAGTCATTGTGGATGCTGCAAGAAAAGGCGTGCAGAAATCTGGAAGGAGATCGTTGCCACTAAAACTGCAGTTGATGATGTTCTATGAGTTGTCACCAAAATTGTAGAGGAAGCTGTTTTTGATTGTAGAGGCTGCCATGTAAATTGCCAGTCAAAGAAGATTGAAGGAAGCACTGTCGAAATCAGACAAGGTCGCAGTCATTAAAGAGAAACAAGCCTGAGACGCCATGGATAGCAGATCATATGAAATAGCAGCAGATTGTTAAAAAGAAACATTGCAATTGAATGAGGTTTTCAATAAAGAAGGGATTGCAAGTTCTAAGAGGCCGCAGCATTAAAGACAGATCGCAGATCATTCAAGAGGAGAAATTGAAGAAGACTGGAGACACGGGAAATGATCGAACAAAGAAAGCAATGTAATCAAGGCGAAAGTGTATAAGGTGAGTTAAAATTGTTTGTTCTAATGGGTAAAAGAGTATTGAAAGAAAATGCAAATTTAAATTCTGAGATAGATTTTTTAAATAAAAAATTAATAGAAGCACAGAAAGAAAGCTTTGCAATTGTGAATGAGAGGTCAGTAGAAAAATGTAAAATTTTAAATGAAATTAGTGATTATAAAGAGAAAATTGAAGAATTAAATAATAGGTTAAAGTTTGTGGAAGAAATGCATAATTGGCAAGAGAAGGAATCGAGTAAACTTAGAGAGAAAAATAAAGTGTTAGAAGAAAAGCTAAAATTGTTTGATGAGATTAATAAAAGCAATGAAAAACTAGAACAAAGAGGGAAGTTGATTGATGATTTAAAGGAAAAGTTAGAGATGTTTGATGAAGTTAAGAAAAAGAATGATGATTTGGAAGAGAAAATAAAGAATTTAGAAGAAGAGAATAGTTTATACAAAAAGGAAATATCAAGATTGAATGAAGAGAATGAATGTTTAAAGGAAAATCGACATGTGATGTTTCATGTAGTACAAGAGATTTGTGTTTGTTAATTGATAAATGTGATTTTGCTGAGGATGTTTGTAAAAAAGAGTGTGATGGTGAATATGTAAAATACAATGATATTGCAAAAGCTTCTAGTTATTTTGATGGCAATGTTGGCAAGCATGAACAAGGAATGAGGAATCCGATTGAGCAAACAATGAGGTAGAAATATGAAGGTCTTAGATATGTTACAAACAAAGGAAAGATGAATACAAGTTCAAGCGAATTAGTTGAAGGAATGAAGACTATACAGTGTTCACATTGTAACAGGAAAGGACATACAAATGATAGATGTTGGGACTTACATCCATGCAATATTTGTGGTATGAAGAGTCATTGTGAAAAGACATGTTGGAATAGAGATTGCAAGGAGGATTCTATGGCAGATTGCATAAAAAAGATTGTGGATGGAGCTACAGATCGAGTTGGCAGAAGATTACAGGTATGATTAAAAGCTTGTTTAAGTACAAATGTTCAAGTGTGAGCAATGATAACAATCTAGCAAAGTTTGAATGTTCAAAGAGGATAAATGGTTTGAGTAAATCAGCATGGTTGTCTAGCAAGACGTCCATAGAAAGTGAATTTTCAAAAATATCAAGTTTTTTGTTTTGAAAAATTGGAAACCAAATATTTGAGGGACTGCCGTAGCAGTTAGAGAAGGCTAAGGGAAAGGCATCATTAGATCTACAGATCATAGAGATGGTTTGAAGTTTGAAAATTTGGACAAAGACAAAGGCATTGTCAAGTTTGAGGATATCAAGCAAAAAAAATTTAAAAAAAAGATTTGCAAAGTCAGCAGACTTGATAGTAGTCAAAAGCAAGCAAATTTATGCAGCAGCATTTGAGGTCGAAATTAAGGGCGAGTGTTGGAAAATGTAATTTCTCCCTCAAATAAGATGTAAAAATATTAATTAAATTAGAGATTTCTAGAGGTTACATCTGGACTAGAGATTAGGAATTAAGTAAAACTTTGTAAAGTTCTAGATGTTTCCTAATCCATCTATAATAGAAGCACTATGTAATGATTTTGAATCAAGCAATTCAATACAAGCATTTGCAGCAGCAGCTCGTGTTTATTTTTGTGTGTTTATTCATAAATTGCTGAGTTTGTGTTTGTTTATTAGTGTTATTCTGTGTCCATCCACCCCTAATAGTTTCAATCTCTTGCCTTATTTAGTGCAAGTGATGAAGGCCGGTAGGTGTCCTACTGATCGAACAGTTGTACATGTGTAGATGCACAAGTTCTTGCAATTCCACTTAAAAAGCCTTATCGGATGAGAAGTGAAGGAGCATCACACAATGGAGTTGCAAGTGAAGTGTGGGGAAGCAGAGATGGTGCGCCCATGCGTTCCCACGCCCAAAACCACTCTCTATCTCTCCAATTTGGATGACCAGCCCGGATTAAGATTCATAGCTCGTCAAATTATTGTCTACAAAGTCCACCGCTATTCCAATTTTAATTCGTTGGGCGATCCAACAAACGCAATTCGCGAGGCTTTGTCGAAAGCATTGGTGCATTATTATCCACTGGCAGGGCGATTGAGAAGCGCTGACAATGGGAAACTTCAAGTGGAGTGCAGCGCAGCGGGAGTTCCCTTCATCGCTGCCACCTCCGACGATACTTTGTCTATGCTCGGCGATTGTGCTGACCTCAAACCCTCATTTCACCAGCTGCTTTCTACAACTTCCTTCGATGCAGAGACTGATAGCATTTGTCCCTTTGTTCTTCAAGTAACTGTCCCCTCACCTCCTTCTTTCTATCTTGCTCATTACAAGTTATTTGGATGATCATAAATTGTTGGTAAAGCTTAATCATTATGTTCTTCGCTTGTTATTTGTATTCAAAATTTTCCTAACCCAGCGAAGGGCTGCTCACAATCTGTTGGTTGTTTATGTGGACAGGTTTACTATTTAATAGAATATTAGAAAGGTTAATATCTTATTTTGGTTTTGTTTATATGTAGGTTACTCGATTTAGTTGTGGCGGGTTTGTTTTCGGATATGGTATGCATCACAGTATATGTGATGGATTAGGAATAGCACAATTTCTTAATGGGCTTGGAGAGATGGCGAAGGGAGTTGTTAAGCTCTCGGTGCAACCAATATGGGACAGAGAACTCCTCAAGCCAAGAAATCCACCACAAGTAATGTTCCACCACCCAGAAATCCAGGACAAGCAATGTTTAATATCTGCATTTCAAGAACATGAGGAATGTGTTCATTATTTTTATTTTTTGGATTCCAAGACGATAAGACAAATCAAGCAACATCTTATGAAAGAGTGTGAAGAACACTTCTCTTCCTTTGATATTGGGGCAGCGTTGGTCTGGAGGGCAATGGCAAAGGCTTATAAAATCCCACATAGCCATAATGTCAAGCTTATCTTTGCAATGAATTCAAGGAAATTATTCAAACCCCCACTCCAAAATGGATATTACGGTAATTGTTTCTACTCTGCATGTGCAACGGCTAGAGCTGAGGAACTTCATAGTGTCTCAATTTTGCAAGCAATCATGATTATAAAGAAATCAAAGTTCTTGTTGAGCGATGAGTATTTGAGATCAAGCATCGACTTTGTAGAGATCAATCGCGAAGTTATGAATGAACGTGTGCATGTACCAATGAAAAATGTCATGATGTTGAGTGACTGGAGATTCCTAGGGTATAATAGTGTGGATTTTGGATGGGGTGAAGCATCAATTGTAAGTCCAATAGAATGGAGTGGATTTTCCTATGCAAATTTGATTGCCTTTCTTCAACCTCCAAAGGGTAAGGATGGAATAAAGATATTGGTCTGTATGCCCCAAACAACATTGAAATTGTTTGAAAGGGAAATGGAAGTAGGTATCCTTGCCAATTCTATGAAAAAGGATTCTCAACGAAGCCTTCTTTAAGATGTTGATCAAACACAAGCAATATAAATTTAGAAACTTAGAATTTTGTTTATGTGAATTTAGGGTAATCTTTTGTTGATAGATTTATAAGGTTTAAATTTTATTAATACTTATAAAATTTTGTAAGTTGTTGTATTAATTCTTTGTTCAATGATTAGTATTTTTTTTCTTAATTATTAAAATATCACAGTTATCTAGTATCAATTATACATTTTTTTTTTAATTAAAGATTTTTTTTAGTAATTTCCTTATTAACATTATTTTCTTCTAAATTGAAAAAATATTGATAAACTAGTTAATAGACGAAGTTAATTTATAATAAAATTTATTTCATTATTCAATTTAATCAAATCTTGTTTAAATTGTAATTGTGATTTTTTATTAATGAAAAGAAACACAAATTTAACTTTTTTTTCTATTTTTTTCAATTGATAATTGATTACTAAAAGTAAAAAATAGGTTACAATTTGTATGTTTCACAAGGACTACATCTACTCATATATCAAAAAATATATTAAATAAAAAATATTATAATAGGATTTGTTAACTTGTATCTATAATTAAAAAATGTGAGATCACAAAATTAATAAAACTATAGACAAATAATCATAAAAAAATAATGTAGACAAATTTTGGAGGTTTTTATCAAACTACCAAACTTAGCATCTACAAACAATGATTTCACACCAAAAATTCAAATTAACAAACAACAGATTCCAACATAATTGTATCTTCAAATTAATTTAATATTCTTTATTGTCAATCTAGAGATTACACACAACATGATAGTAGTTTTTATTTGTTTTCAATTATTACATTGACCATTACTCTCCTAGTATCTCTATATCCACACTTGTCTTCTTTCAAAATTTTCTTATGCATGTGAAAACACCACACCTCCTCTCTTCTTAGCGCTATTCTTTTTTGTTTTCTTAAAACTTCATATTATCCAATTTAATGATGGTCTATACTCTCTAGCCACATCTCCACTTTACCTTTCATGCCTCTCCTCCCAAGGAGCAACATCTAACTGATTTTTTTTTGTATTTTTCTTAACTCTTATAACTCCTTTGTTAAATATTTTTCCTTAATTTTTATTTTATTTTTCTCCTTTCTTAATCCAAAATACCATGTTTCCTCCTTTCCTTCTATTTCTCCCTTGTTGCACCTATTTTCTCTCCTTTCTCTATAGTGTATTTCTCTTCATCTACACAATATATATATATTATATTTTGTTGTTTTCTTAAAAAGAAATTGTTTGAGGCATTTTATCAAACAATTTCTTGGCTTGCATCTTCCCCAACCATGCCTCTCTATTAACTTCCTATGCTTCTCTTTTCTCCTCTTTTTCTCCTTCCATACACCCCTCTACTTGTCACTTAACACAACCCTTTTTAGTTTTTGTATTATTATTGTTAAGTTTTAAATAATGGGAAATAAATCCCATGTGGCCAATCTCTTCACATTATTTTGGTTTTATCTTCATATTCCCGTATTTTATAGGGGATCCATCTACTTTCTCACTATTTGATAAAAAATATTCATAAAAATATAAAATTGGATTTGTGAGTCTAGACACTAAAAAGATTAAAAATGACTTTTTGCATAAATTTTGGTTGGGGACATATATTCTCCTAAAAATTGGTTTTATTGTGTGAAATAACCTCTTGAAGCTACCTATAAAAATATTTTACTCCATCTTTTAAAAAAATCTAGAAATAATTATTTTCATAATCTACCAAGCGAAAACATGGAATTTTAATTTCTCTAAATTTGTAAAGAACCTTGCAATGCATTTTTTTGAAATTAAGTGAAATGAAGTTACAAATACTCATATAATTTTCTTAGCTCCAAAGCTCATGTTTTTTAATATTTAATTATTTTGGTGAAACTATTGATTGAATCGACTAACTACCTTCAAGAAAAATATTAACTTTTTCAATTTGTCCAGACTTGAAACTTCTTGAAATAGCAAGATTCTAAGAGAAAAGAGAACAAACAAAAACTAAGAATAAAATATTTTTTTTGGGGTGATGTATTATTTGTGGAATTAGATGCTCCTTCATGAAACATGTTGGATATGAAAATTTTGTGAGTGTTGTTGAATGCACAAGACAACTGAGAGGGGGGGTTAATCAGTTGTACATTTAAACATCAACACCCTCATTAATATTTAGATTGCTATTTGTTAGTCAACCCTCAATAGCCATCAAAACCCTTATCATGCATTAGTAGAATGTGAACATGATAAATAGTAATGCAAACACATCCAAACACATAAGAATACCCAATTTATGTGGAAAAACCAAGAAGGGAAAAACCATGATGAGGATTAGGCCACAATATAAAGTAATTGTAACACTAAATACAATAGGCTCACTACTAGAGGATTCACTACCTAAGAGAAAATAAGGGCTCACTGCTAAAGGCTCACTACCACATTAGAAAGATGAAAGAAGATTGTTATGATGATAAATCCATCTAAAAGTAACAAAAAGATCCACCACAACATCACTAGTACATTCATAGCCTCTATGAAGAATTTACATACCTTATGCTCACTACTTCCAGTAGCCTAACACATTCAAGCTCACACTACACTTGAAAAATTCATACTTCACGTTACATCTCACAACCCACACTCTCTCTAAATTCTCCATCAAATCAACACTTATTTATAACATCTTCAACCTTGAACACAATTAACAAGGTTAGCTATGCACCTCAACTATGCAAATTCAAATTAGGTTAGTAGTAAGCATTCTCGCAGTGGAAGCAATGAAGGCGAACCACAACACACCTTAACTCAGACCAAAATACACTCATTTAGGCTACTTTATGCTTTCAAATACCTAAGCATATCCAAAATTAGTGTAAAAACCCAAGGTCGGTCATACCTACATTAACACCATTAAACAATTAAGTATTTGCTTCCTATGATCCAAAGATGATTCATGGATCACACACAACACTTTGAAACACTCTATAATATTCAACAAACACCCTAAAGTCCAACACATTACTTCAAAAAAACTTTCACTTCAAGAACATACTCATCATATGCACCTCTAGAGATAACCTTCCACACACTACAACACTTGAACCCAACCTTGTGGAGCACCAAAACACAAGAAACTTAGACTAGAGATCGATACTATAAATATAAGTTTACTTCCAGATCTGTAAGAATAGAAGACAAGTTGCAAAGAAATGCAAAGCAAAACCATTTCTCCCAGACACCACTCCTTACACATTTCACACATTGGTGAACACAACTTCTGCACAATGATCCAGAACCTGAAACTCTAGATATGACACCTCTAAACTTCTTTGAAAAATGTATTTGAACTACACAAGCATATATTCAACATAGAAGAAATGCAGAGAAAAAACCATAACACTACTTTGTATGCCAAAACACCTCTCAATCACACTATTTCCTCTTTTATTCAAATTTTCTCATAAGCACTTGGAAACTAAGCACTGGATATATTTCTCATCATCTTTAATACCTCCTAATCATAATTAAACTAACTACAACATAGCACTATAACCAAACAACATCCACATACAAAATCTTATCAAAGCAACACTAGTGGTTGACACAAATGACTTTACTAATGACAACAGATTGTAACTAATCAAAGCAACAATTCAATAACATAGGCTTCCAACAACTTCCTTGTAGAATTTTTGACATTAATGGTAACATAAACTAATCATACATGCAACAACCTTCCCCTTTGTCATTGATGGAAACACGTGATGTGCAAAACCACCAACAACATACAACTCTGATCACTAACATATTATTCGATGTCTTTTTCTTTCTCCTCCTTACATCACACTCTCCTTGTTCACTTTATTCTCTCTCTTTCCATTTCTCAACTAACTCTTTCCTTTTTCATTTTACTTTCTCTCCTCCCTTCAATGATATCAATGGAAAAGACAAACACATTTGCATCACTTTCCCCTTTAGGAGCACAAAAAAACTATACTAACTAGTAACCACTGCAAATATCCTTTGACACAATTGAAAATGGACAACACCAACATACACTAGCACTTACTCCCTTGACAACAACAACCAAAAATTCCACTACCTCCTCCCACTTAGAGGTAGTCTCCAACATCAGGTTCAATGCAAGATCATGGGGATCCAAACTAGGCCCTTAAGTGGAAATAAAATTCAAAAAACAAAGTGAGGAAACTTGACATAAAAATTTAAATAAGTTATTAACATAATTTGAAAAAATGTAAGAAAAAAATATCTAGAAAATTTAATGTAGTTTCTAGGATACTAGTTCTTTTTTGGAAAAAAATAAATCTATTTTGTGAAAACTTGAAATTTCAATGTAGTAGTACTAAATTTTCAAGAAAAAATAAAAAAGTAAGTGTATGTTTGACCAACCTAAGTAAAAGAGAAAATTAATATATTTTTTGAAACTTTCAATATAAGTAGAGGACACATGCCCAGATGTGCCACATTTTTTTGTAATTTTTTTGCAAGTAAATAATTAGTTATGAATTTATTATTATTATTTTTTTAAATATTAAAATTTGTTTGTTTGACCACCATAACTTGATAATTTTTTTATGAAATTTACTTTTCTTTTCTTTTTTTAATATTATAGTATGGGAAGCATAGAATGTGTTGTATCTTTCAGATTCAAAAAATGTTAAATCATTTAAGAATTATAGATGGTTTTCAATCAACCTATCAATCAGGATTTTAGTTAGAATTCATATAGAAAGTAAATAATAACTATCTATTTAATTCCAAATAATACATGTCTTATATTGGTGAAAAGCTGGAAATTTTCTCAATAAACCCTTTTCATTTCATCAAATTTGGATACAAAAAAGTTGTCAATCACTTTTTTGTCATATCACCACTTTTTGGACCCCCATGATCCTACACTCACCCATAAATCTAGAAAAAAGGAATGAATCTTGGGATCCATTGGATTGATGCATACTCTTATGCATCTAGTTAGATGATGGAGGAGCAATAACCCCCAACTTCTTCCATAGATACTCAAAAGTATCATTAGGAAGAGCCTTCATGGAGATATCTACAACTTGATCCTTAGTAGGCACATGCTCCAACTTCACCTCATTCCCTACAACCTTCTCTCTTAAGGGTGATCCCACATAAGTGGTTAACACTTTTGTGGAGGAAGGAAAAATTGGTTTTTTTTGTTTGCACAAAATAAAGGGATTCGCTTGAACTATTTAATGGGTTCAAGCAAACAATTGGGTTCGAGCAAACCCAATATTCACTTGAACCCCTTTCATTAATGAGCTCGCTTAAATATTAAAATAAGGGGGTTTGAATGAAATGGGGTTTGATCGAACCCCCTGATTAGGGATTTTAAAAAGAAAATGACTGTCAATCATTTTCACATGCGATGAACAAACCATGTGCATGGGTGAAAAATGTAGCGAACATTTGAAGCATGTAAATGGGTGAATTGCTAGGTGAATGAGCAAATAGGCCACCTTCTCAGCCTCCAAATTATATCACCCTCCAAGGCATCCTCCAAGGTTGGTTGCATGCTTCCCATTTGCATACATCCATGTTGTGAATTGCATTTGGTTGAACATTCAAAAACTATGATATATACCCTAAATACAAAGAAATCGATTTCATGAGGCCAAATTTTGTGTAAAATTTTAAACATTCAAAAATTTTGATACAGTTATTTGTTTATAGTTTCAAACAATAAAAAACAATGATATATACACTGTTCCAAAGTTGCCATTTTGGCCTAGGCAGGGCAAAGATTGTGGAATTTGGCTTTACAATGTCAATTGCATTTGCTTGAAAGTTTCTGAAGCCTTTTCAGCAAACCCATTTACATGAACATAATTTATATTTACAACTATCAATTGCATTTGTTCTATAATTTAAATGCTTTGATGGATGTCCATACCCTGTTCTAAAACCCCATTTTTGCAAAAGCCCCATTTTTGTGCACGCAGTGAGAATGATAACAAATAGAAAACATATAGTCTATTTTCAACACCTCTTCCATATTTTCTTTAAAATTTCTAAAGTATTTGAACAAAAATTCATTTTATGAATATCTTGCATAGGGCATTCCATGAGAATGCATTTCTTAGAGGCATTCTATCAAATAGTTCAAACATTGAGATTGAAGTTTTTTTATATAAAACCTTTAATTTATAATCTATAATATCATCATATTTAAATTTCATATGACATTGAGATTGAAGTTTTTTTGATATAAAACCTTTAATTTATATGGGAAATTTACATCCTCTACATTAATTCCTTTCTTACTCTTCACAAATATTTCTATCCATTCACCTAGTCTATAGGGTAGAAAATTTAAATAATGTCTCTTCAATTACATTATTTTGTAATTTGGTGGCCAAAAATAATTTTGAAAAACTAAAATTATACCTATAAATAAAGATAAATTTATGAGCTTTAGATTGTATAATAAAGCTTTCACTTCTCTAAATTTATTGTCTCTATATATACAAAGTTGAACAACTAAAGCATACTTAAGTTAAGATTATCCTAACTCTACAATTTTTTTCCCATATCTTCAACTTGACCATTTCATTATCTTTAATAATAGGACAGGTTTTTCTTCAAGTTCTTCCCACCAATGCTTGATTTTTTTAGAACAATGTTACGACATAATGAAATTTTGTGAATTTATCTAGGTTGGCCTAGATTCAAACAAGTTTTTAAGATGATCATACCACATGTATAGTTAGCATCATAGGTATCTACTATTTTTTCAATGGTTAGGATGAAACCATTTCTTGAATTAGGTCTCATTTTTTCTCTAAGATGGATATTTTCAAGGGATTCTTTCGTTGTCTCATCAAATCCATCATCTCCTATCCTAACATGAATTTCCCAATCTTCTATGTCAAGTTCATTTTCACTTAACTCTATATGATCATGGTTATTGGTTATTGATAATGGATATCATTGTTTAAGGATTTTGAATGGTTATTGGTTTTGGAATCCTAATTTTAAATAATTATTAATTAGATTTAGTATCATATTTAGAAGTTTTTCTCTTCTTATTATATATTTTTTAACATATATAAAATGTATGGTTGGATTAGTGATATGTTTATAACAAGTATACAATATGAAGTCAAGTTATTCTAGATTGATTCTTAATAAATTAGGAATAATGATTAAATTTATAGTTTTATAGAAAATATAGGTATAAAGAGTTTGATGGTAGAAACTTTATATATACATATAAAAATATGATAAATCTGTGATTATTTTTCTTTCCAATCTATAATTTTTTTATGTGCTTGGCTATATAATTGAGATGATTCACTCATAACAATGATAAAAATTTAGTAGCAAAAAAATATTTCTAAGACATTGCTACCATTCTACATAACTCTCATGGAAATAAGAATATTATTTTATTAAATAAATAAATATTGTGTGTACTCTATCTTGAATTACTAATTAATTTTGAATTAGATACTTATAAAAAAATAAAAGCATCCTCTATAACATAGCATAGATAGGTTAATTAATGAAATAATTTATATGTTTTTATATTAAGAAAAAATTACAAATATGGAACTCATGTGAGAAATTGACTAAGACAACTCTATGTGATCGAATTAAAATGAGAATAAAATATACCTTCTTTCAAGAATTAACATTAGATTAATACTTAGCTCATATTTGTATAATCACACTAGAAACCAACAATGGAAGATTGAGAGTCTCAACTAAGAATTCCACCTTATAAATCACATTCATACTAGAAGCCAACAACTAAAGACCAAATTTCATATTTAATAGAGTTCATGTGTTATATTTCATATTTCATGTGTTATAAAATTCATGAAATAGAAAATTTGGAATAAGTGTGTAGACGATTTGTAACTAAATTCAAGCATCAAATTAATGGAAAAAGATAAATATTAAGAACTAAAAGAAGGATCCAAACCATAAATGTAATGCCCCGCCACACAACCCTAGGGGAAGTTGCAATTCACTAACCAAACACAACAATTTCTTTTTTTAAATAAGAACATTGACATACAAGTTCACTATACTTTGCCAACATCCCCTAAGGCTACAAGGTTGAGATTACTATAAACCCACAAAACCACAAACATGAAATGAAACATAACATTTAATTACTTAAGGAAATGAGAACGCATACATTCCATGCAAGATAATTTACATCACAGAATATGAAATACCACTGGATTCCAATATTACAGTTTACAACATAATTACAACACTCATTCCCCGAATGAGATAAATCCAATAATCAAGATTACATAATACAAATTCCACCTCGATCTCAATGAGGGGTAATAAATACTATAACCAACTGAAAGGACAAGGCATGAGAAGAAACTGATTCCCACGAGCTCTCCAACTGGAAATCACGACCACAAGAATAAGAAGAAGAACCAACGGAAAGATGCATGCCACCCGACCACGTGGAATCCAAAAGGTTCCACTCCCTCCGTGCTAGGAGATAGTAACAAGAATTTCCTAAACAAGACCATTTACCACTAGACACAGGCTTACACAAAAACTGAACTGAAACAACTACAATCACAAGGTCACTTAACATCCACAAAACACAATACCATTTAGCCACTACAGCCACAACATCACTTAACACGAGGTTACAATGCTTCCAAAGAACAATGATAATGTACATCGCACAATAACTGATTAACTGTCGACATAGGAAGAGTGTCATGCATAAATTTCCATGAGTTACCCTGGCTCAACCTTCCTAGGCTACCGGACCCCCATCTTGGGTTACCTTGGCTTGCCTCTACTGGCCGCCGGACCCTCACGCAAAAATATACGTCCCATCTCATCTCGAGCCTTATCATTCACTTACTTCACGAGAGAGGCATTCATTATCTTATTAGCGTGAAAGATCCCCATTAATTCATTTAAATTATCACTTAGTTAAACTCTAGGTGAATTACCCTGGCGCCCCTTTGTGTGCCGGACCCCCACCAAAAGCCACTCTCCTATCGACAACACAACTACAAAAAGAAACTAGATAACACGACCTCTCCAAACCAAGGAGGAAACAGAACAAGGAAACTCACTCCAACACTAGAGAAAACAACGTACAAAACCCACTCCAAACATTGGAGGAAACCAAATACAAAAAAAAAAAACCCACTCCTTCCAAGGAGGAAACAAATACATTACCCTCTCCTATACCCAAGGAGGCACAAATCCCCGTTCGAGAAAAAAAAACCGGGTGATCCAAATGGTATAATTATGCACATTTTCCACGACACACCAAAAGTGACTTTCATAATGACAACCCACAACAGGATACAAATCTCCTATCAGGAAGACTTCAAACAATGACCCCATACTCCCAACATCGAGCAAGGAAGAATAAAAATTAAAAGTATTTCTAGCAATTAAATAAACTAAAATTTGGGTTTCCTAAACCGAGTCAATCACAGTATTCCTTCCTTGCATTTATCTAATCAAAACTCTAAATTTCATTCCACATCATTGCAATAAATCAAGTCGTTCCTTCATCCTTAGTACCACAACCAAATCATAATCAACCAATTTATTGACTAACATCATTTGATTAAAATAAAATTTTCTTTGATTCACAATTTCACAACTATAATTGTAATCGAACACTTAAACAATTAAGTCGTTTAACTAACATCTATTTCATTTTACTTACTCCAAATTTCCTATAATTTTCATATTCAAAACATTTAGATAAATCAAGGTATTTATCCTATTCAATAAAACCTATTTCTTAATAAAATTCCATATCCATTAAAGTATATAAAAATTCCATTAAAAAAAATATCTATTTAATCAAATTTTTCAATCCTCTTAAATAGGCAATTTAATTACACTCTACAATTTATTACATAGCTAAATATTATTTACATATTATAATAATATTATATATATAATATATTATATATTATATATTATAGTATAATATATAAATATATTATTATATATTAATATTAATATAATATTAAATAATAATTATAAAATAAATCATAAAAGAAAAGGAAATCCGAGGTTCATTGGAATGCCACGAAGCCCTTACCGCCGCGGCCTGTGTGTTTAACACACAGTCCGTGGCCATTCTGGCCGCGGCCTACGTGTGTGTGGCGGTGGGGTTTGACCTCCCACCCCACATCAACAAAACAAATTTTAAATTTTTATTTTATTAGGCACAGCCATAGCCTATGGCGAAAATACATGCTTTTTTCTGGGTTTAAACCCCAAATCTAAAATTTCAAATACAATAATATATATTTCTGTATATATATGAGTAAATATATCCATGTTTTGAAATGCATGGGCATATTTACTCATATATGTACCCATATTTTTTATTTTAGACTTAAATTGCAAGAATAATTCAAACCCATTTCAATAATTTAACTTATTTTCAAAACAACAAAATGGGTTTTCAAAACTAGATCAACAATGGAGTTTTCTTTATTTTTTTCTTTATTTCTTGGTGCAAATTCCTTGTTTAGTTTCCATTCCCAAATCCATTTATAATTTTGCAAATATGAGAGCTCTTCCATAAATTTCATTGAATCTAAAATTATATTTTCAATCATATAACCTCATTCAAAAGAAAGCAAGAAGTAGAAGAAAGAGTGATGGAACCTTGTGTTTCCTCCGAATTTGGAAGCTTCAACAATGGAGAATCCCAAGCCCTCCTTCAATTCCACAATTCTAGTCTCCTCCAAGCTCTCCACCAAAATCAAAACCAAGGATCCTTCCAAGAATTCCAAAACCAAGTTTTTGCGCTCCCAATTTTTTTCCAATTATGAAAAAGATAATTCAAAAAAGAAAATCCCTTTTCCTTATGCAATCCTTCCCTAAATTTGTCAAAGCCCTAAAATGGACTCACCCACCAAAATTTATTGCTAAATTAGATATTTTTATTTTTTTGAAATTAAATAAAACAATTTCATTTTCCAAATGCATTTTGCAACAATATTCTTTTAAATAAAATTCATTACAACCCAAAAGTTAATTAAATTTCTTTAACCAATTGAATTTATCAATTCACCAATTTAAATTATTTTCAACTTTTATTTCTAAAAGTAAAATGTAAAGCATAATTCTAATTTTTTGATTTAATCCAAAAAATCTAAAGATGCCAACCCAACCAAATTGATTTAATTTAACCCTATTAATTTAATTAGTCAATAAAATAAATCTAATTCACAATCAGATTATTTTATTAATTAAATTAAATTAATTAATTAATCACCAATTTTCCAACATTTCAAAAAAAATGAAACAATCATCACTTATAATTTTCAAAAGCCATTTAATCACTTGTATCTTACAATTAACCACATTTAATCATTAATTAAACTATGCAGGTCATTTAATAAACTTTAACTTGAAATTAATAAACACTCAAGGGAAAAATGAACAAGTTAAAACAACTGACCCCGACAACAACCCGACCACATGCTATGACTAGGGTGACGACTTGACACAAAAAACCTAGCTACTATCTCCCAATTAATTTCCGTTGGTCAAAGGACACACTCAAACCTGAAAACCAGGTGGAGTCGATGTCATGTACCTGCCAACCTGCAATAAAGAGCATGTCGAACGTGCATATATATATAATATGATCAATCAAACCATGAAGAGGAAGTCTCAGAATCGTAGGGCACTCGCAAGCAAGTGATACAATCATGTCCCCTTCACCAATACACTATCACTAACTGACGCATCTAACATCAATAACATGATCATCAGCATAAAACATCGTTAAATCAAATATCTTCTAAGTTAATCCAAAACATGCCATAAGGGTAACATTAGGATAACATCACATCGAAATATAACATCCACATTGTATAACAATTGCAATCAAAAGCAGCCTAGTTCCAAAGTCGAAGCATAATCAAACACAACCATTACAAAGAAAACACTGCCGATCAAAGAGCCAAAATGGAGGGGTGTTACAATAAAGGAAAATAAAATATTAACTTAAAGCCTCAATGTCAACACAAGAGTTGAGATAAAATTAGACAAAATGTTAGTAGGAGGAATGATCAAAAAATTTGAAGATACCCGTGGTAGATGAGACCAAACAAAGAAATCATGTTTTTTTCATCTATGATACCTAATATTCCATAAAAATGATCTCATTCCAAGTGAAATATGGGTTTTCAATATAATGTGACAAGAATATCACCTTAGTAGTTTTTGACATCTTTATTCTTGTCGTAAGTCACAAATTCACAAAATCAAAAAATTTCTCAAAAAGTTGATAATTTAGGTAATTGATAGTTGATTTGAGATGTGACCTCATTATATTCATTAAAACTTAAATTGTGTGATCAATTGAATCATTCAATTAGGTGAAAGTGAAGGTTAAATTAATGTTCATTCAATTTTCAATTTTTAAAAGTTTAGTATTTTTATTAATCACTAAGTCAATTTATATTGGTGGAAGATTTGGGGTAATAGAAAAAATATGTACAAAGATTAAATCTTCATTTTCTCCTATTCTTTCATTATTTCTTTCTTTTTGTACCGGGGTTAAATCTTCATCTAGGTTTGTTGTGTACTTATAAGAAACCTTTATTCCTTTGTATTATGTTCTTGTACATTGTATGGTAACTTTCATGATAAATATTATGTGCATGTCCCTTCCTCATATCAAATTTTCTTTATGGATATGAGGAAGTTTATTTTTAATTTTTGGGTTTCCTCCTTATCAAATTATTGCTTCAATAATTTAGAAATTATATTTACAAGCTTATCATATCTCTCATTTTCTTCTCTTATTTGTACCTTAACTTATTCTCTATGATCTATCTTTGTTTATTTGATATTTCTTTTACTACTTGTGCCTAAGACTTGACTTGTCAATTTGAGCTTCTGTCTAATTGTATTTTTCCTCCATGTTTTGGATGTAGGATAGATCTCTTTTATTTATAGTGGATATCTTCCTTCTAGAATATTTAATTTAATTTCCTCTACTATTTTAAGTGGTCAAAATCTTATTTTATCATGATCAACTCATAGAGCCCATTTTCCACAATATTTTGCAAGTTATTTACTTTCTCATTAATTATTTTAATCTCTTAATAGTTTCTAGTTGAATTTTTTAATTTCATTCATCTTTAATTCCTCATGTTATCGCTATTCCTCATATTATCCCTTTGATTTTATAACTTGAAGCCTCTTTTTTATAACCATTAGTTCATTTATACATAGTCTTGGTGGCCAAAATAATGGTGTTGACATGGGCTATAAAGTTCTCACTTTCTTGGATTCATAGTATGATTCCCTATATCACCATACACAAATCCCTAAACTGGAATAGATATATATTGTAGCTTATGTTTACCAATAACAACATCTTCTTCTTTGACTACTATATATATTCAAATTGAGAATCAATCAATAATTTTGAAAGATAAGTTATATACCTTCTACAAATGTACCTTTTTGTAAAACCATGTGTAAATTTTCCTTTACTTCATCAAGAGCCAAACTACTAATTGTGATGTCTACATTTTCTTCTTGAAAACTCTTATTCAACTTATTTAGTTCCCCTAACACATCAACAAGCATATGCAAAATTCTATTTTTCCACAAAGTTAAGATCATTGGCCCATAAGCTTTACAAGCCTTATTATGACTTCTCCTCTAAATAACCATCTACTTGTGTAGAACTACACAATATTTAAAACATCAATTTACATAATTCTAATTAAATCATTAAGATCATTATTTATTTTTGGTAAAATTTGGACCTATGAATGCACTTTATTTGCTACTTTTTCAACAAATAACAACTCAAGTATCATTATATAAAAGAACCTAATATTGATGGTGACTCATAATGAGCTATGTAAAACCCTGTCCCGCAACCTAGAGGACGATGCAATACTGTGGAAGCACAACTAATTTTTTTTCTTAAAGATAAAATAAGATGAGTAAAGTAACCTACTCTAGCCACATACATCCTCTAGGCTACGCAACGCGTCTACATGTGAACACCATTACTTATAAAATTTAACCAACCATAGCATATGAATATTAAACTCAAGATACAACTTACAACAAAGCATTAAACCATTTTAAGATAAATCTAACACATAAAAATGTATTAAACATATTTCCACATATACAACACCATTAAGTCCAATAATGAATAGATCATAAATATTATTACAATTACATCACAAAGGTTCACCTCAATACAAATGAGGTATTACAATTATACACATAGATCCATAATTATAATGAAGAAGGAGAAGAACAACTCCAGAGAACCACACAAGCTCCTCGAACAAGAAGATCCCGCCATCACAAACAGGAAAAAAAACTCAACAGTGTAAGATGCACGCCACCCAACCATCTGGTACCCGTAGGCCCAGCCCCCGTGCTAGGAGATAGTAACAAGTAACCAAGACAAACCTATTACCTCTAGACACAAGTAATATACAAGACCACACTGTACCAGTAAATACAAAACAACACTGTACCAATAAATACAAAACAACACTGTATCAAAAAAACCTAAAACAACACTGTACCAAAAAAACACAAAACAACACTGTACCAAAAAGACACATAACATAAGGTTACATTGCTTTTAGAACCACTAAATCAAATACATCCACTGTATAATACAAATCAACCATTGTCATAGGAGGAGTGTCATCATGAAGGTTGCATTGGTTATCCAAAGGAAATCTTCCTAGGTCACGGCCCCCCTCTAGGGTTATCCTGGTAACCTCTCACGACTCCGGCCCCACATGCACACCAGTGCGGAATCGATTATCTTTCAAAAAGACAAGATAACGATCTTGCCATTCCAGGCCTTTCCAACTCATCTCAAGTCTCATACTAGCCCTTGAGCCAATGAGCGGGGCTAAATTATCTAATTAAATATTAAGCTACTCCATCCCTAATAAAGGTTATTTAATTTTTACTGATTAAACTGACTTTCACATGAGTTATCCTGGGACCCCTTTGTGTCCTGGCCCCTATTGAAAGCCACTCCCCTATCGACAACACAATAACATATTCCACAACCCAAAGGTAGACAGTGCACAAAATACGATAACAAATATCAACTATTTTGCAAAGAACAACACATCCCATTCGTAATAACCGGGTGCTCCAATCCAATCACACAACCTGTTCATAGTAATCAGGTGTTCAAATCAATTCACACATCCCTACAGATGTTAAATACTGAAACCCAAAAAAAACGTGCACTACCCAAGGAAAATCTCAAAAAGGGTGAACAAAAGATATAATAACCCTCTCACAATTTTACAATCTCTGGAAGACTTATAATTTTTTCCATAACAAATATCTCCAATGTCCAATACACAATTATAGAAGAATACACAGCAATAAGAAGCCACTCAAGTAATTAAATAAATGACCATTAGGATTTCCTAAATCCAATAAATCCACAACGAATTAAACCAACTACTTAACTTCGAGTTTGACAATTACTCATAATATTCAATTCAAATTGTTCACAAATATGAACAGAAAATAATAGCACTTAAAATAATTCAGGCACTTAAATAATCTAATATTCGGATTTCTTAAATCCAAATTGAATCAATATCTATTTATATACAAATTAATTTTCACTCCTAAGTCCTTTTTATTTTAAGATTTTATCAACCCATGCATTTACATGCTTTTATAATATACAAATACTTCTGTTTACAAAACATAAGGAAATTAAAACTAATTGTTAACTCAAATTTCACAAAAAAATATAAATAGAAATCTTAATCCTTCTAATAAAATCATCTTATTATAAAACACCTACTTGTGCATGGTATGCATTAATTAGTGATATAATATTTCTTTTAAATAAATAAATATGTATTCTAATTACATAATCTAATTATTATTTTTCAACATTTATTTTAAAATATCAAATTGTGCATGTGCATGCACCTATTTAAAAATATATTTAAATATTATAAAATTATATGCAATTTTTCTAATATATACTTTTAAACAAATAAATAAATATATAAATATAAATTAACAATTTTCAGAAACACTAATCATAAATTCGTATATTACGACTTTAATAACTTTTTTTTTTTGAATCTGAGTTTTTCTTGAAATTTTTACTAAAGGTGCGCAATCAAGTCTTTTAAAACATATAAAAAATTCAGCCCTACCCAGCTTGTAAATTTTGAGTTATGATTAATTTAGTGACGCACTATTTATGCTGTTTTGATTTTTGAATTACTAGAGGTTTCCAATTATTTCAGTTTTTTTCATAAGATTTCATTTTCAATCCTACAGAGGTTTTCTAATTCTTCAAATACTTTTATTTGTATTTTCTATTGTTTAAAAATCATTCCCTACAAGGATCTAAATCCTCACGGTAATTTATCACTTTCTACAGAAGAACAAATTATGTTTTCACAGGAAAAAGTTTCTAAGTTTTGATTTAAATTCAACAGAGATTCAATAATTCCACTATAATTTCATCCTGTATAAATCTATTTCGAATAAACAAATTACATAGAGGATTTAATTATTTTTTACAGAGGTTTCATTTTCACGGCAATCTTTTAAAAGAAGGAAACAAGAACTTCTACAGTATTGAAAAATTATTTCATAAAACATTTCCAATTTGCATTACAGTAATAAAATAATTCTTTAATTTCAAATTTCACAAAAACAGTAAAGAACCTGTTACAGAAGAATGTTTCCTCAAGAAAATGTTGCTGAACTTCTTTATAATTTGAATTCTCAATGTAGTCAAAGCTTTCTTCAATGCAATTGTCTCCTTCCAGAAGACGCAACAAAAAACACAGCCAAAAATTCTACAACAAAATAATTCTAAAACAATTTCCTCAGAGAGATCCACAATCTTCCTCACCGAATTTTTCACAACCCACCCTCGACCTTTTTTCTCGTGAAACAACTTTGTTTTCTTTTCTTTTCTTTTTCCCAAAATCCTCTCCATCAATGAATTTTTAATAATTAGATCACAAATTTCTAACTCTCAGTTATCTTAAACAAAATATCTAAAATATCTTTTCCCTCAACAATTTAGATATTTTCCATTCACATGCATTTAAATATAATAATACAATTTACTAATTGCAACCAATTTAAATATTTTTTTATTTATTTAATTACCATTTATTTTTAATAATAAAATTACTCAATCAACATAACTAAAATAAATAAATTTATTTATTTATTTATTTTAGAGCCCTCACAACAATAATTCATTTAATTAAGTATTTAAAATTAAATACACATTTAATCTAAATTAAATTTGTACAAAAATAAAATACCCAGAACAATAATAATAAAACTGTGACCAAGTTCAAATTGACGACAAACTGTACTAGGGTAAAGGTATGACTAGGTAACCCGTTACTATCTCCCAATATTACTGTTGAGTAGTGGACACGCTCAAACCTATGAAACTAGGTTAAGCTAATGTCTAGTACCTGCAATCCTACAAACAAACAAATGTCGCACATCTATACATATAATAAATTATTTACACTGTGAAGAGAGAATCACGAAAATCACAGGGCACTCGTGAGCGAGTGATGCAATACCGTTCTCTTCACCAATACAGTATCAATAACTGACAAAGCTTATATCATTAATATAATCAAAACACAAGGCATCATTAATTCAAGTACATACTATGTTAATCTAAAACATGCCATAATGATAACCTCATAATAAAATATATTACATCAAATTATAACATTCACATCACTTAATAGAGAGCAATCAAACAATAAACAAACACCTTAATTCAAGAGTTATTAGAAACAAAGCATAACATGGAGAAAACATTGTCTATTCAACATAGCACAAAATGGAGGGGTGTTACATCCTCCCCCCCATGGGTCAGGCTTACTTCTGGAAGCCTACAAGTACCCCCAAAACAAACACCATAAAATTGCGTATACTCAATGGCTCATAAACTGAACCTTTTCATATTTTAACATAAAAACAACAACAATCCCGCGCTATAGTCAATCCAACCTAATACATTATCAACTCATGCAATTCAACATGGTGATGCAACCACCAACCAAAACTCCAAAGCACATAACCAAAGATTAATATACATACTACACATATGCACGCATACACACTACCAAAAATCGTCACAAGGTCACATGTGGATCCATCTAGACACCGAAAAGAATCATACTAAACCCTGATATAGGAATCCATGAACCAAAAGTCATGTCCCACACAAATAATCCGTACAATGTATCATAGTGCCACATGGAGTAAATCAGCAATGCTATGATAAATCTCACATTCACATTCACTTTTATTAAGATGCTAAATTTCTATAGTACATACATATGTTATCCACATTTATTTCCCACACATAGTGCAATAGCATTACAATGTTTACCCAAGACAAGGTATGCAACACTTCAACTTACATTTACCATTTTACATTTTGAATCTAGGTGCAATAATTTAACATCTACATGATTTCTTAAAACTTAACAATAAAGTTGGGGACTTTAGGCCTCACCAACAAGACACACCTATTATGCAATTATCATTAATATGAAATGGTTTCACAATTCTTTTTCTTTCTCTAAGCTTCTACTTACTACAAAATTATTTTCTATTCATATTAGACGTTTTCCATGATTATGAATGCAACTTGGGGACTTAGGTCTTTTACCCAAGGTTTGATTTAATAAAACAAACCTTCATTAATACATAAGAATTTTCTCATAAGATACAACATACCCCACACACTTAAGAACATACATCTTTGTAAACTAATGGAAAGAGAGAGAAGACAATAGTTATTTACAGTTCTAACACAAGAACAAATGCAATTATGGTTTCATCATCACACGATCACTTCCACACAAATGCATCAATCATATGAGAGTGTGCACTAATCTCTATGAACCAACAACATGATCATTTATTTTCTATTACCATATTTCATAATTTCAAAACAATATAACATGCAAAAGTAACTCCAAAACCACATAGGGTCAATCAAGTAACCATTAACGTAAGGAGGTAAAGCACAAGAAGACATGCACCAGAAACTTGCATGGTGAAGAAAAACAACAAGACTCCCAAAAGAGAATACACACAAAAGGAACTTCTTGGCACCCTCAAGGTCAAACAAACCTTCCAAGAACATGAGTAAAGAAACCAAGCAAAGGAAATTTTTAGGCAAGAAATATCACCTATAACCCACCAAAAAACTATGGTCCAACATGCTCACCCGCAACATAGGATAGAAGGAAGTAATCGATCTCAACCTTGGAAGACTCTCAACCAAGGAAATCACTCCAATCCTAAAGGGTAAGGAAAAACCTAGAAGGCATCATTCCTCCACAACTCAAGACAAGGTTGGAAAATTAAACCCTCTAAAACGCCATATTAAGGCACTCAAGGTAAGAGGTCCTACGACTATCTCGCCCCAACAAGCATTTGGAACACACCCAAGAAACAAACTACAACCACACTCAAGAACCAATCAAGGATCACAACACTTTACACAATGAAAGAGCCAAGCAACAAGAAGGAAGCCAAGAAAAACACACCTCTTGGTAGGCTTGTGAGCCTAACCCTCACAAAAGCATTCAACAAAATACATGCAAGGGCGGAAACAACAACAAAATTGATTGTCGTCCAACACACACAACACATCAAAATCACACACTACACAATCGTCCATAATGCATTCTTCTAGTAGAAAGGATATCGGTGCATTGCGTACTACACTGAGGGTCCTACCCTTTCCACTAACTTCCTGCACCATTGCACCATGACCACCTAAACACAACTTTTGGCTAAACAAGCGAGAACAACCCAAAAGTAAAATCATAAATTAAAGAGTGAAACACCTAGGTCAACGTAATGGGCTCATAGTGCCCAAATGTATAAACTTACAAAACTAACAGCTTAGTGGGTTCTCCATTATCCCAGAGCACCGAGTGTTTAAACCTAGGCTCTAATACCAAGTGTAAAACCCTATCCCGCAACCTAGAGGACGATGCAATACTGCAGAAGCACAACTAATTTTTTTTTCTTAAAGATAAAATAAGACGAGTAAAGTAACCTACTCTAGCCACATACATCCTCAAGGCTACGCAACGCATCTACATGTGAACACCATTACTTATAAAATTTAACCAACCATAGCATATGAATATTAAACTCAAGATACAACTTACAACAAAGCATTAAACCATTTAAAGATAAATCTAACACATAGAAATGTATTAAACATATCTCCACATATACAACACCATTAAATCCAATAATGAATAGATCATAAATATTATTACAATTACATCACAAAGGTTCACCTCGATACAAATGAGGTATTACAATTATACAAATAGATCCACAGTTACAATGAAGAAGGAGAAGAACAACTCCAGAGAACCACACGAGCTCCTCGAATAAGAAGATCCCGCCATCACGAACAGGAAGAAAAACTCAATAGTGTAAGATGCATGTCACCCAACCATTTGGTACCCGTAGGCCTAGCCCCCGTGCTAGGAGATAGTAACATGTAACCAAGACAAACCTATTACCTCTAGACACAAGTAATATACAATACCACACTGTACCAGTAAATGAAAAACAACACTGTACTAGTAAATACAAAACAACACTGTATCAAAAAAACACAAAACAACACTATACCAAAAAAAACACAAAACAACACTATACCAAAAAGACACATAACATAAGGTTACATTGCTTCAAGAACCACTGAATCAAATACATCCACTGTATAATACAAATTGACCGTTGTCATAGGAGGAGTGTCATCACGAAGGTTGCATTGGTTATCCAAAGGAAATCTTCCTAGGTCACGGCCCCCCTCTAGGGTTATCCTGGTAACCTCTCACGACTCTGGCCCCACATGCACACTAGTGCGGAATCGATTATCTTTCAAGATGACAAGATAATGATCTTGCCATTCCAGGCCTTCCCGACTCATCTCAAGTATCATACTAGCCTTTGAGCCAATGAGCGAGGCTAAATTATCTGATTAAATATTAAGCTACTCCATCTCTAATAAAGGTTATTTAATTTTTACTGATTAAACTAACTTTCACACGAGTTATCTTGGAACCCCTTTGTGTCCCGGCCCCCGTTGAAAGCCACTCCCCTATCGACAACACAATAACATATTCCACAACCCAAGGGTAGACAGTGCACAAAATATGATAACAAATATCAACTATTTTGCAAAGAACAACACATCTCGTTCGTAATAATCGGGTGCTCCAATCCAATCACACCACCCGTTCATACTAATCGGGTGTTCAAATTAATTCAGACATCTTTACGGATGTTAAATACTGAAACCCAAAAAAAATGTGCACTACCCAAGGAAAATCTCAAAAAGGGCGAACAAAAGATATAATAACCCTCTCACAATTTTACAATCTCTGGAAGACTTATAATTTTTTCCACAACAAATATCTTCAATGCCCAATACACAATTATAAAAGAATACACAGCAATAAGAAGCCACTCAATTAATTAAATAAATGACCATTAGGATTTCCTAAATCCAATAAATCCACAACGAATTAAACAAACTACTTAACTTCGAGTTTGACAATTACTCATAATATTCAATTCAAATTGCCCACAAATATGAACAGAAAATAATAGCACTTAAAATAATTCAGGCACTTAGATAATCTAATATTTGAATCTCCTAAATTCAAATTGAATCAATATCTATTTAAATACAAATCAATTTTCACTCCTAAGTCCTTTTTATTTTAAGATTTTATCAACCCATGCATTTACATGTTTTTATAATATACAAATACTTCTGTTTACAAAACATAAGGAAATTAAAACTAATTGTTAACTCAAATTTCACAAACAAATATAAATAGAAATCTTAATCTTTCTAATAAAATCATCTTATTATAAAACACCTACTTGTGCATGGTATGCATTAATTAGCGATATAATATTTTTTTTAAATAAATAAATATGTATTCCAATTACATAATCTAATTATTATTTTCCAACATTTATGTTAAAATATCAAATTGTGCATGTGCATGCACCTATTTAAAAATACATTTAAATATAATAAAATTATATGCAATTTTTCTAATATATACTTTTAAACAAATAAATAAATATATAAATATAAATAAACAATTTTTAGAAACCCTAATCATAAATTCGTATATTGCGACTTTAATAACTTTTGTTTTTGAATCTAGGTTTCTCTTGAAATTTTTACTGAAGGTGTGCAATCAAGTCGTTTAAAACATATAAAAAATTCAGCCCTACCTAGTTTGTAAATTTTGAGTTATGATTAATTTAGTGACGCACTATTTATGCTGTTTTAATTTTCAAATTACCAGAGGTTTCCAATTATTTCAATTTTTTTCAGAAGATTTCATTTTCAATCCTACAAAGGTTTTCTAATTCTTCAAATACTTTTATTTGTATTTTCTATTGTTTAAAAATCATTCCCTACAAGGATCTAAATCCTCACGGTAATTTATCACTTTCTACAGAAGAACAAATTATGTTTTCACAGGAAGAGGTTTCTAAGTTTTGATTTAAATTCAACAGAGATTCAATAATTCCACTATAATTTCCTCCTATATAAATCTATTTCAAATAAATAAATTATACAGAGGATTTAATTATTTTCTATAGAAGTTTCATTTTTACGGCAATCTTTTAAAAAAAGGAAACAAAAACTTCTACAGTATTGAAAAATTATTTCATAAAACATTTCCAATTTGCATTACAGTAATAAAATAAATTTTTGATTTCAAATTTCACAAAAACAGTAAAGAACCTGTTACAGAAGAATGTTGCCTCAAGAAAATGTTGCCGAACTTCTTTATAATTTCAATTCTCAATGTAGCCAAAGCTTTTTTCAATGCAATTGCCTCCTTCCAGAAGACACAACAAAAAACACAGCCAAAAATTCTACAACAAAATAATTCTAAAACAATTTCCTCAGAGAGATCCACAATCTTCCTCACCAAATTTTTCACAACCTATCCTCGACCTTTTTTCTCGTGAAACAACTTTCTTTTCTTTTCTTTTCTTTTTCCCAAAATCCTCTCCATGAATGAATTTTCAATAATTAGATCACAAATTTATAACTCTCAATTATCTTAAACAAAATATATCTAAAATATCTTTTCTCTCAACGATTTAGATATTTTCCATTCACATGCATTTAAATATAATAATACAATTTACTAATTGCAACCAATTTAAATTTTTTTTATTGATTTAATTACCATTTATTTTTAATAATAAAATTTACTCAATCAACATAACCAAAATAAATTTATTTATTTATTTATTTTAGAGCCCTCACAACAATAATTTATTTAATTAAATATTTAAACTTAAATACACATTTAATCTAAATTAAATTTGCACAAGAATAAAATACCCAGAACAAAAATAATAGAACTAAGACCAAGTTCAAAATGACAACACACTGTACTAGGGTAAAGGTATGACTAGGTAACCCGTTACTATCTCCCAATATTACTGTTGAGTAGTGGACACACTCACAACTGTGAAACCAAGTGAAACTAATGTCTAGTACCTGCAATCCTGCAAACAAGCAAATGTCGCACATGTATACATATAATAAATTATTCACACCGTGAAGAGAGAATCGCGGAAATCACAGGGCACTTGCGAGAAAGTGATGCAATACCGTTCTCTTCACCAATACAGTATCAATAACTAACAAAGCTTATATCATTAATATAATCAAAACATAAGGCATCATTAATTCAAGTACATACTATGCTAATCTAAAACATGCCATAATGATAACCTCATCATAAAATACATTACATCAAATTATAACATTCACGTCACTTAACAGAGAGCAATCAAACAATAAACAAACACCTTAATTCAAGAGTTATTAGAAACAAAAACATAACATGGACAAAACATTATCTATTCAACATAGCACAAAATGGAGGGGTGTTACATCCTCCCCCCATGGGTTAGGCTTACTCCTGGAAGCCTACAAGTACCCCCAAAACAAACACCATAAAATCGCGTATACTCAATGGCTCATAAACTGAACCATTTCATATTTTAACATAAAAACAACAGTAATCCTGTGCTATAGTCAATCCAACCTAATACATTATCAACTCATGCAATTCAACATGGTGATGCAACCACCAACCAAAAATCCAAAGCACATAACCAAAGATTAATATACATACAACACATATGCACCCATACACACTACCAGAAATCGTTACAAGGTCACATGTGGGTCCATTTTGACACCGAAAAGAATCATACTAAACCCTGATACAGGAATCCATGAACCAAAAGTCAAGTCCCACACAAATAATCCGTACAATGTATCATAGTGCCACATGGAGTAAATCAGCAATGCTATGATAAATCTCACATTCGCATTCACTTTTATTAAGATGATAAATTGCTTTAGTACACACATATGTTATCCACATTTATTTCCCACACATAGTGCAATAGCATTACAATGTTTACCCAAGACAAGGTATGCAATACTTCAACTTACATTTTACATTTTGAATCTAGGTGCAATAATTTAACATCTACATTATTTCTTAAAACTTAACAATAAAGTTGGGTACTATAGGCCTCACCAACAAGACGCACCTATTATGCAATTATCAAACTAATATGCAATGGTTTCACAATTCTTTTTCTTTCTCTAAGCTTCTACTTACTACAAAATGATTTTCTATTCATATTAGACATTTTCCATGATTATGAATGCAACTTGGGGACTTAGGTCTTTTACACAAGGTTTGATCTAATAAAACAAACCTTCATTAATACATAAGAATTTTCTCATAAGATACAACATACCCCACACACTTAAGAACATACATCTTTGTAAACTAATAGAAAGAGAGAGAAGACAATAGTTATTTTCAGTTCTAACACAGGAACGAATGCAACTATGGTTTCATCATCACACGATCACTTCCACACAAATGCATCAATCATATGAGAGTGTGCACTAATCTCTATGAACCAACAACATGATCATTTATTTTCTATTACCATATTTCATAATTTTAAAACAATATAACATGCAAAAGTAACTCCAAAACTACATAGGGTCAATCAAGTAACCATTAACGTAAGGAGGTAAAGCACAAGAAGACATGCACCAGAAACTTGCATGGTGAAGAAAAACAACAAGACTCCCAAAAGAGAATACACACAAAAGGAACTTCTTAGCACCCTCAAGGTCAAACAGACTTTCCAAGAACATGAGTAAAGAAACCAAGCAAAGGAAATTTTTAGGCAAGACATATCACCTGTAACCCACCAACAAGCTATGGTCCAACATGCTCACCCGCAACATAGGATAGAAGGAAGTAATCGATCTCAACCTTGGAAGACTCTCAACCAAGGAAATCACTCCAATTCTGAAGGGTAAGGCAAAACCTAGGAGTCATCATTCCTCCACAACTCAAGACAAGGTTGGAAAATTCAACCCTCTAAAATGCCATATTAAGGCACTCAAGGTAAGAGGTCCTACGACTATCTCGCCCCAACAAGCATTTGGAACACACCCAAGAAACAAACTACAACCACACTCAAGAACCACTCAAGGGTCACAACACTTTACACAATGAAAGAGCCAAGCAACAAGAAGGAAGCCAAGAAAAACACACCTCTTGGTAGGCTTGCGAGCCTAACCCTCACAAAAGAATTCAACAAAATACATGCAATGGCGGAAACAACAGCAAAATTGATTGTCGTCCACCACACACAACACATCAAAATCACACACTACATAATCGTCCATAATGCATTCTTCCAGTAGAAAGGATATCGGTGCAATGCGCACTACACCGAGGGTCGTACCCTTTCCACTAACTTCCTGCACCATTGGACCATCACCACCTAAACACAACTTTTGGGTAAACAAGTGAGAACAACCCAAAAGGAAAAACATAAATTAAAGAGTGAAACACCTAGGTCAACCTAATGGGCTCATAGTGCCCAAATGTATAAACTTACACAACTAACAGCTTAGTGGGTTCACCATTATCCCAGAGCACCCAGTGTTTAAACCTAGGCTCTGATATCAAGTGTAAAACCCCGTCCCGCAACCTAGAGGATGATGCAATACTATGGAAGCACAACTAATTTTTTTTCTTAAATATAAAATAAGACGATTAAAATAACCTACTCTAGCCACATACATCCTCTAGGCTACACAACGCGTTTACATGTGAACACCATTACTTATAAAATTTAACCAACCATAGCATATGAATATTAAACTCAAGATACAACTTACAACAAAGCATTAAACCATTTTAAGATAAATCTAACACATAGAAATGTATTAAACATATTTCCACATATACAACACTATTAAATCCAATAATGAATAGATCATAAATATTATTACAATTACATCATAAAGATTCACCTTGATACAAATGAGGTATTACAATTATACACATAGATCCACAGTTACAATGAAAAAGGAGAAGAACAACTCCAGAGAACCACACGAGCTCTTCAAACAAGAAGATCATGCCATCACGAATAGGAAGAGAAACTCAACAGTGTAAGATGCACGCCACCAAACCATCTGGTACCCGTAGGCCCAGCCCCTGTGCTAGGAGATAGTAACAGGTAACCAAGACAAACCTATTACCTCTAGACACAAGTAATATACAAGACCACAATGTACCGGTAAATGCAAAATAACACTGTACCAGTAAATACAAAACAACACTGTATCAAAAAAATACAAAACAACACTGTACCAAAAAAAACACAAAACACTATACCAAAAAGACACATAACATAAGGTTACATTGCTTCTAGAACCACTGAATCAAATACATCCACTGTATAATACAAATCAACCGTTGTCATAGGAGGAGTGTCATCACGAAGGTTGCATTGGTTATCCAAAGGAAATCTTCCTAGGTCCCGGCCCCCCTCTAGGGTTATCCTGGTAACCTCTCACGACTCCGGCCCCACATGCACACCAGTGTGGAATAGATTATCTTTCAAGATGACAAGATAACGATCTTGCCATTCTGGGCCTTTCCGACTCATCTCAAGTCTCATACTAGCCCTTGAGCCAATGAGTGAGGCTAAATTATCTGATTAAATATTAAGCTACTCTATCCCTAATAAAGGTTATTTAATTTTTACTGATTAAACTGACTTTCACACGAGTTATCCTGGGACCCCTTTGTGTCCCGGCCCCCGTTGAAAGCCACTCCCCTATCGACAACACAATAACATATTCCACAACCCAAGGGTAGATAGTGCACAAAATACGATAACAAATATCAACTGTTTCGCAAAGAACACATCCCGTTTGTAATAACCGGGTGCTCCAATCTAATCACACACCCTGTTCATAGTAATCGGGTGTTCAAATTAATTCACACATCCCTACGGATGTGAAATACTGAAACCCAAAAAAACATGCGCTACCTAAGGAAAATCTCAAAAAGGGCGAACAAAAGATATATAATAACCCTCTCACAATTTTAAAATCTATGAAAACTTATAATTTTTTCCACAACAAATATCTTCAATGCCCAATACACAATTATAGAAGAATACACAACAATAAGAAGCCACTCAAGTAATTAAATAAATAACTATTAGGATTTCTTAAATCCAATAAATCCACAACGAATTAAACCAACTATTTAACTTCGAATTTGATAATTACTCATAATATTCAATTCAAATTTCCCACAAATATGAACAGAAAATAATAGCACTTAAAATAATTGAGGCACTTAAATAATCTAATATTCAAATTTCTTAAATCCAAATTAAATCAATATGTATTTAAATACAAATCAATTTTCACTCTTAAGTCCTTTTTATTTTAAGATTTTATCAACCCATGCATTTACATGCTTTTATAATATACAAATACTTCTGTTTACAAAATATAAGGAAATTAAAATTAATTATTAAATCAAATTTCACAAACAAATATAAATAGAAATCTTAATCCTTTTAATAAAATCATCTTATTATAAAACACCTACTTGTACATGGTATGCATTAATTATCGATATAATATTTTTTTAAAATAAATAAATATGTATTCTAATTACATAATCTAATTATTATTTTCTAACGTTTATTTTAAAATATCAAATTGTGCATATGCATGCACCTATTTAAAAATACATTTAAATATCATAAAATTAGATGCAATATTTCTAATATATATTTTTAAACAAATAAATAAATATATAAATATAAATTAACAATTTTCAGAAACCCTAATCATAAATTTGTATATTGCGACTTTAAAAACGTTTTTTTTTAAATCTGGGTTTCTCTGAAATTTTTGCTTGAGGTGCGAAATCAAGTCGTCTAAAACATATAAAAAATTTAGCGTTACCCAGTTTGTAAATTTTGAGTTATGATTAATTTAGTGACACACTATTTATGCTATTTTAATTTTTGAATTACCAGAGGTTTCCAATTATTTCAGTTTTTTCAGAAGATTTCATTTTCAATCCTACCGAGGTTTTCTAATTCTTCAAATACTTTTATTTGTATTTTCTATTGTTTAAAAATCATTCCCTACAATGATCTAAATCCTCACGGTAATTTATCACTTTCTACAGAAGAACAAATTATGTTTTCACAGGAAAATGTTTCTAAGTTTTGATTTAAATTCAACAGAGATTCAATAATTCCACTATAATTTTCTCCTGTATAAATCTATTTCGAATAAACAAATTACGTAGAGGATTTAATTATTTTCTACAGAGGTTTCATTTTCACGGCAATCTTTTAAAAGAAGGAAACAAGAACTTTTATAGTATTGAAAAATTATTTCATAAAACATTTCCAATTTGCATTACAGTAGTAAAATAACTTTTTAATTTCAAATTTCATAAAAACAGTAAATAACCTGTTACAGAAGAATGTTGTCTTAAGAAAATGTTGCCAAACTTCTTTATAATTTCAATTCTTAATGTAGCCAAAGCTTTCTTTAATGCAATTGTCTCTTTCCAGAAAACACAACCAAAAACATAGCCAAAAATTTTACAACAAAATAATTCTAAAACAATTTCCTCAGAGAGATCCACAATCTTCCTCACCGAATTTTTCACAACCCATCCTCAACCTTTTTTCCCGTGAAACAACTTTCTTTTATTTTCTTTTCTTTTTCCCAAAATCCTCTCCATGAATGAATTTTCAATAATTAGATCACAAATTTCTAACTCTCAATTATCTTAAACAAAATATCTAAAATATTTTTTCCCTCAACAATTTATATATTTTTCATTCACATGCATTTAAATATAATAATACAATTTACTAATTGCAACCAATTTAAATATTTTTTTATTTATTTAATTACCATTTATTTTTAATAATAAAATTTACTCAATCAACATAACCAAAATAAATTTATTTATTTATTTATTTATTTTAGAGCCCTTACAACAATAATTCATTTAATTAAATATTTAAAATTAAATACACATTTAATCTAAATTAAATTTGCACAAAAATAAAATACTCAGAACAACAATAATAAAACTAAGACCAAATTCAAACTGACGACACACTGTACTAGGGTAAAGGTATGACTAGGTAACCTGTTACTATCTCCCAATATTACTGTTGAGTAGTGGATACGCTCAGACCTATGAAACCAGGTGAAGCTAATATCCGGTACCTGCAATCTAGCAAACAAGCAAATGTTGCACATGTATACATATAATAAATTATTCACACCATGAAGAGAGAATCACAGAAATCACAGGGCACTCGCAAGCGAGTGATGCAATACCGTTATCTTCACCAATATAGTATCAATAACTAACAAAGTTTATATTATTAATATAATCAAAACACAAGGCATCATTAATTCAAGTACATACTATGCTAATCTAAAACATGCCATAATGATAACCTCATAATAAAATACATTACATTAAATTATAACATTCACGTCACTTAACATAGAGCAATCAAACAATAAACAAACACCTTAATTCAAGAGTTATTAGAAACAAAGCATAACATGGAGAAAACATTGTCTATTCAACATAGCACAAAATGGAGGGGTGTTACATCCTCCCCCCCATGGGTCAGGCTTACTCTTGGAAGCCTACAAGTACCCCCAAAACAAACACCATAAAATCGCGTATACTCAATGGCTCATAAACTGAACCATTTCATATTTTAACATAAAAACAACAATCCCGTGCTATAGTCAATCCAACCTAATACATTATCAACTCATGCAATTCAACATGGTGATGCAACCACCAACCAAAACTCCAAAGCACATAACCAAAGATTAATATATATACTACACATATGCACCCATACACACTACCAAAAATTGTCACAAGGTCACATGTGGGTCCATCTAGACACCGAAAAGAATCATACTAAACCCTGATATAGGAATCCATGAACCAAAAGTCAAGTCCCACACAAATAATCCGTACAATGTATCATAGTGCCACATTGAGTAAATTAGCAATGCTATGATAAATCTCACATTCACATTCACTTTTATTAAGATGATAAATTGCTTTAGTACACACATATGTTATCCACATTTATTTCCCACACATAGTGCAATAGCATTACAATGTTTACCCAAGACCAGGTATGCAACACTTCAACTTACATTTACCATTTTACATTTTGAATCTAGGTGCAATAATTTAACATCTACACGATTTCTTAAAACTTAATAATAAAGTTGGGGACTATAGGCCTCAACAACAACAAGCACCTATTATGCAATTATCATTAATATGCAATGGTTTCACAATTCTTTTTCTTTCTCTAAGCTTCTACTTACTACAAAATGATTTTCTATTCATATTAGACGTTTTCCATGATTATGAATGCAACTTGGGGACTTAGGTCTTTTACCGAAGGTTTGATCTAATAAAACAAACCTTCATTAATTCATAAGAATTTTCTCATATGATACAACATAACCCACACACTTAAGAAAAGACATCTTTGTAAACTAATGGTAAGAGAGAGAAGACAATAGTTATTTTCAGTTCTAACACAGGAACAAATGCAATTATGGTTTCATATCATACAATCACTTCCACACAAATGCATCAATCATATGAGAGTGTGCACTAATCTCTATGAACCAACAACATGATCATTTATTTTCTATTACCATATTTCATAATTTCAAAACAATATAACATGCAAAAGTAACTCCAAAACCACATAGGGTCAATCAAGTAACCATTAATCTAAGGAGGTAAAGCACAAGAAGACAGGAACCATAAACTTGCATGGTGAAGAAAAACAACAAGACTCCCAAAAGAGAATACACACAAAAGGAGCTTCTTGGCACCCTCAAGGTCAAACAAATCTTCCAAGAACATGAGTAAAGAAACCAAGCAAAGGAATTTTTTAGTCAAGACATATCACCTGTAACCCACCAACAAGCTATGGTCCAACATGCTCACCCGCAACATAGGATAGAAGGAAGTAATCGATCTCAACCTTGAAAGACTCTCAACCAAGGAAATCACTCCAATCCTAAAGGGTAAGGAAAAACCTAGGAGGAATCATTCCTCCACAACTCAAGACAAGGTTGGGAAATTCAACCCTCTAAAATGCCATATTAAGGCACTCAAGGTAAGAGGTCCTACGACTATCTCGCCCCAACAAGCATTTGGAACACGCCTAAGAAACAAACTACAACCACACTCAAGAACCACTCAAGGGTCACAACACTTTACATAATGAAAGAGCCAAGCAAGAAGAAGGAAGCCAAGAAAAACACACCTCTTGGTAGGCTTGCAAGCCTAACCCTCACAAAAGCATTCAACAAAATACATGCAAGGGCAGAAACAACAACAAAATTGATTGTCGTCCAACACACACAACACATCAAAATCACACACTACACAATCGTCCATAATGCATTCTTCTAGTAGAAAGGATATTGGTGCATTGTGCACTACACCGATGGTCCTACCCTTTCCACTAACTTCCTGCACCATTGGACCATCACCACCTAAACACAACTTTTGGGTAAACAAGTGAGAACAACCCAAAAGGAAAAACATAAATTAAAGAGTGAAACACCTACGTCAATGTAATGGGCTCATAGTGCCCAAATGTATAAACTTACACAACTAACAGCTTAGTGGGTTCACCATTATCCCAGAGCATCCAGTGTTTAAACCTAGGCTCTGATACCAAGTGTAAAACCCCGTCCTGCAACCTAGAGGACGATGCAATACTGCGGAAGCACAACTAATTTTTTTTCTTAAAGATAAAATAAGACGAGTAAAGTAACCTACTCTAGCAATATACATCCTCTAGGCTACGCAACGCGTCTACATGTGAACACCATTACTTATAAAATTTAACCAACCATAGCATATGCATATTAAACTCAAGATACAATTTACAACAAAGCATTAAACTATTTTAAGATAAATCTAACACATAGAAATATATTAAACATATTTTCACATACAACACCATTAAATCCAATAATGAATAGATCATAAATATTATTAGAATTACATCACAAAGGTTCACCTCGATACAAATGAGGTATTACAATTATACTCATAGATCCACAATTACAATGAAGAAGGAGAAGAACAACTCCATAGAACCACACGAGCTCCTCGAACAAGAAGATCCTGCCATCACGAACATGAAGAAAAACTCAATAGTGTAAGATGCACGCCACCCAACCATCTGGTACCTCTAGGCCCAACCCCCGTACTAGGAGATAGTAACAGGTAACCAAGACAAACCTATTACCTCTAGATACAAGTAATATACAAGACCACACTGTACCAGTAAATGCAAAACAACACTGTACCAGTAAATACAAAATAATACTGTATCAAAAAAACACAAAACAACACTGTACCAAAAAAAACACAAAACAACACTGTACTAAAAAGACATAACATAAGGTTACATTGCTTCCAGAACCACTAAATCAAATACACCCACTGTATAATACAAATCGACCGTTTTCATAGGAGGAGTGTCATCACGAAGGTTGCATTGGTTATCCAAAGGAAATCTTCCTAGGTCCCGGCCCCCCTCTAGGGTTATCCTGGTAACCTCTCACGACTCCGGCCCCACATGCACACTAGTGCGGAATCGATTATCTTTCAAGAAGACAAAATAATGATCTTGCCATTCCAGGCCTTCCCGACTCATCTCAAGTCTCATACTATCCCTTCAGCCAATGAGCAAGGCTAAATTATCTGATTAAATATTAAGCTACTCCATCCCTAATAAAAAGTTATTTAATTTTTACTGATTAAACTGACTTTCACACGAGTTATCCTGGGACCCCTTTGTGTCTCGGCCCCTGTTGAAAGCCACTCCCCTATCGATAACACAATAACATATTTCACAACCCAAGGGTAGACAGTGCACAAAATACGATAACAAATATCAACTGTTTTGCAAAGAACAACACATCCCGTTCGTAATAACTGGGTGCTCCAATCTAATCACACAACCCGTTCATAGTAATCAGGTGTTCAAATTAATTCACACATCCCTACAGATGTTAAATACTGAAACCCAAAAAAATGTGCATTACCCAAAAAAAATCTCAAAAAGGGCGAACAAAAGATATATAATAACCCTCTTGCAGTTTTACAATCTCTGCAAGACTTATAATTTTTTCAACAACAAATATCTCCAATGCCCAATACACAATTATAGAAGAATACACAGCAATAAGAAGTCATTCAAGTAATTAAATAAATGACCATTAGGATTTCCTAAATTCAATAAATTCACAAAGAATTAAACCAACTACTTAACTTCGAGTTTGATAATTACTCATAATGTTCAATTCAAATTGCCCAGAAATTTGAACAGAAAATAATAGCACTTAAAATAATTCAAGCACTTAAATAATCTAATATTCGGATTTCCTAAATCCAAATTGAATCAATATGTATTTAAATATAAATCAATTTTCACTCCTAAGTCCTTTTTATTTTAAGATTTTATCAACCCATGCATTTACATGCTTTTATAATATACAAATACTTCTGTTTACAAAACATAAGGAAATTAAAACTAATTGTTAACTCAAATTTCACAAAGAAATATAAATAGAAATCTTAATCCTTCTAATAAAATCATCTTATTATAAAACACCTACTTGTGCATGGTATGCATTAATTAGCAATATAATATTTCTTTTAAATAAATAAATATGTATTCTAATTACATAATCTAATTATTATTTTACAACATTTATTTTAAAATATCAAATTGTGCATGTGCATGCACCTATTTAAAAATACATTTAAATATTATAAAATTATATGCAATTTTTCTAATATATACTTTTAAACAAATAAATAAATATATAAATATAAATTAACAATTTTTAGAAACCCTAATCATAAATTCATAAATTGCGACTTTAATAACTTTTGTTTTCAAATATGGGTTTCTCTGCAATTTTTACTGAAGGTGCGCAATCAAGTCGTTTAAAACATATAAAAATTTAGCCATACCCAGTGTGTAAATTTTGAGTTATGATTAATTTAGTGACACACTATTTATGTTGTTTTGATTTTTGAATTATCAGAGGTTTCCAATTATTTCAATTTTTTTCAGAAGATTTCATTTTCAATCCTACAGAGGTTTTCTAATTCTTCAAATACTTTTATTTGTATTTTCTATTGTTTAAAAATTATTCCCTACAAGGATCTAAATCCTCACAGTAATTTATCACTTTCTACAGAAGAACAAATTATATTTTCACAAGAAGAGGTTTCTAAGTTTTGATTTAAATTCAACAGAGGTTCAATAATTCCACTATAATTTCCTCCTGTATAAATCTATTTCGAATAAATAAATTACATAGAGGATTTAATTATTTTTTACAAAGGTTTCATTTTCACGACAATTTTTTAAAAGAAGGAAACAAGAACTTCTATAGTATTGAAAAATCATTTCATAAAATATTTTCAATTTGCATTTCAGTAATAAAATAACTTTTTAATTTCAAATTTCACAAAAACAGTAAAAAACTTGTTACAAAAGAATGTTGCCTCAAGAAAATGTTGCTGAACTTCTTTATAATTTCAATTCTCAATGTAGCCAAAGCTTTCTTCAATGCAATTGCCTCCTTCCATAAGACAACAAAAAACATAGACAAAAATTCTACAACAAAATAATTTTAAAACAATTTCCTCAGAGAGATCCACAATCTTCCTCACTGAATTTTTCACAACCCATCGTCAACCTTTTTTTTCCGTTAAACAACTTTCTTTTTTTTTCTTTTCTTTTTTCCAAAATCCTCTCCGTGAATGAATTTTTAACAATTAGATCACAAATTTCTAACTCTCAGTTATCTTAAACAAAATATCTAAAATATCTTTTCCCTCAACAATTTAGATATTTTTCATTTACATGAATTTAAATATAATAATACAATTTACTAATTGCAACCAATTTAAATATTTTTTTAGTTATTTAATTACCATTTATTTTTAATAATAAAATTTACTCAATCAACATAACCAAAATTTATTTATTTATTTATTTTATAGCCTTTACAACAATAATTTATTTAATTAAATATTTAAAATTAAATACACATTTAATCTAAATTAAATTTGCACAAGAATAAAGTACCCAGAACAACAATAATAAAATTAAGACCAAGTTCAAACTAATGACACACTGTACTAGGGTAAAGGTATGACTAGCTAACCCGTTACTATCTCCTAATATTACTGTTGGGTAGTGGACACGCTCAGACCTGTGAAACCAGGTGAAGCTAATGTCCGGTACCTGCAATCTACAAACAAGCAAATGTCGCACATGTATACATATAATAAATTATTCACACTGTGAAGAGAGAATCGCGGAAATCACAAGGCACTCGTGAGCGAGTGATGCAATACCGTTCTTTTCACCAATACAGTATCAATAACTGACAAAGCTTATATCATTAATATAATCAAAACACAAGGCATCATTAATTCAAGTACATACTATGCTAATCTAAAACATGCCATAATAATAACCTCATAAGAAAATACATTACATCAAATTATAACATTCACGTCACTTAACAGAGAGTAATCAAATAATAAACAAACACCTTAATTCAAGAGTTATTAGAAACAAAGCATAACATTGAGAAAACATTGTCTATTCAACATAGCACAAAATGGAGGGGTGTTACAAGCTATACAATGTATTGAAATGAGATTTAATTTTTCTATTTCAAAAGAGAAAAAAATCTATTTTCATGTCCAAACCATTGTAGAAGTGCCATCTATTGAGACAACTATTAGTACAATTAATGTAATTCTTCTATCATTTATCAATTGATTAATAATATCATATATAGTTTTCTCTTTTCCATCTGATACATTCATGGTCTTTGTAAACATAGAAATAGGTGCCTTGTGAGCCTATAAAGTTAAATGTGTTACATATATCATCAGGTGTTTCTTTAAACTTTGATCAAAGCTCTCATCAACCATTAGTGAGAGAAAATGACTTTTCAACATTACTTATATATAAATATTTTCAAAGCATTTTGATATATAGAAAAGAAAATCATTTGGACTCTTTCAATTTGTGTATGTAGAGTAATCTTGATACTTTAACATGTTAGGATTTTTTGCATCATAAGAAATTTACATATTTTCTCATACCTAGTTAAAGATAAACTCTCATGACAAATAAAATAAGTTGTTTTCATTGTAGTGATTACTCTTTCGATATTAGCATCTTCAACTTCTAAAATATGATATGGAATATATTTTGTCTTTCTATTTAATGCATTAACCAATCTTGTTTGAGCATCTTTATGCATCACAATTAAACTTTCACTTGGTTTCTTATGGAGGAATCCATCTAATATGATCTCTAGAAGGGTGATATTTGAACCTAAGAATTATAAATTGATAAATATATTAAATTAAATAAGTAAAATGTTTAGAAAATTAAATAAAATAGTGAAAATGTTTTGATTATGAAAAGCTATGATAGATGTTGAATATTTTTTTGTTAATGGTATGAAAATATTATTGATGATTAGATGAATTATTTGAACAATTGAATGCTCTATTTGTCATCCCAAGTAGCATTCAAATTACTAGTGATATTATCTTGCATATACAAATCTAATCTAATATGCATATTTTATATGCGTGCAAGGTCTATAGGCTCAATATATATGTATCATGTGCACACTTGTAAATTTAAATTTTAGAACTATTTTAGACTATGTTTTTTGTGCAATCTAGTAATTTGAATGTTTTGATTATTAAAAACTATGATAGATGTTGAAAGTATTTTTGTTAATGGTATGAAAATATTATTGATGATTAGATGAATTATTTGAACTAGTGAATGCTCTATTTTCCATCCCAAGTAGCATTCAAATTACTAGTGATATTATCTAGCATATACAAATCTAATTTAAGATGCATATTTTATATGTTTGCAACCTATAGGTTCAATATTGGGGGTGGGGATCCTAGCTTGATTGGATAAATCTTTCCTGTAGTAGGAGGTTGGTCACAAGGTCTAGTCTCTCCCACTCCCGTGGTACTAGAGGGCATGTTGTGTCAGCATTTTTAGTCACGTTAAAAGGTTTACTGGGTGCACTATAGTTTATAGGGGGTCATGCTATCAGATTCCTATAGTCTAATATATATATATATATATTATAGAGCTTAGAAAAACTAAGAGATGAACTTAGACAGACTAGTTCATATTCCTTCGATAGAGTAGCTACTATTCTTTCACGCATGCAGAAAGAAGTAAATGATGAGGTTCCCTTTAAACAAATACATGATGTTGTGACCAAAGAAATGATAAAAAACACTTGTTTTCCATTCTATAAAAATCAACGTAAGGTGAGGGGATATCAAGTCACCAAATATGTGGATCATGCTATGGCCCCATTGATCTACCCACAATTTCTCACAACACATGGTAAATATCGAAACAATGACCAGATTCCATTATATTTTGTTCAACAGTTGTATGTTGAGGTCCATTTGAGCCTCAAAGTCAACTACTTAGAATTTCTAACATATGTTGGTCAGGGGTATGGCAGGATTGCTAATAGGCCCACCTATCATTGATCACATAGACTAGCCCCAGTGTTTAGGGTATTGGTTGGTGATAGGTCTCCCAGTGTCACCTTAGCTTTGGCCCCCTTAGTAGATGAGGTTGTTGTTTCTTCCCAAAAGGAAGCAATTGACACTATAGGTGACATTGCAACTGCCACCACTAGGATATCTATTGATTGTGTAGGTTAGTATTTTATTTCTAGAATTTCACGATCCACACCATTTCCATTAAAGTGGACCAACATGAATCCTTTTACAGTGGTGGACATCTCTACTCCCACATAGCTTGATAGACTTTCAGGAGATATGGCACGTAGGAATTTGCATTGTTTGGATGAGGACCTCTTAGAGGCATATGACTTCATTGCATCAGACTATGGGATCAGTATAGAGTAGGTCAAAGATCATTTGGCACATGGAGTTCGTTCACATCTAGGATCCCATGACTCTCAGCCCAACACTAGTGCACATTGAGATCCACCTACAAATCATTCAACTGCAACACAGTCTATTTGTTTTACTGAGATGTTGATCGATGTCAGTTCATCATTGTCGATGCCATCTCACCTATATAGTCCTCTTCAGTCAGCATTCATGGAACAACATGGGACAAATCATATGGATGTATATATTGACTCATCACTTGACCATTTTATGGATATGGTGGAGATGACCTTTGTAGAGGACTTATGTCATTGGATATCATATGATGTGCATGTATGTGTGCATGTGCATGTTTCAATTCTTTTTTAAATTATTTTTGAAATTTTAGTTTTAACTAGATATTCATGTACTAATATATATGTATATATATTGTAGGTAG
Source organism: Sequoia sempervirens (assembly GCA_007258455.2). Taxonomy (NCBI): domain Eukaryota; kingdom Viridiplantae; phylum Streptophyta; class Pinopsida; order Cupressales; family Cupressaceae; genus Sequoia; species Sequoia sempervirens. The sequence goes on from VDFB02379711.1 coordinate 13,286,387, forward strand.
ACATACCTCATGTCATTCATAGCCTTGGTCCAGATCGTGTACATTGACGTGACTCTATGGGTGATTCTGCTACCAGTGGACATGTGAGTTTTAAATTTTTATATATACATGTGTATATGTACATGCATATGTATGCATAGATCTAGATAGATATTTAAAAATACAAGTAAATTCTAAAAAAAAATCATAAAATTTATTTAATATATTATATGTATTTAACACATTGTGTACACAATTTTATCTGCAAGGCTTGACACATCCATCAGAGCAAGATTCTCATTCAGATGGTTTTTTGACTAGGAGTCGACATTCATATTAGGCCTTGCACTAGATTTATGATCTTTACTATTGATGGGTATTTTTTCACTTCTCAACATAGGTAATGCACACATGCATTACCTCTCTTGAAAGAAAGTCCCTTACAAACAAGTTGCAAAAATTTACCCCAAGGTCTCTCGAGTTTTAGGTCATGATAGTGCTTGGAATATCTCAGTTGTTTGGTGTGTTTTCTAGTAACATAGGGAAGACTTACGTATGTTCCATAGGAGGGAAGTTGGTTCCTAGAATGGAGATCTTAAGGTCTTAGAATTGATGTAGAGTTGGACTCCACTTTGACCATCAAATTTGGCTTTACAATGTGCAATGATGCTTGAACTTTACCTAAATTACTATTTTAAAAGAAAACTCAAAATGGAAGGGAAAGAAGGAAGGTCTTAGACCTCAAACTACTAATGAACAATGATAATGTATGATGCTACAGTGGACAACTTGAAACTAAGTTCCACTTAACCAAATCAA
>VDFB02379711.1:13287284-13508446 GCA_007258455.2 Sequoia sempervirens
TAATCTGTAAACATGACAAGTGGTTGTCTCAATGGCTGGTACCATGACAAGTAGCTATGGTTGAAATGATGAAGACCAGTAGGTGTTTCTGTTGGGAAACGTAATTTCTCCCTCAAATAAGATGTAAAAATATTATTTAAATTAAAGATTTTTAGACGTTCCAGCTGAATTATAGATTAGGAATTAAGTAAAACTTTGTAAAGTTCTAAAAGTTATATTTTAGATGTTTGTAGAAACATGTAAGCTAATTCTGGATGTTTCGGAAGCCATCTATAATAGAGGCACCATATAATGATTTTGAATCAAGCAATTCAATACAAACATTTGAAGCAGCCACTCGTATTTATTTTTGTGTGTTTATTCATGAATTGCTGAATTTGCGTTTGTTTATTAGTGTTGATCTGTGTCCATCCACCCGTAAGAAAGTGGTATCAGAGCCAGATTGTTTAGTAGATTTAGAAACAAGGAGTCGTCTGTATTTATTTTCAGATCGCCAGCCAAAAGAGTAGCCGCAAGGAGTGTTTAAAAACACAGTCAGGAAAAGATTATTGCAGGAGATCATTTTTTAAAGGTACCGTCTAGATCGCCCAGTGTTATAACCGCCGCAAGATGAGCTATTTGCAAGCTTTTGATCGCTGAGGAAAGGCTGCTAACAGAAAATGCAGATCGCAGTTTTTTTAAGGAAGTCTAGATCATAAAGTAGTCATTGTGGATGCTGCAAGAAAAGGCGTGCAGAAATCTGAAAGGAGATCGTTGCCACTAAAACTGCAGTTGATAATGTTCTATGAGCTGTCACCAAAATTGTAGAGGAAGCTGTTTTTGATTGTAGAGGCTGCCATGTAAATTGCCAGTCAAAGAAGATTGAAGGAAGCACTGTCGAAATCAGACAAGGTCGCAGTCATTAAAGAGAAACAAGCCTGAGACGCCATGGATAGCAGATCATATGAAATAGCAGCAGATTGTTAAAAAGAAACATTGCAATTGAATGAGGTTTTCAATAAAGAAGGGATTGCAAGTTCTAAGAGGCCGCAGCATTAAAGACAGATCGCAGATCATTCAAGAGGAGAAATTGAAGAAGACTGGAGACACGGGAAATGATCGAGGAGAAATTGAAGAAGACTGGAGACACGGGAAATGATCGAACAAAGAAAGCAATGTAATCAAGGCGAAAGTGTATAAGGTGAGTTAAAATTGTTTGTTCTAATGGGTAAAAGAGTATTGAAAGAAAATGCAAATTTAAATTCTGAGATAGATTTTTTAAATAAAAAATTAATAGAAGCACAGAAAGAAAGCTTTGCAATTGTGAATGAGAGGTCAGTAGAAAAATGTAAACTTTTAAATGAAATTAGTGATTATAAAGAGAAAATTGAAGAATTAAATAATAGGTTAAAGTTTGTGGAAGAAGTGCATAATTGGCAAGAGAAGGAATCGAGCAAACTTAGAGAGAAAAATAGTGTTAGAAGAAAAGCTAAAATTGTTTGATGAGATTAATAAAGGAAATGAAAAACTAGAACAAAGAGGGAAGTTGATTGATGATTTAAAGGAGAAGTTAGAGATGTTTGATGAAGTTAAGAAAAAGAATGATGATTTGGAAGAGAAAATAAAGAAATTAGAAGAAGAGAATAGTTTATACAAAAAGGAAATATCAAGATTGAATGAAGAGAATGAATGTTTAAAGGAAAATCGACATGTGATGTTTCATGTAGTACAAGAGATTTGTGTTTGTTATTTGATAAATGTGATTTTATTGAGGATGTTTGTAAAAAAGAGTGTGATGGTGAATATGTAAAATACAATGATATTGCAAAAGCTTCTAGTTATTTTGATGGCAATGTTGGCAAGCATGAACAAGGAATGAGGAATCCAATTGAGCAAACAATGAGATAGAAATATGAAGGTCTTAGATATGTTACAAACAAAGGAAAGATGAATACAAGTTCAAGTGAATTAGTTGAAGGAATGAAGACTATACAGTGTTCACATTGTAACAGGAAAGGACCTACAAATGATAGATGTTGGGACTTACATCCATGCAATATTTGTGGTATGAAGAGTCATTGTGAAAAGACATGTTGGAATAGAGATTGCAAGGAGGATTCTATGGCAGATTGCATAAAAAAGATTGTGGATGGAGCTACAGATCGAGTTGGCAGAAGATTACAGGTATGATTAAAAGCTTGTTTAAGTACAAATGTTCAAATGTGAGCAATGATAACAATCTAGCAAAGTTTGAATGTTCAAAGAGGATAAATGGTTTGAGTAAATCAGCATGGTTGTCTAGCAAGACGTCCATAGAAAGTGAGTTTTCAAAAATATCAAGTTTTTTGTTTTGAAAAATTGGAAACCAAATATTTGAGGGACTGCCGCAGCAGTTAGAGAAGGCTAAGGGAAAGGCATCATTAGATCTACAGATCATAGAGATGGTTTCAAGTTTGAAAATTTGGACAAAGACAAAGTCATTGTCAAGTTTGAGGATATCAAGCAAAAAAATAAAAAAAAAAGATTCGCAAAGTCAGTAGACTTGATAGTAGTCAAGAGCAAGGAAATTTATGCAGCAGCATTTGAGATCAAAATTAAGGGTGAGTGTTGGGAAATGTAATTTCTCCCTCAAATAAGATGTAAAAATATTAATTAAATTAGAGATTTCTAGAGGTTCCATCTGGACTAGAGATTAGGAATTAAGTAAAACTTTGTAAAGTTCTAGATGTTATATTTTAGATGCTTGTAGAAACATGTCGGCTAATTCTAGATGTTTCCTAAGCCATTTATAATAGAAGCACTATGTAATGATTTTGAATCAAGCATTTCAATGCAAGCATTTGCAGTAGCAGCTCGTGTTTATTCATAAATTATTGAGTTTATATTTGTTTATTAGTGTTAATCTGTGTCCATCCACCCCTAATAGTTTCAATCTCTTGCCTTATTTAGTGCAAGTGATGAAGGCCGGTAGGTGTCCTACTGATCGAACAGTTGTACATGTGTAGATACACAAGTTCTTGCAATCCCACTTAAGAAGCCTTATCGGATGAGAAGTGAAGGAGCATCACACAATGGAGTTGCAAGTGAAGTGTGGGGAAGCAGAGATGGTGCGCCCATGCCTTCCCACGCCCAAAACCACTCTCTATCTCTCCAATTTGGATGACCAGCCCGGCTTAAGATTCATAGCTCGTCAAATTATTGTCTACAAAGTCCACCGCTATTCCAATTTTAATTCGTTGGGCGATCCAGCAAACGTAATTCGTAAGGCTTTGTCGAAAGCATTGGTGCATTATTATCCACTGGCAGGGCGACTGAGAAGCGCTGACAATGGGAAACTTCAAGTGGAGTGCAGCGCAGCGGGAGTTCCCTTCATCGCTGCCACCTCTGACAATACTTTGTCTATGCTCGGCGATTGTGCCGACCTCAAACCCTCATTTCACCAGCTGCTTTCTACAACTTCCTTCGATGCAGAGACTGATAGCATTCGTCCCTTTGTTCTTCAAGTAACTGTCCCCTCACCTCCTTCTTTCTATCTTGCTCATTACAAGTTATTTGGATGATGATAAATTGTTGGTAAAGCTTAATCATTATGTTCTTCACTTGTTATTTGTATTCAAAATTTTCCTAACCCAGCGAAGGGCTGCTCACAATCTGTTGGTTGTTTATGTGGACAGGTTTACTATTTAATAGAATATTAGAAAGGTTAATATCTTATTTTGGTTTTGTTTATATGTAGGTTACTCGATTTAGTTGTGGCGGGTTTGTTTTCGGATATGGTATGCATCACAGTATATGTGATGGATTAGGAATAGCACAATTTCTTAATGGGCTTGGAGAGATGGCGAAGGGAGTTGTTAAGCTCTCGGTGCAACCAATATGGGACAGAGAACTCCTCAAGCCAAGAAATCCACCACAAGTAATGTTCCACCACCCAGAAATCCAGGACAAGCAATGTTTAATATCTGCATTTCAAGAACATGAGGAATGTGTTCATTATTTTTATGTTTTGGATTCCAAGACGATAAGACAAATCAAGCAACATCTTATGAAAGAGTGTGAAGAACACTTCTCTTCCTTTGATATTGGGGCAGCGTTGGTCTGGAGGGCAATGGCAAAGGCTTATAAAATCCCACATAGCTATAATGTCAAGCTTATCTTTGCAATGAATTCAAGGAAATTATTCAAACCCCCACTCCAAAATGGATATTACGGTAATTGTTTCTACTCTGCATGTGCAATGGCTAGAGCTGAGGAACTTCATAGTGTCTCAATTTCGCAAGCAATCATGATTATAAAGAAATCAAAGTTGTTGTTGACTGATGAGTATTTGAGATCAAGCATCGACTTTGCAGAGATCAATCGCCAAGTTATAAATGAACATGTGCATGTACCAATGAAAAATGTCATGATGTTGAGTGACTGGAGATTCCTAGGGTATAATAGTGTGGATTTTGGATGGGGTGAAGCATCAATTGTAAGTCCAATAGAATGGAGTGGATTTTCCTATGCAAATTTGATTGCCTTTCTTCAACCTCCAAAGGGTAAGGAAGGAATAAAGATATTGGTCTGTATGCCCCAAACAACATTGAAATTGTTTGAAAGGGAAATGGAAGTAGGTATCCTTGCCAATTCTATGAAAAAGGATTCTCAACGAAGCCTTCTTTAAGATGTTGATCAAACACAAGCAATATAAATTTAGAAACTTGAATTTTGTTTATGTGAATTTAGGGTAATCTTTTGTTGATAGATTTATAAGGTTTAAATTTTATTAATACTTATAAAATTTTGTAAGTTGTTGTATTAATTCTTTGTTCAATGATTAGTATTTTTTTTCTTAATTATTAAAATATCACAGTTATCTATTATCAATTATACATTTTTTTTTTAATTATAGAGTTTTTTTTAGTAATTTCCTTATTAACATTATTTTCTTCTAAATTGAAAAAATATTGATAAACTAGTTAATAGACGAAGTTAATTTATAATAAAATTTATTTCATTATTCAATTTAATCAAATCTTGTTTAAATTGTAATTGTGATTTTTTATTAATGAAAAGAAACACAAATTTAACTTTTTTTTCTATTTTTTTCAATTGATAATTGATTACTAAAAGTAAAAAATAGGTTACAATTTGTATGTTTCAAAAGGACTACATCTACTCATATATCAAAAAATATATTAAACAAAAAATATTATAATAGGATTTGTTAACTTGTATCTATAATTAAAAAATGTGAGATCACAAAATTAATAAAACTATAGACAAATAATCATAAAAAAATAATGTAGACAAATTTTGGAGGTTTTTATCAAACTACCAAACTTAGCATCTACAAACAATGATTTCACACAAAAAATTCAAATTAACAAACAACAGATTCCAACATAATTGTATCTTCAAATTAATTTAATATTCTTTATTGTCAATCTAGAGATTACACACAACATGATAGTAGTTTTTATTTGTTTTCAATTATTACATTGACCATTACTCTCCTAGTATCTCTGTATCCACACTTACTTGTCTTCTTTCAAAATTTTCTTATGCATGTGAAAACACCACACCTCCTCTCTTCTTAGCGCTATTCTTTTTTGTTTTCTTAAAACTTCATATTATCTAATTTAATGATGGTCTATACTCTCTAGCCACATCTCCACTTTACCTTTCATGCCTCTCCTCCCAGGGAGCAACATCTAACTGATTTTTTTTGTATTTTTCTTAACTCTTATAACTCCTTTGTTAAATATTTTTCCTTAATTTTTATTTTATTTTTCTCCTTTCTTAATCCAAAATACCGTGTTTCCTCCTTTCCTTCTATTTCTCCCTTGTTGCACCTATTTTCTCTCCTTTCTCTATAGTGTATTTCTCTTCATCTACACAATATATATTATATATTTTGTTGTTTTCTTAAAAAGAAATTGTTTGAGGCATTTTATCAAACAGTTTCTTGGCTTGCATCTTCCCCAACCATGCCTCTCTATTCACTTCCTATGCTTCTCTTTTCTCCTCTTTTTCTCCTTCCATACACCCCTCTACTTGTCACTTAACACAACCTTTTTTAGTTTTTGTATTATTATTGTCAAGTTTTAAATAATGGGAAATAAATCCCATGTGGCCAATCTCTTCACATTATTTTGGTTTTATCTTCATATTCCCATATTTTATATGGGATCCATCTACTTTCTCACTATTTGATAAAAAATATTCATAAAAATATAAAATTGGATTTGTGAGTCTAGACACTAAAAAGATTAAAAATGACTTTTTGCATAAATTTTGGTTGGGGACATATATTCTCCTAAAAATTGGTTTTATTGTGTGAAATAACCTCTTAAAGCTACCTATAAAAATATTTTACTCCATCTTTTAAAAAAATCTATAAATAATTATTTTCATAATCTACCAAGCGAAAACATGGAATTTTAATTTCTCTAAATTTGTAAAGAACCTTAAAATGCATTTTTTTGAAATTAAGTGAAATGAAGTTACAAATACTCATATAATTTTCTTAGCTCCAAAGCTCATGTTTTTTAATATTTAATTATTTTGGTGAAACTATTGATTGAATCGACTAACTACCTTCAAGAAAAATATTAACTTTTTCAATTTGTCCAGACTTGAAACTTCTTGAAATAGCAAGATTCTAAGAGAAAAGAGAACAAACAAAAACTAAGAATAAAATATTATTTTTGGGGTGATGTAGTATTATTTGTGGAATTAGATGCTCCTTCATGAAACATGTTGGATAAGAAAATTTTGTGAGTGTTGTTGAATGCACAAGACAACTGAGAGGGGGGGGTTAATCAGTTGTACATTTAAACATCAACACCCTCATTAATATTTAGATTGCTATTTGTTAGTCAACCCTCAACAGCCATTAAAACCCTTATCATGCATTAGTAGAATGTGAACATGATAAATAGTAATGCAAACACATCCAAACACATAAGAATACCCAATTTATGTGGAAAAACCAAGAAGGGAAAAACCATGATGAGGATTAGGCCACAATATAAAGTAATTGTAACACTAAATACAATAGGCTCACTACTAGAGGATTCACTACCTAAGAGAAAATAAGGGCTCACTACTAAAGGCTCACTACCACATTAGAAAGATGAAAGAAGATTGTTATGATGATAAATCCATCTAAAAGTAACAAAAAGATCCACCACAACATCACTAGTACATTCATAGCCTCTATGAAGAATTTACATACCTTATGCTCACTACTTCCAGTAGCCTAACACATTCAAGCTCACACTACACTTGAAAAATTCATACTTCATGTTACATCTCACAACACACACACTCTCTAAATTCTCCATCAAATCAACACTTATTTATAACATCTTCAACCTTGAACACAATTAACAAGGTCAGCTATGCACCTCAACTATGCAAATTCAAATTAGGTTAGTAGTAAGCATTCTCGCAGTGGAAGCAATGAAGGGGAACCACAACACACCTTAACTCAGACCAAAATACACTCATTTAAGCTACTTTATGCTTTCAAATACCTAAGCATATCCAAAATTAGTGTAAAAACCCAAGGTCAGTCATACCTACGTTAACACCATTAAACAATTAAGTATTTGCTTCCTATGATCCAAAGATGATTCATGGATCACACACAACACTTTGAAACACTCTATAATATTCAACAAACACCCTAAAGTCCAACACATTACTTCAAAAAAACTTTCACTTCAAGAACATACTCATCATATGCACCTCTAGAGATAACCTTCCACACACTACAACACTTGAACCCAACCTTGTAGAGCACCAAAACACAAGAAACTTAGACTAGAGATCGATACTATAAATATAAGCTTACTTCCAGATCTGTAAGAATAGAAGACAAGTTGCAAAGAAATGCAAAGCAAAACCATTTCTCCCAGACACCACTCCTTACACATTTCACACATTGGTGAACACAACTTCTGCACAATGATCCAGAACCTGAAACTCTAGATATGGCACCTTTAAACTTCTTTGGAAAACGTATTTGAACTACACAAGCATATATTCAACATAGAAGAAATGCAGAGAAAAAACCATAACACTACTTTGTATGCCAAAACACCTCTCAATCACACTATTTCCTCTTTTATTCAAATTTTCTCATAAACTCTTGGAAACTAAGCACTAGATATATTTCTCATCATCTTTAATACCTCCTAATCATAATTAAACTAACTACAACATAGCACTATAACCAAACAACATCCACATACAAAAGCTTATCAAAGCAACACTAGTGGTTGACACAAATGACTTTACTAATGACAACAGATTGTAACTAATCAAAGCAACAATTCACTAACATAGGCTTCCAACAACTTCCTTGTAGAATTTTTGACATTAATGGCAACATAAACTAATCATACATGCAACGACCTTCCCCTTTGTCATTGATGGAAACACATGATGTGCAAAACCACCAACAACATACAACTCTGATCACTAACATATTATTCGATGTCTTTTTCTTTCTCCTCCTTACATCACACTCTCCTTGTTCACTTTATTCTCTCTCTTTCCATTTCTCAACTAACTCTTTCTTTTTCATTTTACTTTCTCTCCTCCCTTCAATGATATCAATGGAAAAGACAAACACATTTGCATCACTTTCCCCTTTAGGAGCACAAAAAAACTATACTAACCAGTAACCACTGCAAATATCCTTTGACACAATTGAAAACGGACAACACCAACATACACTAGCACTTACTTCCTTGACAACAACAACCAAAAATTCCACTACCTCCTCCCACTTAGAGGTAGTCTCCAACATCAGGTTCAGTGCAAGATCATGGGGATCCAAACTAGGCCCTTAAGTGGAAATAAAATTCAAAAAAAAAAGTGAGGAAACTTGACATAAAAATTTAAATAAGTTATTAACATAATTTGAAAAAATGTAAGAAAAAAATATCTAGAAAATTTAATGTAGTTTCTAGGATACTAGTTCTTTTTTGGAAAAAAAAAATCTATTTTGTGAAAACTTGAAATTTCAATGTAGTAGTACTAAATTTTCAAGAAAAAATAAAAAAGTAAGTGTATGTTTGACCAACCTAAGTAAAAGAGAAAATTAATATATTTTTTGAAACTTTCAATATAAGTAGAGGACACATGCCCAGATGTGCCACATTTTTTTGTAATTTTTTTGCAAGTAAATAATTAGTTATGAATTTATTATTATTATTTTTTTAAATATTAAAATTTGTTTGTTTGACCACCATAACTTGATAATTTTTTTATGAAATTTACTTTTCTTTTCTTTTTTTAATATTATAGTATGGGAAGCATAGAATGTGTTGTATCTTTCAGATTCAAAAAATGTTAAATCATTTAAGAATTATAGATGGTTTTCAATCAACCTATCAATCAGGATTTTAGTTAGAATTCATATAGAAAGTAAATAATAACTATCTATTTAATTCCAAATAATACATGTCTTATATTGGTGAAAAGCTGGAAATTTTCTCAATAAACCCTTTTCATTTCATCAAATTTGGATACAAAAAAGTTGTCAATCACTTTTTTGTCATATCACCACTTTTTGGACCCCCATGATCCTACACTCACCCATAAATCTAGAAAAAAGGAATGAATCTTGGGATCCATTGGATTGATGCATACTCTTATGCATCTAGTTAGATGATGGAGGAGCAATAACCCCCAACTTCTTCCATAGATACTCAAAAGTATCATTAGGAAGAGCCTTCATGGAGATATCTACAACTTGATCCTTAGTAGGCACATGCTCCAACTTCACCTCATTCCCTACAACCTTCTCTCTTAAGGGTGATCCCACATAAGTGGTTAACACTTTTGTGGAGGAAGGAAAAATTGGTTTTTTTTGTTTGCACAAAATAAAGGGATTCGCTTGAACTATTTAATGGGTTCAAGCAAACAATTGGGTTCGAGCAAACCCAATATTCACTTGAACCCCTTTCATTAATGAGCTCGCTTAAATATTAAAATAAGGGGGTTTGAATGAAATGGGGTTTGATCGAACCCCCTGATTAGGGATTTTAAAAAGAAAATGACTGTCAATCATTTTCACATGCGATGAACAAACCATGTGCATGGGTGAAAAATGTAGCGAACATTTGAAGCATGTAAATGGGTGAATTGCTAGGTGAATGAGCAAATAGGCCACCTTCTCAGCCTCCAAATTATATCACCCTCCAAGGCATCCTCCAAGGTTGGTTGCATGCTTCCCATTTGCATACATCCATGTTGTGAATTGCATTTGGTTGAACATTCAAAAACTATGATATATACCCTAAATACAAAGAAATCGATTTCATGAGGCCAAATTTTGTGTAAAATTTTAAACATTCAAAAATTTTGATACAGTTATTTGTTTATAGTTTCAAACAATAAAAAACAATGATATATACACTGTTCCAAAGTTGCCATTTTGGCCTAGGCAGGGCAAAGATTGTGGAATTTGGCTTTACAATGTCAATTGCATTTGCTTGAAAGTTTCTGAAGCCTTTTCAGCAAACCCATTTACATGAACATAATTTATATTTACAACTATCAATTGCATTTGTTCTATAATTTAAATGCTTTGATGGATGTCCATACCCTGTTCTAAAACCCCATTTTTGCAAAAGCCCCATTTTTGTGCACGCAGTGAGAATGATAACAAATAGAAAACATATAGTCTATTTTCAACACCTCTTCCATATTTTCTTTAAAATTTCTAAAGTATTTGAACAAAAATTCATTTTATGAATATCTTGCATAGGGCATTCCATGAGAATGCATTTCTTAGAGGCATTCTATCAAATAGTTCAAACATTGAGATTGAAGTTTTTTTATATAAAACCTTTAATTTATAATCTATAATATCATCATATTTAAATTTCATATGACATTGAGATTGAAGTTTTTTTGATATAAAACCTTTAATTTATATGGGAAATTTACATCCTCTACATTAATTCCTTTCTTACTCTTCACAAATATTTCTATCCATTCACCTAGTCTATAGGGTAGAAAATTTAAATAATGTCTCTTCAATTACATTATTTTGTAATTTGGTGGCCAAAAATAATTTTGAAAAACTAAAATTATACCTATAAATAAAGATAAATTTATGAGCTTTAGATTGTATAATAAAGCTTTCACTTCTCTAAATTTATTGTCTCTATATATACAAAGTTGAACAACTAAAGCATACTTAAGTTAAGATTATCCTAACTCTACAATTTTTTTCCCATATCTTCAACTTGACCATTTCATTATCTTTAATAATAGGACAGGTTTTTCTTCAAGTTCTTCCCACCAATGCTTGATTTTTTTAGAACAATGTTACGACATAATGAAATTTTGTGAATTTATCTAGGTTGGCCTAGATTCAAACAATTTTTTAAGATGATCATACCACATGTATAGTTAGCATCATAGGTATCTACTATTTTTTCAATGGTTAGGATGAAACCATTTCTTGAATTAGGTCTCATTTTTTCTCTAAGATGGATATTTTCAAGGGATTCTTTCGTTGTCTCATCAAATCCATCATCTCCTATCCTAACATGAATTTCCCAATCTTCTATGTCAAGTTCATTTTAACTTAACTCTATATGATCATGGTTATTGGTTATTGATAATGGATATCATTGTTTAAGGATTTTGAATGGTTATTGGTTTTGGAATCCTAATTTTAAATAAATATTAATTAGATTTAGTATCATATTTAGAAGTTTTTCTCTTCTTATTATATATTTTTAACATATATAAAATGTATGGTTGGATTAGTGATATGTTTATAACAAGTATACAATATGAAGTCAAGTTATTCTAGATTGATTCTTAATAAATTAGGAATAATGATTAAATTTATAGTTTTATAGAAAATATAGGTATAAAGAGTTTGATGGTAGAAACTTTATATATACATATAAAAATATGATAAATATGTGATTATTTTGCTTTCCAATCTATAATTTTTTTATGTGCTTGGCTATATAATTGAGATGATTCATTCATAACAATAATAAAAATTCAGTAGCAAAAAAATATTTCTAAGACATTGCTACCATTCTACATAACTCTCATGGAAACAAGAATATTATTTTATTAAATAAATAAATATTGTGTGTACTCTATCTTGAATTACTAATTAATTTTGAATTAGATACTTATAAAAAAATAAAAGCATCCTCTATAACATAGCATAGATAGGTTAATTAATGAAATAATTTATATGTTTTTATATTAAGAAAAAATTACAAATATGGAACTAATGTGATAAATTGACTAAGACAACTCTATGTGATCGAATTAAAATGAGAATAAAATATACCTTCTTTCAAGAATTAACATTAGATTAATACTTAGCTCATATTTGTATAATCACACTAGAAACCAACAATGGAAGATTGAGAGTCTCAACTAAGAATTCCACCTTATAAATCACATTCATACTAGAAGCCAACAACTAAAGACCAAATTTCATATTTAATAGAGTTCATGTGTTATATTTCATATTTCATGTGTTATAAAATTCATGAAATAGAATATTTGGAATAAGTGTGTAGACGATTTGTAACTAAATTCAAGCATCAAATTAATGGAAAAAGATAAATATTAAGAACTAAAAGAAGGATCCAAACCATAAAGGAAAATAAAATATTAACTTAAAACCTCAATGTCAACACAAGAGTTGAGATAAAATTAGACAAAATGTTAGTAGGAGGAATGATCAAAAAATTTGAAGATACCCGTGGTAGATGAGACCAAACAAAGAAATCACGTTTTTTTCATCTATGATACCTAATATTCCATAAAAATGATCTCATTCCAAGTGAAATATGGGTTTTCAATATAATGTGACAAGAATATCACCTTAGTAGTTTTTGACATCTTTATTCTTGTCGTAAGTCACAAATTCACAAAATCAAAAAATTTCTCAAAAAGTTGATAATTTAGGTAATTGATAGTTGATTTGAGATGTGACCTCATTATATTCATTAAAACTTAAATTGTGTGATCAATTGAATCATTCAATTAGGTGAAAGTGAAGGTTAAATTAATGTTCATTCAATTTTCAATTTTTAAAAGTTTAGTATTTTTATTAATCACTAAGTCAATTTATATTGGTGGAAGATTTGGGGTAATAGAAAAAATATGTACAAAGATTAAATCTTCATTTTCTCCTATTCTTTCATTATTTCTTTCTTTTTGTACTGGGGTTAAACCTTCATCTAGGTTTGTTGTGTACTTATAAGAAACCTTTATTCCTTAGTATTATGTTCTTGTACATTGTATGGTAACTTTCATGATAAATATTATGTGCATGTCCCTTCCTCATATCAAATTTTCTTTATGGATATGAGGAAGTTTATTTTTAATTTTTGGGTTTCCTCCTTATCAAATTATTGCTTCAATAATTTAGAAATTATATTTACAAGCTTATCATATCTCTCATTTTCTTCTCTTATTTGTACCTTAACTTATTCTCTATGATCTATCTTTGTTTATTTGATAATTCTTTTACTACTTGTGCCTAAGACTTGACTTGTCAATTTGAGCTTCTGTCTAATTGTATTTTTCCTCCATGTTTTGGATGTAGGATAGATCTCTTTTATTTATAGTGAATATCTTTCTTCTAGAATATTTAATTTAATTTCCTCTACTATTTTAAGTGGTCAAGATCTTATTTTATCATGATCAACTCATAGAGCCCATTTTCCACAATATTTTGCAAGTTTTTTACTTTCTCATTAATTATTTTAATCTCTTAATAGTTTCTAGTTGGATTTTTTAATTTCATTCATCTTTAATTCCTCATGTTATCGCTATTCCTCATATTATCCCTTTGATTTTATAACTTCAAGCCTCTTTTTTATAACCATTAGTTCATTTATACATAGTCTTAGTGGCCAAAATAATGGTGTTGACATGGGGCTATAAAGTTCTCGCTTTCTTGGATTCATAGTATGATTCCCTATATCACCATACACAAATCCCTCAACTGGAATAGATATATATTGTAGCTTATGTTTACCAATAACAACATCTTCTTCTTTGACTACTATATATATTCAAATTGAGAATCAATCAATAATTTTGAAAGATAAGTTATATACCTTCTACAAATGTACCTTTTTGTAAAACCATGTGTAAATTTTCCTTTACTTCATCAAGAGCCAAACTAGTAATTGTGATGTCTACATTTTCTTCTTGAAAACTCTTATTCAACTTATTTAGTTCCCCTAACACATCAACAAGCATATGCAAAATTCTATTTTTCCACAAAGTTAAGATCATTGGCCCATAAGCTTCACAAGCCTTATTATGACTTCTCCTCTAAATAACCATCTAGTTGTGTAGAACTACACAATATTTAAAACATCAATTTACATAATTCTAATTAAATCATTAATATCATTATTTATTTTTGGTAAAATTTGGACCTATGAATGCACTTTATTTGCTACTTTTTCAACAAATAACAACTCAAGTATCATTTTAGAAAAGAACCTAATATTGATGGTGACTCATAATGAGCTATGTAAAACCCTGTCCCACAACCTAGAGGACGATGCAATACTACGGAAGCACAACTAATTTTTTTTCTTAAAAATAAAATAAGATGAGTAAAGTAACCTACTCTAGCCACATACATCCTCTAGGCTACGCAACGCATCTACATGTGAACACCATTACTTATAAAATTTAACCAACCATAGCATATGAATATTAAACTCAAGATACAATTTACAACAAAGCATTAAACCATTTTAAGATAAATCTAACACATAGAAATGTATTAAACATATTTCCACATATACAACACCATTAAATCCAATAATGAATAGATCATAAATATTATTACAATTACATCACAAAGGTTCACCTCGATACAAATGAGGTATTACAATTATACACATAGATCCACAGTTACAATGAAGAAGGAGAAGAACAACTCCAGAGAACCACACGAGCTCCTCGAACAAGAAGATCCCGCCATCATGAACAGGAAGAGAAACTCAACAGTGTAAAATGCACGCCACCCAACCATTTGGTACCCGTAGGCCCAACCCCTGTGCTAGGAGATAGTAACAGGCAACCAAGACAAACCTATTACCTCTAGATACAAGTAATATACAAGACCACACTGTACCAGTAAATACAAAACAACACTATACCAGCAAATACAAAACAACACTGTATCAAAAAAAAATAAAACAAAACTGTACCAAAAAACATAAAACAACACTGTACCAAAAAGACACATAACATAAGGTTACATTGCTTCTAGAACCACTGAATCAAATACATCCACTATATAATAAAAATTGACCATTGTCATAGGAGGAGTGTCATCACGAAGGTTGCATTGGTTATCCAAAGAAAATCTTCCTAGGTCTCGGCCCCCCTCTAGGGTTATCCTGGTAACCTCTCACGACTCCGGCCCCACATGCACACCAGTGCGGAATCAATTATCTT
Organism: Sequoia sempervirens; assembly: GCA_007258455.2. NCBI lineage: Eukaryota > Viridiplantae > Streptophyta > Pinopsida > Cupressales > Cupressaceae > Sequoia > Sequoia sempervirens. The sequence continues at coordinate 13,302,741 of VDFB02379711.1, forward strand.
TCAAGAAGACAAGATAACGATCTTGTCATTCCAGGCCTCCCGACTCATCTCAAGTCTCATACTAGCCCTTGAGCCAATGAGCGAGGCTAAATTATCTGATTAAATATTAAGCTACTCCATCCCTAATAAAGGTTATTTAATTTTCACTGATTAAACTAACTTTCAAACGAGTTATCCTAGGAACCCTTTGTGTCCTGACCCCCATTGAAAGCCACTCCCCTATCGACAACACAATAACATATTCCACAACCCAAGGGTAGACAGTGCACAAAATACGATAACAAATATCAACTGTTTTGCAAAGAACAACACATCCTATTCGTAATAATCGGATGCTCCTATCCAATCACACAACCCGTTCATAGTAATTGGGTGTTCAAATTAATTTACACATCCCTATGGATGTTAAATACTGAAACCCAAAAAAAATGTGCACTACCCAAGGAAAATCTCAAAAAGGGCGAACAAAAGATATAATAACCCTCTCACAATTTTACAATCTCTGGAAGACTTATAATTTTTTCAACAACAAATATCTCCAATGCCCAATACACAATTATAGAAGAATATATAGCAATAAGAAGCCACTCAAGTAATTAAATAAATGACCATTAGAATTTCCTAAATCCAATAATTTCACAAGGAATTAAACCAACTACTTAACTTCGAGTTTGACAATTACTCATAATATTCAATTCAAATTGCCCACAAATATGAACAGAAAATAATAGCACTTAAAATAATTCAGGCACTTAAATAATCTAATATTCAGATTTCCTAAATCCAAATTGAATCAATATCTATTTAAATACAAATCAATTTTCACTCCTAAGTCTTTTTTATTTTAATATTTTATCAACCTATGCATTTACATGCTTTTATAATATACAAATACTTTTGTTTACAAAACATAAGGAAATTAAAACTAATTGTTAACTCAAATTTTACAAACAAATATAAATAGAAATCTTAATCCTTCTAATAAAATCATCTTATTATAAAACACCTACTTGTGCATGGTATGCATTAATTAGTGATATAATATTTCTTTTAAATAAATAAATATGTTTTCTAATTACATAATCTAATTATTATTTTCTAACGTTTATTTTAAAATATCAAATTGTTCATGTGCATACACCTGTTTAAAAATACATTTAAATATTATAAAATTATATGCAATTTTTCTAATATATACTTTTAAACAAATAAATAAATATATAAATATAAATTAACAATTTTCAGAAACCCTAATCATAAATTCGTATATTGCGACTTTAATAACTTTTGTTTTCAAATTTGGGTTTCTCTTGAAATTTTTACTGAAGGTGCGCAATCAAGTCGTCTAAAACATATAAAAAATTCAGCCCTACCCAGTTTGTAAATTTTGCATTATGATTAATTTAGTGACGTACTATTTATGCTATTTTAATTTTTGAATTACCAGTGGTTTCCAATTATTTCAATTTTTTTCAGAAGATTTCATTTTCAATCCTATAGAGGTTTTCTAATTCTTCAAATACTTTTATTTGTATTTTCTATTGTTTAAAAATCATTCCCTACAAGGATCTAAATCCTCACGGTAATTTATCACTTTCTACAGAAGAACAAATTATGTTTTTACAGGAAGAGGTTTCTAGGTTTTGATTTAAATTCAACAGAGATTTAATAATTCTACTATAATTTCCTCCTGTATAAATCTATTTTGAATAAACAAATTACACAGAAGATTTAATTATTTTCTCCAGAGGTTTCATTTTCACGGCAATCTTTTAAAAGAAGGAAACAAGAACTTCTACAATATTGAAAAATCATTTCATAAAACATTTCCAATTTGCATTATAGTAATAAAATAACTTTTTAATTTCAAATTTCACAAAAATAGTAAAGAACCTATTATAGAAGAATGTTGCCTCAAGAAAATGATGCCGAACTTCTTTATAATTTCAATTCTCAATGTAGCCAAAGCTTTCTTCAATGCAATTGCCTCCTTCCAGAACACAACCAAAAACACAGTCAAAAATTCTACAACAAAATAATTCTAAAACAATTTTCTCAGAGAGATCCACAATCTTCCTCAACGAATTTTTCACAACCCATCCTCAACCTTTTTTTCCCATGAAACAACTTTCTTTTCTTTTCTTTTTTTTTTCCCAAAATCCTTTCCATGAATGAATTTTCAATAATTAGATCACAAATTTCTAACTCTCAATTATCTTAAATAAAATATCTAAAATATCTTTTCCCTCAACAATTTAGATATTTTCCATTCACATGCATTTAAATATAATAATACAATTTACTAATTGCAACCAATTTAAATATTTTTTTATTTATTTAATTACCATTTATTTCTAATAATAAAATTTACTCAATCAACATAACTAAAATAAATTTATTTATTTATTTATTTATTTTAGAGCCCTCACAACAATAATTCATTTAATTAAATATTTAAAATTAAATACACATTTAATCTAAATTAAATTTGCACAAAAATAAAATACCTAGAACAACAATAATAAAACTAAGACCAAGTTCAAACTGACGACACACTGTACTAGGGTAAAGGTATGACTAGGTAACCCGTTACTATCTCCCAATATTACTGTTGAGTAGTGGACACGCTCAGACCTATGAAACTAGGTGAAGCTAATGTCCGGTACCTGCAATCCTGCAAACAAGAAAATGTCGCACATGTATACATATAATAAATTATTCACACTGTGAAGAGAGAATCGCAGAAATCACAGGGCACTCGCGAGCGAGTGATGCAATACCATTCTCTTCACCAATACAGTATCAATAACTGACAAAGATTATATCATTAATATAATCAAAACATAAGGCATTATACTATGCTAATCTAGAACATGCCATAATGATAACCTCATAATAAAATACATTACATCAAATTATAACATTCACGTCACTTAACAGAGAGCAATCAAACAATAAACAAACACCTTACTTCAAGAGTTATTAGAAACAAAACATAACATGGAGAAAACATTGTCTATTCAACATAGCACAAAATGGAGGGGTGTTACATCCTCCCCCCCATGGGTCAGGCTTACTCCTGGAAGCATACAAGTACCCCCAAAACAAACACCATAAAATCGCGTATACTCAATGGCTCATAAACTGAACCATTTCATATTTTAACATAAAAACAACAGCAATCCCATGCTATAGTAAATCCAACCTAATACATTAACAACTCATGCAATTCAACATGGTGATGCAACCACCAACCAAAACTCCAAAGCACATAACCAAAGATTAATATACATACTACACATATGCACCCATACACACTACCAGAAATCGTCACAAGGTCACATGTGGGTCCATCTAGACACCGAAAAGAATCATACTAAACCCTAATACAAGAATCCATGAACCAAAAGTCAAGTCCCACACAAATAATCCGTACAATGTATCATAGTGCCACATGGAGTAAATCAGCAATGCTATGATAAATCTCACATTCACATTCACTTTTATTAAGATGATAAATTGCTTTAGTACACACATATGTTATCCACATTTATTTCCCACACATACTGCAATAGCATTACAATGTTTACCCAAGACAAGGTATGCAACACTTCAACTTACATTTACCATTTTACATTTTGAATCTAGGTGCAATAATTTAACATCTACATGATTTCTTAAAACTTAACAATAAAGTTGGGGACTATAGGCCTCACCAACAAGATGCACCTATTATGCAATTATCATTAATATGCAATGGTTTCACAATTCTTTTTCTTTCTCTAAGCTTCTACTTACTACAAAATGATTTTCTATTCATATTAGACGTTTTCCATGATTATGAATGCAACTTGGGGACTTAGGTCTTTTACCCAAGGTTTGATCTAATAAAACAAACCTTCATTAATACATAAGAATTTTCTCATAAGATACAACATACCCCACACACTTAAGAACATACATCTTTGTAAACTAATGGAAAGAGAGAGAAGACAATAGTTATTTACAGTTCTAACACAGGAACTAATGCAATTATGGTTTCATTATCACACAATCACTTCCACACAAATGCATCAATCATATGAGAGTGTGCACTAATCTCTATGAACCAACAACATGATCATTTATTTTCTATTACCATATTTCATAATTTCAAAACAATATAACATGCAAAAGTAACTCCAAAACCACATAGGGTCAATCAAGTAACCATTAACGTAAGGAGGTAAAGCACAAGAAGACAATGCACCAGAAACTTGCATGGTGAAGAAAAACAAGACTCCCAAAAGAGAATACACACAAAAGGAACTTCTTGGCACCCTCAAAGTCAAACAGACCTTCCAAGAACATAAGTAAAGAAACCAAGCAAAGGAAATTTTTAGGCAAGACATATCACCTATAACCCACCAACAAGCTATGGTCCAACATGCTCACCCGCAACATAGGATAGAAGGAAGTAATCGATCTCAACCTTGGAAGACTCTCAACCAAGGAAATCACTCCAATCCTGAAGGGTAAGGCAAAACCTAGGAGGCATCATTCCTCCACAACTCAAGACAAGGTTGAGAAATTCAACCCTCTAAAACGCCATATTAAGGCACTCAAGGTAAGAGGTCCTACGACTATCTCGCCCCAGCAAGCATTTAGAACACACCCAAGAAACAAACTACAACCACACTCAAGAACCACTCAAGGGTCACAACACTTTACACAATGAAAGAGCCAAGCAACAAGAAGGAAGCCAAGAAAAACACACCTCTTGGTAGGCTTGCGAGCCTAACCCTCACAAAAGCATTCAACAAAACACATGCAAGGACGGAAACAACAGCAAAATTGATTGTCGTCCACCACACACAACACATCAAAATCACACACTACACAATCATCCATAATGAATTCTTCCAGCAGAAAGGATATCGGTGCATTGCGCACTACACCGAGGGTCCTACCCTTTCCACTAACTTCCTGCACCATTGGACCATCACCACCTAAACACAACTTTTGGGTAAACAAGTGAGAACAACCCAAAAGGAAAAACATAAATTAAAGAGTGAAACACCTAGGTCAACGTAATGGGCTCATAGTGCCCAAATGTATAAACTTACACAACTAACAGCTTAGTGGGTTCACCATTATCCCAGAGCACCTAGTGTTTAAACCTAGGCTCTGATACCAAGTGTAAAACCCCATCTCGCAACCTAGAGGAGGATGCAATACTGCGGAAGCACAACTAATTTTTTTTCTTAAAGATAAAATAACATGAGTAAAGTAACCTACTCTAGCCACATACATCCTCTAGGCTACGCAACGCATCTACATGTGAAAACCATTACTTATAAAATTTCACTAACCATACCATATGAATATTAAACTCAAGATACAACTTACAACAAAACATTAAACCATTTTAAGATAAATCTAACACATAAAAATGTATTAAACATATTTTTACATATACAACACCATTAAATCCAATAATGAATAGATCATAAATATTATTATAATTACATCACAAAGGTTCACGTCAATACAAATGAGGTATTACAATTATACATATAGATCTACAGTTACAATGAAGAAGGAGAAGAACAACTCCAGAGAACCACACGAGCTCCTCCAACAAGAAGATCCCGCCATCACGAATAGGAAGAGAAACTCAACAGTGTAAGATGCACGCCACCCAACCATCTGGTACCCGTAGGCCCAACCCCCGTGTTAGGAGATAGTAACAGGTAACCAAGACAAACCTATTACCTCTAGACACAAGTAATATACAAGACCACACTGTACCAGTAAATGCAAAACAACACTGTACTAGTAAATACAAAACAACACTGTATCAAAAAACACAAAACAACACTGTACCAAAAAGACACATAACATAAGATTATATTACTTCCAGAACCACTGAATCAAATACATCCACTGTATAATACAAATCGACCATTGTCATAGGAGGAGTGTCATCATGAAGGTTGCATTGGTTATCCAAAGGAAATCTTCCTAGCTCCCGACCCCCCTCTAGAGTTATTCTGGTAACCTCTCACGACTCCAGCCCCACATGCACACCAGTGCGGAATCGATTATCTTTCAAGAAGACAAGAGAATGATTTTGCCATTCCAGGTCTTCCTGACTCATCTCAAGTCTCATACTAGCCCTTGAGCCAATGAGCGAGGCTAAATTATCTGATTAAATATTAAGCTACTCCATCCCTAATAAAGGTTATTTAATTTTCACTGATTAAACTGACTTTCACACGAGTTATCCTGGGACTCCTTTGTGTCCCAACCCCCGTTGAAAGCCACTCCCCTATCGACAACACAATAACATATTCCACAACCCAAGGGTAGACAGTGCACAAAATACGATAACAAATATCAACTATTTTGCAAAGAACAACACATCTCGTTCATAATAACCGGGTGCTCCAATCCAATCACACAACCCGTTCATAGTAATCGGGTGTTCAAATTAATTCACACATCCCTACGGATGTTAAATACTAAAACCCAAAAAAAAGTGCACTACCCAAGGAAAATCTCAAAAAGGGCGAACAAAAGATATAATAACCCTCTCACAATTTTACAATCTCTGGAAGACTTATAATTTTTTCGACAACAAATATCTCCAATGCCTAATACACAATTATAAAAAAATACACAGCAATAAGAAGCCACTCAAGTAATTAAATAAATGACTATTAGGATTTCCTAAATCCAATAAATCCACAAGGAATTAAACTAACTACTTAACTTCGAGTTTGACAATTACTCATAATATTCAATTCAATTTGCCCACAAATATGAACAAAAAATAATAGCACTTAAAATAATTCAGACACTTAAATAATATAATATTCGAATTTCCTAAATCTAAATTGAATCAATATTTATTTAAATACAAATCAATTTTCACTCCTAAGTCCTTTTTATTTTAAGATTTTATCAACCCATGCATTTACATGCTTTTATAATATACAAATACTTCTGTTTACAAAACATAAGGAACTTAAAACTAATTGTTAACTCAAATTTAGCAAACAAATATAAATAAAAATCTTAATCCTTCTAATAAAATTATTTTATTATAAAATAACTATTTGTGCATGGTATGCATTAATTAGCAATATAATATTTCTTTTAAATAAATAAATATGTATTCTAATTACATAATTTAATTATTATTTTCCAACGTTTATTTTAAAATATCAAATTGTGCATATGCATGCACCTATTTAAAAATACATTTAAATATCATAAAATTATATGAAATTTTTCTAATATATACTTTTAAACAAATAAATAAATATATAAATATAAATTAACAATTTTCAGAAACCCTAATCATAAATTCGTATATTGGGACTTTAATAACTTTTATTTTCGAATCTAGGTTTCTCTTAAAATTTTTACTAAAGGTGCGCAATCAATTCGTCTAAAACATATAAAAAATTCAGCCCTACCCAGTTTGTAAATTTTGAGTTATAATTAATTTCGTGACGCACTATTTATGCTATTTTGATTTTCGAATTACCAGAGGTTTCCAATTATTTCAGTTTTTTTAAAAGATTTTATTTTCAATCCTACAGAGGTTTTCTAATTCTTCAAATACTTTTATTTGTATTTTCTATTGTTTAAACATCATTCCCTACAAGGATCTAAACCCTCACGGTAATTTATCACTTTCTACAAAAGAACAAATTATGTTTTCACAAGAAAAGGTTTCTAAGTTTTGATTTAAATTTAACAGAGATTCAATAATTCCACTATAATTTCCTCTTGTATAAATCTATTTCGAATAAATAAATTACACAGAGGATTTAATTATTTTCTACAGAGGTTTCATTTTCACGGCAATATTTTAAAAGAAGGAAACAAGAACTTTTACAGTATTGAAAAATCATTTCATAAAATATTTTCAATTTGCATTACAGTAATAAAATAACTTTTTAATTTCAAATTTAACAAAAATAGTAAAGAACTGTTACAGAAGAATGTTGCCTCAAGAAAATGTTGCCGAACTTCTTTATAATTTCAATTCTCAATGTAGCCAAAGCTTTCTTCAATGCAATTGCCTCGTTCCAGAAAACACAATAAAAAATACAGCAAAAAATTCTACAACAAAATAATTCTAAAACAATTTTCTCAGAGAGATCCACAATCTTCCTCACCGAATTTTTCACAACCCATCCTCAACCTTTTTTCCCGTGAAACAACTTTCTTTTCTTTTCTTTTCTTTTTCCCAAAATCCTTTCCATGAATGAATTTTCAATAATTAGATCACAAATTTTTAACTCTCAGTTATATTAAACAAAATATCTAAAATATCTTTTCCTTCAACAATTTAGATATTTTCTATTCACATGCATTGAAATATAATAATACAATTTACTAATTGCAACCAATTTAAATATATTTTTATTTATTTAATTACCATTTATTTTTAATAATAAATTTTACTCAATCAACATAACCAAAATAAATTTATTTATTTATTTTAGAGCCCTCACAACAATAATTCATTTAATTAAATATTTAAAATTAAATACACATTTATTCTAAATTAAATTTGCACAAGAATAAAATACTTAGAACAACAATAATAAAACTAAGACCAAGTTCAAACTGACGACACACTGTACTAGGGTAAAAGTATGACTAGGTAACCCGTTACTATCTCGCAATATTATTGTTGAGTAGCGGACACGCTCATACCTGTGAAACTAGGTGAAGCTAATGTCTGGTACCTGCAATCCCGCAAACAAGAAAATGTCGCACATGTATACATATAATAAATTATTCACACCGTGAAGAGAAAATCACGAAAATCACAGGTCCCTCGCGAGCAAGTGATGCAATACCGTTCTCTTCACCAATACAGTATCAATAACTGACAAAGCTTATATCATTAATATAATCAAAACACAAGGCATCATTAATTCAAGTACATACTATGCTAATCTAAAACATGCTATAATGATAACCTCATAATAAAATACATTACATCAAATTATAACATTCACGTCACTTAACAGAGAGAAATCAAACAATAAACAAACACCTTAATTCAAGAGTTATTAGAAACAAAGCATAACATGGAGAAAACATTGTCTATTCAACATAGCACAAAATGGAGGGGTGTTACATCCTCCCCCCATGGGTCAGGCTTACTCCTGGAAGCCTACAAGTACCCCCAAAACAAACACCATAAAATTGCGTATACTCAATGGCTCATAAACTGAACCATTTCATATTTTAACATAAAAACAACAGCAATCCCGTGCTATAGTCAATCCAACCTAATACATTATCAACTCATGCAATTCAACATGGTGATGCAACCACCAACCAAAACTCCAAAGCACATAACCAAAGATTAATATACATACTACACATATGCACCCATACACACTACCAGAAATCGTCACAAGGTCACATGTGGGTCCATCTAGACACCGAAAAGAATCATACTAAACCCTAATACAAGAATCCATGAACCAAAAGTCAAGTCCCACACAAATAATCCGTACAATGTATCATAGTGCCACATGGAGTAAATCAGCAATGCTATGATAAATCTCACATTCACATTCACTTTTATTAAGATGATAAATTGCTTTAGTACACACATATGTTATCCACATTATTTCCCACACATAGTGCAATAGCATTACAATGTTTACCCAAGACAAGGTATGCAACACTTCAACTTACATTTACCATTTTACATTTTGAATCTAGGTGCAATAATTTAACATCTACATGATTTCTTAAAACTTAACAATAAAGTTGGGGACTATAGGCCTCACCAACAAGATGCACCTATTATGCAATTATCATTAATATGCAATGGTTTCACAATTCTTTTTCTTTCTCTAAGCTTCTACTTACTACAAAATGATTTTCTATTCATATTAGACGTTTTCCATGATTATGAATGCAACTTGGGGACTTAGGTCTTTTACCCAAGGTTTGATCTAATAAAACAAACCTTCATTAATACATAAGAATTTTCTCATAAGATACAACATACCCCACACACTTAAGAACATACATCTTTGTAAACTAATGGAAAGAGAGAGAAGACAATAGTTATTTACAGTTCTAACATAGGAACGAATGCAATTATGGTTTCATCATCACACGATCACTTCCACACAAATGCATCAATCATATGAGAGTGTGCACTAATCTCTATGAACCAACAACATGATCATTTATTTTCTATTACCATATTTCATAATTTCAAAACAATATAACATGCAAAAGTAACTCCAAAACCACATAGGGTCAATCAAGTAACCATTAACGTAAGGAGGTAAAGCACAAGAATACATGCACCAGAAACTTGCATGGTGAAGAAAAACAACAAGACTCCCAAAAGAGAATACACACAAAAGGAACTTCTTGGCACCCTCAAAGTCAAACAGACCTTCCAAGAACATGAGTAAAGAAACCAAGCAAAGGAAATTTTTAGGCAAGACATATCACCTGTAACCCACCAACAAGCTATGGTCCAACATGCTCACCCGCAACATAGGATAGAAGGAAGTAATCGATCTCAACCTTGGAAAACTCTCAACCAAGGAAATCACTCCAATCCTGAAGGGTAAGGAAAAACCTAGGAGGCATCATTCCTCCACAACTCAAAACAAGGTTGGAAAATTCAACCCTCTAAAATGCCATATTAAGGCACTCAAGGTAAGAGGTCCTACGACTATCTCACCCCAACAAGAATTTGGAACACACCCAAGAAACAAACTACAACCACACTCAAGAACCACTCAAGGGTCACAACACTTTACATAATGAAAGAGCCAAGCAACAAGAAGGAAGCCAAGAAAAACACACCTCTTGGTAGGCTTGCTAGCCTAACCCTCACAAAATCATTCAACAAAATACATGCAAGGGTGGAAACAACAGCAAAATTGATTGTCATCCACCACACACAACACATCAAAATCACACACTACACAATCGTTCATAATGCATTCTTCCAGTAGAAAGGATATCGGTGCATTGCGCACTACACCGAGGGTCCTACCCTTTCCACTAACTTCCTGCACCATTGGACCATCACCACCTAAACACAACTTTTGGGTAAACAAGTGAGAACAACCCAAAAGGAAAAACATAAATTAAAGAGTGAAACACTTAGGTCAACGTAATGGGCTCATAGTGCCCAAATGTATAAACTTACACAACTAACAGCTTAGTGGGTTCACCATTATCCCAGAGCACCCAGTGTTTAAACTTAGGCTCTGATACCAAGTGTAAAACCCCGTCCCGCAACCTAGAGGAGGATGTAATACTGCAGAAGCACAACTAATTTTTTTTCTTAAAGATAAAATAAGACGATTAAAGTAACCTACTCTAGCCACATACATCATCTAGGCTACGCAACGCGTCTACATGTGAACACCATTACTTATAAAATTTAACCAACCATAGCATATGAATATTAAACTCAAGATACAACTTACAACAAAGCATTAAACCATTTTAAGATAAATCTAACACATAGAAATGTATTAAACATATTTCCACATATACAACACCATTAAATCCAATAATGAATAGATCATAAATATTATTACAATTACATCACAAAGGTTCACCTCGATACAAATGAGGTATTACAATTATACACATAGATCCACAGTTACAATGAAGAAGGAGAAGAACAACTCTAGAGAACCACACGAGCTCCTCCAACAAGAAGATCCCGCCATCACGAACAAGAAGAGAAACTCAACAGTGTAAGATGCACGCCACCCAACCATCTGGTACCCGTAGGCCCAGCCCCCATGGTAGGAGATAGTAACAGGTAACCAAGACAAACCTATTACCTCTAGACACAAGTAATATACAAGACCACACTGTACCAGTAAATGCAAAACAACACTGTACTAGTAAATACAAAACAACACTGTATCAAAAAAACACAAAACAACACTGTACCAAAAAAAACACAAAACAATAGTATACCAAAAAGACACATAACATAAGGTTACATTGCTTTCAGAACCACTAAATCAAATACATCCAGTGTATAATAAAAATCGACCGTTGTCATAGGAGGAGTGTCATCATGAAGGTTGAATTGGTTATCCAAAGGAAATCTTCCTAGGTCCCGGCCCCCCTCTAGGGTTATCCTGGTAACCTCTCACGACTCCGGCCCCACATAACGATCTTTCCATTCCAGGCCTTTCCCGACTCATCTCAAGTCTCATACTAGCCCTTGAGCCAATGAGCTAGGCTAAATTATCTGATTAAATATTAAGTTACTCCATCCCTAATAAAGGTTATTTAATTTTCACTGATTAAACTGACTTTCACACGAGTTATCCTGGGACCCCTTTGTGTCCCAGCCCTTGTTGAAAGTCACTCCTCTATCGACAACACAATAACATATTCCACAACCCAAGGGTAGACAGTGCACAAAATATGATAACAAATATTAACTGTTTTGCAAAGAACAACACATCCCGTTCGTAATAACTGGGTGCTCCAATCAAATCACACAAATCGTTCATAGTAATCGGGTGTTCAAATTAATTCACACATCCCTATGGATGTTAAATACTGAAACCCAAAAAAAATGTGCACTACCCAAGGAAAATCTCAAAAAGGGCGAACAAAAGATATAATAACCCTCTCACAATTTTACAATCTCTGGAAGACTTATAATTTTTTCAACAACAAATATCTCCAATGCTCAATACACAATTATAGAAGAATACACAGCAATAAAAAGCCACTTAAGTAATTAAATAAATGACCATTAGAATTTCCTAAATCCAATAATTTCACAAGGAATTAAACCAACTACTTAACTTCGAGTTTGACAATTACTCATAATATTCAATTCAAATTGCCCACAAATATGAACAGAAAATAATAGCACTTAAAATAATTCAGGCACTTAAATAATCTAATATTCAGATTTCCTAAATCCAAATTGAATCAATATCTATTTAAATACAAATCAATTTTCACTCCTAAGTCTTTTTTATTTTAACATTTTATCAACCTATGCATTTACATGCTTTTATAATATACAAATACTTTTGTTTACAAAACATAAGGAAATTAAAACTAATTGTTAACTCAAATTTCACAAACAAATATAAATAGAAATCTTAATCCTTCTAATAAAATCATCTTATTATAAAACATCTACTTGTGCATGGTATGCATTAATTAGCGATATAATATTTCTTTTAAATAAATAAATATGTTTTCTAATTACATAATCTAATTATTATTTTCTAACGTTTATTTTAAAATATCAAATTGTTCATGTGCATACACCTGTTTAAAAATACATTTAAATATTATAAAATTATATGCAATTTTTCTAATATATACTTTTAAACAAATAAATAAATATATAAATATAAATTAACAATTTTCAGAAACCCTAATCATAAATTTGTATATTGCGACTTTAATAACTTTTATTTTTGAATCTGGGTTTCTCTGAAATTTTTACTGAAGGGCGCAATCAAGTCATCTAAAACATATAAAAAATTCAGCCCTACCCAGTTTGTACATTTTGAGTTATGATTAATTTAGTGACACACTATTTATGCTATTTTGATTTTCGAATTATCAGAGGTTTCCAATTATTTCAATTTTTTTAGAAGATTTATTTTCAATCCTACAGAGGTTTTCTAATTCTTCAAATATTTTTTTTTGTATTTTCTATTGTTTAAAAATCATTCCCTACAAGGATCTAAACCCTCACAGTAATTTATTACTTTCTACAGAAGAACAAATTATGTTTTCACAGAAAGAAATTTCTAAGTTTTGATTTAAATTCAACAGAGGTTCAATAATTCCACTATAATTTCCTTTTGTATAAATCTATTTTGAATAAACAAATTACACAGAGGATTTAATTATTTTCTACAGAGGTTTCATTTTCACGGCAATTTTTTAAAAAAAGGAAACAAGAACTTCTACAGTATTGAAAAATCATTTCATAAAACATTTTCAATTTGCATTACAATAATAAAATAACTTTTTAATTTCAAATTTCACAAAAACAGTAAAGAACCTATTACAGAATAATGTTGCCTCAAGAAAATGTTGCCGAACTTCTTTATAATTTCAATTCTCAATGTAGCCAAAGCTTTCTTCAATGCAATTGCCTCCTTCTAGAAGACAACAAAAAACACAACCGAAAATTCTACAACAAAATAATTCTAAAACAATTTTCTCAGAGAGATCCACAATCTTCCTCACCGAATTTTTCACAACCCATCCTCAACCTTTTTTCCATGAAACAACTTTGTTTTCTTTTTTTTCTTTTTCCCAAAATCCTCTCCGTGAATGAATTTTCAACAATTAGATCAAAAAATTTTAACTCTCAGTTATCTTAAACAAAATATCTAAAATATCTCTTCCCTCAACAATTTAGATATTTTCCATTCACATGCATTTAAATATAATAATACAATTTATTAATTGCAACCAATTTAAATATTTTTTAATTTATTTAATTACCATTTATTTTTAGTAATAAAATTTACTCAATCAACATAACCAAAATAAATTTATTTATTTATTTTAGAGCCCTCACAACAATAATTCATTTAATTAAATATTTAAAATTAAATACTCATTTAATCTAAATTAAATTTGCACAAGAATAAAATACCCAGAACAACAATAATAAAACTAAGACCAAGTTCAAACTGATGACACACTGTACTAGGGTAAAGGAATGACTAGGTAACCCATTACTATCTCCCAATATTACTGTTGAGTAGTGGACATGCTCAGACCTGTGAAACCAGGTGAAGCTAATGTCCGGTACCTGCAATCCTACAAACAAGAAAATGTTGCACATGTATACATATAATAAATTATTCACACCGTGAAGAGAGAATCGCAGAAATCACAGGGCACTCGCGAGTGAGTGATGCAATACCGTTCTCTTCACCAATACAGTATCAATAACTGACAAAGCTTATATCATTAATATAATCAAAACACAAGGCATCATTAATTTAAGTACATACTATGCTAATCTAAAACATGCCATAATGATAACCTCATAATAAAATACATTACATCAAATTATAACATTTACGTCACTTAACAGAGAGCAATCAAACAATAAACAAACACCTTAATTCAAGAGTTATTAGAAACAAAACATAACATGGAGAAAACATTGTCTATTCAACATAGCACAAAATGGAGGGGTGTTACAAGCTATACAATGTATTGAAATGAGATTTAATTTTTCTATTTCAAAAGAGGAAAAAATCTATTTTCATGTCCAAACCATTGTAGAAGTGCCATCTATTGACACAACTATTAGTACAATTAATGTAATTCTTCTATCATTTATCAATTGATTAATAATATCTTATATAGTTTTCTCTTTTCCATCTAATACATTCATGGTCTTTGTAAACATAGAAATAGGTGCCTTGTGAGCCTATAAAGTTAAATGTGTTACATATATCATCAGGTGTTTCTTTAAACTTTGATCAAAGCTCTCATCAACCATTAGTGAGAGAAAATGACTTTTCAACATTACTTATATATAAATATTTTCAAAGCATTTTGATATATAGAAAAGAAAATCATTTGGACTCTTTCAATTTGTGTATGTAGAGTAATCTTGATACTTTAACATGTTAGGATTTTTTGCATCATAAGAAATTTACATATTTTCTCATACCTAGTTAAAGATAAACTCTCATGACAAATAAAATAAGTTGTTTTCATTGTAGTGATTACTCTTTCGATATTAGCATCTTCAACTTCTAAAATATGATATGGAATATATTTTGTCTTTCTATTTAATGCATTAACCAATCTTGTTTGAGCATCTTTATGCATCACAATTAAACTTTCACTTGGTTTCTTATGGAGGAATCCATCTAATATGATCTCTAGAAGGGTGATATTTGAACCTAAGAATTATAAATTGATAAATATATTAAATTAAATAAGTAAAATGTTTAGAAAATTAAATAAAATAGTGAAAATGTTTTGATTATGAAAAGCTATGATAGATGTTGAATATTTTTTTGTTAATGGTATGAAAATATTATTGATGATTAGATGAATTATTTGAACAATTGAATGCTCTATTTGTCATCCCAAGTAGCATTCAAATTACTAGTGATATTATCTTGCATATACAAATCTAATCTAATATGCATATTTTATATGCGTGCAAGGTCTATAGGCTCAATATATATGTATCATGTGCACACTTGTAAATTTAAATTTTAGAACTATTTTAGACTATGTTTTTTGTGCAATCTAGTAATTTGAATGTTTTGATTATTAAAAACTATGATAGATGTTGAAAGTATTTTTGTTAATGGTATGAAAATATTATTGATGATTAGATGAATTATTTGAACTAGTGAATGCTCTATTTTCCATCCCAAGTAGCATTCAAATTACTAGTGATATTATCTAGCATATACAAATCTAATTTAAGATGCATATTTTATATGTTTGCAACCTATAGGTTCAATATTGGGGGTGGGGATCCTAGCTTGATTGGATAAATCTTTCCTGTAGTAGGAGGTTGGTCACAAGGTCTAGTCTCTCCCACTCCCGTGGTACTAGAGGGCATGTTGTGTCAGCATTTTTAGTCACGTTAAAAGGTTTACTGGGTGCACTATAGTTTATAGGGGGTCATGCTATCAGATTCCTATAGTCTAATATATATATATATCATGTGCACACTTGTAAATTCATTTAGAATTGTTTTAGATTTCTATTCCCTAGATCTAGATATATTATTTACCAAGGTCTCATTGCTTCTTTAGGTGTATATACATATATAACATGGAAAATGTAGATGTTCCACCTCTAGAAACTTTTTTTGCAAATATTACTAATGAGATTAAGATATTGAAAGACTCATTAGCCGATGGTGCAAACACAAGGATACATTTGAAGACATTTGCATGTCTATATTATAGAGCTTAGAAAAACTAAGAGATGAACTTGGACAGACTAGTGCATATTCCTTCGATAGAGTAGCTACTATTCTTTCACGCATGCAGAAAGAAGTAAATGATGAGGTTCCCTTTAAACAAATACATGATGTTGTGACCAAAGAAATGATAAAAAACACTTGTTTTCCATTCTATAAAAATCAACGTAAGGTGAGGGGATATCAAGTCACCAAATATGTGGATCATGTTATGGCCCCATTGATCTACCCATAATTTCTCGCAACACATGGTCAATATCGAAACAATGACCAGATTCCATTATATTTTGTTCAACAGTTGTATGTTGAGGTCCATTCGAGCCTCAAAGTCAACTACTTGGAATTTCTAACATATGTTGGTCAGGGGTATGGCAGGATTGCTAATAGGCCCACCTATCATCGATCACATAGACTAGCCCCAGTGTTTAGGGTATTGGTTGGTGATAGGTCTCCCAGTGTCACCTTAGCTTTGGCCCCCTTAGTAGATGAGGTTGTTGTTTCTTCCCAAAAGGAAGCAATTGACACTATAGGTGACATTGCAACTGCCACCACTAGGATATCTATTGATTGTGTAGGTTAGTATTTGATTTCTAGAATTTCACGATCCACACCATTTCCATTAAAGTGGACCAACATGAATCATTTTACAGTGGTGTACATCCCTACTCCCACATAGCTTGATAGACTTTCAAGAGATATGGCACGTAGGAATTTGCATTGTTTGGATGAGGACCTCTTAGAGGCATATGACTTCATTGCATCAGACTATGGGATCAGTATAGAGTAGGTCAGAGATCATTTGGCACATGGAGTTCGTTCACATCTAGGATCCCATGACTCTCAGCCCAACACTAGTGCACATTGAGATCCACCTACAAATCATTCAACTGCTACACAGTCTATGTGTTTTACAGAGATGTTGATCGATGTCGGTTCATCATTGTCGATGCCATCTCACCTACATAGTCCTCTTCAGTCAGCATTCATGGAACAACATGGGACGAATCATATGGATGTATATATTGACTCATCACTTGACCATTTTATTGATATGGTGGAGATGACCTTTGTAGAGGACTTATGTCATTGGATATCATATGGTGTGCATGTATGTGTGCATGTGCATGTTTTAATTCTTTTTTTAATTATTTTTTAAATTTTAGTTTTAACTAGATATTCATGTACTAATATATATGTATATATATTGTAGGTAGACATACCTCATGTCACTCATAGCCTTGGTCCAAATCATGTGCATTGACGTGACTCTATGGGTGATTCTGCTACCAATGGACATGTGAGTTTTAAATTTTTATATATACATGTGTATATGTACATGCATATGTATGCATAGATCTAGATAGATATTTAAAAATACAAGTACATTCTAAAAAAAAATCATAAAATTTATTTAATATATTATATGTATTTAACACATTGTGTACACAATTTTATCTGCAAGGCTTGACACATCCATCAGAGCAAGATTCTCATTCAGATGGTTTTTCGACTAGGAGTCGACATTCATATTAGGCCTTGCACTAGATTTATGATCTTTACTATTGATGGGTATTTTTTCACTTCTCAACATAGGTAATGCACACGTGCATTACCTCTCTTGAAAGAAAGTCCCTTACAAACAAGTTGCAGAAAATTACTCCAAGGTCTGTCGAGTTTTAGGTCATGATAGTGCTTGGAATATCTCAGTTGTTTGGTGTGTTTGCTAGTAACATAGGGAGGACTTACGTATGTTCCATAGGAGGGAAGTTGGTTCCTAGAATGGAGATCTTAAGGTCTTAGAATTGATGTAGAGTTGGACTCCACTTTGACCATCAAATTTGGCTTTACAATGTGCAATGATGCTTGAACTTTACCTAAATTACTATTTTAAAAGAAAACTCAAAACGGAAGGGAAAGAAGGAAGGTCCTAGACCTCAAACTACTAATGAACAATGATAATGTATGATGCTACAGTGGACAACTTGAAACTAAGTTCCACTTAACCAAATCAACTCATAGTCTCATGAAACTAGTGCAATCTTCTAATATCTACAGATTTTCAACAGTTCATTCACCATTAAAGCATGAATAAAAGATGAAGTTTAAGTGCAGTAATCAAAGTATGTTTAGACTAGCTTTGCAGTACTATTTATCCTTAATAAACAACAAAAATAATGAACAAGGAAGGGCATCAACACAATATAATTCGTCAATATCAATGGACAACATTAACTAATCTACTAAAAGCATGAAAAATACATAGAACAACAAAGTAAGTCCACTCAAATTAACTAACTATGAGGAGATGAATCATGAAACATGGATGAAACTCAAGAATCCACCTAAAGCAATGAATTTCAATTAGAATTTCAGCAGCATTTATTTACAACTCAACTCTCTCTTGAAAATGAGAGGATACCCCTATTTCTAGTGTCTAAAAAGCAAAATGAATGGCCAAGATTCAATCTCATTGTGTGGCCAAGATTCACTACAAATTAGGGTTTCACCTACCTCTCAATATTTTTAAATTTAAAATACATTCCTTGTCTTCTAGCCTATTTTGTCCTCTAGTGCTTGGCATTGTAGCTCTTTTATATTCTAGCCGATTTCCTTTGCTACAACTACACTATGAGGAATTCATCATCAATGATCAACTTTCCTTGATTCTTTTGGTAAATGGTATACTCCATAAATTTTTTGATTAGAACTTGAAGCCTATCTTTCTAAACAATCTCAAACTAGAGGATCTGAAAATTAAATTTATTGGAATGATTGGCTATCTCCTCCCCATGTCTTGTGCACTTCGGAGTGGCCTTAACCATTTGTTCTGATTGGAAAAATGCCTTGGCAGAAAAATCCATGAAGAGCGGGGACAAGTCGTCCATTGCACCTTCTTCCATCTTCTTATGGAAAAGCTCCATAATCTTTGTCATGTCCAACACTTCGAAAGGCGCATCTTGATCAATCATTAGCTTAAGGTCCTACCTCATGATCTCATGTAGTACCTTCTCTAGCACTTCATTTCTATGGTCAAGGGCCATTTTCCATGTCTCGACTAGCTAGTGATCATCTTCAATGATAGAAAATTCCTTTTCCTAGGCTTTCTTTGGTATTTTGAGGATAGCTTCAACCTTTGGGCTAGTGATCCTGTATAACTTAGTGAAGTGGTGACATATTTCCTCCATTCCCTCCAATTGTTGTATAATCCTAAATTTATTTTTCATTCTGAAGATATGCCCTATGCCCATGTCGTTGTTGTAAATAACTTGCCAGTGTATCTCTGGAAATTTATGTTTGATTAGGTTAGAATTGATAAATCTAAAAATCCAAAGAAAATAATGGAGTGCAAAGGAGAAAACATGAAAATAAATAAAATAAAGTTACCCAAATCTTCAATCTCCATGGCTGACCTTCATTACACCTTCTAGCTTGCTGCAAGTTGAAGAGTGCCCTCAGATTCTTTGAGCAACTTTAAGATTATGTCATGTCCTACACAAGTGTTGAAGGATTTTACTATGCAAAGATGACTCTAAGTGCCTAAGAGAAGTTCTAAGTATGCATAAAAATGTGTTGTGAAAATGGAGATCAAAAGTTCTCTTGAATGCTTGAGAGAGAGAGAGGAAGAAGACCAAATGAATTTGAAATTTCCATTTTATAAGAAAGGGAAATTTCGAATGGATGGATGAGATTGAAGGTCAAATCGACGGTCTAGAATTGATGCACCAAGAATATGCCATGCATGGAAAAAATTATGATGCCAATGGCTATGATAGACATGTAGGACATGCACACTATGATAGACATGTAAGACATGCAAGCTATGATAGACATGCAAGACATGTAGGCTATGACTAAATGCAAACTATGACATGAAATAATGATAGGGTATCTTTGACCAAGTGGAGGTGCATAAATAATTTATTTTAAATTATTTATTCAGAATGGAGGAAAATGACAAGTGGCAAATAAATAATTTATCCAAATTATTTATTTAGATCAAATGAAAAGAAGAGCATTTAATTAAATTTATCAATTTAATTAAATATGGAGATGAAAATTAGACCTTAAATAATTAATTTAGATTAATTATTTAATAGGGAATGTGGAATGGGATGGTTAAATGATTTTAATAATTATTTAACTATGGAAGAATTAAAAGACCATGAATAGATAAAAAATTAGTGGTAATTATTTAACTATAGATGAAAGATGACAAAATAATTAAATAAATAATAATTTATTTAACTATTGAAGAAGAGGAAGAAATTAGTGACGCGGTTAGTTTATTTAATTGATCAGGATAAAATAAAGATTAGAAAGTGAATTAATTAAATAATTATTAAAAATTATTTAATTAATAGAGGAATATAATCAAACATAATTGAATAACTAAAATTATTCAATTATCGAAGGACGAGGATGAAGAAAAATGATGCTCAAAGGCTTAGGACATTTTTATGTGTCTACAGCCAGAACAAGTCTTTAGTGACCTTTGTCCAATTTTTCCTCCTTTCAAGCTTGTTGATATGGTCTTTAGACAACAACAATGGTGAAGCTGTCGATGTGGTAGGAAATTCTTTAGTAGAAGACCATTGTTGTATGTAGGTCATAAGTTTTGTTACCTCCACTTTTAATTCCTCCTTAGAGTATTTGTCCTTATTCATTTGATGCACAATAGTGGTGAAAGATCCCTGGAGATGATCAATTTTCTACTCCCTTCATGTTGTTCTTAGGTCAATGGTGGAGATATTATAGCTGACTCCATCTCCTTCCACCATTGGAGTAGCTATTTATACGGTCCTTGATCCTGAGGCATCCATCGTGATTTGGGATCTGACCCTTAGCTTTTTCTCCTTTGTCCCTATCTGTGCTCATTCTAGGATAACTTCTAGCCTTTCTTTAGGATCCATAAAGATGGGAGTCTTCTTTTGTAGTTCCTTTTCTAACCACTCAGGCATTTGGGATCCCTCCTTTGGTGATTCACGATCACCTTCCTCTCTTTGGGTATGCTGAATTTCCATTTCTTGGCAACTCGAGACATCTTGTTATGTCTTTTCTTCATCTTCTTCTTCATTTGAGTCATGAATGAATATGGCATTTTCTTCTAGTGACTCAGTAGTAACTGCATTTACTTTGGGGTTGTCTTACCCTTCAAATCCCTTTTCTTCTTCTTCTTGCTCAAGTATCATATGATGCTCGGGTTTGAGACTTTTTCTTGTTTTAGCCTCTTCTTCAGGCTTATCTTCATCATGAGCCTCATCTTCTTTCTGCTCTTGTATTGTTCCATGGCTAGAGGCTCTGTAGACACCTCCATATCATCATTTGTTTCTTTCTTCTCTTGAAAGGATTGTCTCTCAATTTCCTCCCCGATGTCCTTGAGTTGCTTGGTCAACTCTTGCTCCAATTCTTGGTTCAAGGTTTCTACTATGCATTTTGTACCAGGATATTCCACATCTTCCTCTAAAGATTGTGCCTCTTCTTCTTTGTAGACCACCTCATCAATGACCAAGTGCTAGTGTTCTAGATGCTCATGATAATACTCTTTAGATTCTACATCCATTTCCTTGGCTGCTTCCTTCTCTTGTCTCTCCAATTCCTTAGAGATTTGCATTGTTTCTTCAATCTTAGGTGGTTCAGTTGGAGGAGGAATAGGGAGACCAACAATGAGTTGGGCTAAGGAAGCCTGCACTATGGGGTTCATTAATACCCTAGAAAACTTTGTTGGTATATTTTGCATGTGCTGAGCAAAGGCTTCGAGGAGTTTGAGGGTGGGAATCATTGTTGTAGAATCCAAAGGAATAGTTGTTGATGGAGACATGGAGGAAGAAGAAAGAGGAGAAGTTGTAGTGGAGGAAGAATCTATCACCATAATGGGTGCAGTAGGTGAGGTGGAAGTAAGGTGAATTGAGATGTCCACTGCAGACAAAGAGGAAGCAAGTAATGCATGGGATGCCAATGCAGGGTTGATAGCACTAGAGAAAATGGTGGAAGCACGAGTAGAGGCGGTAGGTGGAGAATTTGGTTTCCTTATGTATTCTTCTTATCCCTCATGGGGTGGGTCCTCATAAATGGTGGGAATCTTAATGAATTAGCCTAATTTCTTTGCCTTCTTAGATGTTTCACCCTCTAAAGTCATCCTTGAATATACCTTATGTTTTGGTTGGTGTTTTTCCACCTCTTTTCTTTTCCTTGGTTTGGTGGCAGGAGGAGACTTGGGAGCTTCCTCAGTTTGGGCAACAATGGTTTCACTATTAGTTTCACTCTCAAACTCATCTTCAAGATCTCCATAGGTCAGAGTTGCTCCCTAGAGCTTTATTTGAACAATTTTCCCACCAATCCATTGTTTTGTTCTGGACTCTATTGGTTTTGTTAGAATATCGAATTCGCTAACCTCTTGTTCCAATCAATCACAATGAGGGGCAAGTTGGCAACTACATCAAATCTCAAATCCATGATGGTATTTTCATCTCCACAACTTGATATGGCATCGAGAATAAGTTGATTGTTTTAACAAAGTATATCGTCATGTGCATATAATGCATCATGCACACTTCTTTATCATCTTTACAATTTTCCTAGCAGTCTTCAATATTATGTAAATGGGAATATTCTTTCCCGACCATGTTCTTCAATTTTCCATACTGACCCATTTGTGGCCGAGCAGTGTAGAGCTCCAAGTTGTATCCAACAATCTCCTTCCTGGAATAGTTCACACATTGGCATGTGGGAAGTGCATACATCCCCTGGCAAAAAGTGAGAGGATAGGGGATGGTCACCTTGTGCTTGTCACTCAAAAGAGCATGTGCATGTTGGAGATATCTAGAAATTTCAAGAAATATCAACTAGTCATTTGGGTACCGGGGCAACTTATATGGCCTCTTAGAGAAGCCCTCGGTTTTGATGTAGGTAAATTTGGAAAATTGGATAAAAGGGAACCCAGATCAGTGAATCAAGGAATTTTCACTATGAGTGACTCTCTATTTGAAGTCTCCTCTGAGTAGTTTGATAATGTTCCCAATAAAGGAATCATTCACCCAGCAATAGTCTTTCTTGAAATTTCTGTATTGAAGTTGCAAGTTTTTGTCATAGACCATCAACTCTCTACCTAGAATTTGGCTTTGGGCCACAAATAGGCCTCTATATTACACATGATTAGCCAAAAAATAGACCAAGTATGAGGTCATGTAAAATTGGGAGGTCCTTTTAACTACCATGAATTTCTCACGCAAGCAATTATTGATCATTCCTGCCCAATGGAACTTGGTCTTCCTTCTAATAATCTCTTCTATGAAATACAACATCCACTCTTAGAAGTAAGCCACAGTTGGGAGGCCCATGACTCTACTTAACAAAGTCACCAAATCATGATAATCCTCATAAAAATCACTCTTGAAGAGTTCCTAAGGTACCTTGTTCACGTTGCCCCTCTTATCCTTTAGCTAGTATTAATTAATTATATTTTTTCATTTGAGGGGGTTAGCTTTCCATGTTCTTTCAACATACTCTTTTGTTGTTTCCTCCATCTCATCAAAGGTGGGGATGTGGAAAGTTTATACTATAGATTTGGAGGACAAGTTAGCCAATAATTTTCCATCCCTATCCACAATCCTCTTGGTCTTTTCTTGGTAGGCCTCTCTGTAGGCCATTACTAGCTCGGAAGCCACAAAAGCAGGGGGAAAGTCAGCTGCCTTAGCCAAGACTCTTTTCCTAATCTTCTTTGCATTCTCTATGGTAGGTTTGATGATGACCCTCTACCTAAATTCATCAATATCAATGTGCCCCATGTTTGTGTTTGAGATTGTATCCCAATCTGCAATAACCTTGGAGTTGAGGTCCACTCCTTTGAATTTATACTTCATTTGGTATTTTTCTTCCTTTCCCCTTGGATCCTTGGTGGTCTTCTTTCCCTTTTATTTCTTTGCAGATGCTCCCAAAGGTCCTGCAGTTGATTCCATATATCCTGCAAGCAAAGAGCTATCAACATGCTCATGCACAAAAATGAGAAATGGTAGCAAAACCATACAAAATCCATGTCAAATCAAGTAATTCATAATCATTTCTTTTATATAATGATTTTCCTTTTGTTGAGGGGAGCAATGGCAATGTGGGCCTAGGGGTGTGGACTTCCCTTGTCTGGTATCCATTTTGAAGGAAGTTGCACACATATGGCTAATAGGGCATGGTGACCCATATGAATTCACCCAAATTATGTTCTTTGAGTTGAGGTGGGGCCCATCAAGAATTCAAGTTGTTTTAGCATGTGGGTTTGATCACTTTTGGGGTTTTGGAATCTTAATGTGATCATTTAGGAATGTGGGTCCAAGGGACCTTATGTGTTTTAAGCTTTGTTGTTGAAATGATACTGGAAAAGTGGTGCCCTGTAATGCAGAGCTTGTGGCCCAGGAGGATGGCATCATTTTATCTTTGAATTCCAAACCATTTAGACGAATGCAGGTGGGGAGATGCAAACAATCACTCAAGGTTCATCATTTGAAATGGCGGAGGTGGGAATGATGCAAAGGCAAGGGTTCAAACACTAAACAAATTGAAAACATATTTTGAATTATTTATATTTCATGAAAAAAGCCACACATGATCAAAAAAATATAGAAAATGCATACAAGTGATCTCAACAAACTTGCTACAGTGATAGGAACTCATACAAAAAATTATAGTTTTTAGAAATGGTCTTGTTTGACCACTCAAAATGCATCACCAATTTTTCTGATAAAAATATTTTTTTGTTGCAACACCATTCTCTTTCCATTCATCTAGGTTTCAGGGCAATACTATTCTATACAAGGTTGTACCAACATGTTTTCTGTCTACAAATTTTGAAAAACATTTTCTAAACAAAATTTCTTCACAAAAATGGCCATATCTTATTCAATTCTCCATGAAAATCAATGAGAATTGAAGAAAATAAAATATAATTCATGTTTCTATCAGATTCTAGAGGTTTCATTACATTATCAGTTGTACATGACTGCACAAGTCACTGCAATATGACTATTACAGAAAATTTTGTATTTTCCAAACTATAGCACCCTTTGGCTTCAATTTTCCACACCTAAACCTTGTCTTTTTGATCCAAAACCATTAGAACACGAAATAATATGCATTTAATAATGATCCCACAAAAAAACAAGAAATTCCACCAAGTAAATAAGGAGATACTCAATTTTTTCCTCTCACAATTTACCCTAAAAAAGGTTTTAGATAGTTTTGAGAAAAATTAACATATCTTCCACAAATCTTAACTAAAATGCATGAAACAAGATTCATTGGGAAGGTGATTGACAATACCAACTTTCAAGAACATTCTTGCATGTTTTCAAGTCCATATAGGTCATTTACAAGCCTAGAAATAGTGTATTTTCTGGAAAATGTACAAAAATACAGATTTTTTCATTATTTCCTTCAAGGATTAAATCATTAACAAGTACAAAAGGACTGCAAAGGCCTTTTTAAAGGAATTCTAAAATGTCTTTTCAGTTTCTAACCAAATTCTAACTCCTTGTGACTCAAATGATTCTTCAACCACCTTTACATAATTATGTAACTTTGCTAATAATTGTTGACAACTTTATACCTTGTTTACATTTTTGTACTTTTTGGACTTTAGTGATCTTTATAATAGCCTAAAGAGATACAAATGAATCCTTTCCATCCTATTACAAAGAAAAGATGCCATATTAAGAAAAATGGAGAAATAATGTTGCAAGGGTGCCCCTACACCAGGGACAAAATTCCACCAAGGGTAGCCTAAATCAATAGGTCCAAAGGGAGTCATGGCAATACTTATTCATTCACAAATAGTTAGAAGGAGGTAGTGGGGTTGGGCCCTGCATAGTGGGTTGATTGAGGTAGCCAGTAAGGGCAAGGTTTTCTAGGTGGATAGATAAGTAGTCAAGGTTGTTTAGAACAACAAACACATGATAGAGGCCCACAAATAGAAGTTTGCAATGGGTGACCCACAAAGGGCCTAGACTTATGAATTTTGGCTTGAGAATTGGATAGAATTTTCTTGCATAGGGCCCTCCTAGTGGGAGGAGCCTTGAGCTTCACCATTTGGAAATGACCATTGAGCAATGATGAAGTGGTGGTGGAAGCTCGTAGGAGATGGTCTATAGGGGGTTATGTGCTAAGTTAAATCAGTAAACAAAATGTATCAAGATGTGCAAGGTGGGAGGCCAAGGTAGGTCTGCCATTTTAAGATGGTGAAACATAGGGGCAGTCCAAATGTGGAAACCCACATACGTGGTCCCATAGAGTTCAAAGGATTCTAGATTTTTGTTTAAGTTCAAAAAATGATAGCAAGGTGCGGGTGTCTTCCAACACACGTGGGCTTGAGGGAAGCCAAGGTAATTGTTTTAAATTTTGTGTTTTGTGAGTTTGACAGTGGCCGCAGATGCTTTGCTAGCTGCAAGGGCATGATTTCCTTGGTTGAAGAATGAAAATGGGAGGTGGAAGTTCCACATGGATCTCTAAGGAAAATTCCAAAAGATTTTTCAAGTTTTAAAATGTGGGTCTTTTCTACCATGATGCTATCTAACTAGTTTTCGAGTAATTCTTTTTTCAAAATTTAACAATTTTTGTGAATAATCAAGAAAAATCATAACATGAATGGCAGTGGAAAGCTGACCTAGAAATCTCTATGAATTCCATGAAGACACTGCAAATAATGATACTCAAGTGGGGGTGATATCTTGCAGACGTTGAGGCAGCGAAAGTTGCAAGCTTTGACAAGTTTCTGAAAGTCTGACCTTGAAAATGACCCATGAAAATTGTTATTTCTAGAATTTTAATCATTAAATGTTTTTCATAAATGCTAGTACAATGGTGGCCAAGGTTGGTGGGCATGTAATTCAAAAGAAACAGTGGTGGGAATGGCGGGGTCCGTAGGGCAGACAATAGTCAAGGGTTAGCCGTTTGGCTGGTCAACGTAGAGAATGGAGGTAGACACCATGGATCCCACAAAGCAGGTGGATGTGCTAAGTTGGTTGGTTGAAACAATGGTGGATAGATGAATTTGTGCCAAGGGTGGCCTACATGGGTGGACCCGCAGGAAATGAAGGACAACAGTTTGAAAGTGTGAAGGAAAATTGCCAAGGAAACTCCACTAAGTCTAAAGACTTGAAAGTCTTGAAGGTGTTGAAACTTGGTCAACTTTAGATGACACCTCTAAGACTCCTTGACCACTTAGTACTCAAAATAGGGGGTACAAAAAATGAGGCAATGGAAAAAGCAACCCATCAAAGCAAAAAGAGAGGGTTCTTGTCCAAAATGAGGCATGTGT
Source organism: Sequoia sempervirens (assembly GCA_007258455.2). Taxonomy (NCBI): domain Eukaryota; kingdom Viridiplantae; phylum Streptophyta; class Pinopsida; order Cupressales; family Cupressaceae; genus Sequoia; species Sequoia sempervirens. The sequence continues at coordinate 13,331,018 of VDFB02379711.1, forward strand.
ACTCTAGGTACAACATTTACTACATGTATTTTCTTATATAATGATCTCTAGTATTCGACATTTGATGATCTCTAACTTACATTTGCTTATATGATATACATACATTTTCTTATTTGATGATCTCTAACTTACATTTTCTCATATGATAAAAATTTGATCTCTAACATACATTTTCTTTTTTAATGACCTCTTTGCTTATAACATGTTTATATTTATACATTGAATCTATTTACATGTATTTATGTGTTTTCTTATGTTTAAATGTTTATATGACATACATACATTTGCTTATATTCAATATACATATATATACTTATTTTATTATCTCTAACTTACATTTTCTTATATGATATACATTTGATCTCTACCATACATTTGCTTATTTGATGACCTCTTTGCTTATAAGGAAATGAATGTCACTTTAAAATTAAGTTCATTTGTGTTGATCACAATAAATATTTTGCACACACACCCTTTGAATTTTATAATAAGCAGTACAAAATTATAAAATAAATGACTCCCAAGCAATTAAACTAATGATACTTTATAAATGACTGTATTTACAAGCCTATTTATTAATGCACATGTTCTTCTAGTTTTAAAATTTGATAAAAATTATAAAATTAAAATCTTGATAAAATAAGAACAAATAAAGTGCATCACTTTGTGGTGCACAAAACTCCTATTTTTTTAAAATGACTTGAGCAACATGAACTATTGAGGAGTTGAGAACAAAATATAATTATAAAGAAGAGGTAGGAACATTCCTTTTATAATTATATCATCCTTCAAACACTTTCCCTCTAAGTTATAAAATTTTATGTTAAATTATTTCATAAATAATCTCTTGATCTACACCATTATTTAACATGATCGTGCTTTCCTACAACTAGATATAAAATTATAGATTTTTAAAGAAATTCAATGCATAATTTGCTAGTTTCAACTTAGGATAGGAAAATTTAATTCTTTGAAACATTAAGAAAATTCAATTCAAATTATACCTTTATGTGCTCAAATCATTGTTCTACCCTCTCTACATGTCCTACAAATGAAAATAATCTCTCAAGTCTCTCCCTCCTACCCCCTCTCCCTCTCTCCTGTGTGTCTCTCTCTCTCACTCACTCACTCCTATCTCGAGCTCCCCTCAACCCTTAACCCTATAACCTAAACCCTTAAACCTCTCCCCCTTTCTCTCTCAAATCTCTCCCTCCTACCCCCTCTCCCTCTCTCTTGGGTCTCTCTAACTCACCCACTCCTATCTTGAGATCCCCTCTACCCTTAACCCTTAACCCTTAAACCCTATACCCCCTATCTCTTAACCCTATACCCTCTATCTCTCTCCCACTCCCTCCCTCTCTCTCTCTCTCAGGTCTCTCCCTCCTATACCCTCTATCTCTCTACCACTTCCTCCATCTCTCTCTCTCTCTCTCTGAAGTCTCTCCCTCCTACCCACTCTCCCTATCTCAAGTCTCTCTCTCACTCACTCCTATCTATCTCCTCTCTACCCTCTACCCTTAATCATTAAACCCTTAATCCCTCTACCCTCTACTCTTAACCCTTAAACCCTTAAACCCTTAAACCCTTTATCCTCTACCCTCTACCATTACACCCTTAAAACCTATATGATCTACCCTAAACCATTAAACCTCTCCCCCCCTCTCTCTCAAGTCTCTCCCTCCTACCCCCTCTCCATCTCTCCTGGGTCTCTCTCTCTCTCTCTCTCACTCACTGACTCCTATCTCGAGCTCCCCTTTACCCTTAACCCTAAAACCTAAGCCCTTAAATCCTCTACCCTTAAACCTCTCCCTCCCTCTCTCTCTCAAGTCTCTCCCTTTTACCCCCTCTCCATCTCTCCTAGGTGTCTCTCACTCACTCACTCCTATCTTGAGCTCCCCTCTACCCTTAATCCTTAACCATTAAATATTAAACCCTTAAACCCTCTACCCTCTAACTCTTAACCCTATACCCTCTATCTCTCTCCATCTCTCTCTCTCAAGTCTCTCCCTCCTACCCACTATCCCTCTCTCAAGTCTCTCTCTCTCTCACTCACTCCTATCTCTCTCCCCTCTACCCTCTACCCTCTACTCTTAACCATTAAAACATTAAACCCAAAAGTCCTTTATCCTCTACCCTCTACCCTTACACCCTTAAAACCTATACCCTCTACCCTAAACCTTAAACTCTTAAACCATCTACCCTCTACTCTTAACCCTGTACCCTCTATCTCTCTCCCACTCCCTCCATCTATCTCTATCTCTCAAGTCTCTTTCTCCTACAAACTCCCCCTCTCTCAGGGCTCTCTCTCTCTCTCACTTACTCCCTTTATCTCTCTCTTGTCTACCCTTAACCCTTAAAACCTAAACCCTTAAACCCTCTACCATTAAACCTCTCCCTCCCTCTCTATCTCAAGTCTCTCCCTCCTACCCCTTCTCCCTCTCTCCTGGGTCTCTCTTTCACTCACTCCTATCTCGAGCTACCCTCTACTCTCTACCCTTAACCCTTAAACCCTAAATGGGTCTTAAACCCTCTATCCTCTATCTCTCTCAAGTCTCTCCCTCCTACCCCCTCTCCCTCTCTCCCCTCTACCCTTAACCCTTAAAATGTAAAATATTTTACCCTTTACCCTCTATCTCTCTCCCACATCCTCCCTCTCTCTCTCAAGTCTCTCCCTTCTACCCACTCTCCCTCTCTCAAGTCTCTCTCTCTCTCACTCAATCTTTCTATCTATCTCCCCTCTACCCTCTACTCTTAAGCCTTAAAGCCTTAAACCCTCTCTCTCTCACTCACCCACTCCTTCTATCTCAAGCTCCCCTCTACCCTTAACCCTTAACCCTTAAACCCTCTACCTTCTACTCTTAACCCTATACCCTCTATCTCTCTCCCACTCCCTCCCTATCTCTCTCTCAAGTCTCTCCCTCCTACCCCATGTCCCTCTCTTAGGTTTCTCTCTCTCCTCTACCATTAAACCTCTACCCTTTATCTATCTCCCACTCTCTCTCTCTCTCAAGTCTCTCCCTCCTATCCTCTCCCTCTCTTAGGTCTCTCTCTCTCTCACTCACTCACTCCTATCTCGAGCTCCCATATACCCTCTACCCTTAATCCTTAAACCCTAAATGGGTCTTAAACCATGTACCCTCTCTCTTTTTCTCAAGTCTCTCCCTCCTACCCCCTCTCCTTCTCTCCCCTCTACCATTAACCCTTAAACCTTAAACCCTTGTACTCTCTACCCTTTATCTCTCTCCCACTCCCCCCCTCTCTCTCAAGTCTCTCCCTCCTACCCCCTCTCCCTCTCTCCCCTCTATCCTTAACCCTTAACCCTTAAACCCTAAACCATGTACCCTCTGCCCTCTATCTCTCCCTCCCTCTCTCAAGTCTTTCTCTCTCTCACTCCTCCTATCTCTCTCCCTCTCCTCTCTACCCTTAACCATTAAACCCTTAAACCCTCTACTCTCTACCCTTAACCTTAAACCATTAAACCCTAAAACCCTTTATCCTCTACCTCTACCCTTACATACGAGAACCTATAGCCTCTATCCTAGCCTAAGTCCTTAAACCCTCTCTCTTAACTATGCCCGTTGTCTCTCTCCCTCCCTCCCTCTCTCTCAAGTCTCTCCTCCTGCCCCCACTCCCTCTCTCAGGTCTCTCTCTCTCACCCACTCCCTCTATCTCTCCCCTCTACCCTTAACCATTCTCTCCATTTCTCTCCCTCTCTCTCTATCTCCCCCCTCTCTCTATCTTTCCCCATATCTCTCCCTCCATCACTCCCTCCCTATCTCCCTATCTATCTCTCTATTTCTACCTCTCTCTTTATCTTCCCATATATCCCTATCTCCCCCTACTTCTTTCTCTCTCCCTCTCACCATCTCTATTTACCTATCTCTATTTTTCTTTGTTTTTCTATCTCTTTGTCTCTCTCTTTGTATCCTAATATTTTACCTACTTATTTTTCTCATCCCCATCATTCACAACACATCATTCATTAATTGGTTATCAGAAAACTCTAAAATGATATTTACAATTCCTATGCAAAAGTCTTGTTTGTTGATGACCTTTCTCAATCAATTGCATATTTTAATTATACGATGAACAAGCACTACATCATTATTGATGAGGGAAAATAATATTTAAAAAATATTATGTTTAAATTAAGCATTTTATATTTAAACTAAATATTTTCTTTTTTATAACTTATAATATATTATTATTTTTATTTTAAATTTTGTTTATTTATAATTTTATATTTATTTACACAATATATTTTTTAATGTATTTAATTCAAGAGTATATATAGATCAATATTATAATATTTATTGTAATTATTTCTAATATATAAGTATATAGTATATTATTTATAATTATTAATAATATATAAGTATAAAGTATATTATTAATAATATATATGATTTATATATTATTAATAACTATTATATAGATATATTTTATATTATAGAGATTAAAAAGTATATAATTAATATTATATATAATAAAATAGAACTATTGGAAACATGGAAAAGAAATTAAAATAAAATAGATTCATGGCAGGGGGTTTGAGGAGACGCGAGTTAAAAGTCCACTTGAACCAGCTCACCATCCTATTTTTTATATTATTTTGAAATGGTTTGAGTGAACATGGGTTTGATTGAACATATTTTTGAGGTTCATGTGAACACTAGTTTTCTTGAACCACCCTTTTCCCCCCTTCCCCCCAGGCACAAAAAATATCCAAAATTTTGTGCTTTGAAGCTCAATTTGAGGATGAAGATGGAGGAGACTTCACAAACCCAACTAGAATCAGGTAGTCCTTAGAACGAGCTATCCAACAAATATAATTTTAGTATGTTTTTGTTTTATTATCTTTTTTTTTTAGTTTTATTAAACATAGGTTTTTCACCAAAAAAGCTCTTTGTTCTGCACATGTGGAAAAATAGAAGATTATCAATTTTTTTTTTTGAAAAAGATGAGTGCACTGCTAGTTATTGAAGTCTTTGATCCAACAATTTTTTTTTTGAATTTTAATACATACAAAAAAAATTGTGTTATATGGTCCGCCTATGTCTAAATTGTAATTGGTTTGACTTCAAAACTTGATATAGGAAAAAATGTTCAATAAAACACTATATAACCAAGTGTAAGCACTAGGTATCGAAGTTACAAATCTAAATCTGAAATAATTAGAATTTTATCCTTCATGGAAACATAGTTATGCATTATATAGTGAGTGTCACTTTTTAAAAAGGTTCTTTTCTAAAAGAAACTAGTTTTTGAGGGAGATGGAAAAAGAAGTGCAATCTAATTCCAAATTTTTGAAAAAAATATATTTATAATCTACAGAAAAAAATTTCATGAAACTCTAGTTTCCATCATCTTCAAATTCATCATAATTTAGTCGCTATAGGTGCCCGAAAGTGAAGATTTGGTTAGAAAAAATTATTTCAGTGTCTAGTTTGGCCAAAAAATGTAAACCACTATTGTGGGATCACCCTTAAAAAGTGACACTAGATTAAAATATTATTTTTCCTTGAATGCATTACCATATTCCTTTAAATATTCATAGCACTTGTATTATAACATAAGACAAAAATAGGTTCATCATATATCACTCTAATATCCTTCAAAGTCTGCTTCATCCATAATACCTGTGTGCAACATGATTTTGTAGCAATATATTCTACCTCTATAGTAGATAATGACACTGAATCCTACTTCTTACTTAGCCAAGACACTGACCCACTTCCAAGAAAGAAAGCACCACCACTTGTACTCTTCTCATTATCCATGCAACCTACCCATTCTACATTTGTATAAGCACTCAGATAGAATCAATATCCTTTGGATACCATAAGCCATGTTCTAGAGTGACCTTCATGTATCTGAATATTCTTTTTACTATTGCAACATGTGACTCTTTGGGATCTTCTTGAAATCTAGCCACAAGAAAAATTACATGCGTGATATTCAATCTAGTAGTACTTAAATATAGTAGTCCTCCAATAATTGATATGTACTTGCTCTGATCAACCTTAGGAGATTCTTCATTCTTGATCAATTTTCAACTAGTAACCATGAGATTACATACTAGTCTAGAGTCTTCCATCCAAAATTTCTTCAACATTTCCTTGACATATTTTGTTTGTGAAATGGATATATCTTTTTTCTTTTTGATTGATTTGAAGTCCAAGGAAGAAATTCATCTCCCCAAACATAGACATATCAAACTCTTTTTGTATCTCTTCTACAAATTTCTTAAACATAGTTTCATTTCCCACAAAGATGATATCATCAACACACAAAAAAATACAATCAAAATTTGATCTTTCTCAACTTTGAAATAAAGATTGCTATCTTTGGTACCTTTATTGAAATATTGCTACAACAATTACCTATCCAACCTTGCATACCAAGGTTTGGGAGCTTGCTTTTTTTGTGCTAGTGTGAATTCCTACTCTAAAATGCAAAGAAAAAATGTGAAATGAAAAACTAGAAATGCACTAACAATGCCTCAAGATTGGCCTAGTTGAATTTCAACAAAACAAAGAAAAAAAGGGTGATTTAGCTTGTTTAAATTGTTGAGTTGGTTGGAATTTTGATGGTTGATTTGTGTGCTCCTTGATTAGAAAAATAGCACACAGCCTAGCTCTAAATGATGGGGATGTGATGAGGAATGCAATGGTGGATATGGGTAGTGGATTAAGTGCAAGATAATGGTTCAAAGTGCTACAACAATGGTGGATCAAATATTTATTCTCAAATCGATAAGTGTGCTAAGATGGCTAAGTGAATGCATGATGCAATAATGAGGGAAAATCCACTACTTTTAGGGGAAGTGCCTCTAAGTGGATGGATGGATGAGATTCATCCAAAGAGGTGAAGATCAATGGCTAGGCTGAGTTGAGAACTCACAAGCCATCTCATGATGACATGTGTTAGATGAGGTGAACAAGAGGGGATGAAGTGGAGGTGAGGTGTAGGTACTAGGAAGTTCCTTGGGAATTGACAAGATCTCCTCATCAAGGAGGTCTTTTCCATCATGTAAAATGAGAGGACAAGTGAGGAATTAAAAAATTCTCACAAATCCTCAAGGGGATTGAATAAGGAATTAAAAATTCCTTATGGGGGGTTCTCACAATTCATGGGGGAATAAACTTGAATTAAAAATTCAAGTGGGTAAGAGGGTGACTTCTCCAAAAGGATAAAGTATTTTGAAGGTTGACTAAGGGTACATTCCATAAATGGTATTAGATGAGATTAGAGGATAATTAGTGATTAAGGTTGTGAAAATGTAGGTTTAAGTAGGCTAATGAGGGGGACTAGAAGCAAGTGGAAAATTATGGGGGATGTGAACCTAATGATGATTAGGGATGTGAACACCTTAATCATGGATTAATTAGATTAATATAGATTAGAAGGGGTTATGGAGGATGTTTACATGAAGAGAAAGAAAGGTGTGAATTAAAAATTCATTCAATTTATTTGGACAAAGTGACTAAATTAAATATTTTTTGGGGTATTTATTTAATTTAGATAGGAATAGGGTAACATTTTCAATTAATTAATTAAATACCTTAAAAGACATTAGGATAGGATGAAATATTAACTAAATAATAAGTTATTTAGTTAATATGGCTTAAGGATGTAGAATAGAGGAAAACATGGATGAATTTGACCATATGGGAGTGGTAAAATTCAGGTGTCTACATTTTCCCCCTCTTTGAAATATCATTAGAATAATAGTTTTTCAAAGAAAAAGGAAGTGCAAATGACTCAATAGAAGAAAAATATTTTAGGAGATGCCCTAGTATCATAGGAAAATGGATAGGGAAGAAGAATGCAGAAATATGGTAGGTAATGCCCCCTCGAGAGGAAGAATGGGGAAGAAAAGGGGCCCTGGGTGACATCTCGATATGGAAAAATGGGGGGGACCATGCTGTGGATCATGAAAAACCATGAAGAATGGCTTTTGAATAGAGAAAAATAGGCATATGGGGTGAAAATTGTAGCCCTCAGAAGAAAAGGGGTTAATAAATTAAAAAGGTTAATTAAAGGGTTAAAATTACCCTAAATTTAAAAGGCTAAATAGGGTAAAAAATGAAAAATTATAAATAGTAAATTAAAAAATTTACTATTCACCTTATTTTCATTTTGCACTTGTCATCATGAGATTGGATGAGAGAGAGAGAGATTGTTGATGAGATGAGCGACATGGAGGATGACGACAAGATGATCCATTATGGATATGAGGTTTGAGCCTTCTCCTACAAGCAAACCACACCCTGCCAAGTAGGACCTAAATCCCTACCTTGTGATTTGATTTCAATTTTTATGTAGTTGTTGATTTTGGGTCAGGTAGATAGGTTAAACATATTTTCCATGAAAGAGAAAATTCACCCTTCCAGCATAACACATTCACCCTTTTGGTGAATTGGAAAGGAAAGGGACATGTTGATATTTGCAGGGGTAGATACATTGGGAGAGGGGCAATTGCATAATCACCTCTCCAGAAAGGGTGAACCTATGCATATAGGGGTGAATGGGTTAGGGAACTAGTGATTGTGTAATCACCACAGTTATAAAAAGATAGGCCCGTATTAAGATAGGGGCGAATATGCCTCAGATAGGTGATTGTGAAATCACACATTGAGAGAAAGGGCATACATGATTCCACCCAATAGAGGAATGGGCAGATGTGAATCCACCCATTAGGGAGAAAAGTGAATGTGAATTCACCATTCTAGGAAAAAAAGATAGGGGTGAGTATGTACTTGCCCATGGGTAAAAGGGGTGAATGTGAATTCACCTCTGACATAGAAAGGGTGAATATTCACCTAGACTAGAAAGGGGTGAGTGCACTTGCAAAATAGGTGAGTCTACAAAAATGGAACATAGAGGTGAATGCATGAGACCGATAGGTGAATGCGATAGAAAGGGGGAAGAGGTGAATCTGTCTAACATAGAGGAAAAATTGCTAAATTGAGGTAGGGGTGAAAATGAAAAGGATAGAAACGAAATGTTAGAAAGGACTGATAGAGTTGTTGACATGGATGCAGAGTTTCAAGACTCTTAGGACATGGGAGAGGCACTTAGGAATTCAATAGGTGACATAGGAGGCCATGGACCCTGAGGATCATGAAACACTGGATCAAGCAGGACTATTGCACATGTTGGGATATCCGAACATTAGGGCACACAGGCCTTTGTTGACAACATTGATGGAGCGCTAGACCTTAGAGACATGTACCTTCTATCTCCCAATAGGGGAGATGACAATGACCTTGGAGGATTTGTGGAGTATCCTCAGACTACCAATTCGAGGACACTTGATTAGTGTGGCACCTAGCTGACCAATGGACAGGAGCCTATGGGATGTGTTTGGAGACATAGACCTTCATTTATGAGGGAAGAAGCTAGATATTGATGCATTCCTAGGAGTTGTGAGCGCACCACTGCCCATATATCCTTATGGACTCATTTGTGGGATCCTTCTACCTAATAGGAGTGGTCGCTTCTTCAGCATCAAGATGATTGAGGTGACATATTGTGGAGAGGAGGGATGAAGTCTTTACATGGGGTACATGTGTATTAGCTCAACTATACCATGATAAGCATGTGATTTGTTATAGCTGGGCTCTGAGCATTTATCACATCACATTACTTCAGGTATGGGCCTAGGAGTATATCTAGATGGCATGGTTAGACATTTTGGTGGTGGGGAATAGAGATGAGACTCTCCCAATAGCTTATTGGTGGGGTAGGGAGCATGGATGGATGCTCCATGCTATAATGAGGTATGGAGCTTAGAGTCTTGGTGGAAATTGATAGATGGACTAAGAGATGAGGACATTATCTGGAGGCCCTATATGGGATGAAATTTTTAGGGTTGGTGAGAGGATGATAGGCTGTATAAGGCCTATCTATTTTCCAAATGCTATTTGATAGGTAGAGATCCATTCATCATAGAGCTACACAAGATGAATAGGGTCACCATTCAGTACAAGCTACAATAGGATATTCCTCTAGGGCCTCAACTATTTAGGAGGATCAATATGGAGTCAAGACAATTTTAGGGGAAAATGATTACAATTGAGTATGCCAGGAAGATGTGGGAGGCATCCCCCATCATAGTATGGTCGTGGAGAGGGGGGCTAGAGGACATAGGCACCACCGTTAGATATGCCAAATGGTGGGTAGGATAAAGACTAGTAAGGATCACTATAGTGGATCCTATTATACTAGCCATCATATTTGGTGATGAGGATGAGCAAGCATAGTTGAGACTATAAAGGAGTAGTGGTAGGAAAAGGGGAGAGGTAGAGGTAGTATAGGAGGAGGAAGTGCCTAATGTGGAGATGGAGGATGAGGGGAGAAGGGAGTAGGCTATGGAGATAGATACCCCTGTAGTGGATGAGAGAGCCATAGTTCCATATTAGGCACCTCTAGTAGAGGACCAATAGTGTTATTGATAGAAGCTCTAGCCAAATTATGGATCTCCAAGAAGAGATTGAGGTAGGAAAAGGATGAGAGGGATCAACTCTAGGAAAAGATGGAGAGATTATAGGCTGAGTTACAGGGGCTACATGATGTAGTAGAGGCTAGGAAGTAGGATAGGGACATAGATTTCATCAAAGTGGTGAAGGAGGTAGGTAGGAACCTACAGACACTACAAGCTGGGAGAGATGATTTGTGGAGATAACTAGAGGAGGCACCAAGTGGGGGATGGATGAGGCTTCAAAGAGGTTAGAGACCATGTAGACTAATGCTAGAGAGGTGGGTTTTCTACTAGTGAGAGAAGAGACAACAAAGGCCTAGGTCTAGAGCTTATAGGGTGAGTGAGATGAGGTAGTGAGGAGGATGGAGTAGATGGATTCCTAGTTGGAGTCGATGAGGCTAGCACAGAAGGTCTAGGAGCTGGAGAGGTGGAGGATACAAGGGCATTGAGATAGATGCCACTTGGAGAGGGAGCAATATAGGGAAGGGGTGGCAAGAGAGGTAGATGCACGAACTAAGGTGGGGTACTAGACATGTGCACATTTTGAGGTGGTTCCTGATCTAGCATGGAGGTTTCCTCCATCTATCAAAGTAACTATACAAAGGAAAGTAGGACCCTCACACTTAGGAGCCATCCATACCCACAGATACATTGATTATAGAGAGACCCCTCCTCATGGTTGAGGACTTGGTGCAGACTCTGGACTATGCTCAAATGTAGGGAGCAGTGGTTAGATACAAGATTCCCCTTTTTTATAGGTGCAGGGAAGATATTTGTATATGCAGGACGATATTGTATTCAAAATATAGATTCATTAGATTGAGTTTTTAGGGTCATTTATTCATTATTCTTTATTAATTCGGGACACTATGATGTGTCAGATGTACTCAGTTGTATTTCATTATTTCCCTGCACTTGCACCTTTATTTGATGGATGTGGGCTTTTTATTATGGACTATTATGGATGTTGACGGAAATTTATGATATTTTTTATTATGGACTTTGGATGTACTTGGTGATGGAAACAATTTTTTTTATATATATATAAGTGTATGATGCAATGGATATTGACAATGTTATGTGATAGTTATGTGATGTTGTGGATATTTATTATCGTCATCTATATGATTATGATTATGATGTATGGATGTGATTATGATGGATTATTTCTATGTCTATGTGGATGATATAGATGAAATGCATTATTTCTAACACTTTTTCATGTAGAATGTGATGTGACATGATTTATAATTTTATGATGTACCCTATGGACGCGATACTAATGGTGTGTGATACAGGTAGCTATGTGATTGTGATTTATGGTGCATGCATATGAAATATGATATGATGATTGATGATGTATGGATGATGAATGATGTATGGATTATGGATTATTGATTGCATTGTAACTATGTTATGGATGGATGTTATGAATGTAATCTAATGCAATGTATGTATCAAAATGAATTAAAATGTCTAGCATAATAGCTCTAAACAAATTAAGATGATAATGAAAATGGACTTAAGATGCTTAGAATAACAAATCTAAATTAATCTAAACAACTTAAGATGATAGTGAAAATGATAATGCAATGAAATGAGATGAAAATGAAATGAAATTAAGATTCTTAGAATAACAAATCTATGTTAATATAAACAACTTAAGATGATAGTGAAAACTATAATGCAATGAAATGAGATGAAAATGAAATGAACTTAAGATTCTTAGAATAACAAATCTATGTTAATCAAACAACTTAAGATGATAATGAAGTGTAATGGAATGAATTAAGATGCCTAGACTAATAGATCTATATTATTCTAAACAACTTAAGATGATAATGAAAATGATAATGCAATGAAATGAGATGAGAATGAAATGAACTTAAGTTATTAGAATAAAAAATCTATGTTAATCTAAACAAATTAAGATGATAGTGAAAATGATAATGCAATGAAATGAGATGAAAATGAAATGTGTGTGTGTGTGTGTGTGTGAAATGTGCAAAGTTAGTATCAACACAAACCTTAATGAAAAGATTTATATTAAAGATTTGCAACAAGTAAAGTACTCTATCTTGTAATTCAAACAAACCTTTCAAGAATGTCTCATTGTCCTCTATTTCTAAGGATTTATTAAACCATTTGGCCCTCAAATTTCTATGTGCACAATGGTTGTTAAAATGACAACTTAGAGAATGAGATTTGATGATTAATATGCAAGCTAAGGTGATTTCTATATGAAAATGTGTGTTGGAAGGGATAGTGGAGAGTGTGATGAATGAACAAGTGGAAGTGGGTGAAATGATATTGAACTAGAATGATCTATGCATGATTCTACATATGCTTAAATGCAAACTTAAAATGAACTAATCTAAAATGCAACTATGATGCAAGATGGTATATAAAATGTAATTATGAAGCAATATATGCATCTAAAATGAGAAAGCAATGAAAAACATGATGTTAAATATAACTATAAGTCTCCAAATTGTTCCAAAGCTCCAATGAAAAACCTACATAATAACACTATTCAAAATGTGGATGATAAATGTAAAGGCAAAGAGGTGTATTTATAGGATTTCTCAAGCATCTTGTGAGTTGGAAAAGATCAATGGTCTAGATTCAAATGAGAAGGATGGACGGTGGAGATGGAGAGAATCAAGATGTTGTTCCCTTGACCAAAGACAACATGCCATTTGGAAGGAAGAATCTCTTGACCAATGGGTAACATGCCAAATGGATGGAAGACCCAAGTGTGTGAAGGAAAGACCATGTGCTCAAAAATTGGTGGAAGTGTGTGAGCATAATTCTAATTAAAAATTAGAATTATTTATTTTCATGTGACCTTTGTGAGGTGACACAAAAATTAGTAGACATGTGCTTTAATTCCTAATCAGGATTAGTGAACATTAATTAAATAAAACAAGCTTATGGAACTTTGTTTATTTAATTAATTTAGAAGAATATGATTTTTAGATTTGGAGAATTAGAGAAAGGTGAAAAATATAAATAAATTTTACATTTATTTATACGTGGTCGAATATTAATTAAATAGGTAGTATTTAATTAATTGAATATGATGACTGTTTTTAGGTGTATACATTTTTCCGCTCTTTGAAGAAATGTGCTTCAAAGAAAAGTTTGATACCAATGCTCAGAAAAGTTTTCAATGCCCCAAATGTTGATTTTTCAAGCATTGATGGATATATGCCCCCTTAAGAGATAAATCGGTGAATTTTTGGAATTGAAAGGAAATGTTGGAATGATGTGATAGTGCTGTAATGATTTGATGATGATCCCACATTAAATCAATGATACCTTGATGTTAGAGATGATTTATTTATCAAAATTTGATTGCAAGCTCCCTCCTTTGATAGTTTTGATTAGTTAAAGCCCATTTTTGGTGAAAAATAGAAACAAATCCCACCATAATTCCCTCCATTAACCTTGAAAAAGGTAAAAAGTGGGAGAAGTGAATTCATTTGCACATTGTGAGTTTGGAGAATTTGAAGATTAGAGAGCTAGAGGAAGATGGTGATCCCATATCACAAGCATTGTTTCAACCATCTTCACCACCATGATCAGCTTATTGCCTCTAGACATACGATACACACTACAAGAAACCTCTTTGTTAGTAATTTTCTCACCTTTTATTGGTATTGCGAATGTGCTAGATAGATGTTGTAGCTTATTTGAAGTCATTGTTGAACTTTTGGAGGTATTTTTACTATTTTGAAGTGTTTTTGGGTGTGTTTGAGAGTTTTGGTGCCTTTGGGGTCCAAAGTGGTGCCTTTTTCAAGCTTTATTTTCAAGTATTTGTGTGTTTTGAGAGTTTTGGCGAATTTGGGGTCCAAAGTGGAACCTTTTGCAAGCTTCATTTTCAAGTTTTTGAGTGTGTTGAGAGTTTTGACACCTTTGGGGTCCAAAGTGGCACCTTTTGCAGGCTTCATTTTCAAGTTTTTGATTGTTTTAAGAGTTTTGGAACCATTCGGGTCCAAAGTGGCACCTTTTGCAATCTTAATTTTCAAGTTTTTATGCTTCAACACTAAAATGGCATCTTTGGGGTCCCAAGTGGCACCTTTTTCAAGCATAATTTGTATGGTTTTCAAGCTTGAAAACTGAAATGACACCTTTGGGGTCCCAAGTGGTGCCTTTTGCAAGCCTTGTTTTCATGATTTTTGAGCTTGAACACTGAAATGGCTCCTTTGGGGTCCCAAGTGGCACCTTTTGTTATCATGTAAAGGTTTTCCTTTTGATGATTCTAGGTAATTTTCCTTGTTGTTTGGTCAATTTGATGATGTTTGATTGATTAAATTCCTCTTGGTTATATGCTTTCATTATGTTCATGAATCATGTTAGTAGTTCTATTGTCATGTTCAATGATGTTTTTGATTGATTTTAGTTTGATTGTGTGATGTTCGTTGTTTCATCAATGTTCGATAAGATAGTTGATGATTTGATCACATGATAGGTGAGAGTCAAATGATAGAACTGATGATGTATCAACCTCATGATGGGTGAGGATTGATGGTAGGATTGATAATGTATCAACCTCATGATAGGCGAGGATCGATGGTAGGATTGATAATGTATCGATCTCATGATAGGCGAGGATCGATAATAGGATTGATAGTGTATCAACCTCATGATAGGCAAGGATCAATAATAGGATTGATAATGTATCATCCTCATGATAAGCAAGGATTGAAAATATGATTGATATTGTATCAACCTCATGATAGGCAGGGACCAATAATATGATTGATAGTGTATCAGCCTCATGATAGGTGAGGACCGATAATAGGATTGACCTCATGTATGTTAGCTCATTTTTACCATGATTTACATGAGGTTGTGTGTTGTGGGGTGATGAGCTTCTCTTATGGGATTACGCTATTGTAGACATGGGCATGTGATCATATAGCAATTAATCTGCCATTAGGAGATAGACAATGACTAGCAGGTAGACCCTATGTGCTCAACTATAGTGGTATGCATGTTGATTAGAAGCTGGGAAAATTAGCTAATTGGAGGCATGCCCTAGATGACCTAGAGATTGTTATATGGCATGCCTACTTAGATTGTGAGGTGTGCCCAGAGGATTGGTTGGAGATGTCGTACATGTTGCTATCATGCTATTTGATTGGAAGGACACATTCTATGCTTGAGAGATATTTGTATCTACAGGTTTTTCGTCATTTTGGACAAGTTCAAGGGATTCCCCAGGGAGTTTCCCATTATGCACGATGACAATATGATATGATAGAGTGGGGAGCCTTATGTATCTTATTAGGTTTCTTGTACTGAGTAGTATACCTTGGCACTAGGTTTGTGGGATTATGCTCCACATATTGCAGATGCAGGGATGATAGAGGATTACTCTGAGTACTTCTATACACATATTTTTTTGAGATTATCTAGGCTTGAGGAACTAGTTCTACTAGTGGATGGAGATGGAGAGGATGACAAGGGTGTTCAAGGTGGTGGTGGGGGTGGTGACAATGATGAGGGTGCCGAGGGTGGTGGTGGGGATGATGAGGGTACGAAGGGTGGTGGTGGCGGGGGTGGTGACGGTGGTGTTGATGGTAGTGGTGGTTCAGGTGCAGGGCTATCATAAGTAGTTGGTAGTCCTCTTCTAGATTTTGCAGTTCTAAGGCATAGGAGGAGTGTTACCATACCTCAATCAATGATTCCTAGGATTTGTATTGGAGTCCCTTCTTAGCAATAGTAGGCACATATAGAGTCCTTATAGGCATAGATTCATACTTTTTAGGGTGAGTTAGCACAAGTTCGAGCATAGGTTGAGACACTCTAGGATGAGTTAGTGTAGGCTCAAGCACAGGTTCATTTACTCATGACTAAGAGAGGTGAAGATATGAAAAAAGTACAATAGGTTCAAGCATAGATTATCATACTTACTTCAGAGAGGGATGCCTTGAGACACTGGGTAGAGTAGGTGGAGGCCATTATCAAGAGGTTATAGTAGGCTACAACATCTGTAGGTACAACATATTTCCTTAGAGAGATTCGACACACCGCTCAGGGGGCACAATTTTACAGAGGTAAATATCATGAGATGGTCCCCCCTGAGTAGTGAGAGAGTTTTGTGCAATCTTGATCTAGGAGATCTTGGTCTTAGATCGTTAGCATGGGTGTGTCATAGCCATTACTCGGAGATAGGAGAGATCCTAGTGCAGGTCTTTCAGGTAGAGGAGGTATTGGTTCCATGAGGCCAACAGTGTCTAGGGGGAGCTCGACATAGCATATCTTGATGTACGACATACTTGATGTATATATTGTTGTGACATTGGGGATGTACTTCTTATGATATAGTGTCATTTTGTATATTCATGTAGCTCGTCCTACTTTTGGATATCATCGTACACTTTGACATTGTGATATTTTTGAGGTTGTATGATATGCGGTGATGATTATGATCTACATGTTGATATGATGATAGATGTTTATGATGCATTTAATTTCTATGTTATGATGATGATATGCAATGTGGTTAATACATTTAATTTCTTTTTTACAATGATGATATGCAAATGTGGTGAATGCATTTATTTTTTATTTTTATGATGATGATCATGATGATTATGCATGGATGTTAATGTAAATTTATTGATGGATTTAATTTCTAGGTGATGTGATGATTATGATATGTAATGCATTTTCATGTTTTTGTTCTTCTCCAATGCAAGTAAATGATGTGATGAATGATTGAATGGTTAATGATTTATGTAATTATTATGATTTATTTAATGATAATTTTATGTGTCTTATGGATAATGGACTCGCTTATAATTATGGATTTTATTATGTAAGATGGATTTTTTTTTGCAAATGATATGTGATGCAAATGATTATGCCCAACTAAATACTTAAAAACCTCTAGGGCCTCAAGCTTAAATGAGTGAATTTGTCCATCTTCCAAAATTTTTGGGAAGATTGTATTAAATTGATTATTTTAAGCTTCATAAATCCTGACATATTTCCAAATTCTCTTAGAAATATGAAGAGACTCACTCATTTAAGCTTAGTGGACCACCTTCTTAAATGACATAATTTTGAATATGGAAATGATATGTGATGCATGTATTTTTGTATTTCCTAATGCAAATATGATGATGGAATGCATGAAAAATACATGATGTGAAAATATTTTTTAATATATGCAAATGATGATACAAATAATTTGAAAATAAATGAAAATTATGTGTGTTTGGCTAATGTCGAGTGTACTCAATCCATTGATAATAGAGATAACATCATTGTGAAATTATTTCAAATTTTAAAAATCCCATAGATATAGATGCAAAACTAACATGGACACAATCTAACCTAACTATGAAGATCTCATATTCAAGAGTTGTCATTTGTATTAACCAATTTTTCATGCTTTTTATCATCATTGGGCCTTTAAAATGTTGAAAGTGAGTACAAGCATCGATGGAATATTTTAGACCAAGATGACCAGTGTACTACTTCCATGATGTTTAAGATTGCAAGTTAACACAAGCATCTAAGTATAACTAAACCAAGATGACCTCAGCATTCCTTGCATAAATAGAAAAGAGTTAACCATTTTCCTATGCAAATTTGGAATGTCATTAGTGATGCTTTGTAGAGCACATCCTATGACAATTTGCATAGTAATAATGATCAACTCACAGACAACAGACAAAGAAAAATCATACTCCTTCCTAGCTCCTTAATTTAGTTCGATGCATCATCGAGGGGCTCTAGAGATATGATAACAAAAATAAAAGTACAACAATTGAAGATTTATGTTTAACATGCTAAACCCTTGATTCAAAAATAACATCATCCATTTGAAGTTTGTTTTTGTGATGTTTGTCCAATGACTATTTACCTATTAGTTCAAGCTCAAAGTTTATTTGTTCCTACTTAGTGTAGGATTTTTCCCCTAGTCCAAGGTGAGACACGACCATGATGAACAAAACCTAACCTAAAAACCTATCCTAGGGGCCTCGGGGGTTGATCAATAGATTAGCCTTGCCTACATTGTACATGTAGAGGCCACATGGTTCGACTGACACAGACTCACTGACTGATGAAGATATGGACAAATGGATTGTTAGTTTATTAGGATGGACTCCAAGAAGACTAACCTAAATGTATCAGGGGATAATCAAAGATCACCCTTGACTACATTCAAGACTCAAAGATGACATAGTTTGACTAACGACTATGTTTTTGAATTTTTGACTTTTTGACCTATTTTTGGTTTTTGATATGATTTTCCAAATGTTTTTGAATTTTTTATTTTTTGAATGTTTTTGGGATTTTCAATATTCTAACCTAAAGAATGTACATGAATTTGATCCAATGTAGGACATGCCCCTAGTTTGATATGATATGACAAACTAATTTTTAGAATGGGCCAAGTAATACTAGGGGATACCATGATACCAACATTGAATCAAGCTACGATGCAGACAGGGATGTATGTCAGATGTGGATATAGAAGTATGATGGATGAATGATGCAAAGAAAGCTACATAGTCCAAGATAGATGGAAAGTTCTTATTTTACACAAGGTGCCTGTTTTTCAGGTTTCCACCTAGGTACTTTCCCAAAGCACTATTGAAGTGGTTTTTACTAGAGGATGATTTTTTCTTTACTGTTTTCAATCCTTTTTAAAAAAAAAATTGGATTTTTGATTTTTTGATTTTTTGTATATTTTTTAGGACATTTTTTGATGTTTTTGGTATTTTTCTAGGACCTTTACCAATGCACTAGATGAACTAGGTGAAGAACCTCTTAAGATTCAAGTTGTTGAGGGGTTCATCAAACAAATCCCCTTCAAGTGTAGACAACTGATATGCTCCTGATCCAAAGGCCAATATAGTGACAAAAGGACCTAGCCAATTTGATTCAAATTTCCCCTTCTTCTCTCAATCTTGTTGATTACATGGATTTTCCTTCAAGACTAAGTTGCCAACCTAAAATGCTCTAGGTTTTACTCTGTGATTGTAGCTCCTAGATATCCTTTGTTGATAGGATTTTAGGTGATCAACTAGATGCTAATGTCATTTATCCAATAGTTCTAACTCTTGTAGCCTAGATACTCTATAATCCTCATCTAAAATAATCCCTTTTAGTGACACATGCAGGGATGGCATCTCAACCTCAATAGGTAAAATAGCTTCTGATCCATAGATTGGAAAATAGGGTGTTGCTCCTATCGGAGTGTAGATACTAGTTATGTAAGCCCACAATGCCAGATTTAACTGATTCCAATCATGTCCAACCTCATTGATGGTTTTCTTTAGGATTTTTAGGACAATTTTGTTTAAGGCCTTTGCTTGGCCACTTCCTTGGGGATAGTAAGGTGTAGAAAACTAATGTTGGATATGGAATCTCTCACAGAGTTCTTGGACATCCTGATTCTTGAAGGGTCTACCATTGTCTATGATAATGGATTAAGGAATGCCATAATGATAGATGAGATAATTTAGGATGAATGATGAGATTTTCTTTCCTATAATGGTGGTTAGGGGAACAACTTTGATCCATTTGGTGAAATATTCTATAGTTGTGATGATAAATTTGTGCTCATTGGAGGAAGATGGGTGAATCTTGCCTACAAGGTCCAACTCCCACTGACAAAAAGGCCATGTGGATGTGAAAGGGTGCAACTCTTGTGCAGGTGAGTGTATCAAGTTTTCATGAATTTGACATTTGGAACACCTTTTGACATATTGAAATGACTCCTCCATATTCAACCAATAATACCCCAAATGTAAGAGTTTCTTAGCTAAGGTTAGTCCACTTGAATGGGTGCCATAGATACCCTCATGAACTTCTTGTAAAGTGATTTCAGCTTTGTTACATTCTAGAAACTGAAGGAGAGCACCATCAAGACCTCATCTATAAAGCATATCAGCTATTAGGGTGTGGTGAGCTGCTTGTCGAATGAAATTTCATTTTTTATTCCAAGATAGGTCAAGTGGAAGGGTATTTTCCTTTAAGTAGGTATAGATCTCTCCATAGATGGAGGTTTGATGGTCAAAAATGTGGCATATCACTTGGGATTTTGGATTTTCATAAGCTAGGTTGGAAACTTGTTCTACCATGAACTCGTAATGTTTTCATTTTTTTGGTATCTACAAGAGAGAAGCTATGGTTTTCATTGCATTAGAAACTTTGTTTTCTGCTCTAGGAACTTGTCCAAGCTTGATTTTAATGAGCTAATTTTTGAAATCATCCACCATCCTCTTGTAAGGAAACAACTTATCATCCTTTGTCTGATAGTCATCATTTACTTGGTTTATGACTAGTTGTGAGTCGCCATAGACTAGCAATCCTATGATTTTCCATTCAACTGCTATCTTGATTCCAATGATTAATTCTTTGTATTCCACTATGTTGTTGGTGCAAGGGAACATTAATCTGTAGGAATTAGTAATGGTGTATCCTTGTGGTAAGACAAAAAAGATTCCTTTGCCTGATCCATGTTGTGTATAAGAGCCATCAAAGTACAATGTTCATTGTTGTGTAGATATGGTTAGGATGTTAGTATCTGGAAACTTAATGTTCATTGGATTATTATCTGATAGGGTGCTTCAGCTATTTGATCTACTATGGCTTGACCTTTGATTTCTTTTCTATCCATGTAATGGATGTCAAACTCACTTAATATCATGACCCACTTGGCTAGTCTCCCTCTTAAAGTAGCTTTGTTGAGTAGATACTTCAATGGATCAATTTTAGCAATGAGTTTGATGGTGTGAGTTAGCATGTGATGCCTTAATTTTTGGGTAGAAAATGCAACCACCAAATAGGATTTCTCAATAAAGGTGTAATTGATCTCATAGCCATTCAAGGTCCTATTGATGTAATAGATTGCTCTTTCTTTTCCCATAGAATCTTCCTATGCTAATAAAGCTCCCAAAGATATCTCAGTTTTTGCAATGTATAGTAGTAAAGGTTTTCCCTTGATTGGTGGTATCAATACAGGTGGTGTCATCAGGTACTACTTTAGTTGATTGAAGGTTGCTTCACATTTCTCATCCCACTTGAAAGAGACATTCTTGTGTAGTAAGTGGTTAAAAGGGTGAGTTTTATCAACTAGTTGCACAATGAACCTTCTGATAGATAGGAGCATTCCTTGTAATGATTTGAGTTGACTGATATTCTTAGGGGGAGGAATCTACATGATGGATTTAACCTTTGTAGGATCCACCTCAATCTCTTTAGCATATAAAATGTATCCCAAAAGTTTAGCTGATGTTATGTCAAACACACATTTCTTGGGATTTAACCTCATTGAATTTTTCTAGTATAGTGAAGATTTTGTCTAGAATTTGTAAGTCTCCTTCTCTGGTGTAGGATTTTACCAAGAAATCATCAACATAGTCCATAAAATTATGCTTCATGTCATGGAAGATGCTATTCATCACTCTCTGATATGTGGCCCCAACATTTTTCAACCCAAAAGGCATTACATTCCAGCAAAAAGTGCCCCAAGGAAATGTGAAGGCTATTTTTTCTTGATCTTTAGGTGCTATCTGTATTTGGTTATATCTTGAAAATCCATCCATAAGTGATAACATTTTATTCTTGGTAGCCAATTCTACAATGAGATCAATGTTAGGTAGAGGAAAATTATCTTTTGAACAAGCTTTGTTAAGATCTTTGAATTCTATACACATCTTGATTCTTTTGTATAGTTTTGATACTGGTACAATATTTGATATCCACTCAACATAGTCAATAGGTCTGATGAATCCTGCATGTAGTAGCTTTATTAGCTTAGTTTTCAACAAAAGGAGAATATGGGGATGCATTTTTCTCAATTTTTGGCTTCACTAGCTTCACACCAGGTGGTAATGATAAATGATGCATGATAAGTTTTGGATCTATGCCTAGCATGTCAATATATGACTAAGAAAAGTTGATCGTCTTTTCCTCAAATAATTTAGTGAAACGAGGTTTCTCCTCTTATATCATGGATTTCACTAGATGCAAGGTCTTCACTGTTTTAGTTGTGCCAACTTTGATGGATTGCGCAGGTTAGATCAGCACTGAAGATCTCTCTTGATAGTGTTTGGGGAGAGTGTCAAATGTTCCATCTCTTGGTGCCTCGGGGAGGTTTTCACCTTGAGATACACTCTTTGTTTTTACTTTTTCTTGATTTAATAGTGTCATTAGATGGTTTTCACTATTAGACTTGTTTGTTGAATTTTTCCTTTTACAGTTGGAAGGTGTGGCACTCCCCTTGGCTGGAGCTTCATTATGAGGTTCAATGATAGAACATGTGTTAAGGTTATCAGAACAAAGGAACTTTATGATGACATCATCATTTGAAAAGGTGGGTATGTCAAGTGGCTCATTTTGATTCTAGTTAATTAATTCAGGATGCATTAAGGGAAAGCAATCATCAGATTAGCTAAGCTCATAAGGGGTAAGCATCATGATGGCCATGATGTCAAATTTTCTAATGAGATTTATGATGTTACTCTCTTCTAACGTATCTATCTCTCTCTAAGAATGAGTATCCTTACTTGAGTCAAATACGTACTATGATCCAAATTCAAGGGGTCTAGAACCCGAGCTTTGTCCCTCCATACATTTTGGTGTATACTTTTGGATTAAATCAATTTATTTATCATGGAAAGACTCTTCAGAGAGGGAATCCCATTCATATTCATCATAATCTATTTCATGATCTTCACTAGCCTATAGTTGTAGGATTCTTTCAACATCTCTTTGAGTTGCTTCTTCTTTTGAATCATCCTTGTATCATAGCCCTATTTTTTCCTTGGAACTCATTGTGACGGATTGTATTGGTTCACGGATGCCTTATTTTCTTTTACCTACAGGGCCTTTTCCCTCATATCCCATTTTTTCCAAGATTGTCTTACCTTTGCCATACTTATCCATGCATATATTGGACACTGATACTTGTGATGGCTCTTCATCTTTGTATAGCTAGTTTAGAGCATCTGTGTCTTTTGATTCCTCATCTTGACTGCTTGATTTTACAATATTTCCATCAAAGGGCATGATTGGTTGTGAAGATTGTTGTCTTGACATTGATGGTTGTCCATATGACTTGGGAGAAGATGAAATTTGTGATAAGTATGAAGATTTCTCAAATGAATATTCCCCCATGCCCTTGTCTTTTAGTTGGATCTTTTCAAACTATTTTGATAAGGCATTGAGCTGACTTCCATTGTTGGATGGAATGGAGTCATTGACACCTTTGTCTTTTGACTAGGATTTTTCCTCATGCCATTTTGACAAAGAACTGATTGGAATTTCTTTGTTTGATGGATCAAAGGTGATGACTTCTCTATTATGTAGTACAAAGGTATCTTGGTTTGTTCTAAGTGCGTTGTAATATTGGGGATTGTTAGAATCCACAGTAATAGTGATCTCTTGTCTATTGAAAGGAAATTTCAGACACTGAAGATACATTGATGGTACCACTTGAATCTCATGAATCCACTGATGTCCCAAGAGTATGTTATATGTCAATTCTTTATCTAACACTTGACATAAAATATCTTTGATGATTGGTCCCACTTGAATTGGTAAGACAATAAATCCTTGGGAGGATCTTTCTTCATCATCATATGCTTTTATTATGATCTTCCCTCTAGGATCAATAGAATTTTCAAAATATCCTAGTGCAGAAACAAGCTTGAGAGTGCAGATATTTAGGTTGGCTCCTCCATATAAAAGGACATGTTTGACACAATTTTTATAGATTAAGACTTCAATGTGGAGAGCGGTGTTATGTGGATGGGTGATTGATGCTTCATCATTTTCGAAGAATGATAAGCAATGAGGTGTGGTTAAATGTCCCACCATAGCTTGAAATTTATAAACTTCTAGATTGTTTGGTACCATGGTGGCAACTAAATCTTGTTCTAGGATTTCTTTGTGTGTCAATGAAATATTGAGAAGCTCTAATATGGATATTTGAGTGGGTATCTTCTATAACTGATCAACAATGTTATATTGAGATATAGAAGAAGTAGTCATTTTGGACATGGAAGGGGTAGCTCATTTCAATGTTATCTTGGTTTGTCCTTTGGTGATTGCATTGATCAGTGGATTGTCCTGATCTTTTGTAATTTTGATGATGTTAATTTGATTGTCGTTCATATCAATGTTGGTGATCAGATTTCAAGGCACAAGGTCATTGAATTGATGTGCGGTGTTGTCAATGTCATGGTGTTTATTTTTGGTTGTAGCAACATTTCTTTGATTCCCGATGTCGATATCCTGGATTGGTTTTTGAACCATCTGAACACAATGAATGGTAGAATCATAAACATAGTTTACATTATTTCCTTTTGCATTTGATGAAGAGAACTGCCCGATTTCATAGTTTGGTAGATGCTTCTTAAACACTGCATGATCATTGTTTGTTTGGGGACCCTCTATGAGTACTTTCTTGTTATCAATGAATTCTTGTATTGCGTGTTTCAATTTCCAACAATCCTTTGTCATATGACCCTTGTTCTGATGATAATCACAATAGTGGGCGTCATTCCACCAAAATGGTTTTAACTTGTGGATCCAAATTTTGTGCTTCTAGTATTGTAATAAGTTTAGCCTCAGTAAACTCCTTTAATGCTGACTCCAATGATTGTCCTAAGGGTGTAAATTTCCTTCGATTGGAAGTTTTTGGGAATGGTGTTTCTTTAGTTCCAACATTAGTTTGATTGTTTTTTTGGTTGAAATTTTGGGTGTTGGGTGGATTTTTGTTCTGATTGGTTTTGGTGGCAATTACAGTTATGTTGAGTATAGGTTTCATATTTTGGTTTTCAACTATGCCATCATTGTTACCCACATTCTTGTTCCATTGCCAAAACTTAAATATTTTTACCACCATTGTAGTTGTTAGATGAATTGGATGAGTTGTTTTCATTGTAAATCTTGATGACCCCTCTTTTGTTCAAGGCTTCTTCGATTTTAATTCCATTCTCAATCAATTTTTCAAAGGTAGTTGGACATTGCAATTCCAATCTACAAACTCATATCGTCATTTAGGTTGTCAATGAAGATTTCTATCTTTTCCTTTTTAGGTACGGGATGAGAATACCTTGCAAACAACCTTGTCCATTTTTGCAAGAATACAAGGAAGGAATCACTATTTTTCTATTTCAAGTTGCAAAGGTCTTTCATTGTGATGTCATGTTTGATGTTGTAAAAATATTGGGTGAGAAACTTGTTAACCAATTCTTCGAAGGTGTTGATGGGTGGTGTGAGTTTTGAGAACCATTCAAGACATGTTCCCACTAGACTTCATGGAAATAACCTCATCAAGTAAGTTTCCTCATGTGCAAATTCAAGACTCATGGTTCTAAATTCCCTCACATGATCTAATGGATTGGTTTTGCCATTGTATTTGTCATACTTTGGAATTTCACAATGTTTAGGGAAAGGAATCATGTTGATAGATTGATTAAAGGGGTATGGACAAATGTCTTTTATCAAGTATCATCTTGACATTCCCCTTTGCATATCGAGAATTTTTTGTTTAAGGTTCTTCATTTGGTGAGTCAAAAGAACCACTTGTTTTGTTTCCTTTTCAGGATTTTTGGTAGGTACTTTTAATGTATTGATATTGAAATCGGGTGGGAGTTTAACACCTTGATTTTCCAACATTAAGAGGTATTTTTCTCCATCCCTTTCAAAAATATTTTCCAAAAACTTATGAAAATTGGGATCTTGTTCTGCTTGTCAAATGTCTTCATTATCTGTTTCTTCCCCTTGATTATCATTGAGTCCATGAAAAGGGTTCTCTTCCACTTCAGCCATATTGCTTGGGATTTCATTGTTTGGAGTTTCCATGTTAGGAATTTTGATGTTGGGAATTTCAATATTGAGAGTTTCATTACTTTGAGTTCCAAAGTTCTTCATTTAAATGTTTTTTGTTTCAAGCTAATTTTCTTTGAGTCTCCACTTTTGTAACCTTGTTTGAATAGACATGCAGGTGTTATAGTTTAGACTAAGCTTTGATCTAAGTTTGGAATAGTGCCAAGGATTACAACTAAGTCAAATAGAATGAAAAATTCTATTTATAGGACTAAGTTTTATTTGATTGTATAAAGTTGTTTCATGATGAAAGGATGACAAATACCAAAGATAAAACTAGGTTTAACAATCAAACATATGATAGACGTCAATGACTTAGGCACTTTGAGATGTTTAGATCTAGGTTTAGTTTGGAGAATTCCACTTGTAGAGGTCAGTTTTAACAAGTTTATAATTCTAAGGTATCTAAGGAATGATCTTGGACTTGGATTTTTGGTTCAAAATCATGAAACAAGGTACTTAAAATGTTGGAAAAGTATTGGATTTTGACAATAGTAAAAGATGTATAATTTGGGATTGTTCTTGCAAGCTCTTTTGTAGAAGTTAAAGGTCAACCTCTCTCTAAATTTGTAGAGCATAGATAGGAATTTTTTATTTTCTTTTGGAGTAAGAGGTTTTATCTTTGGTTTATGAATCTTAATATTTTGTGAAATCATTAGGTAAACTACACGTTCAGACTCTATTTTGCCTAAGGAAAGGTTGAACATTGAAAAGAAAACTGACTGTCAGACAAGAGATGAACCTAGGTCATTGTTTTGTGGTCTACAAAAGGAGCCAAAATAGAGACAATAGGTGCTAGAAAAGAAGAAAAAGGAACCAAAATAGAGAAAAAAGGTTCCAAAGCTCTCAAAAGCCCCTAAAATGACCTTAAAATAGCAAAATTACCCCCCCAAAGGTTTGATCTTTTAGATTTTCCAATTGTAGACTTGTTTACTTCAATGAATGTAATTTTGAATCAAGGTTTTCACTTTCAACATGTGATGTTTTGGTGATGTTTTGTTTGAGATTTTTTTTGAAAACACTTGGATAAAGACACATCAAGCAATGTACACTCCTAAGGTTGTGAAAGACTATATTCCTTTGGATTCCACATGGGTTTTACCCCAACCGCACTTATTCCTAGCAGATGAATAGATGCTTGACCCCACTAGATCCCCTCTACAACAATCACTTATATGGGGAAACCAAGCACCAATATGCATGAATCTCCCATGGCATATTTCTCATCTCAACTAAGAATTCTGAGAATGTGGATGCCTTCACAACGACCATTGCTACACCAAAGAATAGATAATGGTTTTTGGCCAAACTATAACAAGGGTTTTAATGCAAGCATTTCGTTCATGGGGGATAACTCATGCAGCAAGAGCCCATTGTTACCCTTCTCATCGGGACTATCCTCATGATACTAGCCTTTGTTCTAGTATCCACATTTATATATTGGCTGGAAGTTGCTTGGATTTAGCATGTTACCGATTGGGTTGTTCCCTTGGGTGATTACTTTTTCCCACAAGGAAAGCCCACTAGGATAAAAAAACACAAGCAAGTATAGGCATAGTTTGATCAATATTTATTTAGCATGAATAAAGAGAGAACACACGCCATATACTACACTCGCACTCGCACATAAACAAGAATGGGTCTATATTTTTGGATCACCTAGTTAAGGGGAGAGCATATTCCTACCATCCATCTTGTACAAAATACATGGTGTTCTTTTACCTTTTAATCAAGATATGTTCCTAACTTAACTAAAAGGAAACAAGTAAATCACTTCCAATCCCTGCAATATGTCAGTAGTTTATGATTGAGTTTTTGACAACGAATCTGGGAAAACTTGTAAAACAACAATATAGAGTATTAGCCTTTTGATTTGGTGAAAATTTGGAAAACTACAAAAGGTGCCAAAACAAAGATAAAGATGCGAGAACTCCCAGAAACACTTGTAAAAGGTGCCAAAACTATAGAAACAATGCAAAAGGTGCCCAAAACAAGTGAAAATGGTGCCATAACAATGTGCAAAACGAACCAAAATAGGAGAGCAAGGTGCCAAAACAAGAGTGCAAAAGGTGCCAAAACTCTAGAAACACTACAAAAGGTGCCCAGAATAGGAGCAAAAGGTGCCAAAATAGGAGAAAAGGTGCTAAAACAGAGATAGAAGGTGCCAAAATAGAGATAGAGGTGTCGAAACTCCTAGAAAACACCACAAAAGGCACCAAAATAGGAGCAAAAGGTGCCAAAACAGGATAAAACAGTGCCAAAACAGAGACAGGAGGTGCCAAAACTCCCAGAACACTACCAAAAGGCACCAAAACAAGTGCAAAAGACACTAAAAGTCTCAAATCCGAACCTATGAACATGAATTTTCTAGAAAAGCTAGAAACAAGCAGGGTTTGAGCCCCACAGTGGGTGCCATTTTTGTGTGTGATTCAAATTTGCAATGTTAGTATCAACAAAAACCTTAATGAAATGATTTATATTAAAGATTTGCAACAAGTAAACTACTATATTTTGTAATTCAAACAAACCTTTCAAGAATGTCTCATTTTCCTCTATTTCTAAGGATTTATTAAACCATTTGGCCCTCAGATTTCTATGTGCACAATGGTTGTTAAAATGACAACTTAGAAAATGAGATTTGATGATTAATATGCAAGCTATATGAAAATGTGTGCTACTAGGGATAGTGGAGAGTGTGATGAATGAACAAGTGGAAGTGGGTGATATGATATTGAACTAGAATGATCTATGCATAATTCTACATATACGTAAATGCAAACTTAAAATGAACTAATCTAAAATGCAACTATGATGCAAGATGGTATATACAATGCAACTATGAAGCAATAATGCATCTAAAATGAGAAAGAAAATCAAAACATGATGTTAAATCTCACTATAAGACTCCAAATGCTCCAAAGATCCAATGAAAAACCTACATAATAACAGTATTCAAAATGTGGATGATAAATGCAAAGAAAAAGAGGTGTATTTATAGGATTTCACAAGCATTTTGTGAGTTTGAAAAGACCAATGGTCTAGATTCAAATGAGAAAGATGGATAGTGGAGATAGAGAGAATCAAGATGTTGTCCCCTTGACCAAAGAAAAGATGCCATTGGATGGAAGAATCTCTTGACCAATGGGAAACATGCCAAATGGATGGAAGACCCAAGTGTGTGAAGGAAAAACCATGTGCTCCAAAATTAGTGGAAGTGTGTGAGGAATAAACCATGTGATTTTTCAAATTGGTGGAAGTGTGTGAGGATAATTCTAATTAAAATTTAGAATTATTTATTTTCATGTGACCTTTGTGAGGTGACACAAAAAGTAGTAGACATGTTTTTTAATTCCTAATAAGGATTAGTGAAGATTAATTAAATAAAAAAAGCTTATGGAACTTTGTTTATTTAATTAATTTAGAAGAATATGATTTTTAGATTTGGAGAATTAGAGAAAGGTGAACAATATGAATAAATTGCACATTTATTTATATGTAGTCAAAATATGAATTAAATAGTTCTAGTATTTAATTAATTGAATATGACGACCATTTTTAGGTGTATACAAAATGAACTTAAGATGCTTAGAATAACAAATCTATGTTAATCTAAACAACTTAAGATGAAAAAGAAAATGATAATGAAGTGCAATGGAATGAATTAAAATGCTTAGACTAACAAATCTACATTAATCTAAACAACTTAAGATGATAATGAAAATGATAATGTTCATCTGATAATGAAATGAAATGGAAGGGCTAATGAAAGTGGATGCAATGGTCAATGATTTAATTATGAAAAAAACATGATTAATGCAACCTAATGGGATGAAAATGAAATGGATAATGATACTAATAAAGATGATAATGCAATGTGATACAATGAACCTAAAGTATAATGAATATGCATAGTGGGATGAATAATGGTGAAGGAAAGAATGCACCTGTCAAAACTGTAGAAATCCTAATGGGAAGAATAGATGGGGGGAATAATATTTGCACAACCAAATATCTCTAACCATAGGCTAGAGGAAAAATGGATGGGATAAAATGAAATGGAATGAGAGGATAAATGTAATTCAAATATAATGTCATTTTTCCATATTAGGAGTACTGAATTTTACTATAGCATAGGACATGATATGCTAGGTTATGAAGAACCAAGGTCGATTAGTGTCAAATGCAGAAGACAAACACAACAAACAAGAAGGTTATCCCAACACCCCAAAACCGTAATGGCTTTGGTTGGGCCTAATGTTGGAATAACCACAAACACAAAGGATGCCCCAGTGTAACACAAGACCACATAGATCTTGGTGGGAACTGTGAATGCTCTTCCTAGACATACTCAAACATGAACAAACAAGTGATCATTAGTCAATAAACAAGTAGAAATTAAGCATTCCATATGGAATTCATTTGAACACAAGAACATGAAAACAAAGTAAAATATCAAATAAAACTACTAATGAGATAGTTTTCTAAATGCTCAAACTGACATCCCATAGGGGGATTGGTGCTTCTTTGATGTGGAAAGAAGCCCTTTCCCAATCTCTTGATAAGCTTGATGATGGATGTGTGATGAAAAAAATGAAAAGAACCTAGCTATGATGGAGAAATTCTATGATAACTTGGATGATATTTGTGAATGAAATTGTGGATAATAACCTTGTATCAAATTATGGATACTCAATCAATAGAGAAGGCCTCTATTTATAATGAAGAAGGGTTGAAGAGTAAAGAATGGAGAGAATGTGGGATTAAACATTGAACCAATGGCATTGTGCCACTTGTCAACATGTTAATGAATCTTGGAGGAGATGTGCTCACACATGTGTGAGCACATCTGGGTAGATGGAATGTGTAAGAGGAATGAATGTCAAGTGGTGGCTTTTGTAAGGAGAGGTGTAAGAGCCCTTAATGCAAAGGTGACTCAAAAAAGAGGACATGTAAGAGCCTTTAATGCCAAGGTGGAGGACAAAAGTCCTTTGGGAGGGAAAAGTCAAGAGGGTGGAATATTCAAAGAATATGCCATTTTTGAATTAAAATAGGGTAATTAGTAAATCAAATAAATTGATTTTCATGTGCAAATTGACCAAGGTTGAATTACCCTAGGGCGGAGTTAAAAGCTAGAGGAAAGGGGGATTAGTGTTAGGAGTTAATTAATCTAGGATTAATTAATTTAGGTGAATTTAGTTGGTTTATGAAATTTAATTTAAATATTTGAGTTTATTTAAATAAAATGGGAGGATGTTGGAATATTAGTGTCTTAATTAAATAAAATTGATTTATTTAATTAAAGGAAGAACATTAGGATTTGATGAAATAATCTGATAAAGTGTATTATCTAATTTTAGGAGGAATTTCAATTAATTTAATTAATTAAATAAAGATAATTCAGTTAATTGGTTAGTGTAGAAATGATTAAGGAAAAATCAGTGTTAGTTAATCAAAATTAAGTGCATGATGTAGATTGGGATATTTTCAGTGTCTAAATTTTTCCTCTTTGGAGCAACATACTCTCTACATTGGCTCAAAGAACACTATGAAGATCAAAATTAAAAAAAAAAAATCATTTTTTTTTGGATGCCCCATTACTACCCTAGCAAGAAGAATTATGCTAGTATACTTGCCCCTCGAGAGACTGGATGAAAATTTGGATTTTATGGTCAATCTTGTGACAAAGAGGTTCAAGATGGATGTATGGATGGTTAGACTAATAGATCTATATGATAATGATGATGCAAATGATGGATGTATGGATGGTTAGACTAAAATATAGTGATGTCTGATGTTGTTGTCCATTGTAGGAAGGATGCATCATAGGACATGATGTTATCAGATGATTTTGAGACTAATGGGATGATGGGCTATTGATACCAAGAGTTAACCAACTTGTTTACCTACTAACCTAGACTAGAGACCATTGAAATTTATGTTTTCACTTTTAATTTTCCAAACTTGCTTCCCATTGTTTCACCAAAGGTTGGGAGTGACCACGATTTATTATGAGTGGATGTTTATTTTGGGTAATCATGAAATGGAATGGATGAGTATTTGGGTTTTTTGAATGTTTTTAGTATTTTTGAAATGTTTTGAGGTTGTTTTTGTGTATTTTCAAGATGTTTTACAAATGTTTTGATTTTCAAATTTTCTAATGTTTTTGAAAGGTACCTCATTATCTGAGATAATCACTTGAGGGACTCCATAGCAACAAATTAGGTAGTTTAGGATGAACTTGAAAATCTGCTTTCCTTTGATATGGGTCATGGGGATGGCCTATACCCACTTTGTGAAGTACTTAGTGGTGGTGATAATGAACTTATGTCCACTAGATAAGGTGTGGGTGATTTTACCAATGAGATCGAACCCCCATTATGAAAAGGGCCAAGGTGTAATGATTGGGTGGAGCTCCTGAGTTGGTGCATGGATGAGATCCCCATGTTGTTGACATTTTAGGTATTTATAGGCATATGTATAAGCTTACCTTTCTATTGTAGGACACTAGTACCCAATACTTAGTAGTTTCTTGGCTAAGGTCATACCTCTAGAATGTGAACCACAAATGCCATCATGTACCTCAGTTAAAGTAGTCAAAGCTTCCTTAGAATTTTGGCATAGTAAAAGGATTCCTTCAATACTCCTACGGTACAAGTTGTCACCTAAGATAACATTGATGGGTGTTTGTGCATTTATCAACACAAGTAATGCATAGGTGCATCACCTATCTTGAAAGGAAATCTCCAACAAGTTGCTAAAAATCACCCCAAGGTCTCTCAAGTGTCAAGTCATGACTTGCTTGGAATGTATCAGTTGTTTTGATGTTATTTTGTTGGTAATCACAAGGAAGCCTTATGTAAGTTAAGTTGGAGGGGACTTGGTTCTCGAAATGGAGTTCTTGAGGTGGGAAAATTGTTGCACAATTGTTGTAGGTTCAAACAGCAATCTAGAACTCCTATTTCAACTTCAGATTTGACTTTACAATGTGCAATGAACCTTGTTAAAAGTCACTATAAAAAAAGGTCAAAAGGGAAGGGAAGAGAGGAAGTTCCAAGACCTGAAACTAATAATGAACAATGATAATGGAGGACCCTACTGCAGACATCCTTCCCAAAACTAAGTTCCACTTAACCAGATTACCTCATAGTCTCATGAAACTAGTGCAATCTTCTAAGGACTATAGATTTTAACCATTCATTCATCATCAAGCATGAATAAAAGATAAAAGTTTAGTGCAAAATTCAATTTATGCCAAAACTAACTTTACACTATTGTTCACCATCAACAAATAGTAAAAAGTATGGACAAGGAAGGTTACCAACACACAACAAAATTCTTTAATACCAATGAACAACATTAACTAACTTACTCATAGCATGAAAAACTCATAAATAGTAAAGTAAATCTATTCAAATTCATTAACTATGAGAGAAGAACCATGAAACATGAAATTGGAACTCAATAATTCATCAAAAGTCAATGAATTTCTATTAAAATTCCACCATAATGTCTTTACAACTCAACTATCCCTTTAAAATGAGAGGAGACTCCCTATTTATAGTGTCTAAAAAGAAAAATGAATGACCAAGATTTAATCTCATTGTGTGGCCAAGATTCACTACAAATTAGGGTTTCACCTACCCCCAAATATTTTACAATATAAAATTCTTTTTTGTCATCTAGCCTATTTTGTTTGCCTGTGGCCAACACTATAGTTTTTTTGTCTTTTAGAAAATTTCCCTTTTGTTGTAGCTACACTATAAGGAATTCATCATCTATGATTGGATTGCCTTCATTGTTCTTGGCAGTGGCATATTCCATGAATTTTACCATTAGAATTTAAATCTAATCCTTCTCAATGATCTCAGATTGGGGGATTTGAAAGTGAAGCTTCTTGGAACAGTTGGCCACTTCCTATGCATGATTTGTATACCTTGGAGCAACTTTCACTATTTTTTTTATAAAACAAATGCCTTGGAGGAAAAATCCATGAAGAGTGGAGACAAGTCATCAATTAGACCCTCTTCCATCTTTTTGTGGAAGTATTCTTTAATCTTCTCTACATTCAACTCTTCAGCAAAGATATCCTTATCATTCATCAACTTGATATAAACTTCACTATCTATGCAATGCTCTTTTTCCCACTTGAGATCAGCCTATTTCTTGCAGAACCTTCTTCAGTACCTCACTTTGGTGGTCTAGGGCCATTTTCCATGTGTCAACTAAATAGTGGTCATCTTTGGCAATGCCAAACTCCTTTTCTCAGGATTTCTCTAGTATTTTGAGGACAACCTCAACTTTTGGGTTGGTGACCCTATAGAATTTTGGGTAGCGGTGGCATACTTTCTTCATGTCCTTCAATTTCTACCGCATGAACCTAAATTTTTTAGTCATTTTGATGGCTTTCCATAGGTGCCTATCACCATTATATATTACTCACTAGAGCCATTCTTTAGTGGCTTTCATCCAATTTTTCCTTCTTTCTAGCTTGTCGATATGTTGTTCAAACAATAGTTGGGGTGGTGTTGTCGATGTGGTAGGGAGATCTTCAGCTGATGACCATTGTTGAATATAGGTTCTTAGGTCCGCCACCTATGCCTTTAACTACTCCCTAGAGGATTTATCTTTATACATTTAGTGCACAATGGTGGCAATGGACTCTTAAAGATTGTCGATCTTCTATTCTCTTGTGGTTGTCTTGAGATCAATAGTGGAGATGTTATAGCTAACCCCTTCTTCTCCCATCACTGACATAGCTATTTGTACAATTCTTGATCTAGATTCATCCATTGTTAGATGAGATATGAATTTTGGTTTCTTCTCCTTCTTCATACTTATCTATCCTTGATCCAAGATGGCCTTGAGTCTTTCCTTTCAATCCATTGGGGTCGTGGTTTTCTTCTCTAGTTGCTTCTCAAGCCATTCAAGCATCTTAGAGCCCTCATTTGGTGATTCATGATCACCTTCTCCTTGTTCTTGAATACACTTGATTTCTATTTCTTTGTTCCTAGGATCCTCTTGTTCTGTCTTTGCTTCTTCTTCTTCATCCAAATCTTGGATGAATTATGTTTCCTTCTCAAGGGATCTAATGACTATGTGTTCTTTATGTATTTCTTCCCTTTTAGATGCTTTCTCTTCTTCTTCTTCTTGTTTCCCATGTTATTCACAATGTTATGCTTCTTGGCTCCCTTTGGTTTCAACCTCTTCTTCAAGCTTATCTTCTTCTTTCTTTTCTTCTTCCTTTCCTCTTTTTCATTTAAGGCATTTCTTCATCATGTTTGGGGATTTATTCTTCCTCCCCAGTTGGAGGCTTAGTGTTTACCTCCATTATATCATTTGATCCTTCCATTTTTTCAAGGTGTTTCCTTTCTACTTCTTCTTCGGAATCCCTAAGTTGCTTACTGAATTATTCCTCAAGCTCCTAGTTGGAGGTTTCCATGATGTATTTGGTGTTGGCATCTTCTTCATCTTCCTTAGAGGATCTTGTTTCTTCCTCCTCATGCACCACTTCATCAATTATCAAGTGTTAATGCTCGATGTGTTCATGATATTCATCATACTTTTCCTCCAACTCCTTAATTGCTTCTCATGTATTCCTTTCCAATTATTCAGATATTCATATTTTTGTCTCCATTTTTGGTGTCTTGGGAAGAGGAGGCACTAGGAGACCAGCAACAACTTGTGTTAAGGTAGCTTGTATAGTAGGATTCATTAGAACCCCAAAAATATTTGCTGAGATATTTCACATATGTCAAGCAAGAGCCTCAGGGAGCAAGATGGTAGGCATCGTTGTTGTCACTATATCTAGTGGAAGAGTTATGGATGGTGACATAGAAGAAGAAGAAGGTGGGGAA
This sequence comes from Sequoia sempervirens, assembly GCA_007258455.2. NCBI lineage: Eukaryota > Viridiplantae > Streptophyta > Pinopsida > Cupressales > Cupressaceae > Sequoia > Sequoia sempervirens. The sequence continues at coordinate 13,367,225 of VDFB02379711.1, forward strand.
GTAGTGGCATAGAAAGAATCTATTACCATTACCTACATAGTAGGTGGGGTAGAAGTAAGGTGGACTGATATGTCCACCATAGGTAGAGAAGAAGTGATCATTACTTGGGAGGCAAGTGGAGGGGTAATTGCAGTGGTAGTAATAATGAAAACAAGGGTAGAGGTAGCAGATGATGACTTTGGTGGCTCAAATTCTCCTTCCTCTTCCTCGTGAAGTGGGTCCTCTTCAGTGATAGGAAACTCTATGAATCCACCAATCTTCTTCTCCTTCTTGGAAGGCTTACCTTTAGATGCTTTCCTTGAATATACTTTGTATTTAGGCTGGCGTTAAGCCACCACTTTCCTCTTCTTTGAATGGGTAGTTAGAGGAGATGATGAAGTTTCTCTAGATGGGGCAGTAATAGTTGCACCTTTGGTCCCACTCCCAATCTCATCTTTGAGCTCACCATATGTTGAGGTGGCTCCTTGTAGCTTCAGTTGAGTGACCCGGTGATTAATCCATTGTTTCATTCTTGCTTCTACAGGCTTCATGAGGAGATCAAGGTCATTGACCTCTTCCTCATTCTTGTCAATTAAGGGTAGTGGTAGATTGGCAACTGCATCATACTGAGGATGACCCACTATGCTTTCATCTTCCACAATTTGATCTAGCACAAGAAACAAGTTGACTTTCTTGACAAAATATGTTGTCATGCACATATAGTGCTTCATTCACACTACTTTTTCATCCCTAAAGTTCACCCAAAATTCTTCAACATTATGCACATGGGCATATTCTACCTTGACCATCTTCTTGAGATTTCCATATGGGTCCATTTGTGGTCAGGTAGTGTGGAGGTCTAAGTTATACTCAGTAAGCGCTTTCTTAGAATAATTCACACATTGGGATGCAGGAAGTGAATAAATGCCTTGGACGAAGCTAGTGGAATAAGGAATCCCCACACTATGCTTGTCACTTAGAAGTGTATGGGCACACTACAAATTCCTAGAGAGCTCAAGTAGTACCATTTGATCATTCGGGTACTAGGGCAATTTATAGGGTCTCTCTGAGAAGCCCTCAAATCGAATGTAAGTAAGCTTAAGAAATTGAATGAACAAAAACCTGAACTGACAAATAAAAGTATTAGCACTGTGTGTGACCCTTCTTTCGAATCCAACCCCAAGAAATCTAATAATATGGTTGATGAAGGCATCATTGACTCTACAATAATCTTTCTTAAAGTTCCTATACTGCAACTATGGGTATTTGTTGTATACCTTTAATTATCTTCCTGGAGTCTAGCTCGAAGCCACAAATAAGCCTTTGTATTGAACATGGTTGTCTAGCAAATAGACAAGGTAGGATGTCATGTAAAACTGGGAATTTTTCTTTACAACTACAAACTGCTCATGCAAGCGGTTGCTAATCATTCCTACCTAGTAAAATTCAATCTTCCCTTGGATGATTTCCTACACAAAATATAACATCCACTCTTGGAAGAATGTTGTAGTCAGAAATCCCATAACCCTACTCAAAAAGGTTACCAAATCATGGTAATCCTTGTGGAAATCACTTCTAAATAGTTCTTGGGGCACTTTGTGTGCACTACCCCTCTTCTCCTCTAGACAATACTGATTGATAAGTTTCTTTCACTTGAGGGGATCCGCATCCCATGTGGTCTTGACATATTCCTTTGTTGTCTCTTCCATTTCATTGAAGGTAGAGATGTGGAAGGTTTTCCCTATTGACTTGGTAGAAAAATCAACTAGTATGTTACCATCCCTGTCTACACTTCTTCTTGCATTCTCTTGATATGCCTCTTTGTAGGCCATCACAAGCTTGGGAGTAATCAGAGTAGGTGGGAAGCCGACAGCCTTGGCCAACCCACTCTATCTTACATTTTTGGAATTATCTGTGGTTGGGATGATGGTGACCCTCCACTTGAATTCATTGATGTCAGTATGTCCTAAATTTGTATATGAGATCTCCTTCTAGTCTCTGGTGACCCTTGAATTGAGGGTTTCCCCTTAGAGCTTGTACTTCATCTGGTCCTTATCTTCTTTCCCTCTGGCTGCCTTGGTAGATTTCTTTCCCTTTTCCTTCTCTGCAGATACATTTGAAGGTCCTACAATTGGATCCATATATCTTGCAAGTGAAGGAGTAGGAAGCACATTCAAGTACAAAACATAAGGAATGTTAGCCAAAATCCTACAAAACTATGTTAGATCAGATAATTCATCATTCAAAGATCCTAATATCTCTTATAGGTTAGTGTTAGCCTTTACTAGAGGGAGTTATGACAATGCAAGTGTAGGAGTGTGGACTTCCCTGGGCCGGTAGCCATTTTGGAGGCAGCTGTGAACAAATGACAATCAGGGCATGATGGCCTGCATGGCTCAACCCGCATCAAGATTTGGTCACAAGGTGGGGTCCACTGAGGAGGTCAAGAAATTTTAGCACCTGGGTCAAATCTTCTTTGAAGTTTTGGAATTGTTAAGGCTTTGATTTAGGATTTTAGACCCAAGTTCTGTGAAGGAAGAGAGTGGTTTGGTCATTTGAGTGCTCTGTCATTAAAATGGTGTTGGCAAGGTGGTGTCTCACAAGTGGCATTCTGCCATGCAAGATTTGTTGCTTTGATGAGTGGCATAATGGTTTACTCAAAATTCAAGTGATTCAAGAAAATATGGGTCAAAGGGTGTAGGGAGATGATGGGAATTAGTTGTTTGGAATGATGGAAGGAAGACAAAAATCCACATGGAGCATCCCACACAATCGGGTCTATAGGAGGGTTAGGCATTTTCATTTATCATCAGAAATTCCAAGGGAAATGATGGGGTAAGGTCCGGCATAGCAGACCAATAGGGGTCAATGTTCATTTTGGAACAATGAGAGTAGGATGGAAGTTCACAAATGATTTTCCACAAGGTGCGACCTGTAGAGTGCTTGATACTTAGCCCATTAGGATTTGGGCTTAGATGAATGCAACAAGTTTAGGCCTCGAAGGGAAAAAGGTTGGTCACCTAAGGCTGTTCCAAAATGATGAATAGGAAATGGTGGCCCATGGACAAAATTCTACAAGGCGAGGCTCAGAAAGAGTTAAAACTTAACTATTTTGGCACGGGAAATCAGATGGCATTGTTAAGGCTAGGACCCACCCACCAGGGAGACTTCAGGGTTTTATTGTTTTGAGTAGCTACTAGTGTAGTGGTGAAAAGATAGTGGAAACCCATAGAAGATGGTTCACATGGAATAAGTTTTCCTTTTTTAGAGCTCAGATGGCGGCCATGAACTCAGGGCCCAATGGGCACATAGACAAGTTATGAGGGCCATTTGGAACAACAAACCCTGAATGAAAACTCATGGAAAGAAGTCTGCAATAATGAGTCAGCAACAGGCCTAGACTTAAACACTTTAGTGTGAGTGATTGATAGGAAATCAGTGGGGTAGGGCCTGCCCGGTGGTGAGATAGAGTAAGTTTTTCATTCAAAATGACATGAAGAAAAGTGCATTCAATAGGTAGAGGCCTACGCTTGCCGACTTGAGAAGGGTGTCAGTCATTTTTTAAAGTTTGATGCTCCAAGGTGGAAATAATGATGATGGGTATATGGCGGGCCCATAGGGTATGGTGTCCCTAGTTGAAGAATGGTTGTGGGATGTATGAGTTTAGTACACCCCTATTGAATATATTTTGAAAGGAATTCTAAATTCTAAAATGTGGGTTTTGATTGCCTAAGGGTGCTCTAACTAAGTTTCAACTTTTCATCCTTTAGATTTTAACAAATTTCATGAAAATTAAAGAAAAATCAAAATGAAAATGGCTATGGAGGACCAACCTATAAAACCCGATGAGATTGGCTAAGAGACTATAAGTGAGGGCTAAAAATCGATGACAGAGCTCAGCGGGTGCAAAGGCAACAAAGGAAACAAGCTCTAACAAGTCTTCTGAACATTTGTAGGCAAAAATGACAGCTCAGAATGGACTATTTATAAATTTTTCATCATTTAATGTAGGCTATTAATGTGAGTACAATGGTGGTTGTGATTGGTGGGCACCTATTTTGAGAAAGGCAATGAGGATGGCGAGGTCTGTAGAGTAGACAACTTCTTGGACTTGGTTTTCATGTAGGTTGGCAACAAAAATGGCATAGGAGGATGTGGGTCTCAATGGTGTGGGAGGATGCACTGACCTAGCCATTTCAAACGGTGAAAAGAGAGCGGCGATCCACATGGGTTGGTTCACATGGGTAGACCCATGAGGCTTGGAGGATGACCATTTCAAAGCTTGAAGGAAAATAGCTAGGGAAATCCCACAAATGCCTAAGGCCTTGAAAATTTGAGGGTAGAAAATCTTGGTCAACTCAACATGATTCTTCGAAGACTCCTTGACCACCTAGGACTCAAAAATAGGGGGCATGCAAAACAAGGTGGTGATATAAGTGACCTGGCAAAGCAAAAATAAAAGAGGGTCCCCATCTTGAATGACAACTCTACTCGGGAACACTCCTGAGAGTTCTAAGGATAAATGCTCATTACAAACCCAGAATCTCTTGTTTCGTAGACCAAGGGCTGATTTCCACAAGTGAACTAGGGGACTCAAAGAAGAACAAGATCCTTGACTGAATTAGATCACAAGAGGTCTTAGAAGTGTGTGTGTATAGTGAATTAAATCCCCCTCCTCAGAGACTAATGACCAATAGCTACTAATTAGGCTAAGCAAGCTACATGAATCATCTAACTCCAAAAGTAACCTAGACATTGTCCCACTACCAGTCAAGCTTCCATAGCCTCGATGAAGTTGTCACTGTGATCCCATGAACATTGCTCTACTACCAACCGAGTGTCCATAGCCTTGGTAGAGTTAACTGAACACCCATATAGTTGTCTAATTTTGACATTTTCTTTTCTTTTCTTTTCTTTCTCTTTTGATATTACACTTAATATTTTTCTTTTGCTCAATCATGTAATCATTGAAGCTCATTATGGGTTTGGGATCATAGTGGTCACTAGAGAAGAATTAAGACTTTTTACTTGCCTCACCTTCATAACAACCATATTATAGTTCCTTGGAAACAATTAGCATGCATTTCATGCAGGATCCTAGATGAGTGTGAAAGGATTCAACAAAGGGTTGTGTTCTAGGTCAAGCTTGAGTTTAGATAAGGAAACTTTCCCATGAAAGTAATCAAAGACCAATGGTTAAGAGTGAATGCTTATCCGAAGAACAGAAAGGGTGGGTAGCAAATTGAACCGTTCATCGAATGACCATGACCACTGCATCAAGAACAAATAGACATTCTCAATAAATAAAAATTGCAAGGAGATAAACATAATTGAAAGAAACACAAGACAACAAAGCCAAGAAATTGAAAGCAACCTAAGCTAACCTAGATATAGGGGCCAAGCTAAAGATTGTCGAATTTATTGAATTTGAAAGGGGCCAAGCCAGAGCTTTTTGAATTTTTCATGTCCCCCTTTCTTCTAATGGGCCTTGTTCCAGCATAGGACTAGATCAGTGATTCTAAAGGCCTTGACTTTGGCTTGTTGATCGAACCAAATTTTGACCACACCCTAATGTTTGGAAATTTTTTTAATGGCTTGATCACACACTTCCTCTAGGTGGAGTAATTCAGCTAAATGAGCTACTCTTTGATCCCCTTCTTCATGAAAAGTATTGATGAATTGGAGGGTTGGGATCTTGAGGTGAACATGGAATATAAGCTCTAAGCCATAGATAGATCAGAATGGTGAATCACCCAAAGATGCCTTGTGGTCTGTGCGATCTTCCCAAAGGGAAAAATGAAGTTGGGTGTGCCACACCTTAGGATTCTTAGCGATTAGTTTTTTTATTATGGTGATGAGGTTCTTGTTTGTAGATTTCACTAGGCCATTACCCTAAGGATATTAGTTGGATGAAAAATTAAGGGAAATCCCATAGTCAAAGGCCCAACTAGTGAATTTGAGCAAGGAAAAGTGGTGCTGCCACAATAGTGGTTTACAATTTCTAGGAGAACCTAATTTTTGCTGAAATCACATATTTTTAGAAAATATAAAATTTTAATCCATTTAAAGGATTCCAATTGAAGAAGGTTTGATCAAACCACCTTAGACCAAGCCCCCTTGGATAGACTGCTGGTTTTAAACCATACCTATAATAGAGTCTCCTTTACATCTATCAAAATGCTGATAAAAAATCACTTTTGATTTACCTTTTGGGGGATCAAATGAATTCATTTAATTTTATTTTTATATGTATTCCTTATTATAGGCTTCCAAAAATGTATAAGTTTAATCAAATTTAATTTGATTATTATATTTATTTTTTATTTCTTGTGAATCTAGGTTTTTAATCAAAAATCAAGCTCTCTATTTTCCACATGTGGAAAAATAATAGATTATCAAAAAAAAAATTGAAAAATAATGAGTGCACTAGATATTGAAGTCCTTCTTCCAACACATAAAGAAAAATTTAATTTCGATACATACAAAAAATGTTACACGTTATATGGTTGTGCTATGTCTGAATTGTAATTGGTTTGACTTTGAAACTTGTTTAAAAAAAAAAATTCAATAAAAAACTATCTAACCAAGTGGAAGCACTAGATATTATAATTACAAATCTAAATTCCAAAGAATTATAATTTTATCCTTCATGGAAAAAAAGTTATGCATTATATGGTGAGCATCACTTTTTAAAAATGTTGTTTTCTAAAAAAAAACTAGTTTTTGAGGGAGATGGAAAAAGAACTGCAATCTAATTCCAAAATATTTGAAAAAAATATATTTAGAATCTACAAAAAAAATTTCACAAAACTCTAGTTTGCATAATCTTCAAATTCCTCATGGTTTAGCTGCTATAGGTGCCTGAAAGTGAAGATTTGATTAAAAAGAATTATTTTAGTGTCTAGTTTGGCAAAAAATTGTAAACCACTATTGTGGGATCACCCAAAGGTAGGGCCACTATCACAAACTAAGGCGTATGGGAAACTGAAGCAATTTAAAATAAAACTTTCAAGGAAATTGACAACTACCTCTATGGTGCATTGCCTACATGCAATAGCTTCTATCCATCTAGTACAATAATTGAAGGAAGTTAGAATGTACCTATGACATGCAGAAGATGGTGGGCTTACTAGACAAATGAAGTTGAGACCCCAATGTGCGAATGGTCTTACCTCTAGGACTGGTTGTAGTGGGAAAACAATATTCCTTTCTCTGGTTGCGGTGGTCTAGCAGATGTGACAGGTTCGAACATGGTTATGTGCATCCTTGAAGACTATTGGCTAGTAATATCCAACCCTTACAATTTGATGAGCTATGGATAGGCTAGAGCCGTGACCAGTTCCAAATTTATCATGGAATTCCTTTAGCACTCGCGTCGCTTCTTCTTTTCCTAGGCACTTCAGATAGACACCTTTGTGATTCTTCTTGTAAAGTATGGATCCTCGCCGCATGTAGCTACTTCTTTGCAAGAAGAGGGCATGCTTTTGGAAACCTTGTAGATGAGGAAGAAATTTTTTTCTTAGCAAGTAGTAGACTATGTCATCATACCACTCTCCTAGGGAGACGTCCTCAAGCTGATATTGTTAGACAATGAACTTTGGACCTACTTCGGTCCTTGTATCAACTATGGTTTGGGTGAGGGCATGTCCTCTCACTAGTTTCATTAGCCTAATCTCCATGTCATATTCCTACAATAAAGTTACCAACTTTGCTCTTCCTTCTCCTAACTCACTCTGCATCAATAGTGTTTTCACTACTAGGTCAGACACAATGGAAAATACCTTGTTCTGCAAGATGTAGTGTCTAATTTTTTTAAATCCTCTAACTAGAGCATATGCATTCTTTTCTACCTTGTTATATATTAGTTCAATTTCCTTTAAGGGACCACTCACAAAGGAAATCGAGTGCTCACTTCATTATCTTTCTGAGTCAAAATGATGGCACATGAGTGATCTGAAGGGAACGATTAAATGTAGAATGACTTCAGATAATCAAGATTGACCAACATGGGTGCTTCAATAATGGATTTCTTAATTTCCTCAAACACTTTCTTTTCCTTTGGAGTCCACTCAATTTTGGCATCTTGCATGGAATTGAGCAGCTTAACAATTTCAGCAAAGCCTGTAATAAATTTCCTGATGAAGTTTATCTTTCCGAAGAAATATTTCAGCTCTTTCTTACAACCAGGTAGTTGAATCTTTAAGAGGGACTAAATACGTTCTGGGTCTATGGAGATTCTTGTTTTTGAAATGATGTGCCTAAGAATTTTCCCTTTCATGACTCTAAATATGCATTTCTTTGGATTAAGCAAAATCCTGAATTCTCTACATTTCTAAAAAACTTTACATAAATTAGAAACATGATCACCTCATTTCTTGGAGAACAATGTAATATCATCCATGTAGATGATAATGCATTTTATGATTAGATCATTGAATGCAATGTATATGGCATGTTGGAAAGTGCCACAAACATTGATGAATCCAAAGGGCATTCTCCTATATGCAAAAGTTCCCCACTTTGTGGTGAACGTTGTCTTATGCCAATCTTCGTATTGGACCATTACTTGGTTCTACCCAAAATACCCATCCAAGAAGGACATCATTTGTGAGCCATTGAAAATTTTTAACACCTCATTCAAAGAGGGCACTAGATAGTTGTCCTTTTTCAACTCTCTGTTCAAGTTACGGAAGTCCATGCACAACCTAATTTCTCTATTCTTTTTCTTAACTGGGACCAAATTAGTCACCCATGTGGAGTGCCTAACTAGAAATATGATTTGGGCTAAAAGCAACTTCTGTACTTCCTTGTAAATGATGGTCTCCAATAAGGAATTGATGGAAGGTTTCCTTTGTCGGAATGGTTGCATAAATCATCATAAATACATATGCATCTCATTTTCATCTACGCATCATCCATAATTAGAATCATATACATACACATGTGCATAAATAAATCATCCATCACATAGGCACAACATAGTGTTAATAAGGGCTATGGCATATCATATAAATATCAAATATATAATTTGCATCATGTCATCAAAATACACATCCATCATATACATCAATAATCATCAAATACATATAAGTAAAAGGCTCTAAATCAAATGTAATCTCTACTACTCTGCATTGAAACTAGAATTTTCATAAAAATTCTAAGTATTTTATCAATTAAAACAAAAAATTCCCACTCTGATTTTCATAATAAATCACATTATTGCCATTCAAAAATTCATTTTTACCCTTTACCATGGTACCGTTGTCACATTATCCACCCTTCAAAACACCCATACCTTACCTCTCTACTGCAGTTCATCACCAAGTAGCTCACGGTAGGACAATGAGAGGAGCCACTACCACACAATACCACTATACCTCAGGAGGTCAAGATACAACCTAGGGTAGAGTCATATATTAAAGATAGGTACTAAAGGCACACCACAATACTGTGAGTGAGAAGAAAATGACATGAAGTAGTAAGGTAACTAAGCCATTGGGTCATTTAAAACACACTAATCACATCAGTCAACATCAAAACACAAAATTCAGCTTGACACAAAGATTTGAATTGTATGAATTTTTGAGCCAAAAGTAAATGTATCTTGGTGTTGAAATACTCAAAACAAGTTGATATTTTTCACTCATAATAGCTAAAACCAAGTTGTAGATGAGAAAATTCTGGGAGTAAAGGGAATTCTTCAATATGAGTTTTATCCCTTGGTAAGCTTTCCTCATCATTCTCTATGAATTTCATAAATGGCACCAAAGAAAGCTGAAGTAGGAGTTAAAAGGGATGAAACCAAAACCAGTAATCCCTCCTTGCAATTCCCTTTGCTTTCCTTGTTGCTTACTTCAGTAGAAAAAGGACTGAAAAAGGTTTCTAGAGACTTAGCTAAAGGCTATAGGGACCCCATTATACCTTAATTAGGTTGGAATATTTATTGATACTTCTATCAAAATAGGAATGACAAGGTTCCAACATCAAACCTGTGGATCTTAGATTTGGCTAGATTGATTGTCCCTAATATTTTCATTGATATTGAGCTAATTAAAGCCATTTCCCATAGCTACCATGCCCCAAGAAAAACTATCAGGTTTCCAAATGGTGAGTGCTTAGTTGATGTCACTAGAGATGCCATTATAAAGTGTTTCAAGTTAAATAAACAACCTGTAACAGAGGTGAATTTGGTTAAACTAGATCAAGAGTATAAGAGGTTGAGAAAAAAATATTGAAGTGATGAGCTCCCCCTACACATCAAGAGGGGTGATCATAATAGAAAACTCTGCATCCCTTCCTCTAAAATGGAATCTTTCCAAGTCTCAGAATTTCAAGTTTAGTTCAAAAATACTTAATATGCATTGTGTCAAGTCTTGGGGATAGATGCAGAGGAGCATATTTTAATGGGATTGATGAGAATGGCCATGATAATTCAACATCCTGAATCAAATATGGAGTTTGAGTTTGCATGTATAATTGAGGAACAAATACATGAAGGCTTGTTGCAGGTTAGGGAAGCTAAGGTGCCAAGTACTTAAATTAGGAAATATTCCTTATTGTGTCACTTAATCCTATGCTAGAATAAAATGAAGTGGAGTAAGACTCCCTATTCAAAATCGGTGTTACATTTGGGATAACAGATGTATAGAGTGTGATTTCATAGTGTTTCAAGATGGTTTTGTTGTTAGACTAGTATTTGACCTTGGTTACCCAACACCAAGAATTCCTGAATCATTGATGAAAGTGATGAGGCCTAGATAGTATAGGCTAGACCAGGTCTATACCCATAACTACGTTGGTTGGTTTCTTATGCCTCAACACACAATTATCAAAGTATATGGATGTAACCAAGCACCACATATTTTTCCTAAGTTTGCATCTGCAAGGGTATGTTTTCTAGAGTTTAAGTGGTAGACGCTTTGGATGGAGTATGATTTGGTGAGGAATGAAAGAAAAGGTACATTTTTGCTTGATCTAACTATATTTGAAGAGTTGGCCATTGGGTTTGACATGCTAGAGGAACTATAGAGGTTTATTAGGGTTAACTATCCCCTCAAATTTGGGAAGGTGAGAGTATGTGACCTAGAGGGTCATATCAACATGATCAGAGGAACCTTGTTGACAAAGAGGGATATCTCACATGAGTTTGACCCTAAGGAGGATATTACGAGAAATCTAGTGTATTTTTCTGATGTAATATAGACTAGAAAAAGGTGGATAATAATGATGAAGTGGGAGAATTAGAAGAAGGAGAAGGATAGAAGTTTTAGAGGGTTTTTTGCAAGTGACCCCAACCTTCTGAAAAAGGATGTAGATGATCCTTAATAAGTTTGATGAATTGTAAAAAATGGCCCAAGATAAGGGGTTGGTCCCACTTCCCACACCTCACCAACCACCACATGAAGCATCTACATCACAAACACCACCCTCATCACCTACACATCCATCCCTTCCTTCTCCTACTCATGAACCAAAGGCCAAAAGACAAAATATTGTGTCATTTTTTGCATACGGCTCAAGTGATGATGAAGAAGAAGCAGGATATAACAAAACAACAAAGAAATCAAAAGCCTCATGATCCTAAGATCAGGCTTTCAGAGGAAGGAGTTGATGAAATTCAAGAAGATGAGAGGGTGATGGCCTCTCTAAGATTCATGGAAGATGATAATTTATCCACACAATTTAGTTTAAGAATTTTTGGATTAAAATGAAAATTAAACAATTTATGAAAGGTTGAAAATCAATCTTATTGGATCAGATGAGTCAAAGAAAGCTAAGATCCAGACTCAAAGTTTTGTAGAATTAAATTTTGATAACATTAATATTACGCCCCAGGAGGCGAGAGAATTTATGTTGAAAAGTGATATGCTAATTATATGAGGGATGTAGCTCTCTAAAAAAATTCTTCTAGATTAGATAAGAGCATAGGATGACCCCATGTTGGTAGCATAATTTGATTCAAAAGAGGGTGCCTCAAGAACAGGGTATGATCCTACTACCCAAACACTTTCTCTATGGACAAAAAAAAAATAAAAGGAATCCTTGAATCTTGGATGTAGTATAGGAAATGAGGGGGTCAAATATGGTCAAAACAATGATAGACACAACTCCCATAGAAGCTACCACTATGACCATGCATTCTGCAATGTTCACCAAGGATGTGATAGAAAATATGGAGAAGATTAATGAATATAAGAAGAGATTGAAATTATCAAATGATGAAGTGAACAAGTTGTTTATTGAAAATTTAAAGCTAAAAAGTAGTTGCAACAAGCCACCATAGTGAGAGGAGATGAATTAATTGTCTATCACCCACCTATCCAGACAGAAGATCCACATATACAACAAATGAGAGATGAAATGGATGAGTTGAAGAAGCATAACATGGAGGATGTCAAGCATCATATCATAGAAACTCTAAGGATCATATTAGAGCATAGAGTTGGGATATTAAAGGATAAGATAAATGGAGTACATGAAAACTTCAACAATCTAATTAAAGCTTTGGAACAGATAAACACTAACTCCCCCATCCTTGAAGAACTCCAAAAGAGGTGGCAACCCACTTTCCACATACTTACCACTTTATGCAAAGCTACACATAGGGATCCAAATGCCCCATCAAGGCTCAAACCTACACAAGAAATGTTAAAAGGTGTGATTGATGAGTATAAATGTTTGGTGGATATGAGGAAGAAAGTGGAAAGTAGGAGTACATTTGAATCCATCAAATACCTCTTATGCCCACCAATCCTTAAAGATGACAATAAATTGAAATGTATGGATGAATGGAGAGAAGAATTTGATTAGATGATTCCTAAATGCTTGGTACATATACATGATGAAGGGGAGATCAATCTCAACAAGTTCCATACTTTACTTGATGGGATCATCATGTTGGACAATGGATATACAAAGTTTGTGGTGGATGTGAAAAACCTCCTAGATAATAGATGAAAGAGTCACCTTACAAACTTCGTAGCTACACAGAAATTCTAATGGCCAAGTGACTTGATGATTAATAAGTGGCAAGAAAAATACTTGGGCTCTAATGAAGGTTGATTATGTACATCACAGAGAGGAAGTATCTTGAGCAGGTCCTCAATGACCACAAGTACTTCTTTGGAGATTAACTGAGCAGGAAGATGCATTTAATTATCTCTTTAATTCATGTTTTAAGTTATGTCTAACAAACTTTATGTAAAGGAATTTTGAAACATTGTAAATAGTCTAAAGCTTGTTGTCTCTCATATATATAAGAGAGACCAAGACCATAAGGAAGATATAGGAGAAATTAGTAGAAAAAAATAGGAGTAGTTAATGGATAGCAGAACAGTTCTATAGAATTTATATTTCAAAGATTATGTTGCAAGAATTATTATGAAGAAGTCAATGAAATATCTTTGATTTTGTCGCATTATATTGGTATCAATTTTTTGTTGAAGTTATTCAATTATTTGGTTGCCTCCAACTTAATATTTCCTCATTATTTAAATTGATATATAAATATATATTCAATTTATCAATGCACATTTGTTGTATTTGTGTGATATGATTAATTGGTTTCCCCAAAGGAATTAGAATCCTTCTAGTCAATCATAGTAATCTATAAATATTATTTGGATTAGTAAGAAGAACCACATAGTTAGGATTGTCAATCTGTCTCCAATTTGGTGTCATCTATGTTCTTGCATAATTTATTCAATTGGTTGCTTCAAGTAGGGATTAAAATCCTTTTGATAAATTATAGGTAACCTAGTCATGTCAATTGGATAAGTAAGTAGAGTTTGTCAATCATTTTCCTGCATGTTTATACAAGTTATAAATCAACATTAAGTGTGTCAAACAATTTGAATTACGACCAATATAAGTCATTGATCTCAGGTCTCCATTTCTCTCCATCTACCCAACAAGGCACTGGTCTTGCCCACTTCATCTTAATTTTATCAAAAAAAATTTACCTTACATCTGTTAATTGAACATATTAAGATTTACCTTGATATTGATTATACAATTTACACCAAATTAGGTTTGCATCTTTCTATTTCCAATTTCAATTATGGATAGATTTCTCTAATAGGAAACACATGGTCTAAGTTTTCCTCATTTTCATAGGTGTACCCACCTAGGTCTGGCAAAGCCTGAAGAGAAGAAGGTTCAAATACATTATTTAGCTTTGTTTGTTAGCCTGAAATGTACCAAGAGCTTGGAAACCTCTTAAGGTTTTTCAACTAGCATTTTTGAGAACTAATAGATTGGTGACTCTGTTGGGGAGTTGATTTTGAACCCAATCCTTCCATTATAGAGTCAATTCAGATATCAAGAAAGTGAACACTTTGCTAGGAAGGAACTTATTTTCCTACTTATAAATAGTAGGTTGTGACTTTGAAGAGATTTTATGAGTGATAAAGTAAACATCAAATCATAAATACTAGATAATAGACATCAAAAAATTTACATATCATCCAACATGAATGAGAGAAGATCTTTACACCAGGAGAGTCTCAAGAAAATCCATACAAGGTGGACAGATAAACATGGGTCTCCTCGTGGAAAGAATACAAATAAGGATGAGGTTGCTTCCAAACAAATAGAAGATAATGTAAACACATCTGAGAAGCCTTTCATAATATTCAACTCTCAAATTCATACTGACAGTGGAAATCCCTCAATAACTCCTGAGAGAAGCAATTTAAATAACATTTCTACTTTCAAGATAGATCCTAAGAAGCACAAAGATTTTTAGGAAAATTTTGAAGAAGAAAGAAAACAAAATCAGGAAGAGTATGATAGGAGATTCTTGTCACAACAAGGAGAAGAAAACAAAGAGGGGCTCATTGATTAAACTACTATTGAATTTAGTAGTATGACCAACCCAGAGATTGAATGTCATCTTGAATGGAAAAGGAAAGAAGCTAGGAGAAGAAAACAAATGATACAAGAGATTTAGGCATTGGATCAACAATTGGCTCAATTAAATATGCAAGCATCAAAACCATCTAAGTACGTGCCTCCACACAAGCAAGGAGTTAACGTAGGTTCATCTTAGGGTGTTGGTGCTCCTAGATATCCACATAATACAGGGGGTAATCCACAACAATGTACTCAATATAATCTACCACCAAGGGCTCATCCACCAAAATATGGTAATATTCCCTAAAATTATCCACCACCAGGTCAACAATATGCCCCAAAAATATCAACATGTGCCCCATCAAAATATGTACCCTCAACAAAACTTCCAGCAAAATGCCTATTATCAACCTCAACATGGGTATCAGTACTACACCCTAATCTACCACCCTTGAACTTTCCCCCACAAAATCCTACAAACCCATGTAGATAGTTTGATCTAACAAGGTATCAATTGTACCCATACCCAATGGATAGTAGTTGGAGAAATATGGTTCCTATGTTCACTAGAAATAATGTGATATCTATAGAAGAACATATTAGGAACTTTGATGCCTTTGTTCAAGATATTGGTATGGATTATGAAGATGTAAATATGAGATTGTTCATGATGTCTCCAATAGAAGAGGTGAGAGATTGGTTCAACAACTTGCTTGATGGCTCAATAGTTCTATATCAGACTTCCAAGATCAATTTTTGGAACAATATGGGAATCAATGTGCACCTAAGTTTTCCTTGCCAAAATTGATCAATATCCAAAAAAAATTAGAATGATTCAGTTTATGACTTCAACCAGAGATTCTCAAAATTGCATAATAAGATACCACCTGGGTCCAAATTGACAGACCCTGCAGCATTGAGCATTTACCTGAAGGTCTTTGATCCAAAGATAGAATATGAGCTTTGAAATAGCTGCCCTAGGAATCTAGCTGGAGCATAAAAAATAGCATTAACCATTGAGAACAATAGAAAGGTTGTTGGGACGATAGGTAAAAGAAACAATCTCAGTGTTCCCCAAAATTCTAACTACCCCTAGAATAGGCAAGAGAATGCATATAGAAATGAAAGACCTAGATTGCATGATATTTCATATAACAAAAATTGGAAGGATGGGAAGCCCATAATTAACAAGCCTAAGAATAAGGAGACCCCTGATCCCCTAAAGAAAAGGGGCTCATGCATGGTGAAAAATAACCCTTGGTGCCAAATTTGCAACCTGCCACATTCCCCCGATCACTATAATGTAGTTCAATCAATACAAGAAGAAATACCAGTGGATAATGATGAAGATGATCATACAATAATTTAACCTCACATCCCCCACCCAGCTGGATAGGGATATTCATCTTCAGAAGAGGAATGCTACGAGTATGATGTTGATAACCAAATATACAATATTAATATGGCTAGACAACTAGTATTTTTTTATTATGATGAAAGAAATGATGAATTACATTCTCCTTATGCACCATCCATTCAAGTAATTACAAAGTAAGGAAACCAACTAATGAGGAGATCAAGGAACTAACCATTGTTGTAGTAGAACAAGCAAAAAATAAAATATCAATTGAGAATAAATGAAGGAGAGGGTGTTCCAAGAGGGATATTTGTGAAAGATAAAGGGGCAACAAATGGAATACCAAAAGGGATAGAAAGTAAGCAGCCTAATAAGAATAAACAAAAAAATGTTTATAAAGAAGAAAAAAAAGGGTTGCATAAAGACAAACAAAAGTTTGATGAAACAAACAAAAGAGAAAAAGAGGAGAACAAAGGAGATCCAATGGAGCAAAAGAAGATAACCAAAATAGAAAATACATCTTTCAACTTCACACAGGCCTTGTCTCAAGTAAAAATTTCTGTTAAATTATTAGAAATGATGAAGATAAAAGAGTATATAGGGACAGTGCTATTCAATTAATATCTAATGGAAATGATAAAAGCACAAACTCTAAGAACAAGAGGACCACCAAGATCAATAATAAGTAGGGGGAAGTAAAATTTCTTGAGGTTTTTCTTGGTGATGCAATAGTGAATTATTCAGAAATTGATCCATTTTTTACCACATTGATCATAAATAACAAGTTGGTAAGAAATTGCATGATAGATTCGAGAGATCCTATTAACATTATGCCAGTGGGGGTCATGAAATAGCTTGGAATGTGGGTAGACACTAATGGTGGTAAATGTTACACCATGGATAGTAGACCTATCCTAATGGTAGGAGTCATGAAAGATATAGAGGTGAAGTTGGCTGCTTATCCACAAGCAACTTATAATATTGGCATAACTATGATTCATACACCTCCTCATTTTGGAATGCTCCTATCAAGGAAATGGACCACATCAGTTGGAGAAAATGTATAGTTTGACTAGTCCTATGCCACAATACCAGTCAATGGTGAAGAGGTCAAGTTATATAGAGAGCCAAGGATGAATCAAATAGTGGATTATGTTGCTCGAGAGTAGCTAAATTGCTTTTGTGATGTTTATTTAGGGAGTTTTAGGATAGATCCTTCCCAACCTGAATTAGTGAATATTGATCCAATTGATAAGAATGTTTCTAAGAGTCGGCACGGTGTATGGAAGATGTATTTTGATGGAATATATGTAGTCAGGAAGGCAATGGAGAAGGGAAGGTGTTTATCTCACCTGAAGGTACTACATTCAAGTATTCATTTTTGTTGATGTTTGAATGTACAAATAATATAGAAAAATTTATGAATCCCTAGTAATTAGTTTGAATATGGCTATCAAACAAAAGATCAAACTACTAACTATTCTCAGAGACTCTGAGTTGGTCATTTCACAAGTTAGGTCAAAATATGCTGCAGAAAACAAAAGGTTAAAATAATATAGAAATGTTGTGTGGGATATAGTTGAATTATTTGATGATTTTTCCATTGAATGGATAGATAGGTCCAAAAACTTGATGGCAAATTTCTAGCCAATGTAGCCCTAAAAAGAGATGATATTACCTTGGCCAGAGTATCTCAGGTTGAATTCAAAATAAGGCCTGCTATCCCTGATAATATCTATAGCTAGAAAGTTTTTGATGATGAAACTGATCTCATCAAATTCCTACATTGTATTAATCAGTATGAAGCACAAGAGATTGACTTCAATGCATTTATGGAATAATTAGATGGCGAGCAGACTATGTTTGTAAAAGAAGTTGTGCAACCCTAAACCAAAAAACTTCCTAAAGGGATTGTAGCACTAGAAATGGTATTTGATGGAAATGATCATGCTCTCATGAAGAAAACACTAGTAAAGAGAGAATATGTTGAGGAAATCAAGCTGGGGACTGAATTAGCACTGAAAAGAGTTTACATTGGAAAGAAGATAAGTCCAACAATCAAAAAAATGTTGATTGCATTGTTAAGAAAATACAAGCATGTTTTTGTTTATTCTTATGAGGATCTTAAGGCATACAGGGAATATTTATTCCAGCATGAGATCCCATTAAAGCCAGGTGCAAAACCATTCAGGAGAAAATAGAGGGGTATGTGCAGGATCATGATGGGCCAAAAAGTGGTGATATGATGGGTATTTCTAAGGTATGTGGCTAACAACATTTTTTTTAACCTAAAATTGATGAAATGAAAAGGGTTTTTAAAGGAGATTCTTAGATTTCCACAAATATAAATTATGCTTTACTTTGAATTTAATAAATAATTATTATTCATTTTCTATTTGAATTAGGAATAAAGTCCTGAATGATAGGCTGATTGAAAAAAATCTATAGCTTTCAAACGGTATCACATTTTCACAATCCAAAGCATACATCACATTCTATGCTTTGCATAATATAGGATTAAAAAAAGAAAATTTGAATTTCATGAAGTTTTGACCAAGTTAAGCTGGTCAGACATACAAGTTTTTATATTTCTTAAAAGTTGTAATAAACAATTCATCATTAATTATTTACTTGGAAAAAAATTACAAAAAAATATGCATCACATTCAGACATGAGTCCTCTACTTATTATAAAATCTTATTAAAAAATATTATCATTTTATTGTGGTTAGGGTGGTCAGACAGACACCTACTTCTTATTTTTTCCCTAAAATTTAAGTACTACTACTTTGAAATTCAAATTTTCACCCAAAATATTTAAAAAATAAAAAATATACCTAGTAGTTTAGAAACTACATTCAATTTTCTACAGATTCTATTCTTACATAATTTTGAAATGATATACATAACTTATTCAAAATTTTATGTAAAGTTGCCTAACTCTACTTTTTATGAAATTTTTGCCACTTAAGAGCCTGTTTTTTCCATGATGATCCTGCACATACCCAGAGACCCATCAATCCAACTTTGGAGCCTAAAATGCATGAAGAACTTATAAAGCCTAGGGAAGGAGGAATTATCAAACCAATTATACATTCATCTTGGATCTCTAATCTCGTACCATTCAAAAAGAAACATGGAGATATAAGGCTTTGTGTAGACTTATGAAACTTGAATGTATCTTCTCTCAAAGATAATTATCCACTTCCAAACATGGAAGTCATCCTACAAAGGGTCATAGGATGTGAGTTACTATCCATGATGGATGGATTTTTAGGCTATAATCAAGTGAAAGTTAAAGAGTCAGAACAATACAAGAAAACTTTCACTATGCCATTAGGAACATATGTTTATGTTAGGATGCCATTAAAACTCACAAAGGCTGGTGCAACATTTCAAAGAGCCATGTATGTTCCTTTTTCTGACCTTATTAACATAATAATGGTATTCTATCAAGATGATTTAACTAAATACTCCAAAAAGGAAGAGGATCATGTGGCTCATCTTGAAAAAATAGTTTTGAAGGCATTGGAGTATGGCATTTCACTTAATCCAAAAAAGTGTCATTTTGCAGTAACAAAAGGAAAATTACTTGGGAATATAGTCTCTAAGGAGGGATTAAGGATTGATCCTAAAATAGTGGAAGCCATTGATAAGATACCTATCCCCAAGATAGTTAAGGCTATTCAATCTTTTTTTGGACAAATCAATTTTGTGAGAAGATTCATATCAAATTTTGTTGAGATAGTAAATCCAATATAAAAAATGTTGAAGAAAGGTGCAAAAATTGATTAGACTATTGAGGCTATAGATTCATTCATATCCATAAAGAAAGAAATCAAGGAAGCTCTTGTATTGAAATCTCTAGCTTTCAACAAACCTTTCCAGATCTTCTCATTTGCATCCTATCACACAGTTGTTGCAATAATGCTTCAAAAGAATGATGAATGATACAAATAGCTAGTTTCCTTATTTAGCAAGTCCCTCCAAAATGTAGAATTGAAGTATGATATTGTTGAAAACAAGCCTATACACTGGTAAGAGTTCTCAATGAATTTAGGTCATATCTAGTAGGGGAAAAAGTAATAGCTTATGTGCCTAATGCTAGAGTGAAGGATGTGTTCATACAAAGTGAAACCACAAGGCACAAATGCAGATGAATAAATAGAATCTAGGAGAATGATATTGAGTTTCAAATCACTAAGCTTGCAAGGGGACAAGGATTAGACAAATTGATGGCTAAAACAAATTTGGAAGTTGCCCAAGTATGCAATGTGAATGTTGAAGAAGATATAGTCACTAGTATTGAAAACACTTCATGGCACACTGATATTGTGTACTATCTCAAACATTTGAAATATCCAGAAGGGCTTGATGACAACAATAGTTTAGGAAATTAAAAAGGGACTAGGACTTGCTAGCACATGGACAATCCTAGAATTCCCTCAATAAAAAAAAGTTTTTTTCCATGTACAGTAGTATGGGATCATTTCCATTTCCATCATTTTCACCCCCATATTCATCTTCAATCCATCCTCACCACCGTTCCATTTTTCATATCCTCTAAAAAACCATATGAAGGGGACACCTGGTGTGCACCCAAAGATATTTTGAATTCTTGCAATGATTGGTAAATCATTCATCCCCAACTAGAGCCAATGTTCAAACTATAATTTTCATAAAAGGTCTAAGTATTTTATCAATTAAAATAAAAAATTCCCACTCTTATTTTCATAATAAATCACATTATAGCCATTCAAAAATTCATTTTTACCCTTTACCACGGTATTGCTGTCACATTATCCACCCTTCACAACACTGATACCTTACCTCTCTACCATGGTTCATCACCAAGAAACTTGTGATAGGACGGTGAGAGGAGCCACTACCACACTATACTACTATAACTCAGGGGGTCAAGATACAACTCGTGATAGAGAAATAGATTAAATAGAGGTAATAAAGGAACACCATAGTACCATAGGGGAGTAGAAAATGACACAAGGTAGTGTGGTAACTAATCCATTATGTCATTTAAAACACATCAATCAACATCAAAATGCAAAATTGAGCTTGACACAAAGATTTGAATTGTACAAATTTATTAGCTAGAAGTAAATGTATGTTGGTGTTGAACTACATGAAACAAGTTGAGATTTTTCACTCATAACAGCTGAAACCAAGTTGCAGACAAACAAATTATAGGAGTAAAGTGAATTCTTCAAAGTGAGTATTCTCCCTGGGTAAGCTTAGCTCATCATTCTCTATGAATTTCATAAATGGCACCAAAGAAAGTTGTAGGAGTTAAAAGGGATGAAACCAAAACCAATAAGCCCTCCTTGCAATCTTCTTTTCTTTCCTTGTTGTCTGGTTCAATAGACAAAGGACCTAAAAAGGTTTTTAGAGACATAGCTCAAGGCTGTAGGGATCCCATTATAGCTCAGTCAGGTTAGAGTCTTTATTGGTATTTCTATTAGAATAGGAACAACAAGGTTTTGACATCAAACCTGTGGACCTTAGATTTGGCTAAATTGATTGTCCCTAATGTTTTCATTGATATTGAGCTAATTAAAGCCCTTGCCCACAACTACCATGTGCCAACCAAAACTGTTAAGCTTCCAAATGGTGAGTGCTTAGTTGATGTCACTAGAGATGCCATTATAAAGTGTTTCAAGATGAATAAACAAGTTGTAACAGAGGTGAATTTGGTTAAAATCGAGCAGGAGTATAAGAGGTTGAGAAGAATATATCGAAGTGATGAGCTCCCCCTACACGTGAAGAGGGGTGATGGTAACAAAAAACTCCCCATCCCTTCCTCCAAAAAGGAACCTTTGAAAGTCTAAAAATTTCAAGTTTATTTCAAAAATACTTATTATGCATTATGTCAATTCTTGGGGATAGATGCGGGGGAGAATATGTCAATGGGATTGATGAGAATGGCCATGAGAATTCAACATTTTGAATCAAATATGAAGTTTTATTTTGCATCTATAATTGAGGAATAAATACATGAAGGCTTAATGTAGGTTAGGGAAGCTAACACCCCCATTAATTTTAGGAAATATTCCTTATTGTGTCACTTAATCCTGTGTTAGAATGAATTTAAGTGGACTAAAAGAATGAAGTTGTGTACAAAAGAAATTGAAGTAAGACTCCCTATGCAAAATTGGTGTTCCATCTGGGATAGCATATGTACAGAGTGTGATTTTGTAGTGTTTTGAGATGATTTTGTTGTTAGACTAATATCTTCCCTTGGTTACCCAACACCAAGAATGCTTGAATCATTCGTGAAAGTGACGAGGCATGTACAATATAGGCCAGACCAGGCCTATACCCATAACTATGCTAATTGGTTTCTTATGTCTCACTACACAATTATTAGAGTAAATGGATGCAACCAAGTACCACATATTTTGCCTAAGTTTGCATCTGGAAGGGTATGTTTTCTATATTTTATGTGGCAGATGCTTTGGATGGAGTATGATTTGATGCAAAAGTAAAGGAAAGGTACATTTTTTCTTAATATGACTGTATTTGAAGAGTTGACCATTGGGTCTAATATGCTAGGGGAACTGCAGAGGTTTATGAGGGTTAACTATCCCCTCAAATTTGGAAAAGAGAGAGTGTGTGACCTAGAGGGTCATATCAACATGATTAGAAGAACCTTGTTGAAAAAGAGGGCTATCTCACATGATTTTGACCTTGAGGAGGATGTTATAAGAAATCTAGTGTTTTTTATTGATGTAATACAAACCAAAAAAAGGTGGATAATAATGATGAAGTGGGAGAATCAGAAGGAGAAGGATATAAGTTTCAAAGGGTTTTTTGCAAGTGAACCCAACCTTTCAAAAAGGATGTAGATGATCCTTAATAAGTTTGATGAATTGTACAAAATGGCCCAAGATAAGGGGTTGGTCCCACTTCCCACACCTCACCAACCACCACATGAAGGAGCTAATGAAATTCAAGAAGATGAGAGGGTGGTGGCCTATCTAAGATTCATGGAAGATGATAATTTTATCCACACCAATGAGTTTAAGGTTTTTTGGATTAAAATGAAAATGAAACAATTTGATGAAAGGTTGAAAATCAATCTTATTGGAGTAGATGGTTCAAAGCAAGCTGAGATCCAGGCTCAAGATTTTGTAGAATTAAATGTTGATAAAATTAATGTCGCCCCCCAGGAGGTGAGAGAATTGGCATTGAAAAGTGATATGCTAATTATACCAGGGATGGAGTGGTCTAAAATGTTTCTTCTAGATCAGATTAGAGCATAGGATGACCCCATGTTGGTAGCATAATTTAATTCAGAAGAGGGTGTCTCAGGAACATGGTATGATCCTACTACCCAAACAGTTGCTCTATGGAAAAAACAAAAAAATACAAGGAAGCCTCAACTCTTGAATGTAGTACAGGAAATGTGGGGTTTAACTATGGTAAGAGCAATGACAAAAAACTCCCATAGAAGCTACCACTATGACCATGCATTCTGCAATGTTCACCAAGGATGTGGTAGAATATATGGAGAAGAAGGTTAATGAATATGAGAAGAGATTGAAATAATCAAATGATGAATTGAGGAAGTTGTTTATTGAAAATGTAAAGCTAAAAAAGTAGTTGCAACAAGCCACTATGGTGAGAGGAGATGAATTAATTATCTATCACCCATCTGTCCAGGTAGAAGATCTACATATACAACAAATGAGAAATGAAATTGATAAGTTGAAGAAGCATAACTTGAAGGATTTCAAGCATCATATCATAGAAACTCTAAGGAGGATATTAGAGCATAGAGTTGGGATATTAAAGGATAAGATAAATGGAGTACATGAAAACTTCAACAATCTAATTAAAGCTTTGGAATAGATAAACACTAACTCCCCATCCTTGAAGAACTCCAAAAGAGGTGGCGACCCACTTTCCACATACTTACCACTTTATGCAAAGCTACACGCAGGGATCCAAATGCACCATCAAGGCTCAAACCTACACAAGAAATGGTAAAAGGTGTGATTGATGAATATAAATATTTCATGGATATGAGGAAGAAAGTGGAAAGTAGGAGTACATTTGACTCCATCAAATACCTCTTATGCCCATCAATCCTTAAAGATGACAATCAGTTGAAATGTATGGATGAATGGAGAGAAGAATTTGATTAGATGATTCCTAAATGCTTGGCACATATACATGATGAAGGAGAGATTAATCTCAAAAATTTCCATACTTTGCTCAATGGGATTGTCATGCTAGATAGTGGATATACAAAGTTCATTGTGGATGTCAGAAACCTCCTTGATAATAGATGGAAGATTCACCTTACAAACTTCACAGCTACGTAAGAATTCAAATGGCCAAGTGACCTACCAATTAATAAGTGGCAAGAAAAATACTTGGGCTTTGATGAAGATTGATTATGTACATCACAGAGAGGAAGTATCTTGAGCAGGTCTTTGATGACCATGAGTACTTCTATGGAGATTAACTGAGTAGGGAGATGTGTTTAATTATCTCTTTAATTCATGTTTTAAGTTATGTCTAACAAGCTTTATGAAAAGGCATTTTGAAATGTTGTAAACAGTTTGAAGCTTGTTGCCTCTCGTATATATAAGAGAGACCAAGACCATAAGGAAGATATAGGAGAAAGTAGTAGAAACACTCTATACTACTCATCCACCCTGCACCTGTCAAAAATAGGCATCCTATCATCTATCCTATCCTCTCTACTATGACCTACCCACATCTAACCTCTGTGGTGAATCAAACCTTAGCCCTCTATGTGGGATAGTCCCTTGATAGTCACTATACCCTTAGGTATGTGTCCCTACTGACCAAGATGGTGTGGGCATCTAAGTAACCTATCAGACATAGGAAGATACTCTTTGTGTGGGATCTAGAACTGCCTTGAAGTAGGTGAACATCCAGTAGCTTGACTCCTCTTGTACTCATCTCTCTCAGCCTCCTAATACTTGGTTGTATCTTGCTCTTCCCTATATCTTCCCTGATATCCACATATAGATCTCCTTTTGTGCGCCTAAGCATCCTGAGAAAATCAAACCTAACCAATGTCTGCCTGCATCTTGGAAACCTAATTTTTTGTTGCATCCCTCTCCTCCTCTGAGGCTTGTTCATGTGCCTCTATTGTGTCTCTCTCTGCAATGTTTGTACCTCTTTCGATGTCCCTGCAATGCCTATATTTGTGCCTCTACAGTATCCCTCTCTCCATGCATTGCCTATATCTTTTCCTTTGCAACATCTCTCTCTCCTTGGAGGGCCTGCACCCATTCCTATGTTGTGTCTCTTTATGCATGGTCTATAATTGGGCCTCTGCTACCTTCATCTTCTCCAATGTCAACCTTGCATCCCTGAGCACCGCCTCTACTACTTATACCCTGTTCTGGAGCTCATCCTACTCTCTCCTTAGCTCATGCCACTCCCTCCTTGGCTTAGTCCTCTCCCCCAGTAGCCCAATTACCTATCCCCTAAAATCCTTCATATCCCTCTCTTCCTGTTGCAAGACCTCTATAGATACCTAGTCTGTTGATCCCCTAGCATCCCACTATCCACCTGCCTATAATATAGTCACCTCCGCCTATAGTCTATCTCAATCCCACCTCACCTTGACCAACTCCTCCTACTCTCTCTACATCTCTGCCTTTAGTTGAGTCACCTCTGCTCACAAACCACCAGCCTTACCCTACAATCTATCCCTCTCCCTCTCCACCTCTTGTAGTTGCAAGGATAAATGGTTAAATAGAGCTCCATAATCTATCTATTCCTTTGCCTGTACTCTAGCCACCTCTGCATGCAGCCTGCTCACCTCAACCACCAGTCTACACCTCTCATCCTTCGAATCTCTAAATCTCTACTCTGCAATCTATAGCCTCACTAGCCCCTCTCAGCAATACGATAGGGTCCTCTAGTTGTGAAAAAATGTATGGTACCATGGCCAATGGCTCAACCTTGGGAGCGTCCACCTCATCGCCTCCTCCTGTAGATCATCTATCTCCTAATTTTACTTGACCTCCTCCTGGCCTCTCCTATGTAGTCGTCCCCTCCTCCTCACTCTCCTTGGATAGTCCTCTATGTCATCATTGGCCTCAACGTCCTCCTGGCTTCTCCTCTGTAATCCTCCCCTCCTCACTCTCCTCGGTTGGTCCTCTCTATCATAATTGGCCTCAACCTCCTCCTATCCTCTCCCTTGTTGTCCTCCTCTCCTCCCTCTCTATCATCCAACTAGTCTAATATCATCCTTTTACCCAAAGTCGAGTGCCCCTATCATCAACTACAAGGTAGTGATCCACATAGGCATATGACATATCCAACATGTAGAGAATCTCACTCTTACCCCCATGTCTACTCTCCTGCCTCTCCTGCCTAGGTAAAGTACCTCTTGCAACTCCTCCCATTATTGTGTTGCATACTCGACATCAATATGCTCCCCCCATGATCTCTCTTGCATG
This sequence comes from Sequoia sempervirens, assembly GCA_007258455.2. Lineage (NCBI taxonomy): Eukaryota > Viridiplantae > Streptophyta > Pinopsida > Cupressales > Cupressaceae > Sequoia > Sequoia sempervirens. Next base: position 13,393,876 of record VDFB02379711.1, read on the forward strand.
ATCCACCTAAACCTCTGCAATATTCCAGGAATGTCCTATGTAACTTTGAACTATCTCTACACCTGATTTGTCCTATGTAGCTCCCCTATGTAGGGCTCCCTCCCCACCAAGTAGCATCTAGTCAAGAAATTTCCTCTGTGCCTCTCCTCATCCTCCCTCCATCCAATGAACCGCCACGTCATATATGGCCTCCACACTATTTGATCCTCCTATAAATCATCTAGCCTCCTTTGATAATCTAGATCACCCCTACCCTAATAACTCAATCTACAACTTGACTCCTATCCATATCACCACACTACTGCCTCTCTCTCATCCTACTCCCTCCTACTACAACTCATAGTTTGGAAACACTCATGTGTTCCTAGGCCCATACCTATAGCAGTCTCACATGTGTAACACTGACTATATTCTGATAGCACACTACGTGCATATCTCTGTATAACTGTGCTAACGCACATGGCCCCCATGTGAACTCCACATCTTGCTGCTCCACTATGTTTCTAGCAACCTCCATGAACTTGAGGCTACAAAATTGACTGCTCCTTTATGGCAATAGGAGCCTGCCAATCAAACCACAGAGGTATAAGGGTAGTGGAGGAACTCCTAACCCCAAAAACCTGTCCAAATCCAATACCAACCCCTACACAAGTAAGTGCTCTCATCCAAATAGTACCCATAGGGTTTGATCTAGTTCCTGCTCCTCTGACCTCATCCAGCTCATGAGGTTCTTAGCTATCGATAGCCACAAATTCCTCCATACATCCTCTCAGGTGACAATCATGTCCATATCAGGAGAAAAAATGTAGATGTTGCTAAATCTGATTGCTCTAGTAGTGCTATCAATAGTGCTCGATGTTCCCTAATAGTCAGATACCCTAGCATATCAAGTAGACCAACCTATGCTAGTGCAGTGTAATCCTCCCCGTTCATTGTTGCGATCATCGCCTCCAACACCTTTGAACACCTCTCTCACATCCTCAAGCTCTCAAATCGCTACACTCACATCACACATGTCAGTCAAACTATCTTCTTCCTTTTCTTCCCTACCTTGGGCTATCTTCTCGACATTTCCCCCCTTTTGGGAAAATTTTCTCAATTTCCCTTTTTCCCCTTTTTCTTTTTCCTTTTTGGAAAATTTTCCCAACACAGACAAATTCACCCCTTCCTTAACTTTTCTTGCCCCTTTGGGAGAATCTGAAGACAAATTCGCCCATTTCTTAGGTGCATTCGCCCAATAGGCCCTTTTTCCCCTTCTTGGGAAAACCCACCCATTTGACAGGTGAATCCACCTTTGGGTGGATTCGCCCATCCTCATCTTCACCCACCAGATGGGTGAATTTTCCATCTGGCAGATCCACCCATCTGATGGGCGGCTTCACCCAACTCATTGACAAGGTAGATGTGCCCACCGGATGGGTGAGTTTGCCATTTGGTGGACTCGCCCATCCGAGGGGTGGCTCTTCCCACCCCTTGGTGGGCTGAATGTGCCCACTAGATAGGTGAGTCTGCCAATTGATGAACTTTCCTATATGAAGGGAAGCTTTTCCAAACCCTCTGGTTGGGTGAAACCGCCCATTCCCTAGGGGAGTCTCCCAAAGATGGGGCAAAATCTCCTATTTCCCCCCCTGTGTCTTAATTTTGGGAAAATTCACCTAATTAAAGGGAAAATCCACTCATTTTTCTCTACCCAGGCAAATTTTGCCTCCTAAAAGGCACATTTGCCCCTTTTTCCCTATGCCTCTAATAGACAATTTTGTCTACCTGCTAGGGGAAATTGGAATTCTGCCACCTACCCATTTAACTAACCTCCCCCAATCCCAAAACCCATATTTTTAAATTACACTAAAATAAAAAATATGCTTGAAATCACAAAGAGGGTTTTGAGACTAACCTAGCGTGGTACCACACACTCGTGGAAGAATTGTCGCACCTCATTACCCCAGTGAATAATCACATCATTGTAATCCTTTCACATCCTCGCCTCTTTCCTCCTCTTCTCTCTCTCTCTCAACTACCAGGTGTGCAAATGAGGAATAGTAATTTTAAAAATTACTATAAGTAACTTTCCCCCCTTTTTAAAATTCTTTTTAAGTGAAGAGTATTTTTTCCCTTTATTTAACCCTTTTTTCCCTTTAATTATTCCTCTAACTTTTGTGGGATTCCATTTGCACACCATGTGTCCATTTGACTCCATTCAAAACCCAATCTTCATTGTTTTTCAATCTCTATCCAATGGTACCATCTATTTTTTCATATTGAGAAGTCACTTGGGGCCCCTTTTTCTTCCCCATCCACCCTCTTGAGGGGGCATACCCTACCATTTTCCTTGTGACACTAGGGAATCTCTCTTCATTTCACACTATCTAGATATCCTACAAAACTTTTCTCAGGTAGGGGCATCTTTTTCTAGTCCATTCTTCTATCGACTCGCCTATATTTTTTTTTCTTTGAAACACTATTATTCTAACAATATTTCAAAGAGGGGAAAAGTGTAGACATCCAAATTTGACCACTCCCACATGGTTAAACTCATCTCTTTTATTTGTTTATTTTATATCCCCAATAGATATTAATTAAATGATTCATTTAATTAATATTTCCTCTTTTCCTAAGATTCCTAAAGTATTTAGTTTAATAATTAAATACTTTACCTTTCACCCCTTTCTCTCTAAATTAAATAAATACATCAATTTATTTAATTTACGTATGTGACCATTTGAATTTAAATCAATTTTGAATTCCCTCTTTTCTCTCTCCTTGTCACATCCTCCATAATCCCTCTTAATTAGAATTAATTTAATTAATCTCTTGATTTGGATGTGCACACCCTTAATCAAGATTAATGTCACATTCTCCAACTTTTGCAACTTGCCTCTAATCTCTCATTAGTCTTCTTAATCACCTGCTTGCACAAACTTAATCTAATCCTCATTCCATTTTTAATATTTTCTCCAAGTCAACCTTCATAATTAATTTCTCCATTTAGCCAAGACCCTCTTCCCCATGTGAATTTAAAATTCACATTTATTCCTCCCAAACTCTTTTTTTCCCCATGTGGATCATTAAGATGTGACATCTTTTACATGGGGACAAGGACCTCCTTTATGATGACCTTGTCTTATCCGCAAGGTACTTCCAATCATGTAAATTTAAAATTCACATCTATTGCTCCAAGACTTCTCCCTTTCCCATGATGATTAGTGAGGAATTTTAAAATTTCTTATATGTCACATCCTTCACACATAGGGACAAAAACTTTATTTTTGAGGAATTTTTCTCCCAATCACAAGGTACTTGTAAGTACCTCCACATCACATGCCATCTTTCCACCTCACTTCCATTTGGTAAGATGTGAGGTCTTGTGAGTCATCAACTCATCACAACCCTTCATCTTGTCCATGTTGGCTAAATCCTAGCCATCTAATTCTTTAGAGAGTTTTCCTCTAAAATAGACGATTTCACTTTCATTTTTTATTATGCATTCAACAATTCAAGTTCTCCATATTTGAAGCACTCAAGCACTCTTGCATTGAAGCTCTTGCATTTTCACCATTGTTGCACACCTTCAAGCTTATATTGCATTCATCTCATACACTTATCAAAATACCCAACTCCATCTTTGCATTATTCATTGCATCCTCATCATTTTGCATCCATTTGTAGGTGATTTTCCATAAAGGAAACAAACAAAGAAATTCAATCCAAAGGGCCAACCAAATAATCAACTTGAGTAAGGTAATAACTAGTGTTTATCTTTTCTTTGTTCAAGTTCAACTAGGCTAATCTTGAAGTATTGTGTTGTGCTTCTCTTTTGTTGCATTTTGTTAGGTATTATTTTAAATATAATTCTCTCCTATCAATGTCACATGAGGTTTGGATTAAACACTTATTTAAAGCTCAAGTAGGTTTTTCCAAACCTATTGAAAAAAAACTTGCACAAAAGGGTAACATAGGTTTGTTCTTTCCCATTTTGTGAACATGGGAGAGGGGGTATGTGTCAAGTGTACACAAATATGTGTAATAATATAGGATAATAGAAGGGGGTGAGGGGAAAAAAATCACAAAATTATTGCATTCATCAAAATGTCTATCTATTAAAGCAAGGTGATCCCACAATATTGGTTTACAATTTTTGGCCAAACGGGACTCTAAAATAATTTTTTCTAACTAAATCTTCACTTTTAGGCATCTATAGCAGCTAAACCGTGAGGAATTTGAAGATGATGCAAACTAATCAATTGTGACATTTTGTCTATAGATTCTAAATATATTATTTTCAAAAATTTTGGAATCAGATTGTACTTCTTTTTTCGTCTCCTTCAGAAACTAATTTGTTTTAATAAACAACATTTTTAAGGGGTGATGCTCACCGTATAATGTATAAATTTTTTTATGAAGAATTAAATTATATTTTTTTTTAATTTAGATTTTTAACTACAATATCTAGTGCTTCCAATTGGTTTCATAATGTTTTATTGAATATTTTTAACTTAATGAAATTTTGAAGTCAAACCAATTACAATTTAGACATAGGCAAACCGTATAACACAATTTTTTTTGTATGTATCAAAATTCATTTTTTTTTGTTGGATCAAAGACTTCAATATCTAGTTCATTCATATTTAAAAACAAAAATTGATATTCTTTCTATATGTGTAGAATAAAGAGCTTGATTTTCAGTGAAAAACCTACATTCACAAGAAATAAAAAAAATAAATATAGTAAAAATATTAAATTTATTTAAATTTATACTTTTTAGGAAGCTTATAATAAGGAATACATACTTGTAAACAAAAAATTAAAAAAATTCATTTGATCCCCCAAAAGGTAAATCAAAAGTGGTTTTTAATCAATATTTTGATAGATGTAAAAGAGACTTCGTTATAGGTATGGTTTAAAATTAGCGGAGTTCTATCCAAGGGGGTTTGATCTAAGGTGGTTTGATCAAACCATCTTCAATTGGAATCTTTTAAATAATTTTTTTTAAGGCTTAAATCAATTTATTTTTCTAAAAATATGTGATTTCAACAAAAAAAGGATCTTCTAGAAATTGTAAACCAGTATTGTGGGATCACCCAACACTCCCTCAAAATAGACATGCAAAACTAAATGGGAGATGGCATAGGTATGGAATTTTTACAATTACATTTTGACAAGTGAGAAATAAAAAAAAATAGAATTGGTTTACATTTTTACTCACTTGACTCCTAAATATCACTTGTTTATTTTATTCCCCACTTGCAACTCCACCCTTTCCTTTTGAATAGTAGAAAGTAGAAATTCAAAACATAGTGTGTTTTAGAACATGCATTTCATTATCCCAATTTTATTTTAAAGCCCTAGACAAGTGAAAAATAAAAAAATATTAAAATTGGTTTGCACTTTTACTCACTTGTCACTTGAATATCAATTTTTTACTTTATCACCCACCTGCAACTCCTCACTGCAAACTCCACCCTTACCTTTTAGCAACAAAAAGTAGACTTTCAAAATATTGTGTGTTTTGCAACCTGTATTTCATTTCCACAATTTTATTTTAAAAACCTAAACAACCTGGTGATCCCACAATACTGGTTTACAATTTTTCGCCAAACTAGACATTGAACTAAACTTTTTAAACTAAATCTTCACTTTTTGGCACATATAGCGGCTAAACCATGAGGATTTTAAAGATGATGCAAAGTAGTGATTTGTAACATTTTGTTTGTAAATTCTAAATATATATTTTAAAAAATTTTGGAATCAAATTGCACTTCTTTTTCCATCTCCTTCAAAAACTAGTTTTTAATAGTAAACACCATTTTTAAAGAGTGATGTTACTAACTAACACAACTTTTTTCTATGAGGTATCTGCAGGATCATGATGCGCCAAAAAGTTGCAATATGATGGGTATTTGGAGGAGGGTATGTGGCTGACTTTTTTTTAACCCAAAATTGATGAAATGAAAAGAGTTTTTAAAGGAGATTCTTAACTTTCCACCAATATAAATTATTCTTTACTTTGAATTTAATAAATAATTATTATTTATTTTCTATTTGAATTACGACTAAAGTCTTGATTGATAAGTTGATTGAAAAACATCTATACCTTTCAAATGGTATCACATTTTTGGAATCCAAAATATGCATCACATTCTATGCTTTGCATACTATAGGATTAAAAAAATAAAATTTGAATTTCATGAAGTTTTGACCAAGTTAAGGTGGTCAGACGTACAAATTTCTTATATTTTTTAAAAGTTGTAATAAAAAATTCATAACTAATTATTTTCTTGGAAAAAAATTACAAAAAATATGCATCACATCCAAACATGAGTCCTCTATTTATGTCTAAAATCTTATTAAAAAATATTATTATTTCATTGTGGTTAGGGTGGTCAGACAAACACCTACTTCTTATTTTTTCCTTGAAATTTAATTACTACTGCATTGAAATTTTAAATTTTCACCAAATAGATTATTTTTAAAAAAATAAACCTAGCAGTTTAGAAACTACATTCAATTTTCTATAGATTCTATTCTTACATATTTTTGAAATAATATAGATAACTTATTTAAATTTTTACGTCAAGTTTCCTAACTCTAATTTTTCTAAATTTTTTGCCACTTAAGGGCCTTTTTTTCCATGATGATCCTACACATACCCTATGAAGGATAAAATTCTAATTATTTCAAATTTAGATTCATAACTATAATATCTAGTGCATGGAATTGGTTTCATAGCATTTCATTGAATATTTTTTTCTTAATTAAGTTTTAAAGTCAAATTAGTTACAATTTAGACATGATTTACTGGCTAAAACATAATTTTTTTTGTATGTATCGAAATTCAATTATTCTTTTGGTTAGATTAGGAACATCAATATCTAGTGCACTGGTATTTTTTCATTTTTTTTTTTATAATCTGCTATTTTTCGACATGTGCAAAATAAAGAGTTTGATTTTCAATGGAAAACCTATATTCACAAAAAAATAAAAAGTAAATATAATAATCAAATTAAATTTATTTAAAATTATACTTTTTGGGAAGCTTATAATAAGGAATACATACTTACAATTTTTTTTTTTTAAATGAATTCACTTGATCTCCCGAAAGGTGAATCAAAAGTTATTTTTTATTAACATTTTGATAGGTATAAAGGAGACTTCGTTATAGGTATGGTTTAAAACTAATGGAGTTCTATCCAAGGGGGTTTGATCTAAGATGGTTTGATCAAATCCTTTTCAATTGGAATCCTTTAAATGAAACTTTTAAAGACTTAAATCATTATATTTGTTAAAAATATGTGATTTCAACAAAAAATCAAAATCTCTCAGAAAGTGTAAACCACTATTGTTATACTCAATGATGCGTCGTTCGTGAATTCAACTCCCAATATTATGATTTCTTAGACATGTCGTTTTGAAGGAAGAATAGTTGCATATGTTGCATGGTGACTCATGATAGTTACATAATCATGGTGTAAAAAGGGAAAACTCATTTTCTTGATTGTGTTTTCTATTCTAATATACTTAAAAGTAGGAGTTTTGTGGTGGCCAAGTAAGGAGAGACCACAACAAAAGGTGTATCTATCAATCTCCTACTTGTTTATTTACATTACTTTATTCAAGATATAAATTTATATATTTTTTCTATAATTTAAAAAAAAATAAAAATTTAATAAGAATTTATAAAACGTCAAATGAAATGAATTTAAATAACCAGACTCAAAGGTCGAGGTGACCGTCAAAATTCCAGACCTGCATGGCAAACTTAAATGTGTGCATAATTTTTTTTGTCTCAATAGTAGCTTTTGGTTTCTTATACTCCACGGTTTTCTTGCAATACAGCGCCCGGTCCTCCTCTCACAGAATGTAACTTCAGAATTCCAATAATTCTGAGAAGTGAAATGCTCCCACAGTCTCATATTACCAGTGCCAACGTCATTGTGATTCACAGAAAGAAATAAATAGCCAAATAGCCACTTTAGAGATTAAAGACGGTGACTGCTTCATTGTCATTGGAGTACAAGTAAATTTAAACACAATGCACATTTGCCTCTATTCAATTATAATCATACCGTCTCAATGCCATCCTCTCCTAATTTCAATCTGACAGCATTAAGCAGAGAGGGCCGGTTAAAGGAGGTGCTTCACATATTGCTTACTACGCACAAACCCCCTGGAGACTCTGATACATATCTTTAGTTATTGCGCTTTTACTAGGTAAGCAAATCCACTCTCTCATCACTCATAGGGGATTGCATTTTCTTTACGCAAAGCTTTTCAAAATAAGCTTATCGACATGTATGTTCGATGCGGGAGTTTGGTAGATGCGCGTAAAATGTTTGACGAAATGAAAGAACAAGACGTCTCCTCGTGAAATACCATAATTGCACCTTACCGAAAACATGGATTTCCTCACGAGGCATTGATATTGTATCAGCAAATGCAATGAACAGGGGTTCAAGCTGATGAATTCACCTTTGCCAGCATACTTCCAGCCTGTGCTAAAATAAGAGCTTTGGAACAGGGTATGAATATCCATCAAAGCATAACTGAAAGAGGATTTTTGTCAGATATTGTTGTTGCAAGTGCTTTAGTAGATATGTATGCAAAATGTGGAAGCATACGCAAGGCACGTGCACTGTTTGACAAAATGCCTCAGAAAACTGTGGTCTCGTGGAATGCTATGATTGCAGGATACGCACAAAATGGTGTTCTAGAAGAAGCTTTAAAGCTTTAAAAAGAAATGTCTTGATTAGATGTTGTCTCTTGGAGTGCTATAGTTGCAGGATATGCTAAAAATGGGTTCTTTGAAAATGATTTGGAGACATTTAAGCAAATGCAATTGGCAGGTTATAGGTCAAACTCCACAACCTTTGTTAGCATCCTCCCAGCCTGTGCCAAAATGGGAGCTTTAGAACAGGGTATAGACATCCATCAAAGCATAATCGATAGTGGATTTTCGTCGGATGTCATGGTTGTGAATGCCTTGATAGACATGTATGCAAAATGTGAAAATATACACAAGGCACGCGACTTGTTTGATAAAATGTCTCAAAGAGATATAGTCTCCTGGACTGCAATGGTTGCAGGATATGCTTAAAATGGGTTTGTTGAGGAAGCCTTGCAAACTTTTAAACAAATGCAATTGGTAGGTATAAAGCCAGACTCCACATCCCTAGTCAGCATCCTCACAGCCTGTGCCAAAATAGGAGCTTTGGAACAGGGTATGAGCATCCATCAAAGCGTAATTGAAAGCAAATTTTCGTCAGATGTTGTAGCTGCAAGTGCCCTAGTAGACATGTATGGTAAATGTGGAAGCATACAAAAGGCATATGAACTGTTTGAAAAAATGCCTCAAAGAGATGTGGTTTCATGGAATGCAATGATTGTAGGATATGCACAAAATAGGTTTGTCGAGAAGGCCTTGGAAAATTTTAAACAAATGATTATGGCAGCTGTAAAGCCAGATTCTACAACCTTTGCCAGCATCCTCCCACCCAGTGCCAAAGTGGGACGTGTAGAACAGGGTAGGGGTATCCATCAAAGGATAATAGAAAGTGGAGTTCTGTCAGACGTCATAGTTGCAAATGCCTTGACAGACATGTATGCAAAATGTGGAAGCATATATAAAGAAAGTGAACTGTTCAACAAAATGCCTCATAGAGATGCCATCTCGTGGAATGTCATGATTGCAGGATATGCACAAAATGGCCTTTGCAAAGATGCTCTAAAACTCTTTGAACTAATGAAACACTCTGGAATGTAGCCTGACCATGTAAGCTACACTTCGGTTCTATTTGCATGAAGCCATTCAGGTTTAGAGGATGAAGGCTATAAATACTTCAATGGCATGAGTGACTCTTATTGTTAGCATTAGTTTTCCTTTGTCATCAATGGACATGAATTCCTCCGTAATCAACGTTTCATGCAATAAGCTAACTTAAGTAAACATGAGTGTTGCTTTCACTACAATATGTTAACTGAAGCAAACACAACAGTTTTCTTTCCTTTCACTGCCTCTTATAACCGCTACGGTGGTTATAAAACTGTATATCTTTGCATTTGATTTAGAGTGAATAACAATGAAATCAGTTAATGCAATTTCGTTTGTCTGTGCTTGAAAATTTGTCTTCCTAGATTTGTGTGCTTGTCTGAGTTTGATACGCAGATCAAGTAGTACGACCTTGAACAAGATCTGTTCTGAAGGTTGTATTACTTGATCTGCGTATGATATCAAAATTGGCAGAGAGAATCCTGTAGCTCTGATACCATGTAAAATTTTCTAGATCTACGGAGATAAATTTTATCAAGCACAGAAGAACTGAATAGCATTAACCGATTTCATTGTTATTCACTCTAAATTAAATGCAAAGATATATAGTTTTATAACCACCGTAGTGGTGAAAGGAAAGCAAACTGTTGTGTTTGCTTCAGTTAACATATCGTAGTGAAAGCAACACTCATGTTTACTTAAGTTAGCTTATTGCATGAAACGTTGATTACGGAGGAATTCATGTCCGTTGATGACAGAGGAAAACTAACGCTAACACTTATTGCTTTATGCCTACAATTGATCATTATGTGTGCATAATTGACCTCCTTAGCCGTGGTGACTATCTTGAGGAAACTTTAAACTTTATCATCAAAATGCCAACGAAACCTGTGGAGGTTGTATGGACCTGTTTTCTTGGTGTTTGTAGATCACATAAGAGTATAGAACTAGGACTATTTACAGCAACATTCCTTTTGGAGCTGGATCCTAAAGATGCTGCAACTTATGTTCTTTTGTCAAACATATATGTAGAAATGGGCCAGTGGCGTGAGGTTCAAATGATACGGAGCTTGATGAAAGAGAGAGGAGTTGTAAAATTATCAGGATGTAGTTGGATTGAAAGCCATAAAATGGTACATGCTTTTTTTGTGTAGGAAACAGATAACACCCATGGACATACATTAACTATGTAAAGATGGAGAACTTGTGTTGGGAGTTGAAGGTAGCAGGGTATTTTCCAGATAGAATTCATTTAATGAATGGCATGGACAAAGAGGAAAAAGAATTATTTTTGTCACCATGGTGCGAAGTTGGTAATAGCTTTCAAATTTTTAAGCACACCCCGGAAAAAACTGAGCCCTCAGGAAACTTTTGAGCATACGTTGACTCCCATAATACAGCCATGTTTATTTCAAACATTATTGGAAGGCGAATTGTTGCAAGAGATGTAAATCAGTTCCGTCATTTCGAGGGAGGACAAAGTTCTTGCAGAGATTATTTGTGATGCTAAGTGAAGCAATTTTGCAAACATAGGTTAGCACGGTAGCAAAAAGTAAATTTTTCTAGTGTTTGGAGATCTATAACGTGCTATTGACTTCATGAAATCTGAACATGGCTGGAAAGAAAAGTTGGAAGAGGAGATGATTGAAGGAAAGGAATGCTGCTTGGCTAAAAGAAAATGTGAGAGAAGAGCTTACAATCAATTCAAACCTTGGAATCTCTTAATAGTTTTGTAGTCCAACCTTTGTCATTTTGTATGCTCCTATTGTGTGGATTAATTGTATTATGTTGTGTCTATGTGAGGTTGCCAGTGGGGGTTAGAGATTTTTAACGTTACTTCACATCCCTTAGCTTTCTCAGAAAGTAAATATATTGACAGATTTACATTCTTGCTTCAGAATTAATGTGATTTCAATTTTTTTTTGTTTACAAATAAATAATTAGAATTTATTTACAGAAAAATATATATTTTTTATTTGTACTGTTATTTGCATTACATGTATGGTGTACAAAAACTTGCAATAGATTGATGTTGGAGACAAGAAGTAAAATCCCAATTCGGTGCATATTGTTTTACACAGTTGTCATTATAAGTTTTATCAAGTTGTACTAGGAGAGAAAGGTGTGAAGATGACTCAAAGAGCTAAATAGGCTATGACCCTCCCTCATGAACCTAGTCAAGGTATTTACAATTTAGGGACGCATATAATTTGTAGTTAAGGTTGATTGAATATCAAAAAGAAAGTATTTGTCTAGTCAGTATATGTTTTTGATGGAATATCGAAAAGAAATACTAAAGAAAAGGGAATCTATATCATGGAATGAATATTCAGCCAAGGCTTTTCAGAGCATAAAGGAAGCAATAAAGAAGGCTCTTGTGCTAAAATCCCCTAACTTTTCAAAGCCTTTTCAATTATTCACCTTTGCATCATTTCATACTATTGTTGTAGTCCAATCACAAAAAATTGATGAAGGCTTTGAGCAACCTATTTCATTATTTAGCAAGTCCTTGCAAGCTGTCGATCTCAAAAATGATGTGGTGGAAAAGAAAGCATATACATTGTTCAAACTATCAAAAAGCTCAGGTCTTACCTAGTAGGGGCTTCAATTATAACATATGTTCCAATTGTTGCAGTCAAAGACATATTCACTTAGCAGGAAGTTACTAAAAGGAGATGTAGGTAGATCAACAAGATTCAAGAGTTTAATATAGACATTTAGATTACTAAACTCGTCAAAGGACAAGGTCTAGCTAAACTCATGTTTGAATCAAATATTGAGGGTAATAAGATAAATAATGTGGAAACTGGACCAATATCTGCTAAATGTGACATGCAATCATCTTATTGGTATAAAGTTGTATTTTATTTGCAAAATATTTCATGTCCAAGAAACATGAATGATAATTAGAAAAGGACACTAAAATTGCATGTTATTAAATATGTTATCATAGATAATGAGCTTTGGAGGAGAAGCAAGGGATCTTTCTTGAGTGTGTGAATGAGGATCAAGCATCTGAAATATTAAAAGAGATGCAGAATGGAGTGTGTGGAGGCCATTACATGGCAAAGACTACAACTCAAAATGTCCTAATATTAGGTTATTAGTGGCCTATAGTTTTTATAAATGCACAAAATTTGGCTAGAAAATGTGATACATGCCAAAAGTTTTCAAAAAAAGTTGAAATTCTTTGGAAACTTGCCTCTAAGACCAATATCTATAGAAGCTCCATTCCAATGATGGGGTACTAATTTTATATGAGAGATTATTGAGAAATCAAGTGGTGGGCATAGTTGGATTCTTATAGCCATTGATTATTTTACAAAATGGATAGAAGCTATCCCTATAAGGAAAGCTACAAGTAAAGTTGTCATATATTTTCTGATGAACAAAATTTTAACTAGATTTGGAGTACAAGTGAAGATAGTATATGATAATGCAATGTGCTTTAGTTTAGAAAATTTTAATTACAACTTTTTATAGTCAATATGGGATAACTCTCTCCTATGCATCCCCATATCATCCACAAGGCAATTTGTACAAGAGGAATCAAGCAATAGGAGCTTGATGAAATTATTAAGAGGGTGATTGAAAAGAATAAAAAGCTATGGGATTCAAAACTTAGGTTAGCTTTGTGGGAAGATAGGGTGGCAATGAAAAAGCCAACTGGTTAGTCTCCATTTGAATTGGTTTATTGTCTAGAAGCTAGAATGCCCATAAATAACTTATTGCAAACATACAAGTTTATCTAGGAGCATGATGAAGACATCTCTAATTCAATGGTAAACATAATCAACCAACTCACTCAACTAGATGAAACAAGGAGGATGTCACAACAGAAAAACATCAAGTTGCAGGAACAGGTCAAGCATTTATTTTATAAGAAAGCTACTACAAGAAAATTGTAGGTGGATGACATGGTTCTCTTATGGAATTCCAAGGCACAAGATAAAGGAAAACATGGTAATTTTGAAGCTCTATGGCTAGATTCTTATCTTGTGAGCAACATTCATGGTGAAAATTAATACTATTTGCAGAATCTCAATGGTGACTTTCTAGAACTGCTAGTGCATGGACAATCTCTAAAACTTTATTTCTCTTGAAATAGGTCAATTCTATGCACAATGTCTCATGTGTTCATTTTGTTTAGTTTCCTTTTATTTGTTTTTGCTTTGCTTTGTTTTTTTTTGGTTTTTCTTTTGGGTCTATTCCTCTAGAGATCCTGGTTTCTTGCCCTACTTTTGCAAAGTAAGCATCCCCAACTAGAGCCACTAGTGGTAATTTTCCATTTTCTTGGCTTTGGTTTTGCTCCTTGGTCCCTACTTTAAAATAATGTACATTGTTAGAGTTTTTATGAGTGGTCTTCTATTTATTCTAAAACCATAAAAAAAACCCTAGCTCTAAGCAACACAATAGTTAATTTTGTTATATTTTTGTGTTGACTTTGTGTAGGCAAATTCTTTATCTGTCAAGTGATATCTTATGGGGCTTTATCCATGACTATACTAACCCCTCATTCCTAAGCTACCACATAGACCCTTCACTCAACTATACTTTATTCTGAACTTTTTAAAAAGTCTCAAGTCTAAATCTCCGCATACGGTCTTCAGCCCCTCTTTCCCTAGGCGTATCTTTAAAACAACTTTTTTGCACGTGCTTAATTAAATCACTTACATTTTTTAAGAGCTTGGCCTACTTGGGACATGTGTCAAGCCCTTGGCACAGTGCATACTACCTTTGAAACACATTTCTTTATCTCTAACGCATAGCTAGAATGCATTAAGTAATGTTTGTAAAAATGGGACACGTGTTATGGTATTACAACATGCTCCCATTTTAGAGCGCATTCTCATGAAGTCAGCACATAGTGAAAATGCACTAGGCAAGGATAAATAATTTTGGAGTATAAAGAAACAAGGAATGTGGTACTATATCCTCTTATTCTAAAGATTTTGGAGTGGTCAATTTTGGTGAATTTTTTTTTGTAGAATAGAGACAATATATATAGTAAAAATGTGTGCTATTTATTCTATAATAATTTTAGGCATTTTAAAGCTTGGATTTTATTCCATTCTATAACTTAATGTTGTACTTCATTGAAGGAAAAGTAGTCAATGTGTAGCTCACTAGGATTATGAGTGTCTCCATAGAATCTAGGTATGCTTTCAAAGGTGATATTTTTTCTTACTTATAATTGATCGTTTGAGTATTATGCTGATTATTTAACTAGCTAGATGTTGTACAAAATTTCTGAATTTTTATTGAATTTTATTTTCTTTATAATACAAGCATATTTATTTTCTAATGGATTATTAAAGTATGTTTTTTTCTTAATGTTATTATTTTAGGGTGTTTATGTTTCATGTTCATTATTTAAGCTTATTTATGTGGATAAAAACTAGTTCCTTATTGTTATCATCTTTATGCATTACAACTAATTGGATTCTACGTTAATTTACTTTTTGTTTTCAAGACTCAACTTTGTAAATCCTACAAGATAAAGGCACAAATACAATAGATAATTTAGCTTATTCATCACATCACCATGCATGCAGAAGTAAACCATATCAATTTAGTTCATTTTAAAGTTATTAGTTTTATCCTCTCTACATAGCTCATTACCTCAATATTCCAATATCTTAAGAAATCCATTTTTAGTGCTATCCAAGAGGAGGATTCTTTGTAGTTTTCCTTGCAAGTATGTATGAGTTATACACTTGAATTTAAATAATGTTAGGGATATAATTATGCTTATCATTTGGTTGTATACATACCTTATTTTCTTTAGACGAGGATACATATTCTTGATAGTTATAAACTACAAATTTGAATTCTAGTGAGAACATTTGGAGTTCTAAAATGCTTAGGGTATGGTTTATATTTAAGTATTATTGCATTCAAATTCCTTCTTTTAAATTTTGCTATAAATTAACCTCAAGGAACACCCCTCCTTAACCTAGCAAAGCCTAAAAAGGGATATGTTAGCCACTCTCATGTATTGGCTCTTGTGTGTCCTTAAATAATCATAAGTTACAAGTTACTCATTCCAAGTTTGCATCTCCTAGGTCTTTGTGTACCTTGTCTTTAGGGCTTAAGGAACATACATTTTTGAGAAAAAATAAAGATTAGATTGTAGAATAAGAATGGTATGGTTGTTTCTTATCTAGATTACTTCCATCTTCTTAGGGACTCCATATTATAGAGATTGGTGTTTTCAAGGATGTGTTCAATGTGACTCTCTAATCAATGGTTGATAAGGTTACCAAAATTGGGAGGGATTCATTAGAAGCGGGTTTCATTTAGGTTTGGCATCAAGATAACTTGGGATCTAATTAATGCACAAGGAAGAGGAAGAGATTATAAAGGGCTAGTGAAGGAACTTGTAGAATAATTTTTTCCCTAAGACAAAGGATGAGGGATTAGGGTAACCCAAATTAGATAATGTAGAAGACAATAATAGAAATGAGTAATACGAGAAAAAACTTAAGCCTCTAGTAACAAGTAAGATCAATTTTAGGTTCATAGAGTTTTTAAAGTTTAAATCTACTCAACCTTATGGACTAATAACATGAATTTTTGTTAGTTATCCCAGTGTAATTTATGTTAGTTGGAATTACTTGGGTGCATATGCTTTGTAAGTCACCCTTATGTAGCTTTGATAAAGGGATGTATATACATTGTAAGTCATCCCACTAGTTGTTAAATTAAATAATTATCCCACATGCATAAGATGGTACTAGATGCCTTCGATAAAACTCTATATATTGTAATTACTTCTTAATTGAAAGACATCTTGAAATATTTGTAATTTGAGCATGTTCTCTATCGAAGGTTGTCATTTGAAGTGTCATCATGAAGAAAATCAAGCATTTTTGTTTCTCTCATTTATATTTAATGTTTCTATCTATTAAACAAATTTTGTCTTGTAGGTTCACTACAACTTGAGCTCATCCATTACATATATGGTATCAAGTAGATAATAAAAATACTAACTAGTTATATGCACTTGTTTGTACTATATTTTTTTATTTTGTAGGACTTACATTCACCATTATATGTCTTTCTCAAATTTCTCAATTATGTGATAGTCCTATGTTCTAATCATACTTAAAATAATAATTTTCCACAAATTTTAGTAAAAGTTCCCCTTCATTTTCTAAAGAATTATCAATAGTTGCAATATTAGACAAATTAGTATTTGCCATGCTACATGGAAAACTAAAAATCATCATTATAGTTGAAATATTCCTATAGGTTTTCTAGGATAAGAGATAATAGTTTAAGATTCTTAAACAAATAATTGTGAGCACTAGTCTTCCTCTTTTTTCTTTTCTTTTGATTTTATTATGGTTTATGTCTCTATTCTATTGTTTAACATGATCTAGGCCATCCTTCTAGTGGAATGGATAGTGACGATAATTATTTTTTCATAACCACTTTATATGATACTAAGAACATGTTTAGAGCAATTATGAATGATAGAAGTTAAAATCTTGTCAATATTTTTTTGTCATATTAGTTTTATAAACTTTACATGAAATGCCTAAAATATGAAAAGTTGGGACTACAATAAATTTCTACATCAATAAACATAAAATCTGCAATAAAAAATAAATTAAACAATTAATTAAATATTATTCAACATTGTAAACTATAATGATGAAAAAAATTTCAAAGACATAATTAACTAATACTGCATAAACTAATTTTAAAAAAATGACACAACCATACAAATTTCACCTTGACAAACATCAGCAACTTTGTAATCTAGAAATCATCTTTCTATGTTTTACTTGTAAGTCCATAGAAATAAATATCCACACAACAACTAGTTACTTCAATTAGAATTATAGGTCATATTGAAAACCAAGATATAAACAAAATATGTTTGCGAGTTTGAAAATAAAATATGAAATGCACGTGAAACCCCATAAGAAATTACCAAGGTTTCTTGTGAATAAGAATTCACGTCGCACTCCTCAGAGTCAAACATTGATAAAAGTAATACTAACATTTGATCGACTATAAAAAATGTGGGCAAATATTATGGTTAATATTAAACACAATAGCATTCATATCAGACAAACCCAATAGCATGCATTTAATTTGTTCTATCATCTTGTCTTTTTGTAGGTACAAATGGGACAAAGTGTGCAATTATGGTTTTATTACTTTAATATTAAAGGTTAATTTTAGTCAAGAGAAATAGGATAAATATTTAATATTTTTTAGTGTAGATATATGTGTTAAATTATTATTCTATTAGATCATTGAATTGAATGATGTTTAATTAAAGTGTAGTATTATATAGAATGTTAGATAAGCGTTGTATATTTTTCATATTTAACATTCAAAATCAGACTAACTCCTAACAATTTTTTTATTCCAAAATATAATAATTCATTTTTTTGGGATGTTAGTTTAGGTTTTTCCTTTTTTTTTTTTCAGTATATTTTAAAGCACTTATCTTTATCTCTTGCATGAACCATACAATGTGTAAAACTACTTTTGAAACGTCTATTTATATATGCACATGCTTAAGTGAAAAGTAAGAGATGTTCATTATTGTATGGTTTTTAATCAAAAGGGTTATCCTAGATAAAAATCTTATGTATTGGCTTTGCGTTCATTTATTATATTATTGTTTGACATTGAATATGCACTACTATTATATGAGCATGGTAATTAAAGATTTACAATTGTTTTATATTTTATTCCATATTTAAAGGAGAAGATTCTTGTTTGTGATCTATTCAAGATACATGAGATATTTGATTTCTATGCTCTTTAAACTACTTTATAATGTTGGGTGGTTTGTTAAGAGTTCAAGGATATTGTTGTGGTGAAGATATTAAGGCATTATATGTGTGTAGAGATGTAGTACATGTATGCTCTTATTTAGTTGTAGTTGAATATTCATTTAAATAGAAGTTTTTCTTGTGTTCTATTATAATTTTCTAGTTGCATCCTTCACACCTAAAATTAAATATTGATTTATTAAAATATTTTTTTATATATATCTTGTTCAAATCAACATCATTTATGAAATTCTTTTAGTTTTATCTCTATTTCTATTATGTAGAACTTGGTCCAGTTATTTTCTATTCTCCATCATCTTAATTTACATTTATTAGATGGGTACGGTATGGTTCAATTTACTAATTTCTTTAAGTGAAATTGCCATAGAAATAGGTTGTGTTCTTGCATTAAATATACAACTGCTAACAAGTAGGTGTTCAAGAAAATAATCTGTAAACATGACAAGTGGCTGTCTCAATGGCTGGTCCCATGACAACTAGCTATGGTTGAAATGATGAAGATTAGTAGGTGTTTCTGTTGGGAAACATAAATTCTCCCTCAAATAGGATGTAAAAATATTAATTAAATTAAAGATTTCTAAAGGTTCCAGCTGGATTATAGATTAGGAATTAAGTAAAACTTTTTAAAGTTCTAAAAGTTATATTTTAGATGTTTGTAGAAACATGTAAGCTAATTCTAGATGTTTCGGAAGCCATCTATAATAGAGACACCATGTAATGATTTGGAATCAAGCAATTCAATACAAGCATTTGGAAGAGCAGCTAGTGTTTATTTTTGTGTATTTATTCATGAATTGCTGAGTTTATGTTTGTTTATTAGTGTTGATCTGTGTCCATCCACCCTTAAGAAAGTGGTATCAGAGCCAGATTGTTTAGTAGATTTAGAAACAAGGAGTTGTCTGTAGTTATTTTCAGATTGCCAGCCAAAAGAGTAGCCGCAAGGAGTGTTTAAAAACACAGTCAGGAAAAGATTATTGCAGGAGATCATTTTTTAAAGGTGCCGTCTAGATCGCCCAGTGTTATAAACGCCGCAAGATGAGCTATTTTCAAGCTTTTGATCGCTGAGGAAAGGCTGCCAACAGAAAATGGAGATCGCAGTTTTTTTAAGGAAGTCCAGATCATAAAGTAGTCGTTGTGGATGCTGCAAGAGAAGGCGTGCAGAAATCTGGAAGGAGATCGTTGCCACTAAAACTGCAGTTGATGATGTTCTATGAGCTGTCACCAAAATTGTAGAGGAAGCTGTTTTTGAAGGAAGCACTGTCGAAATCAGACAAGGTCGCAGTCATTAAAGAGAAACAAGCCTGAGACGCCATGGATAGCAGATCATATGAAATAGCAGCAGATTGTTAAAAAGAAACATTGCAATTGAATGAGGTTTCCAATAAAGAAGGGATTGCAAATTCTAAGAGGCAGCTTGTAATTATTTTTGTGTGTTTATTCATAGATTGCTGAGTTTGTGTTTGTTTATAAGTGTTGATCTGTGTCCATCCACCTCTAATAGTTTCAACCTCTTGCCTTATTTAGTGCAAGTGATGAAGACCAGTAGGTGTCCTACTGATCGAACAGTTGTACATGTGTAGATGCACAAGTTCTTGCAATTCCACTTAAAAGCCTTATCGGATGAGAAGTGAAGGAGCATCACACAATGGAGTTGCAAGTGAAGTGTGGGGAAGCAGAGATGGTGCGCCCATGCCTTCCCACGCCCAAAACCATTCTCTATCTCTCCAATTTGGACGACCAGCCCGGGTTAAGAATCAGGGTTTGTCAAATTATTGTCTACAAAGTCCACCGCTATTCCAATTTTAATTCGTTGGGCGATCCAGCAAACGTAATTCATGAGGCTTTGTCGAAAGTATTGGTGCATTATTATCCACTGGCAGGGCGAATAAGAAGCGCTGACGATGGGAAACTTCAAGTGGAGTGCAGCGCAGCGGGAGTTCCCTTCATTGCTGCCACCTCCGACAATACTTTGTCTGTGCTCGGCGATTGTGACGACCTCAAACCATCATTTCGCCAGCTGCTTTCTACGACTCCCTTCGATACAGAGACTGAGTGCATTCCTCCCTTCATTCTTCAAGTAACTCTCCCCTCGCCTCTTTCTTTGTATCTTTGTTCATTACAAGTTGTTTGGATGATCATAAATTGAAGGTAAAGTTTAATCAGGAAAATTTATCGTCAATAAATTTATTTGTAACAATTCATCATTGTGACAAATTTATTCTGTGGAAAATTCACTGTCAAAAATTCACAAATAATTTATGGTGGTGAATTTTCTGCAAAATGAATTGTCATGACGATGAATTGTTAGAAGTGAATATGTTGGTGTGAATTGTGAGATGAATTTATTGGTGATGAATTTTTTAAAGTTATTCTTCTCTTATTATTTGTATTCAAACTTTGCTCAACCCGACAAAGGAAAACTACACGCTGCTTACAATCTGTAGGTTGTTATGTGAACATATTTACTATTTAATATAATATTAGAAAGGTTTTTGATCTTATTTTCGTTTTGTTTATATGTAGATTACTCAATTCAGTTGTGGCGGGTTTGTTTTCGGATATAGTATGTATCACAGTATATGTGATGGATTAGGAACAGCACAGTTTCTTAATGGGCTTGGAGAGATGGCGAGGGGAGTTGTTAAGCTCTCGGTGCAACCAATATGGGACAGAGAACTCCTCAAGCCAAGAAATCCACCACAAGCAATTTTTCACCACCCAGAATTAGTTACAAATAGTTTCATATCCCCATTTCAAGAACATGAGGAATGTGCTCATTATTTTTATTTTTTGGATTCCAAGACGATAAAACAAATCAAGCAACATCTTATGAAAGAGTGTGAAGAACACTTCTCTTCCTTTGATATTGGGGCAGCGTTGGTCCGGAGGGCAATGACAAAGGCTTATAAAATCCCACATAGCCATAATGTCAAGCTTATCTTTGGAATGAATTCAAGGAAATTATTCAAACCCCCACTCCAAAATGGATATTACGGTAATTGTTTCTACTATGCATGTGCAATGACTAGAGCTGAGGAACTCCATAGTGTCTCAATTTTGCAAGCAATCACGATTACAAAGAAATCAAAGTTGTTATTGAGTGATGAGTATTTGAGATCAAGCATTGACTTTGTAGAGATCAATCGCCAAGTTATGAGTAAACATGTGTATGCACCAGTGAAGAATGTAATGATGATAAGTGACTGGAGATTCCTAGGGTATAATAGTGTGGATTTTGGATGGGGTGAAGCATCAATTGTAAGTCCAATAGAATGGAGTGGATTTTTCCATGCAAATTTGATTGCCTTTCTTCAACCTCCAAAGGGTAAGGATGGAATAAAGATATTGGTCTGTATGCCCCAAACAACATTGAAATTGTTTGAAAGAGAAATGGAAGTAGAAATCCTTGCAAATTCTATGAAAAAGATTCTCAAAGAAGCCTTCTTTAAGATGTTGATCAAACACAAGTAATATAAATATACAAACTTGATTTTTGTTTATGTGAATTTAGGGTAATCTTTTGTTGATAGATTTATAAGGTTTAAATTTTATTAATACTTTTAAAATTTTGTAAATTGTTGTCTTAATTCTTTGTTCAATGATTCATATTTTTTTCTTACCTATTAAAATATCATAGTTATCGATCATCAATTTTACATTTTCTTTTTTAATTAAAGATTTTTTTTAGAAATTTTCTTATTAACATTATTTTCTTCTAAATTGAGAAAATATTGATAAACTAGTTAATAGACTATGTTAATTTATTATAAAATTTATTTTATTATTCAATTTAATCAAATCTTGTTTAAATTGTAATTGCGATTTTTTATTAATGAAAAGAAACACAAATTTAACTTTTTTGTATTTTTTTCAATTGATAATTGGTTACTAAAAGTGAAAAATAGGTTACAATATGTATGTTTCATAAGGACTAGATCTACTCATATATGAAAAAATATATTAAACAAAAAATCTTATAATAACATTTGTTAATTTGTATCTATAATTAAAAAATTATGTGAGATCACAAAATTAATAAAATTATAGATAAATAATCATAAAAGATAACATAGACAAATTTTGGAGGTTTTTATAAACTACCAAACTTAGCATCTACAAACAATGATTTCACACAAAAAAATCAAATTAACAACATACAATAGATTCCCACATAATGTATCTTCAAATTAATTTATTATTCTTTATTGTCATTTTAGAGATTACACACAACATGATAATAGTTTTTTATTTACATTTTCAATTATTACATTGACCATTACTCTCCTAGTATCTATATATCCACACTTGTCTTCTTTCAAAATTTTCTTAAACATGTGAAAAATACCACATCTCCTCTCTTCTTAGCGCTATTCTTTTTTGTTTTCTTAAAACTTCAAATTATCCAATTTAATGATGCTCTATACACTCTAGCCACATCTCCCAGGGAGCAGCATCTAACTGATTTTTTTCTTTTTATTTCTCTTAACTCTTATAGCTCCTTCGTTATATATTTTTCCTTAATTTTTGTTTTCTTTTTCTTAAAAAAAAATTGTTTGAGGTATATTATCAAAATTTTTTTTGGCTTGCATCTTCCCCAACCATGCCTCTATATTAACTTCCTATGCTTCTCTTTTCTCCTCTTTTTCTCCTTCCATACACCCCTCTTCTTGTCACTTAACACAACCTTTTTTAGTCTTTTTATTACTATTGTTAAGTTTTAAATAATGGGAAATAAATCCCATGTGGCCTATCTCTTCACATTGTTTTGGTTTTATCTTCATATTCCCATATTTTATATGGGATCCATCTACTTTCTCACTATTTGATAAAAAGTATTCATAAAAATATAAAATTGGATTTGTGAGTCTAGACACTAAAAAGATTAAAAACGACCTTTTGCATAAATTTTGGTTAGGGACATATATTCTCCTAAAAAATGGTTTTATTGTGTGAAATAACCTCTTGAAGCTGCCCATAAAAATACTTTACTCCATCTTTTAAAAAAATCTAGAAATAATTATTTTCATAATCTACCAAGTGAAAGCATGAAATTTTAATTTCTCTAAATTTGTAGAGAACCTTGCAATGCATTTTTTTGAAATTAAGTGAAATGAAGTTCCAAATACTCATATCAATTTTTAAGCTCCAAAGCTTATGAATCTTAATATTTAATTATTTTGGTGAAATTGTTGATTGAAGCGACTAACCACCTTCAAGAAAAATATTAACTTTTTCAATTTGTCTAGACTTGAAACTTCTTGAAATAGCAAGATTCTAAGAGAAAATAGAACAAACAAAAACTAAGAATAAAATACTTTTTTGGGGTGATGTAGTATTATTTGTGGACTTAGATTCTCCTTCATGAAACATGTTGGATAAGAAAATTTTGTGAGTGTTATTGAATGCACAAGACAACTAAGAGGGGGGAGCAGGCGGGGGGAGGGGGAGGGGGGGTTAATCAGTTGTACATTGAAACATCAACACCCTCATTAATATTTAGATCGCTATTAGTTATTAAACCCTCAACAACCATTAAACCCCTTATCATTAATTAGTAGAATGTGAACATGATAAACAATAATGAAATTATATCCAAACACATAAGAATACCCAATTTATGTGGAAAACCCAAGAAGGGAAAAACCATGATGAGGATTAGGTCACAATATAAAGTAATTGTAACACTAAATACAATAGGCTCACTACTAGAGGATTCACTACCTAAGAGAAAAGAAGGGCTCACTGCTAAAGGCTCACTACCACATTAGAAGGAAGAAAGAAGATTGTTGCAATGATAAATCCATCTAAAAGTAACAAAAAGATCCACCACAACATCACTAGTACATTCGTAGCCTCCATGAAGAATGTAGATACCTTATGCTCACTACTTCCAGTAGCCTAACACATTCAAGCCCACACTACACCTAAAAAATTCATACTTCATGTCACATCTCACAACACACACACTCTAAATTATCCATCAAATCAACACATATTTATAACATCTTCAACCTTGAACACAATTAACAAGGTCAACTATGCACCCCAGCTATGTAAATTCGAATTAGGTCAGTAGTAAGCATTCTCACAGTGGAAGGAATGAAGGCAGACTACAACAGACCTTAACTTAGACCAAAATATACTCATATAAGCTACTTCATGCTTTCAAACACCTAAGCATATCCAAAATTAGTGTAAAAACTCAAGGTTGGTTGTACCTATGTTAACACCATTAAACAATTAAGTACTTGATTCCTATGATACAAAGATGATTCATGAATCACACACAACACTTTGAAACACTCTAGAATATTCCACAAACAACCTAATGTCCAACACATTACTTCACAACAACCTTCACTTCAATAACATACTCATCATATGCACCTAGATAACCTTCCACACACTGCAACACTTGAATCCAACCTTGTGGAGCACCATACACAAGAAACTTAGACTAGAGATAGATATTAGAAATATAAGCTTACTTCCAGATCTATAAGACTATAAGACAAGTTGCAAAGAAATGCAGAGAAAAACCATTTCTCCCAAACACCACTCCTTACACATTTCACACATTGGTGAACACAACTTCTACACAATGATCCAAAACCTAAAACTTTGGACATGACACCTTTGAACTTGTTTGACAAACATATTTGAATGACACAAGCATATATTCAACATAGAATAAATGTAGAGAAAAAACCATAACACTACTTTGTATGCCAAAACACCTCTCAATCACACTATTTCCTCTTTTATTCAAATTTTCTCATAAGCACTTGGAAACTAAGCACCAAATATATATTTTCATCATCTTTAATACCTCCTTATCATCATTAAAGTAACTAAAAAATAGCATTATAACCAAACAACATCCACACACAACAGTTTATCAAACCAACACTAGTGGTTGACACAAGTGACTTTACTAATGACAATGAAATGTAACTAATCAAAGCAACAATGCAATAACATAGGCTTCCAACAACTTCCTTGTAGAATTTTTTACATCAATGACAACATCATAGCTCTATTGACATCAATGGCAACATAAATTGCTCATACTTGCAACAATCTCCCCCTTTGTCATTGATGGCAACGCATGATGAGAAAACAACCAACATACAACTCTGATCACTAACATACTATTCCATGTCTTTTTCTTTCTCCTCCTTACATCATGCTCTCCTTGTTCACTTTATTCTCTCTCCTTTTCTCAACTAACTCTTTCCTTTTTCATATTACTTTCTCTCATCCTTCAATGAAATCAATGGAAATGAGAAACACATTTACATCACTTTCCCCTTTAGGAGCACAAAAAACACTATACTAACTAGTAACCACTACAAATATCCTTTGACACAACTGAAAAAGGACAATGCCAACATCCACTAGCACTTACTCCCCTTGACAACAACAACAAAAAAGGCCACTACCTACTCACATTGAGAGGTAGTCTCCAACATCAGGTTCAGTACAAGAGCATGGGGGTCCAAACTAGGCCCTTAAGTGGAAATAAAATTATAAAAAAAAAAAAGTCAAGAAACTTGAATTAAAAAAATTGAATAAGTTATTAACATAATTTGAAAAATATGTACGAATAAAATCTCTAGAAAATTTAATGTAGTTTCTACGATACTAGTTCTTTTTTGGAAAAAAATAAATCTATTTGGTGAAAACTTGAAATTTCAATGTAGTAGTACTAAATTTTCAGGAAAAAATAAAAAGAAAGTACATATGTCTGACCAACCTAAGTAAAAGAGAAAATTAATATTTTTTTGAAACTTTCAATATAAGTAGAGGACACATGCCCATATGTGCCACATTTTTTTGTAATTTTTTTGCAAGTAAATAATTAGTTATGAATTTTTTATAATTTTTTTTTTAAATATTAAAACCTATTTGTCTAACCACCATAATTTGATAAAATATTTATGAAATTTATTTTTCTTTTCTTTTTTTAATATTATGGTATGGGAAGCATAAAATGTGTTGTATCTTTTGGATTCAAAAAATTTAAATCATTTAAGAATTATAGATGGTTTTCAATCAACCTATCAATTAGGATTTTAGTCAAAATGCATGTAGAAAGTAAATAATAACTATCTATTTAATTCCAAATAAGACATGTTTTATGTAGATACATAAAATTGGTCATATCTGATTAATCTTGGCATTTAATTAAATTCTCTAAAGTCTTCTACATATGATTAAATTTAATTAATTTAATTATATTGTTCATTCAATTTATTCTTCTATAATGATTAAATAAGTCAATTTTTATTTAATTATTTCACATTCATAGATCCACTTGATTAATTAAATAAATACACTTTATTTATTTTAATTTATTATCACTCTTTGAATTTAATTAAGTCTTTTTGATTTCATTAAATTTAATTATTTCTTTTCAAATATTTCTTCTAGTTAATTAAATATCTTATTTAATTAATTTCATTTACATACCATTTCTTAAAAGTTTAATTAAATATCTTTATTTAATTGAATATCTTCCATATCTTTTCAAAATCATAATTAAATATTCTATTTAATTATGAAATCTTCCATTATTCTTCAAATCTAGGGTAAATATTCTATTTTAAGAAGAATCTCTCTATCACCCTTAAATGAATAATTGAATTTAATAATTCATTATTTATCTTCTTCAAAATCATTCCATAATCTCACAAAAAGATGATTTTTTACAATTCATCTTTATTATCTTATCTTACCTCTTTTACATAAAAAAAAACAAAGCTTGCTTTCTGTTTTCTTCTATTTTTGTTCAGTCTTATCCATCTTCAATCATTTGATCTGCCAAGAATTTGCACAATCGTTGATCATATTAGCCAATCAAACGCTTTCAAAAACTCTATAAATAGCACTTCTAATCCAAGCAAGGGTTACACAACACACATCAGAGGAATTAGAGATTAATTGCATTCTAGCATTATCATTATAATTTTATTATTCATAGCATCATCATAATCTGTCATCTTAGCAATCATGTTTTAGAATAATCATGTCTTAGCTTAAGCATTACATACATTTCATATTCAATCTCGTTCTCTAGGAAGACTATTTGTTGAGCCAAGCATACAATCTAAGAGCCAACTGGAATCAATGAAAATACTAGAGATAGAGGATGATAGGATGACATCGATAATAGGATACTGAGTTTGCAATCTTTATTATTTTAATATTATGTTTTTGATATAATGTCTTATTGCTATGTTTGATTTAGTTGTTTTACATATTTAACACACACAAAATTGACCACACATTATTAGCACCCACTGTGGGGCCTTGCCCCATTTTTAACATTTATCTATAGGTTTCCTGATAGGATTTCATGTTCTAGAATTTGGATTTTTGACAAAAAAATTTATTTTATTGCATCCGAGGATTTTTGAAGTGCATCCGTAAGTTTTTAAACCTCATATGTAGTTTCTTTTAGCTCTTTTGTAGGTACTTCAGCACATCCAAGAATTGTTTAGGTGCATCCAAGAACTGTTTCAGCACATCTACGAGACAAAATGGCACATATACCTAATTTATTTGTTAATTTTTTTTGAAAAATAGAGAAAAAAAGAAATATAGCTGCATTCTTTCTTAGCACATTTAGGAGTTTTTGTAGCACATTTGGGACTTTCTATAGTGCATTTATGATCTATTTTTGTGCATTAACTTGTTTTTATTGTGTATACGAGGGATCTTTTGGCACATACAGGTTGTAACTAAACATGTTTATGAGTCTGACGCCTTTCACAGATAGAACCTTTTTTTGGCTTAAATAGAACCAATCTAGGATAGTCATAGTTGGTTTTAAAAGGAAGCAACCTTAGGATAGACACAAATTTAAAATAAAGCAATCTATCACAGTTGGTTTTAAAATGAAGCAACCTTAGGATAGACACGAATTTAAAATAAAGCAATATAAGATAGTCACCACACACTGATTTTGCAGTTAAAATGAATCCCATGCTTTTTTTGAAGCAACATCTTCACGTAGTTTAGATCATTATGATTTGGGGTTTTATAAAGAATAGTGTCTATTGTGTTTGTGGCAATAGGTCTATGCTCTCCCCTTAATTAGGTTACCAAAATACCAAAATTTTCTTTTACATTCATGCAATTTTACTACTTTATTACATCCTATAAAGGGCCTGCTCTTGTTGGAAAAAGTACTCATCCAAGAGGAACAACTCAAGTGGGTTCAAACCAAAGCCAGTCTATTCTGCCCCACTATAAAATTTAAAGAAAATCAAGAGAAATCCTCTTTTTCTAGTAGTGTGCGATAACTATCCCCAAAGCCTTTGTTCTAAAGGTTGGGAGGTCTCCTGATGGAGTTTATTATTGTCACACTGAACAAAAACCCTTACCACGAACCTAGTGTAGTATCCAGCTGAAGTCAGTTTTCAAACATCACAAAAAACACTCTGAAAGCAATTGTAAAACCTATGAAAACACTTTTTGAAAAAACATTTTTGAAACTTACACTTGATGTTGAGGACTTGAAAACAATTGCTTTCAGAGTGTTTTTTGTGTTTTCAGAGTGTTTTCTATGTTTTGAATCAGACTAATTCAGATAAAAGATCATCCAAAATGAACATGTCAAATTTTAGCTGAAATAACTCATAAACTATTTAGAAAAATTACCTTGGAAAACTTGTTTTAGTACATCTAGGGTATATTCTGGCACATATAACATTGGTTTTAGCACATTCACTGGTTAAATCAATGCTTTTAGGTGCTTTTTTAGTGCATACGCTGGCTATTCTAAAAACAAAACTTTTTGGTCATTGTCAAAAACATTTTCTACAGCTCATATAAGATACAGAGTACCGCATCTAGGACATATTGAAGCGCATCTGACCTTTTCTCTAGTGCATATCCCTATTTCTGAAGTGCATCTACGCAACAAAAAAGTGCATATGTCATTTTTCTCGAATCATTGTTTATAGCATTCTCGGTCCAATACCATATCAACATTTTCTCTCATGCTTAGGGAGTGGAAATCTACAAATTTTTTCAAGAAGTCTATTACCAATAGGATCAAGAAACCCAAGAAACCCAAGAAAAGCTTACAACAAAGGAATTTTTTATACAAGAGTCAAAACCTCTTGCTCCATTATCACAAATTTCTACATAGATACCAAGATTTTTTCAAAGGGTTTACTGAAGAATATGCTGTAGACACCCTAGATTCATGAGCCTATTTTCAAAGGAGAGCCCTCTCTCAATGAAACAATCACAATCAGACTCTTGATTTCAACTATATACCACAACCTTCTATTTAATATTCGACACATCCTAGTCAAATACTTTAGTGAGTTGAAATAGGCTATATTGATCATTCTTTGAAAACAAAGATAAAATCTTATAGGTGCACTTTCCATCAAAAACTTCCAAATTCTTGGTTGAACTTCTCCCAACAAGATTTTAACATCCTTCGTGATTGGAAGCCACAACCACGAATTAGGAAAACATAGTTTTGATCATATCATAATATTTTGATCTTATCAGATTAAAACATCATCTTTGATTGTACTCATCAAACTATGATCTAAGTTTAGGAGAACATCTTGAAATCATATGCTTGTTTTTACACGATCACAATATAATAAACTGAAGGAAGATATTCAACAAGAAGATCGTATCTCAACAAGACAAAAGGAAGGTGAAAATAGTGATCCCCTTTATAGTGTGAGTCAAAATATACTCTTTGAGGACAACATAACTGAAGGAGAAAAGTATCCATTTAATTTTGACAAAGATATGAGAAAAACACCTCAGGATGGTGAGGATGAACAAGAAGAAGAATGCCACCTTAAAGAAGCCAAACAAGATCCTAAATTTCTCAGAGTAATAGAAAGGATTGTAGAACAAGACAAACAAAGTTATTTATTGTTTCTGTCTGACAAAGGAGCTAAACTACCTCATGAATTTAACACTGAGAACATAAAGAGTAATCCTAATGAAACACCATTATCTGGTCTTAGTTCCTTGACTCAACATGTTAAAACATTAGAAGGGAAAATTAAAGATCTAGAAGGAGGAGCCACAACAAAGACATACGCTCTTGATGATATTTGTCCATATCCTTTTGATCGACGTCTCAACATGATTTTGTTTCCTAAGCATTGTGAAATTCCAAAGTTTGATTGTTATAACAGAAAATTGCATCCCATTAACCATATTAGAGACTTTTGAAACATGACTTTAGAATTCGCTCATGAGGATACATACTTAATGCATTTGTTCCCACGAAGTCTTGGAGGCCAATCTATGGAATGGTTATCAAAAATTACACCGCCTATCAAAAAATTTGAGGATTTGATCAACGAGTTCATCTCTTAATATTCCTATAACATACAACACCAAATCACAATGATTGATCTATGCAAGGCTAAGAAAAACCTAGTGAACCATTCATCGCATTTCTTTAGAGATGGAGAAGATTGTTCACTAGATATCCATGTCATGTTCTTGAAAAGGAAAAGATCACTACATTCATAAATAGCTTGGATCAAGAGATGAGTTATCATCTAAATCTTCATTGTCCTCCCTCTTTTGAGAAAATTATTGAAAATGCAATCACAATTGAAAATGCATTAGTTCAGAGGGGAATAATCAAACTTGATAGAGACAATCCTAGCTCATCAAATCACCACAATGACAAATCAAAGTTTTGGACTCACAACAAGAATGTGGTGAATGATGGTGTTGTAGATGTACATCATGTCTCAACTAAGCTAGCTATTCTTAGTGTTCCTCACAACAACTACAACAGTGTCAACTCGGTTACAAATCAGGGAAACAACTCCCCTCCTCCCTCAAGAAATAACCAAAATATAACTTTTGTTCCAAATCAGAATAATACCAACAATCAAGGGTATCATGGAAACAACAATAACACCTTAGGAAATACATCAAACATGAATTTGCAACAATCTTTATTTTTTTCCAACAGAAGAAATTTTACTCCATTGGGGCAATCTCTAAAATCTTCCCTTAAAGACTTTTTGGTAAAGAACGTTATTACCCTAGCACCTCAACGTAACTTTGAACCTAGTGTGAAACCGCCATCATGGAATGATGCGTACTATTTTGAATATCATAGATGTAAAGGCCATCGTATGAATAATTTGCAAGCCTTGAAGAATGCTATTCAAGATTTAATCAACAAAGACATTGTCACAATAGAAGGAAACCAACAATCAAACGAAGACCACCAAGCATTTCGAAATCCTTTTCCAAACTATCAAAAGGGTGAGTCTTCTGGAAAGAAAGTGAATCATATTGATGAGCATATTATAATCAATCATATCTACACTGATGATGAGCAGTTTAATGTAATAAAATTCAAAGAGAAAGTGGAGTATTGATAAGTTAACATAACAACAAGGGCACAAGCTAAAGTTGTCCTAAAAGGTTTTCCTTCAAAATCCATTGTGCCACTGCCTTAACATCGATATGATTTAATCAATAGACTTGGAAAAAATCCTGCTCAGATCTCTATTTTGGAACTTCTGAAGATTTCCCCAGTGCATAAGGAAATTCTAGACAAAGCCCTCATTGAAACAACTGTATTTGATGATTTGAATGTAGACCAATTTCAAGCCATGGTGGGACATTTTTCCTCACCCACATGCCTTTCATTCTTTGAAAAAGATGATATTTCCATGACACATCCCCATAATTCATCATTATACTTAGAAATCATGGTCCACAAGTTTCATGTCAGATGAGTTCTAATAGATGGAGGAGCTGGATTGAACATATGTACAATGAAATTAATTTAGGCTTTAGGATTTTTTGAGGATTCCATTGATTCCAGAAGAAATATTACCATTAAAGCCTATGATAATGAGGAAAGAGCATCCAAGGGTTTAATCATGCTACCAATCAGAGTGGGACCTATTATCAAAAATTCTTTCTATCAAGTATTAGACCATGATCTCACATAGAACATCTTGTTGGGTCATCCTTGGATCCATGATATGTAAGTTGTACCATCTACATATCATCAGTGTCTTAAGTTTCCTTATGATGGATAGGAGATCATGATATCAGCTGATAATTGTCATAGTCAAACTTGTGCTACCATAAAAGCTAGTCAAGACACTTTGGTTCCTAACAATCAAGAAGCGACTACTAGCACTTCTCCAAAAGTTGATACACAAATCAGTCAACTAACCAAAAACTTTGACAAGCAACTACGGTTCAAAGAGAATGGAGTAGGAGAATATTCTCTCTGTCTATATGTCACCTTGGTTGCATGGACAACCTTCTATCATGCAACATCAAATATCCATAGCATCAACATCAACACAAGCACCGACAAAACCAATCAAAAAGTTCAATGGACAATTTATCAAGGAGAAATTACCAATGGAAGATCCTGAGGATAGTGAAATGCTAAAATGGCTCTATAGAGACGAAGATGAAGATGATAAATTTATAAATTTCAAGTTACCAACTGATAAATATGGTAAGGGATATTCAATCATCCAAAAGATGGGCTATGAGGGTAATGGTCCTATCGGAAAAAGAAAAGGAGTAGTTGAGCCTATTGATCCTCTAGGACATACTGCAAAAGATAAAATAGGACTAGGCTAAGATACTAGCTCAAAAGAAACAAAATCCAAACAATTCAATGATACTATGCTCACATTGCAAGAAATTTTTGATCGAAGGGAAGCATGCTTAATAGCAATTTAGAATTTCATTGATAATAACTCTGACACAAACTCTGGAGAATACGAATGGGATACCATCCATAATGATGAATTCTGGAGGGATAAATAGGTTGATGTAATACAAAATTATACACCTACTCTAATCAAAGGAGAAGGTTCAGGGACCCAACCACACAAATCAAAACTACAACGCAACTATCATTCTAGTGATACTGAGTCAGATTTAATTGAACAAGACTATCGTGAGGACAGTACCATCATTGATCTGCCTCATACCTCAGATCCTATAAACACCTCCATTATCACCATAACCATAGCCAATTTTATGCAACTGAATGACTCGCTACCGCTAATACATCCTGATCTCATTGACTGGGATCTATCTGAACCTCTCAATATACGCGTGTTCCTAACCGACGAATCTATTGTAAACTTCCTTTCTGTAGATAATGTAAATGATTGTTCCACTAGAGATTTTCGACATGAGATCCTTAGTCAGGAGAGTGTCAAGTTTCCTAGTTGCAAAAATAAAAATAAAAAAGAAAGATCTAGTGGTGAAAACTAGAATCTAGTAGTATTAGATCAAACAAAAGATAAAACAAAGAGTGTATCAGATGGTGAAAACCTTTTTATAGCACTAGATGATGGGATACTTGACACTCTCCTGGAGCACTATCATGAGTGATCGCCTATATTGATTGAGCCTACAAAAGTAGTTAATCTTGAAACTATAGAGAAACTGAGGATTCTACAGTTAGTAGCATCAATGATAGATAAAGAAGTACTCAAGTTCATGGAATTTCTTAGAGAAAATCAAGTCAACTTTTCCTGGTCTTATGCAGACATACCAGGTCTTGATTTGGATCTTATAATGCATCAGTTGTCAATTAAACTAGGAGTAAAACCTGTGAAACAAAAACTTAGAAAGATGCATCCTCATGTGGCACTACTAGTTAAAGAAGAACCTAAGAAACTCCTTCATGTGGGATTTATAAGATCAATAGATTATGCAGAATGGATCTCTAACATTGTTCCTATATCCAAACCTAACAAAAGTGTTTGAGTGTGCACAAATTTTAGAGATCTTACTAAGGCATGTCCTAAGGATGATTTTCCTCTTCCAAGCATTGATGCTATAGTTGACCTAATGGCTAGCCATTCCATGTATTCACTAATGGATGGTTTTTTTGGTTATAACCAAATCAAGATTGCACCGGAAGACCAAGACAAAACAACTTTCACATGTCCCTGGGGGACTAATTGTTGGAATGTCATGGATTTTAGTTTAAAGAATGTTGGGGCTACATATCAAAGAGCTATGACTACAAATTTTCATGACATGATGAACACATTTATGGAAGATTATGTCGATGATATATTGGAAAAATCATACACAAGAGAAGGACATCTCGAGATATTATCCAAAATATTTGCAAGGTTGGAAAAGTTCAAAGTTTTCCTCAACCCTAAGAAATGTGTTTTCAGAGTCACCTCTGGAAAACTCTTGGGATACATTGTTTTAGCAAAAGGAATTAAAGTAGATCCTACCAAGGTACAAGCAATCATGGAAATGCCTCCACCAAGGAATATTAGTCAGTTGAGATCCCTACAGGGATGACTCCAATCTATATGAATATTCATTGCACAACTAGCAGATAAATGTCTACCTTTCACGCATCTACTACATATGAATGTTCCTTTCAAATGGGATGATAAGTGTGAAATGGCCTTTCAACAAATCAAGCAGTACTTAATGAACCCACCAATTCTAATACCACCAAATCCAGACAAACCACTCATCTTATACATTGCTTCCACAAAGACATCTTCGGGGGTATTATTAGCATAGGAAGACTCTACAAGAAAAGAACATGCAATCTATTATATCAGCCAAACATTAACAGGTCATGAACTCAACTACACTTTCATTGAGAAGGCTTTCCTAGATCTGGTCTTTGCCTTGTAGAAGTTTTGTCACTACATGTTAACTCATACAATCAACCTTGTTGCAACGATTGATCCACTCAAATATTTGTTAAGCAAGGCCACATTAACAGGAAGATTAGAAAAATGGGTCATGATATTAAGCGAGTTTGACATCCATTATATTGATTGCAAAGCAATTAAAGGACAAGTTATTGCTGACCAACTAGCAGAAGCACCCTTACAAGTAGAACATCCCATGCACATTGAATTTCTAGATGCTAATGTCTTCACGATAGAGTCAAAGAAACGTTGGTCATTATATTTTGATGGCTTATTTACTCAACATGGATCGAGGGAAGGCATACTCTTTGTCATCCCTCAAGGAAATACCATTCCTCGATCATATCAGCTAATGTTTCCATGCATTAATAACATAGCCAAATATGAAGCTTTAATTACTGGACTCAAAATAGCATTGGAATGGAGAGTCACAAAATTGCAAGTCTATGGTGACTCACAGTTAGTCATTAACCAAATCAATGATGACTATTAGACCAAAGATCACAAATTGTTACCATATAAGAAAATGGTTGACGATTTCAAGAAATACTTTGTAGACATCAAGTTCATACAAATTCCAAGGATTGATAACAAGGAAGCTAATGCTATGGCCACAATCACTTCATTGTTACAACTCCCAGAAACTTAGGCTTGCTATGAATTTATGGTGGAACAATCATTTACGCTGGCCTATGACACCCCTAAAAGTCAAATCATTTGCCACTTAGTTGGATCTGATTCACCTTGGTATGGAAAAATTTATGCCTACCTAAAAGATGACATCTTACCACTTAACTTATCCTGTAACCAAAAGCACAACTTTATCTGCCAATCTTCTTGCTATACCCTTATCGCTGACACTCTCTATCACCGTAGTCTTGATGGTACTTTACTTCGATGTCTTGAAAGAGATGAATTTGATAAGGCTTTACAAGAAGTTCATGGTGGCATTTGTGTCACTCATTCAAGAGGACTAACTTTATCCAAGAAATTGATTAGAATGGGTTACTACTAGCCTACAATGGAGAGGGAATCATTCTCTTTTGTAACAAAGTGTTCTAAATGTTAGATACATGGAAATATCATTCATGCACTAGGACTGGAACTACAACCGTTTGTACCAACCTATCCATTCTCTCAATAGGGGTTGGATTTAGTTGGCAAGATTCATCCTTCATCCTCGAACGGACACAAGTTCATCATCGCAACAATAGATTATTTTATCAAGTGGATTGAGGCAGTACCTCTCACTAAGGTCACCGGAAAACAAATCTCATCATTGATACTCAATTATCTCATTTGTCGATATGGCATTCCCAATTCCATCATCACAGATAATGGACAACCATTCAAAAATCAGGATGTTGACAAAGTTTGTGAGAAATTCCATATTCAACACATATATTCAACACCTTATTATCCACAAGGGAATGGCCAAGCAATATTGAAAATTTTAAAGAAGACTGTGAATGATGCAAGGAAAGATTGGCACGTTCAACTTAATCCTACATTATGGGCCTACCAAACTAGTATCCTAATGCTAAGAAAAGCAACACCATTTTCTCTTGTCTATGGAGCAAAACCCATTCTACCACTACAAGTTGAGATCCCATCAATTAAAGTATCTTTGAAAAGTCTAATCACAGATGATGAATACAAAGTTTCCCAACTACAGGAACTAGAACTTCTTGATGAAAAGAGACAATGAGCAGCTGATCATTTGAAAGCATATCAACAAATGATGTCTCATAGCTATAATCGCATAGTCAAAACGCATACCTTTTAGGTTGGTGATCTTGTTCTAAAAGAGAAACCACACAATCAACAAGAAAAAGAGAAGAAAGGAAAGTTTGAACCTAATTGGCTAGGTCCGTATGTGGTCATAGCAGTATATGGTTCAGGAGCAGACAAGCTGTCAATGCTAGCATATGGTTAAGGGCCTTTTTTTTCCATGATGATCTTGCACATAACCTTATATCTAAAACAGTTATCAACATCGTAAAAAGTCCTAAAAAAAGTCCTAAAAAAAATACAAAAACATCAAAAAAAGTCTTAAAAAAATACAAAAACATCAGAAAAAGTCCTAAAAAAATACAAAAACATCAAAAAGTCCTTAAAAAAATACAAAAAAATCAGAAAAAGTCCTAAAAAAATGGTTACCCTAGTGAAAACCTAGCAAACAAGCATCTCAATAGCGACCAAAAAAAAAAAAATCATCAGAAAAATGCAATAAAAAAAAATAGTGAAAATCTAGCAAATAGACGCTATTTGTAGCTCTCTATCTATTAGTTCATGTTTTGCACTTCGCTTTTCAGCTTTCATTTTAATGCATCTTTCCTTCATCTTAGGGTCATACCAACATAATGCTGCCATCATTTTCCTAAAGCTATAACGTCTTACCATGGCTTGATTATTGTACATATGCATTTCAATAGGCTATGTCAAATACTGGGGGAAAACATTGACATACTTTGGGGCAACCAACTTTTAGGTTATACCAAAACAACTCAACAAAGATATAAAACTCAGTCATACGAACAAACAATCAAAACACATGAACTATCCAACCATTGATCCATATCACAATGGTTTTTTTAGCAACATACTAGATCATGACTCATATCTAGATGATCTAAAATTTGAATAATGATTGAAATATTAGTTTTACATTTTGAACAATGGTTGTTTGATTTTTTGATATCATCTCTCTGGAGCACACTCAATGATGTACTGAACTAGAGTGGCAAGGAAGGAGGATGTTTTTTCTTTGTCTACTGTCTTAAGGTTAACTATTGATTTGATGCAAATATATCATGAAACATGATTTCCAAAGCATAACATTGATGACAATTTGACATTTGCATCAGAAGGTGGTTAGTCTTTGTCTGTTTATGGAAGAAATGCTCAAGTCATCTCAGTTGAATTATACCTCAATGCTTGTGTTCACTTGCTATATCAAAAATCATGAAAGTTGTACTCAAGTCATCATCGGTGCTAATCTCCCCTATGATGCTTGTACATACTTCCAACATTTTATAAGGCTCTATGATGAAGGTTCAATGAAAAGTTGGTTTTATTTAGTTATATTTCATTTAGATAAATGTATATATTTTGCATACTGGATTCACATTAGAGTTTTAAACAAAGCTGAATAGATAAATCAACAGTTGTCATGTCTCTTTGGACTATATGTGGAGGACATTTGGACATTTTTTTCATCCTCATTTCATTATCATTTCATCTAGGTCTAGTGCATATCGTATAGTTTCACATCCATCAGTTGGATCCTTTCTCATTTATTTATCCTTCAGGATGCATTATCCTTTCGCATTTCATATGATTTCATTGCATATCATGGGACATTCTCATTTTCATCATCTTTGTTTCATTCTCATATCATTTCGATCCTTTACCATTTCATATCATTTATTCATTAAACATTTCCATATCACTTTCATTATCATCTCATCCATCATTTTCATTTTTGCATGTCATTTTTAGTTTACGTCGTTCTTTTCCATCTCTGTTGCATTTCCATAAGATTATCATTACATTTTCCATATCATCTCATTTTTTTCATTTCATATCATCTCATTTTATTACATTACATTGCATATCATATCATTACACTACATTTCATTTTATCATTCCACATCATTTCAACTTTATCATTTTATCATTCCATTTCATTTCATTTTATCATTTTATCATTCCATTTCATTTCAATTTTATCATTCCATTTCATTTCATTTTATCATTTCATTCCATTTCATATCATTACATTTAATACATTACATTGCATATCATCTCATTACATTACATTTCATTTTTTTCATTCCATTTCATTTTATTTTCATTTTTATCATTCCATATCATTTTAATTTTCTCATTTTTATCATTAAATTTCCATTTTGTCATTTTATTACATTTCATTTCATTTTTTCATTCCATTTCATTTCCTATCATTTCATTCCATCTCATTACATTATATCTCATTCCATTATTTAATCATTTTTCATATTCATCACATCATTTTCTCATCATTATTATATCCTTATTATTCATATAATTATCATTTATCATTTATCATCTCATCGGATCATATCATTTTATAATATCAGGTCACTTCATAATTCCTTTTTTTTTTAACCATTACAATTACTTAAATTTATCATCTCCTTTTATTCCATTATTTCATCTCATTTCATTTCCTCTCATTTCATCATTTCATATCATTACATTACATATCATCTCATATTGAATTACAGTACACTTTATTTCATATCACTTCATCTCATCTCATATTGATCATTACACTACATTCTATTTATATCATTTCATATCATTTCATTTTGTCATTCCATATCATTACATTTCATTTCATTTTATCAATTCCATCTCATTATCAATCTTTTTCATATTCATTATATTTCATAGCATACATTTCATCATTATTAATCCTTTCACATCATTTAACATTCACGTATGTTCTCATTTTCAAATACCATTTTATTTATCATCTTTTTCTATTACATATCATATTGCAAATTCTTCATGCATTTCGTAAACACATCCATGACATAATCATCATTCATAGCATTTTAAAAATTTAAAAACACAAATTTCATCCAAACATCACATTTCCACATCATTAATAATTCATATCATATGATCATATCATCTCGACACATTGCATTTTTACCATCATAATCCACCTGCATGAGATCATTAGTACACATCATATTGCACATCATCATATCATAATCATCTCACATCATCCTGCAAATCATGTTAGTCAGCATATCATATATCAATACACATATCACATAAACAAGGAAATAAATGTATAACCATCTCATATCATCATAACAAATGAAACACATAATCAAAACTCATCACCTCTACATATCATCGCTCATAAAAAACACGTACAAATGTCCAATAGTCCAATGACACTGAAAAGTCTAGAAAGATACATGAGATATGATCAAAAATTAATATACATGTTCCAAGAATATGAGCTACACCACATAAAATCTTCCATACATCAATCATGGCTGGCTTGTGGAACCCGCTAATGGAGCTAGTCTCGAGGATGGTGGCCTACGACTCGTCCCTGCATCTGGATCTTGTCGAAGCCCAATAACCCCCA
Source organism: Sequoia sempervirens (assembly GCA_007258455.2). Taxonomy (NCBI): domain Eukaryota; kingdom Viridiplantae; phylum Streptophyta; class Pinopsida; order Cupressales; family Cupressaceae; genus Sequoia; species Sequoia sempervirens. The sequence continues at coordinate 13,434,304 of VDFB02379711.1, forward strand.
TGCTCTGTGTCTCTATCTGTGTCCTACTCCTGGTCCTAGTGTGGGACCATGGGAAAGGCTCTCTACACTCAGGAGGACACAACTCCTCATACCAGACTCGATAATACTCAGCCTCTCTAGCCATTTTGAAGCCCTCAACAATGGCCTCTCGCAATGATGTGCTCTCCATAGTTCCCATCAGCCTTTGTGCAACACCCTCAACCTCTACTGCCCTCTATCTCAATGCATCTCTCTCTGTAATCAACTGGGCTACTTGTGGGTCTGGGGTAGGAGGATGTTCATGTGCCTGTGCCTATGCATGTGCCTGTGACTGTGCTAGTTGTGCTTGTAGCTGTGCGACCAATCCCTATGCCTGCACCAACTAACTCTGCAACTGCACCTGTTGTCCCTACAATGTCTGCACCTGGGCCTATAGGGTATCTATATGTCCTTGGGATGATGAGGAACCAACCCTGATCACTATCCTTTGCCCAATCCCAGTCCTCAGCCTCTGCATGATCTGGATACCACTCAAAATATCTAGCCTCAGCCTCACTAGCACCTGTCCCTCATCTTCACCGTCATCCCCATCTGAGCTCTCCTCCTCTCCACTCTCCTCATCAACTCCCCCAATCGCTGCCTGCTCACCACCTACCACATCCTCTTGTCTCACTACCCTTGGCTATGGTAGCACCAAAATATGTGTTGGCTCATCAGGACAGGTAAACAATGGAAAGAGATGTGTATGATAATAAATTGAGTACTCATCGGACATACCAACATCAACAATATCTCATCTATCATCCCATGCCTCAGGAGCTAAAGCCATATACTCTGTATATGCTATTTGATATGAAATACATGGCCCCCATCCCACCTCATCCCTGCTCCGTGCAAAGTGAGCAACCCCCTATGGCATCTCCTATGTGAAACCAAACTGTTACTGCTCTTGCAATGCCAAGAACCTCTCTAGAATGAAGGGAGTATGACCTATCAAAAATTGAGGAATACCTACTAATGGAATCTCCAAGTGATCTATATCCCATGGCTCACAATCTAGGTATGGTCACCATATCATTGCACCAATATCATCCAAGCACCATCTCCAATAATCCGCCTTTCCCAGCTTAGGTTGGACAAGGAACATAGCATATTGATACACGTAGGGTCTTCCTAGTGGCCTCACTCTGGGACAAGCTGGTCTTGTCATAGCAAGATGCTCCCATGCCCAGATTTGAAGTAGTGTCATGTCGTACAACAAACTTGATGCACCCCTATATACCACCTAATGTAAATCATGATATAGGTGAGCCAACATATAGCTCCCCTAGGCATATCCCTCTGGCTATAACAAAATATGCTCCACGATCCTTCCCCATCCCACTGATAGTCCCTTTGACCTGTGATCCAGAAAAATGAGACCTCCAATGAATGCACCTAGAACTACAGGCAAGGTTGGATATCCTTTGAAGTTAGCCAATGGCACCTAGTACCTTACTATTTGAGCATCACCATATACTCTCCTCAATGCATCCATCCCACCTAACTCCTTGTGATCATAGAGCACAAGGGCACCAACCACTGGGATACCAAGAATCCTATACACATCCTCTAGAGTCACAACCACCTCACTTGTTGGAAAATGAAAGGTGTTGTGCTCTAAATGCCACCTCTCTGCCAATGCGGTCAATAGTCCCCAGTTGACCCAAATCAGAGGAATGGCCAACAAGGATCTCAATCCTCATGTCCCTATCAATGCTACCTCATCTAGTGTCAACTTGGCTATCTTATCCCACCCTGCCGAGTGACGCTCCCTAATCTAGAAGTTTTTGAAAACCTCCTATTTTCGGTTATCATAAAGATAGTCAATCAGCATCATATCAATGATTCAATCTCGATCAAGCAAATTCAATCTGACTCATATCTATCTATGACCCATATCAGTGATACATACTCATTAGACTCATATCAAGTGACCCATATCAATGCACAATCTATCTATTTGAATCTCACATCAATTTGTTTTGTCATCAATTACTATTTGTTTTCTTTTTCAAGAATGCAAAATTATCAACAATCAAAACACCATCCTATTTGTATTTCAGTCATGAATGCAAATATGTTTTCAATCAATAATCTACTATTTGTTTTCTATTGCAAAGAGAAAATTTATTAGCAGTTCTATCAATCATCTACTCTTTGTTTTTCATATAGGGGAAACAAAGTTATCAACTATCTACTCTTTGATTTCTATTTTGGAAACAAAGTTATCAATTATTTATCATATTTTCTATCCATATCAACATGATAAGATAATTTCTCTATCTATTGACCAAGGAAGCAATATACATCATCATTTTTACATCACTTTCATCAAATCACACATTTTGTCTCTTTTTACCAGATGTGCTAATCTACAGCCCCTATATATGCGCTAAAACTCATATGCACTATTCTATATCCTAGGTGCGCTAAAACTAGGATGCACCGTTCTTTTCCCTGAATGCACTCAGACATTTCTTCTATGCGCTATTTCCCTCTAGGCGCTAAAAATCTAAACCAAGCGCCACTATATTTCTCGGATGTGTGACAACCCTAAATGTGCTAATGTTTTCCCTAGATGTGCTAAAACCTTAATTTTCCTATGACATCCTATACACACTACTCTTTTTATCAGATGTGCTAAACTAGTTTCTATAGTGACTCTACAAAAAACATCCTATATGTGCTACAACACACATCGAAAGTGCTCAAATAGTTATCGAAAGTGCTAAAACTTTTCTAAAAGTGATAAAACAGATTTTTAAAACCTAAATCCATAGGAGAATAGTGTAATTTGATTCAAAACAAAAAAATTTGATAGTAAAAGAGGTTGGATTGACTCACCGGTGGTCCATACATAGTTGGTCTTTGGTATCAGTGGGCCTGCTCGAATCTATGATGGTGATACAAAATCTCCATTTCGCCAGGTCACTATCAAAAAGTGCAAATGACTTACAGTCCTTTTCTCCCTTTTTACCTTTTAAAGGTCAACCAAAGGTGAGTTTTGGGGCATGTTAGTTTATTTTTATCTTTTTATCTAACTTTGACTTTATTTTCACACTGGTGCATCCTTATACATCATTTTTTGAGAGCTAAATCACTAAATTCACATCAAAATCTCATCATCAACTCAAAATTTTTAAAAACTCATAATCATCAGTGATTTATCTCCCAAGGGGGCATCATTAACACTAGCAGCATTTTTCAATTGGAAGCATATCAGAATCAGGCCAGGGGCATGTTTTTTTAGAAACGAGGCAAGGTCAAACACAACAAATTTTGAAAGCAAGAGTATTTTCTTTGAAGTAATGCATTTCACACATCACTTCAAAGAGGGGAAAAATGTAGATACATAAAATGGGTCATATCTGATTAATCCTAGCATTTAATTATTTCACATTCATAGGTCCATGTGATTAATTAAATAAATACACTTTATTTATTTTAATTAATTATCACTTTTTGAATTTAATTAAGTGTTTTTTATTTAATTAAATTTAATTATTTCTTTTCAAATCTTTCTTCCAGTTAATTAAATATCTTATTTAATTAATTTCATTTACATACAATTTCTTAAAAGATTAATTAAATATCTTTATTTAATTGAATATCTTCCATATCTTTTCAAAATCATAATTAAATATTCTATTTAATTATGAAATCTTCCATTATTCTTCTTGAATATAGGGTAAATATTCTATTTTAAGAAGAATCTTTGTGTCACCCTTAAATGAATAATTGAATTTAATAATTCATTATTTATCTTCTTCAAAATCCTTCCATAATCTCACAAAAAGATGTTTTTTTTATAATTCATCTTTATTATCTTATCTTACCTCTTTTACAGAAAAGAAAACAAATCTCTCTTTCTATTTTCTTCTCTTTTTCTTTAGTCTTATCCATCTTCAACCGTTGGATCTACCAGGAATTTTAACAATCGTTGAACATATCAGCCAATCAAAAGATTTCAAAAACTCTATAAATAGCACTGCTAATCTAAGCAAGGGTTACACAACACACATCCGAGGAATTAGAGATTAATTGCATTCTAGCATTATAGTATTCTATCATTATCATTATAGTTTTATTATTCATAGCATCATCATAATCTATCATCTTAGCAATCATGTTTTAGAATAATCATGTCTTAGCTTAAACATTACATACATACATTTTATATTCAATCTCCTTCTCTAGGAAGACCATTTGTTGAGCCTAGCATACAATCTGAGAGCCAACTGGAATCAATGAAAATATTGGAGATAGAAGATGATAGGACGACATCAATAATAGGATATTGGGTTTGCAATCTTTATTATTTTAATATTCTATTTTTGATATAATGTCTTATTGGTGTGTTTGATTCAGTTGTTTTACATATTTAACATGCACCAAATTGACCACATATCTTAGATTGGTGAAAAGCTATAAATTTTCTCAATAAACCCCTTTAATTTCATCATATTTGGATACAAAAAATTTGTCAGTCACTTTTTTGTCATATCGCCACACCTAAAATAATAACTTCACTTTTTACTTTGCATATGCATATATACATATACATATACATATGCATATGCATATACATATGATCACTTGAATAGACCTGTAATTGTAGACCTACAACTTGCATATATATAATGGTAGTATTAGAACACTATCATACACTCCATAGTTTCAGGTGGCATGCACCTATGTTTTGGCCAAAGTATGTATGTATGTATGTATACTATACACACATACATGTATGGATGTGTGTATACATACTATACACACATACATGTATGGATGTGTGTATACATACTACACACACATACATGTATGGATGTGTGTATGCATACTATACTATACACACATCCATACATGTATGTGTGTATACATACTATACACACATGCATACATGTATGTGTGTATTTACTTATAAACTAATACATGTATGCATGTGTGTATAAGTATGTATGTCTATGTCTCAAATACAAGCATACATACATAGATAAATAATTATGTACTATGTATGTATGTATGTGTGTATACATGCATACATAATATTTTATTGTTTAGTATAATATAAAGATGTTGATTATTATATCAATTTAAAAAAAAATGTTTTGTCAATTAAAAATTAAAATGATTACTAAATTGACTAGGAAAATGGTATAAATGGTTAGTCAATTAAAAAAAAAAATGATTATGAAATTGACTAGGAAAATCCTATAAATGGATATGACTATATTCCCTAAAACTCCACAATTCAAGTAGAGATGAAGGATAGGGAAGAGTGGATGATGGGGGTCAGGAATTTTTGAGTGAGGGGTTCACAGCAATGGTTGAAAGAGTCGGCTAAAACATAGGTGCACAAAACCCTTCACAGTCAAGCTGTAGAAACACACGAATGGTATGTATATGTATACACATAGTCAACAAAAAATATACACATACTGCCACTATGCATATGCAAATTACAGAGGCATAAAATGAAAACAAAGTTATATATGAATGGAAAACTATGTGTATATGTGTGTATGCACACATATATATGCATATATTCCAATTATAGAGGTAAAAAACAAAAAAAACACATATATTATGGCGGTGTGTGTGTGTGTATGTGTGTGTAGACATATAAATATGGATATATACATACATATACACATAGTCAGTCATATATATGCATAAATGTAACTATATACACACTGTGGGCCATTTATATGCATATATATAACTATATTCTCACATATAGACATAGTTTTCCATTATATAGTTCTATTATTGCTAGAAAATTATATTTGTGGGCTGTTGTTGGTGTATATGTGTGTATACACAGATATATATGCATATATATTTGTGTATACACACATTTACAAGTATTCAGCCATATATATATAGTCACACATACACATAGTCAGCCATAATATACACACTAGTGGCCATGAATAAGCTACAACAAAGTTTCATTACACGATGAAAGAATTACAACTTTTCTTGCTATTTTAACAAAATAAAATCGCAAGAAAAACCTAGAAAAATCTTGCAATGCATAGTTACTGGCTGAGTGAGGTTGGAAGACAACCTCACCTACGTAGCAAGAAGTTATATAGTTTCTTTTTACTGAATATGGTGTTGATAAACATAGAAAGCACGAAAAATGTATCACCACCACTTGACCATGGCCTCACCACCATTGATGTCCATCCTAACCAGAGCTGGTTCTGAATGCAACCACTAAAAATGAATGATGTCTCATGTATGGGTGTTTCGTGAACACAAAGCAAGACCAAGCGAATGGTGTGCATGTTGAGGTGGTAGGTGTTAAGACTGACAATGGGGAATGTGTAGCAGTTAATGCGCATTAACTAGGACTGCTAGTTGCAAGTATTGGTGTGGCACCAAACAACCATCAGTCATATAGATGTTTGTGATAGGTATACGTCTAATTTTTAGACTTTTTTGGTAGTTTTTGGAAATCACCCCCAAAACCTTAGAAAGTGTGCTTGAAATCTCCCCAATTTTTTATTTCAAACTGCCAACTCGATAGTGAAGGCACGCGGCAAAAAAAATCTAGTCGACTCGGACACTGATGTCGTGGACCCCTTACTCAAGATAACCCTACCCACCATCGGACCCTCTCCCTTAGAGAGTCTAATCAGCAGTCTGATAAAGAAAACACTTTCCTTTTTAGTATTTTCTTAGCATTAGAAATAAGCATGTTATTAACAACAATTCTCAATTTATTCTCCTTTGAATGCATAGAGGGCTCCTTTAATTTAAAATTAAATCTTGATTTTCCATGATGTAAAGGATGGTAGTCATATCGATTCCTCTCATAATTACACCGAAGGCGTGTCCCATGTGAGCTTTCCAAGCTCATTTTGCTAGTAAACGGTTGAAAACATAAAATAGGGCCTGGTTGACATTAAAATGAATCTCAGTCGTCCGTCATTTTTTGCTTTCCCCGCCACTGTCGCTTCGCCTTTCCGAGCTTATTTTCTCCGTGGATGGCCGAAAATCGTTGATAACCGTTGCAAGGGGGTTGAAGCATCGAGTTGTTTTTTCTCGCCGTGAAAGTTTTTCCGTGAAAGTTTACTACAGCTTTTATAACTGGTTATTTTTGCAGAAAAAATAGTACTTTCACTATTTTCCACGTCAATTTCACGGCACGCTTCCAGACTTTTGTGGTGGCTATATAAAATTTGGGAGGAAGAAAGTGGTCGGAAGAAAAATTAAAAATTGAACCCCGAGACAAAACATTTATTTTATCCCAGAGGCATGGCAGAGATTTCACTAACCTATAAAAAATACATTGTCCTCTTTTGTTCGAAAATAAAAGGATTTATATTTGAAAATTTAAGTCAAAATTAAAATATTTTTACGTTGAATTATATTTTATACAATACAAACTATACTATTAGATATTAAATTTTATATACTGTAAATTACTTTTTAAAATAATAGTATAATTATATTGTTTTTTTGATTCATATTATAATTATATAAATATCTAATGATGAAGTAGACAACTTCATATTATATTTATTTATATTGTAATTTTTTTAATACTAATAATAATATTTTAAAATCAATTTTACTGAAAATTTATTTATTTATATAACAAAATTAATAATTGAAAGAAACAAATATTAAATATTTTGTATTAAAGTAATTTTTTATACATAATAATAAATTTAAAACAATTTTTTTTTTGAATTTATATAGAATAATTTAGATAATCCAAAGAAAAATATTGAATAAATATTATTTATAATAATAATAAAATAATAATAATAATAATATTAAAATCATTTTCTAAATGATCTATCAATTGATCTTATTTACTACACTAATGTGTTTAAAAAATTAACCAATTTTTTCCTAATTGACCTTTCACACAAAGAAACAAATATTAAATCATTTTTATTAAAGTAATTTTTTATACATAATAATATATTTAAAACAATTTTAAAAACAATTTTTTAATTTACTTTGTATAGAATAATTTAGATAATTGAAAAAATAAATATTTTGTATTAAAGTAATTTTTTATACATAATAATATATTTAAAACAATTTTTTTTTGAATTTATATAGAATAATTTAGATATTTGAAAGAAAAATATTGAATAAATATTATTCTATAATAAAATAATATTATTATTATTATTAAAACTATTTTCTAAATGATTTGTCAATTGATCTTATTTACAACACATTAGTAAAAAATAAACCAATTTTTTCCTAATTGACCTTTCACACCTCTTCGACGTTAGCTAGTTATCCTTTACCCTTAAATTTTCTTGTATTTCTTTCTAGCTTTCCAGATTGTTTTGATCATTAGACAAGAAAGAAGAGTAAGTAATACAGCACAAACAAACTCCCACATAAAGCCAGGGGAGACCCACATGAATTTAGGTTTCCCAATCATATTGAAAGGAGAAAAGAAAGAAAATCTAATCACCTTTACCTACTTTGTTAAAAAGAGAAAAGAACAGGCAACGCACTCACCTGAAGATAAGATTTTGCTGCGAAAAAGTAAGAAACACTAGAAAAAGTAATAAAGCTACTTTATTAAAGACAACGCACTCAGCAAATGATTGAATTTTGGTCGACTCAAAGACTGTTGAGGAGGTGAAATACACAGTCTAATCAACGCACTCAATGTAAAGTGGACAAGCACCATTCCAAACAGCAGTTATTTGAGCGATGTTATCGCGTCCAAAAACAGTAGACAGTCTAATCAGCAGAAAGAAAAAAAAAAAGCATTTGTGCCAAATGTCCAGAGCCTAATCAGCGCACTCAATGTAAAGTGGATGCGCACCATTCCAAACAGCGATATGATCGTCCAAAAACAGTACACAGTCTAATCAACAATCCAAGAAAGAAAATATCCAATATTCGTCTCCAAAAATAGTAGACGGTCTAATCAACAATCTAAGAAAGAAAATAACCAATGTTCGTCTCCAAAAATAACAGACGGTCTAACCAACAGTCTCAGAAAACTGACTTACGTTGTTGCATTTGGTGATGTTGCCGCAGACCACCTTGAATCCACACGTTTAGCCTCTGTTGCGTTATTCACTTATTCACGTTTTATCTAATTAACTTTAGACAAAAAGTATAAAAAAAATATTAAACATATTTATAGAAAATAAAATAGTTAGAGATGATAGTATCTTTAAAATGGTTGTAAGTTTTTGGATTTAACTGTGTATGTTTTTGTTTCAATGTTTGGGATTTAATTGTTCTTCTTCTTGGTGTTGGATCACTGAGTGTGATCCAAAACATTGACACAAAAACACATACTTTTAAATCCAAAAGCTTACAACAATTTTATGGATTGTGGAAAACTCATTCCAACTATATTTAAAATGATTATATCAATTACATATTTTTATGTTAAGTAGTATGTTGTTTCTAATTATAGTAATATGAATTAATATATTTTTTCATAATGTGAATTATGTTAAAAGAGATTAAAAAATTAAGGATAATAATTTTTAATTAAATTTTGAAGAGATGGTTGAAACTATGCATTAGTTGATCAGATTCACATATGTTCTATAATGTGATTTGATAATTGACACCAATGCAAATGATCCAATGAAAAAGAATTGTAGAAGAAAAAGTAATTGGACATCATTATAGGGTTACAACATTTAAAATCATAGAGTAAATCAAACAAATAAAACAATAAAAAACTAACTACTTCCATGAATGGTTATTGTAATGCCTAGAACAAGAATTACAATAGAAATTTGAATAGCATTAGTTGTTAATCTTGCCTATATAAATTAGTAATATACAAATATATTGCAATACATAGATATAGACTTCAATAGTTATACATCCATATTTTGAGCCTATGTATTATACAAGTGAAGTTTGAAAATGAAGAAAAAAGCGGGATAAAATATTAATATGATTTTAAGATTTGGAATAAAGATAATGCATCAAGAAAAAATATATGAATTAAAATAGATATGCATACATGATTTTAAAATATTATTTTTAATTTTGCATATATGTAGAGTGAATCAAAATATTTGCATCCATAGTAATATTTTTATTCAACTTAACAAAATTATAGACCTTTTGTTTGGAATAGTTGTATAACTTTGTTCAAACTATTTTTCTTTCTGGCTTAACAATTTCCAATTGTCAATGCCTTTTAGCAATCATTCTTACTTTCTTAAGACAACAACTGGAGTAACTTGCATGCATTAATATCTTTGGTATGTGAAGATAGGGCATATATGAATTATTGTAACATTTCTTGTTCTTCATTTAGTTGTAATGTGAGTCCTTGATAGTCAATATTGCTAACCTTGATTGTTGCTCTTTAAGTGTCATTTTTTATTTATTTATGGATTTTAAAGGCCATACCATTTTAAGAGAAATCTAGTGATCCCATCATGACTCATTCGAATTATAATTTTTATCTCTCTCCCACTTTGTTTCACTTTCTCTATTCCTCTCTCTCTATCCCATTCCCTCACTCACTCTTTCTCCTTTCTCTAACCCTCTTTCCCCCTAAATAACTTATTTTTATATCTCTCTTGAGCCTATTTTATTTATTTTCTCTATTCCTCCCTCTCTCACTCTCCCTCACATGATCTCTCTTGTCTCTATATCTCTTTCCATTTATATATCTTATCTCTACCCCTCTCTTGATCAATTTCTCTTTCTCTATTCCTTTCTATAAATCTCCCTATATATAAATCTTTCCCCTTTCACTCTATATCTCTAATCATAATCTCTCTACTAATCTATCATTCCTTATTCCACTTTATCAATCTCCCTCTCCATATATCTCCATCTCTCTTGTCCCTTTTTATCTATCTAACTTTATATATCTCTTTCATATATATATTTCTTCTCTTCTCTATCCTAAATGCATTTGACATGTCTGAGAGGTCTTCATGGTGAACTATCAAGTCCATAAAATGATAAGTTATTATGAGTGTAGCTCCTCATGAAGAAATGATTGATTTAAAGTTCAATTGTCTTCTCTATATTTCCCTATTTATCTCTCTTTCTTTTAGTCTCACTCTTTCTCTCTATATCGAGCTATATATCTCTTCATATGTCTATCTCTCCCTCTCAATCTCTCAATCTCTCAATCTCTTGCCCCCTTCTCTTTACTCTTTATCTCTTCCTCCTTTCTATCTCTCCCTCTTTTTCTCTCTATCTATATAATATCCCTTATAAGAATATTATATAATATCTATTTGATTCAATTCCACACACCAAAAAAAATTAAATTTTATTTCAAAACTAGATCTACTACAATGGATATTATCCTCAATGAAATATCTAAATTGAATTACAAACCCCTTATAAATGTGTACAATAAACATGGAAGCCCTCAATAATTGATTGCTCCTATTTATTCAATGTGTTTTTAACTTACAATCAATTCCATTTTACCAAAAAAATAAAGAATAACAACCATAATTATCATTATAAAAAATTATAGAAAAATAATAGAAAATGGTTCTAAAGGAGCCACCTTAGAATTAAAAACCCTAGATGCTAAGGTAGCTACCTATCACCCAAAAATTTAAGGTATTTTAGGAGCCACCGAAATAGAAAAATTGGAGCTATAACAATCACCCTATACAAAAAAACAATATCCCTTAGGAACATCATTCCCAAAAGTGATCTCTACCTTGAAAAATCACCATTGAAACTCAAACATAATCATATATGGAATTGCATAATACTAGACTAAGAGTTTTCGTCTACTCACTGGCTACAAAAATCAGGGGGTTTCCATCATCCAAGCTCTAGTGATACATGAACAAGATGTCTAATTTTTTTGTGTGAATGGATTGATAAAATAAGAATACTACCTTTGATCCTTGGATTTTATTAAATAGGTTCTTGGGTACCCAACTTTCACTCCATAGGACAACCTTCACGCATTATCTTTTCTTGTACCAATTTAAGAGAATAAAATATTACATAACACAATAATCCCCATAACCTATGCACCCACTTTAAAACCACCTAAGTGGTTACTTTGTAATATAACATAATTAAATATTATAAAATTATTTCCCTATGTCATTGCCCTAAGCCCATGGAAAATAAAAAATAGCCTTATACAACATCCTCAAATATTATGAGCAAATGGGATATGACAGTCCCTCCCTCCCTCCCTCTCTCCATTTCTTTCTTTCTCTATTTTATATATATTTTGGTTACTTGTATCTCTCCCTTTTCTCTTAAACTTCTTTTCTCCTCTCTATCTCTTCCCTTCCCTCTCTCTCCCTCTCTCTCTCACTCTCTCTCTCTCTATATTTATACCTCTATTTCTTCTTCTTTATATATCTCCCTCGATTTCTCCTCTCTCTCATTTCTTCCTCTCTTTTTTATATCTCTCTATCTATCTCTCCTTATCTAATATTCTATCTCTATCAATATTTTTATTGTTGAGAAAGTAGAATAGAGTTGTATTGTGATGACTATGGTACTGGAAAAATAAGAATCAATGATACACAATTTTTTTTGTTTCACATTAGTTAGAATGTAGGAAAATGACACATTGTTCCATCAACAAAGGTAAAATATGGAAGGACAAGCTAGGTTTTAACATTAACATAAAAATAAGTACATGTATTTAGTTTCCTAACCAGTTTTTGAGTTCACTTCATTTAAATGTATCATAGAAAAGAGATACTATATATATATATATATATATAGCAATAAACAAAATTTAACAAGATTAATGGATATATTATTATTTTAACTAAAGCACGACTAATTTTGTATGTAGTATATATATATATCCATTAATCTTGTTAAATTTTGTTTATTGTGGATGCCTATTTATTTGGTTATGTTAGCTACTAAAGTGAAAGTAGAGTTTGTGGACCATATTCATGAGTAGTAATTGGTGGTTCATTGTGGTCCCTACAAGATTATGGTCTCAAAGAGAGACAAACCACCAAAGGCCTAATCTAGTTTGTGCTTGCCCCACAACTCACAATAAGGTTGCTATTTTTCTCCTATTAAATCAATTTGAGAGCTTATCCTTTTAGATTAACTAGTGAATTAAAGGAAAAATTTATTCAAAATCTATGTGCAAGATGCTGATGCATTACATTAGCTTCCATACTTTTTCTAAACCCTGTGTCATTGCTCCCTTGAGTCAAGTTTCTCCCACTCATAGAGGGAATGCCATTGACATAAGTAAATAATAATATATTAATTATTGACTCTCAAATGCAAACCTTTACAATTTTTAAAAAATGTATTAAAATATATAATAATTATTATCAATTGCAACTATTATAATTTCTATCACTTGTAGTTTTAATGAATCCATAGCTTAAATAACTAGATTTTACATTTTAGTCTATCTACCTCCAAATTTTAAAATTTATTATCCAAATAGTGCATGGTAAGTAATTTAAATAGATAAAATAAATTTATTATCCAAATAACCCTTCCAAAGATCAACTACAGGCATGAGAATAATAAAAAAGTTGGATATGGTTAGTGTATTTAAGGATGTGAAAATGTGTGAAAGAGGATAAGCATTAGATATATTGAAAATTGTGTATTATAAAATAGATGGATAACATAGGTAAATTGATCATATGTGTGTGTGTATGTATCTATGTATGTATGTATGTATGGTGTAGGGGGGTGCCTAGGAATTGGAGTTTGAGGGATTTATCTTTTTCATTCTTAAACTAGAATATTTTCATCAGCATTTGATTGTGTTGATGAGTGTTTGGAGGTTGGGGGTTTGGATTAGATATATATACGAAATCAAAAAATCAGCACCAAAAAAACTAAAAATTGTCAACTAAGTTTAATGCATATAAGAAATCAATTCAAATATAGTAAAAATGTGATCATTGAACTATTAAGTGGGAAAAATGATCCTAGATCTAACTAGTAGGTTAACTTGGATCAATCTTTCCTTTTCTTAACATTGGAACACAAATCAACAAGGTTATTATGATTGGATAACTACCTCAAAGGAGAGACAATATGCCTAGGTTAAATTGTTTCTTTGTTGTAAAGAGGGAAGATTTTATGAGTGTGATGCAATTAACCTAATTCATATAATCCCTAATCTAAAAATATGAATGATCAAATAGACAAAATAAAGAAACCATTGAAATGGGTACAAATCTAAGATGTGCAGATAGACGGGCACCTATGGTCGAAATAAAATCTTGAAATGTAGGGACAAGGGTATGAGGTGCCCTAGTCCTAGGGTTTTTAGATGTTTAGAAGCTAGATCACTTTGTCACAATATACTTTGTCCTTCTGCAACTTGTCACTATCAAAAGTTTTAGATCCATATTTGCACACACAAAAAGGAGGTAAAAGGTTGTGCTATATAGTATTTTGCCTCAGTCAAACCCCATTTTAGTATTCCCACCTCCATAGTAGCAATGATGATTATGATGATATATATTGTGTGCTCTCAAGGAAGCAAAGGAAAAGTAAATAATAATGACTACAATAAATGAATAACATAAGATAAAGTTACCTTAGGTATGAAACCCTTGTTCAAGTGATGTCACACTATAGGTTGTCACATAGAGTTGATCAAGAAGGAATAAATTGCCTTGAATACCTACAACTTGGGTTAGTCCACATAACATAATAGAGAGTCGTAGCAAGCATGTAGAGAGGAAGTTTCATGTATCTTCACAATTAGCATATAATAGTTCATAATAATTGCTCATATATCTTAATAATTTCCCAAATGAGAGGGAAAACTTATTTATGTATATGCATCCCAGGTAATTTTTAGACTTGAGCTGACCAGGCATCATCTTCTAGACACCAATGGCCAACATTAGAGTTCCTAAACTTTTGAAATCTAATTTCTAGGACTAAGGCACCCAACACCCCTATCTAGGCCTTTTTGGCTTCAAAAGTCAAGGTTTTGAGAAATTAAATATATTTTCCTAATCTAGCCCTGAAATGAACAAGTTATGAATGCAATTAAAATTATGTATGCAAAATAGGGTGTCAAACCTAGTGTGATATTTTTAGGGGTGATAATTTACTAAACTACATGAATAGCTCAATGATGTTTATAAAAAATAGGAATAAAATGGCTATTGTGTTGGCTTGGATTTTTTCTTTTATCTAGGTTACAAAGCAAGTGCATTTAGGTTCAATATTAATAAAGCCTAAAGTTTACCACTACCAAACCACAATGTACACACTTTATAACCTTCTTAAGTTATGGTTTTTATAACATTTGTGTTATTTTTATTTTAACTCTAAAATATTTTATGGCTACTTTTTAGCCCCAGTCTTTCTATGCATACCCATCACTAATAAAAAAAAAAGAATACTCCATCTTTTCAATATGATTTAATTGAACATTGGTACATCCATATTCTATAATTTGTTAATTTTTTATAGTTTCATTTGAATAATTACCTTTAATCCTTTTGATATTTACCATTTATGTATTCATCTCTTCCACATTTTCCTCTTCTTAATTTGAACACTAAGTTATTTTTTGGGCTTGAGTTAAATATTTTATGGGTTTTAATCTCTTTTAGATTATTTCAAGTTTATTGTTGTCATCTCAACCCTCTTGTAACTATATTCTCTTCCCATTTTACCTCTTAATAGTGCTTAAAAATAAAAGTTATGTGTTCCAAATTATTAGTTTTGAGGATTGTCTTATGCTTTTAAGGCAAGTTAGTTAGAACTCAATTAAGTCTGGGTGCATCACCATCTTTCTTTTTTAGTTATTTTCCTTCTTCCTTTCCCCTATGATTTATTGGAGTAGGAATAGGCATTAGTTTTAATCTATGTTGAGTTGGATCAACACTTGTACTTAGGCTTATAAAGGAACTAGCCTTATTTAGAGGTTTGATCTCAAGTTAGCAAGGTCCCACACTTGAGAAATCCTTCCCATTATGTCTTTGAAATATTGAACTAGGTTTAATATGGTTACAATTTTAGGTAACAACACCGATCATAAGAGTTGGCAATTTTCAAAGCAAGGGATGATACAAGTGTGTTATAACACTCTCATTATTATGTATATGAAAAATAAAAAATGGTTTAAAAGAAACCTGTTCTTTTTCTTTTATGGATCACAAAATATGAGTACATTATAACATGCTCACATATTATATGCTATTGAGACCAAAAAGTGGTTTTGGTCCCCCATCTTCATGCACATGCCCCATTCTATCATTCACTTTATTGGTAATACTTCATGTTCTTATAGTAACCACTTGATTACATATAATTTAATTACATGCAATTATATTTTAAGATTAGTGGCATTTCAATTTGATGGCTTTTTATATATTTATTGATGAATATTTTGATAAGTTTTTTAATATATATATTTTTGAGTTTTAAAATTTTAGTGGTATAAAATTGTGATTGTATAAAACATATTTTTTACATATTATTGGTAAAGGTGGATTGTTGAAATGGTTTGTACCCTTTCTTACAAAATGGGAAAATATAAAATGAGGAAGCCCAAGAAAACATCTAAGAGTAAAATAGAACAAATAACACTAGGGTTGGATTAAAATAAAAACAATTAGCAAAGCAGTTGGGATAAGGAAAATCAAGGCTAACTACTCATAAACTAAAGGAGAAAATTTGAATCAAGGTAGTTTGAAACCAAGATGCTCTAAGAAGCATTGGAAAACCCCACCATTCTTATCCTTGCACAAATCCCTTTGAGCTAATCCCCTTTTTTCAAATTTTATTCTTGATTCAAAATGACTCAAAGGACTGCATGACATCCTCTCTCTTAAAAGTCATAAAATTTCAATAGTCCATAATGTCAACTTGGTATATTTTTGGATTTAACTATGTAGAATTTTTCATCATCAACGTGTTGGACCATACTCCATGACTCATCATCAAGAGAGAAGAATGA
Source organism: Sequoia sempervirens (assembly GCA_007258455.2). Classification (NCBI taxonomy): domain Eukaryota; kingdom Viridiplantae; phylum Streptophyta; class Pinopsida; order Cupressales; family Cupressaceae; genus Sequoia; species Sequoia sempervirens. The sequence continues at coordinate 13,451,213 of VDFB02379711.1, forward strand.
TACCATATCCCCTTTATATGAGAATGACCTATCAACAAAATTACATTTTCCATTTGCTAAAATTTGTATTAGGTTTGGTATATCTCAATATAGACTTAGTGTACTGAATAAAACATGATATGAAAGTTTTTTTTAATGGTTCAACCACTAGATTATGTAGGTATCAATACTCTTACATTTATATAATGAAGCACAACATTATGGGGGAGGATATCTCTAAAGAAAAAAGTTGTCATTTACCTAAACTATCATAAATATGGGCTCAAAATCTCCTAGGGTCAAAGCTAGCCCAATCACACTTTTGAGGGATTTGAATCTCAATGGATGGTATAATCAAGAAGCATACTATTATTCTTATCAATTGAACTATGAACTCTTTCACAATTTAAAATTTATTTGAAATGAGTAAGCTCCTTGACATGAACATATGCCTTGCATCGTCTAGTCATTTGAGCTCCTATAATGAATACCACAATAGAGGTGAGCAATTGATGTGTGGACACCCACAACATTGCTAAGTGTTGCTAGTGCAAACGAGATAAGGTGAGTTTATTTGTTGTTTGCTACTTTGGGTTTGATTAGGCTTTAGATGGTATTTTTTTGAAGTGACTCATCTTAATCTTTTTTTTTTCTTTTTTTAGACTGCAGGAATCGGGTAGCATGACCCCCTAATAAATTGCAGTGTGTTTGGTAAACTTTTTAACGTGACCGGTGGCGCTGGCATGACACACCCTTCGGTACCACGGGGGTGGGGGAGACTAGACCTCGTGACCAACCTCCTGCAACAGGAAAAATTTAGCCAATCGAGCTAGGGCCCCAACCCCGACTCATCTTAATCTTTTTACTATTGTGTATAATGTTACATTCTACTTAAACATCATTCAATTAAATGATCAAACAATTAAAAACAATTTTACACAACATCCAAACCAAAAAATAGTAAATATTTCTCCTATTTCTAATGACTAAAATTAATGTTTGGTATTGAACTATATTTTTAAGAATAGCCATGGAAGGTGATGAAATGAAAATTTGTGCAGTTTTTCCTTTCAAATGAACCTAAGCAGATTTTCGCCCTAATTTTGTCCATCCCTAAATTGTTAGCGATGGAACAAACCTCCCACTATTAAATTAAAGAGAAATTCTAAGTTGGAAACTTCCCCGAAAGAGAAACGTCAGTTCGAGGAGGCCATTATATCCAATATCACACAATTGCACGGCATGCACGTCCACTCAATTTTAATGTCAGTCATCATAGCCTGCAAAATAACAATAACCGTTGAGAACAAAGAGAGAAAAACATGGAATCACGACTCTTCTAAAGTCGTCGCAAAACCAGAGAACTTGTGGCATGCTAGCATATTCAAGTCTCGCACGGTGGAGAAAATATTTAAGTCCTGCAGCTTTAGAGTACTAACTTTTCTACAACCATTCATTTCTTATCATCCTTGGACTCCTGTTTTCTACTTTTACTCATTTCTTATCGTCCTTAGCCTCTTGTTTTCTTCTTCTTGATCTTTTGACCCTGACAACACTATCATTTTGAAGTTATTTTTACAGCACTTCTTGGTCTTGCGTGATAATGAATGTTGTCGTATATCTCACTTCTTCCTCTCTTTTTTCTCAATATTTTCCGATCCTCGAGAAAGTAGGCAGTTACTGACTTGACAATACACCATTTTTATGTTTCACATGACTTTGACGTTACACCATTCCATCAACCCAAAATAATGAAAGGACAAGCTAGGCTTTAACATAAACATAACTAGCAATCGCACCTTAGTGTGCAATGGGTACGCCGAAGAAGTGTGGAAAGTCAATTAAAATAAATTCTAATCTATTTTTTATTATATAAATTATATTAAATGTATTTTTTTATTTAATAAAATAATTACAATTATTATATATGTTATTTTATAAAAGATAGTATTAGTATTATTTTTGTAATTTATGCATAATTTAAATATATTGTAGTATATATATTATATGTATTTTTTAATTTAATACATTAAAAAATATATTGTGTAGATAAATATAAAATTATAAGTAAACAAAATTTAAAATAGAAAAAAATAATAAATTATAATTTATAATTTAAACATTACTTTCCCCGTATAATTAAAAAAATTGTGTGCATCAACGATGGGACAAGAAAAAATGGGCAGTTAAATATCACGAGCATTTAACGCGAGATTAAAAAAGGTAAAAATATCGAACAAATGAAACAGTTTTCATGGTCGGACGAATTGGAGATGATGAAGATGATTGAGTAAATCTGGAGCTGTATATTTTATAATGATACGAGGTTGCTTTTAATTTTCAGCTCAGAGCTAAAATAACTGATCTAGAGTTCGACTCTCAGGCACAAATATATGGATAAATTGGAGAGAAATACAGAATTCTTCACCTCCTTCCTCAATGTAAATCACACTAAAATGACAAAGAAAACCACGAGTAAACACAGGAAGGCTGAAGCTTTATTTATAGCCAGAATTGGCAAACAGGTAAGCGGGCCTACGAAAGTTCTAGGAATTACATGCTGGGACAGATGGCAAGTGGAGAGAAACTGCGAGAGATCAGAGGATAGGAATCCATCACTTGTCACTATCAGCGAATCTCAGAGGGCCAATTGGTAGGCCCCGCATATTGACAGAAAAGAAAATCAGCGGAAAGTGAAGTACGCGCAGAGAAAGACGAAGGCAGAGGATAATTTAGACTTTTCAATCAATGGCTCAAACTAAATCAATGGTCGGCAGACCATAACAACCCTTGATTGTATTTTTTAGCTTTGTCTTATTGAAATAGGATATGTCTTTGGCGTATTGAAATAGGATGTGTCTTTGGCATAAAAAAATAATTGCATGCATCTTTCTATATTATAGAAAAAAAATTATATAGATTAATTATAATTTAATAATTTATATTATATAAAATAGAATATATAATAATAGATATTAATTTTTTTTATATTGAAAATATTCGAACTCGTCATCATTTAGGTGACTATTATAACAACTTTGCCATTACACCAAGCACCTTTCAACGATGTTTAGTTACTAGGTTAAGCTAGTTATTGAACTAAAAAGGGACTTGGTGGAGCATATTCATGAGTGGTAATTAGTGTGTATTGTCTATCTAGTCATCAAACTGCACATTTGACTATATTTATTAATAAATTAAAAAATAAAATACGACATATTTTTTATTTTCAATTAACTAATAATTACAAACAAATGTACAATTTTGTGAATAGATAGATGTCACCATTATTAGTGATGCATTGTGGTCTCTAAAATATTGTGGTCTCGAAGAGACAAATTATCAAAGGCCAAAGGTGTTTCTTGCTTGCCTTGCCACTTACAACAAGGTTGCATGCAAGAAGCAAAAAAAATAAAAAAATGCTATTGCCAATTTTCTCCCATTGATCAAATGTGTGTTCATCCTTTCGAAAAAACTAGTGGACGAAAATAAAATTTGATGAATGAAAAAAAATCATGTGTAAGATGGCAATACATTACATCATCTTGCATGATTTTTCTAAACTTTGTGCCAACAATCACTCGAGTCAAGTTGCACCCTCTCATAGAAGGAATTCCTTCAACGTAGGTAAATAACAACAATATATTATTATTACCTCTCAAATATAGTCAGGTATAAATATTTTTTTAAATGCAATAAAAGATAATAATTTTTATCCATTGTAAACTATTATAGTTGCTATCTATTGTAGTTTGAATGAATCCATTATTGGGGAGAGAGGCCCAAAGTAGGGCACCCTAACTTTGGAGGTCCACGTGGACCAAAAAACAAAAATTGCCCACCATATCATGTAGGGGTGATCCCACAATAGTGGTTTACAATTTTTGGCCAAATTGGACACTAAAACTATTTTTTTAAACTAAATCTTCACATTCAGGCACCTATAGCGGCTAAACCGTGAAGAATTTTAAGATAATGCAAACTAGAGTCTCGCCACATTTTGTCTTTAGATTCTAAAAATATTTTTTTCAAAATTTTTGGAATCAGATTCCACTTCTTTTTCAATCTCCCACAAAAACTGATTTTTTTCAAAAAACAACATTTTTAAAAGTGACGTATACTGTATAACGCATAACTTTTTTCCATGAAGGATAAAATTCTAATTCTTTCAAATTTAGATTTGTAAATCTGATATCTAGTGCTTCCACTTCGTTAGATAGTTTTTTATTGAATATTTTTTCTTTTAATCAAGTTTCAAAGTCAAACCAATTATAATTCGAACCTTAACCGTATAACATAACTTTTTTTGTATATATGAAATTCAAATTTTTTTCTATTGGATCAAGGACTTCAATATCTAGTGCACTCATATTTTTTATTTATTTTTGATAATCTGCTATTTTTCCATGTGCAACAAAGACCTTTATTTTCGATGAAAAACCTATGTTTAATAAAACTAAAATATCAAATACATAATAAAACCAAAACATATTAAAATTATATTCGTTGGATACCTCATTCTGAGGACTACCTGATTCTAGTTGGGTTGGTGAATATTCTTCCATTTTCATATCCTCAAATCGAACTCAAGTGCCAAAATTCAAGTTTTTTTCTATTTCAGGGGAGATGAGGAATAAAGGGGGTTCGAACAAACCCATAAGGGTTCGAGCAAACCCATAGGGGTTCGCTCAAACCAGGGTTCATTCAACCTCTTCTATAAGGGTTTGATGGCTTTTTGGTGGGAAAGTATTAAGAGGGTTCGATCGACCTAGGTTCGGTCGAACCAATAGGTTCGTACGAACCCCTAAAATCAATTTTTTTTGCCATGCATTCATTTTTTGTGAGTTTTCCTTCCTCAATTTAATTGGGTGATCCCACAATAGTGGTTTACAATTTTTGGCCAAACTGGACACTGAAATTTTTATTTTTAACTAAATCTTCACATTCGGACACCTATAGCGGCTAAACCGTGATGAATTTGAAGATGATGCAAACTAGAGTCTCATCACATTTTGTCTGTAGATTCTAAAAATATTTTTTCAAAATTTTAGAATCAAGTACTTCTTTTCCATTTCCCAAAAATGGTTTTTTTTAAAAAATACGCACACCGCATAATGCATAACTTTTTTTCCATGAAGGATAAAATTCTAATTCTTTTAAATTTAGATTTGTAACTCCGATATCTAGTGCTTGCACTTGGTTAGATAGTTTTTTATTGAATATTTTTTCTTTAATTAAGTTTTGAAGTCAAACCAATGACAATTCAGACATAGCACGACTGTATAACGTAACTTTTTTGTATATATCGAAATTCAACTATTTTTTTTTGTTGGATCAAGGACTTCAATATCTGGAGCACTCATATTTTTCAATTTTTTTTTTTATAATCTACTATTTTTCCACATGTGTAGAACAGAGATTCGACAAAAAATCTATGTTTAATAAAACTAAAAAAATAAATACATAATAAAACCAAAACATGTTAAAATTATATTCATTGGATAGCTCGTTTCGAGGACTACCTCACTCCAATTGGGTTTTTGAAGATTCCCCCATTTTTATCGTCAACTTGAGCATCAAAGCATAAAAAATTAAGTTTTTTGTGTGAACAAAATCAAAAATTAGGGAAAAGGGGGGTTCGTTAGAACCAGGGGGGTTCTAGCGAACTAGAGTTCATTCGAACCCCATCAATATGCATTTTTCTTTTGTTTTTGGGGTGAGAAATGTGGGCCCCATGATTGACGGGTTCAGTCGAACCCCTTTATGGTTCAGTCGAACTTGTAGGTTCATTCGAACCCCTAAAACTATTTTTTTTGCCATGGGGCCATTTTTTCTCAATTTTCCTTCCTCCATCAAATTGTAAACCACTATTGTGGCTTCACCCATAGTGCCCCTCAGTTTTCCTTTTTGTTTTGGATAGTTACTTGGATTGTATTTGGACATATTGATACTTGTTTGATGATACTTGGATATTATGACACTTTGATGCTTAGTTATGGTGACACATTTATATCTAATGTTTTATGCTTATATCATCTTTAGTAGATCAGTTTAATTATTTATGTGAGTTACCATTGATATGAGTATTTTTTGTTTATTGGACGTTTGTTCTATCATGATTTAATATATGTTTATTGGGTGTCAATGTATTGGTGAAGGGGAACAGGGTCGCATCACTCGCTTGTGAGTGCCCTGCAACGCTACAACTTTCCCTTCATGGTGTGATTGACTATTTGCCTATGTACATGTTCGACTGTGTGGTTTGCTGTAGGTTGCAGGTATCAGGCATCGACTCCGATTGAATTGCCAAATTTGACTGTGCCTTAATCCCAATGGAGTTTGTTGATTCAGAGATAACATCGGGTTCCCCATGTTGAGCCATCATCCTCGTCGAGGATGAGTATCTGTTTGTCACACCCCGTCTGTAAGGTCAATTTGAGTTGTGTTGTCAATGTTGTCATTTTGTCTTCCGTTTCGCAATACGGTCTAGTATTGCTTGATAGTAGGTTCATTTGAGTAATGTACATAATTAGTGCTTTTGTTTGATTATTACATTAAAATGAAGATTATCGAAATCAAATGACTTTGGGATAATTAAAATAAAAGTGTTTATATAATTGATGCCTTGATTAAATAAAATTTAACTAAAGTATTTATTTGATTTTAATAAATTGAAATTTATGGTTTAAAATGAAATATTTAAATAAATATATTAAACTATGTGATGATGGAAATAAATTATATGCAAGATTAAATTAATAAACCAAATATTTTAATTGTTTGATTTTTATGTGCAAATATTAAGTATGGGAAATAATAAAAGAAAATTAATTAATTAATTTCAGGGAGTGGATTTAGTTACAGATGGGTAATAAATAAAGTAGTTAGAGTTAAGTGATAGAGCCCAGGCTTTTGGATTATTTTTGAGAAACTAATTTGGCATTATGTTTTTTTATGAGAGTTTCTTGTTCTTGGAGTTGTTTCTCTATTTCTTGAAATCTTTTCTTAGAGGTTTGGGAAGCTTTGGATATTGAGGTTTTTTTTGCAGTGTTGTGGGTTTTAGAAGTTTGGACGTTGGAATTGCAATAGCAGGCCGGGATTGGGATTGAGCTCTGCATCAAATTTATCACTTTGGCAACAAGAGAAAACCAGATTCTTGCTAAACTTAATTTTGAGCTTGTAGCAAATAGAAAAGAAATAAATTGTTTGCCGAAAACAAAACCAATCTTATTAATATATGAGTGTGTTTATCCTGAAAATGCAAGACATTTTTTGAAATCTTAATTCTTTTGGGAACCTTGATTATTTTGTTGTTTGTTCAACTTTTTCCCAAATTCGTCTGCAATAAACCACATTCTTATCTCAGCCATCTTCTGGGTACCTTCGGTGTGGTATTCTTCTATCAATATTGTGTCTGTAAGTTGTTTGTGCCTTGTTTGATTTTGTGCACCACTCAAATTCCTCTAGCATCCTTCATCAAATATGCCTCCAAATTGATTTTAAACTGTACTTTTAGCTATTCCTCTCAGCCGCGGGTTTTTTGGGAATTGTATGTTTCCTGAATATATCTCTCAAATTTCTTTATTCTAGCTTCATTCTTATCAGTATTATATCTTTCTTAATCGGTGCATCTGTCATAATCTTCCTGTTAAGTGAGTTATGTACAATAAGCTCCCAATCAATCAATACCTTTTTTTAAATCTAGCTTTAGTATGCAGTAAAGTTGAATGCCTCAAGCTCAGTTACATCCTCGGGGTGCTTTTAGCAAAGTAGGGGATTTTCTCAATGCCCCAAGTACCCCATTAAAATATGAAATATCCCTAGGGGACGAAAAAATCCCATTATATCTTGTGGACAAGGGGAAAATGTAAGAGAATTGGAATGCAGAAGTATGGGTGGCACCACATTTGCATCCCCAAAACATCCAACATGGCCAAAGGGCGGGGGAGGCCTCTCGTGGAACAGTATACATAGAAACGAAATCTCATTCACTGTATCTATAGTCATACAAACCAATACATTTGTCAAATGTAGTTGAACTCATTTTTGTGCAAGAAGGAAATATACGGTTGTCTCTGAAAGGAAAGACCATCTCAAGCTATGTGGAATAATGTGGACAATCAAAATCATTTTAAGGGAAATACAAATTATAGAATGTTACGCCTAGCATAAAAGTAAATGGATAAAAAGATAGTTTCCTCTGCACTTCTTCCTTCACTCAAAACATCGATTTCATCATTAGTTAGGATTCCACCTGATAAAATTTACAAAGCTCTGACATAAATATTGCCTAATGGGATTTTATTACCATTTTTCCTTTCTTTCCTCTTTTATTAAAATCGTATACATCCAATTCAACTTCTAGTAGCCAATAAATGGTATCAATGGTCGTCGTTGTAAATTTTTAACTGCACTGGTTCTTCATCTTCTAATCATAGATGTAGCTGTTAAGTCTTCCTCACCGCCACACCAAAAAGACATTTATGGCAAGAGTGAAGACTCAGTCTCAATGCTCTGTTACTCATCTCCTAATCTCTGATTCTATTCGTAGAGTGTGTCGACCTAAAAGCTTGGCATGAGAGTTTGAGTAAACACTATTTGGGGAGTGATAAAATGTATGAGTTAGCTTCAGATTTATTATTCAATGTCATGTGCCTGTCAGCTTCTCACTTATATCCCATTCGCTGAAATTCAAATCATATAGAAATTAGAGTATGGAAACATATCTAATCGGCCAAATAGCAGAATAACCATATGATATATATAAAAAGTGGGTATATAAATATTATTCGATTTTGTTCAAAGAATATACAAATGTTATTTGAATATGTCCATGCATATATAAAGGATATTCGATTTTTGCTCAATGTATATATATAAACATATACTTGTGAATGGAAATCTGCTTTTCATTATGCATTGCGCTATATAGGGGAGAGGGGCCTATAATGGAGCAGGATCCAATAGTGGGGATAGAAGTAGTCCTCAGTGGCCCCCATAGTGGAGCACTTTAATATCCAATTGCAAAACACTTTTTATCCATAAAGTACGCAAAGTGACAAATCATATGATGCCACATCAGCGCACCAATAAAACATGACTTAGTGCACCACTATTGGTCGCACTTTTTTTTTGGGCCTTTTTGGATACCTCAACAAAAAGCATGCTGATATGGCATCATATTTGATGATGTGGCCTTAAAATGAAATATAGAAGCACATGAGTTGCCAAATAAACTGTTGTACAAAATTGGGAGTGACTGGAAATTCCCACGTAGGATTTTGAGAAATGCGAAGTTAGGGTGCTCCACTATAGGCCCCTCTCCCCTATATATGCATTGTGTTTGTATGTTCTATGCAACGGTAATTGGCATTATTTACATTTATATATTTATATGGTCACAAATATATATATATATATATATATGTATGTATGCATGTATGTATGTATGTATATGCTTTATTATGTATTCCTATTTTCTCATATAAAATATGTTATGTAAATCTATTATTTGGCATTGTATTGTAAGCAGCATTTTGTCCACTTAATTTCTATATATATTTACTTATAATGTAAAAATTGTATTATGGTTATGGTTATTACTCATCCATAATTGTAAAGATATGGCGAAGGTAAATAATGGAATTGATTAATATATTTGGAAAATGGAAAGACTGCACTAAATAAGTAAATTAGACTATCCTTGTAGCTTTATATAGAATGTTGAGTTCCTTGTAAATAGGTATTGGTTGATTTGTAATTATCTTGTCATTGGTTTTAGAGTGCAATGATTATCGTGGATTTAATGTCTCTCTAAATGTAATGCAGTCTTTTATTAGTGTGGAACATTGTGCCTAATCTTGAAGATTGAAATGTTATAAGAAGATTATTGTTGTTCTATGGTAGAGTCTTTTGGGTTCATGGGGTAGAGAGTCTTCCAAAGGCTTGGGAGTACCGTGATTGGTTGTATCATTGTGTTTGATCCTTGAAGTGAGTAATATGGTGCTTGTGATGTGTTGTGGGTTTAGCCATGCACTCTTGCTTGTTATTTTAGTTGTGTTTGGGAGCGAGTTGGACATGCCTGGCTCAGAGTATATCCTTTTGTGGCTTTTCGTTCTATGAATGTGATGGCTTACCCTGTTGGTTTTATTGAGTCCCTAGCTATAGCAAGGGGAGTGGCTCTCAATGGGGGCCAATGCACAAAGTGGCGTCAGGGTAACCCATGTGGGAGTTTCGTAAATAAGTGATAACCTAAAATGAACTAGGGGGTTGGGTAGTAATCACACTAATTAAGTTAAGTGAATTCTCACTCATGGCTTAAGTGCTTGTTTAGGCTTGAGATGAGTTGGGAAGGCCTGGTTGGAAAGACCATCTTTCTTGTCCTCACAAAAGAAAGATTGGTTCCTCATGTGTCACCCTATGGGGTCAGCGGCTAGTAGGATACTGCCAGGGTAACCATAGATGGGGGCTGGCGGCTAGTGATAGACTACCAGGGTAACCCATGTCAGGACCATGTGATGACACTCCCTCCTACAACAACCTAGTATTCCCTTGCTTCTTGTCTCCCTTGGATGTTTTGTGCCTCTGGAAGTGGTGTAGTCCTTTGATGTTGTACTGTACTTGTACATTGATGTTATGTTGGCCCTTGTGTTGTCTAATGTATTTTGACTAATTGTGGTGGTGGGACCCTTTCACTATCTCCTAGCATGAGGGGTGGACCATAGCGTTCCACATGGTCAGCTGGAATGTGCCTTGTACTCCATTGGATTCCCTCTCCTTGTTCGTGGTTGTGGTGACTTCTCTTGGACTGAAGACTTCTGCACTTAATCCAGTTTGTGTGGACTATCTTTCATGTATTGTATCATAATCTATTGTAATATGTATTATTCTCCTGATGTACTCTCCTCACCTATTTGCGAGGAGACTTTATGGTTCACGATGTAATAATGTAATGATGTATCAATGTAATTAATGTAAACTCCTCTTGTAATGATGAATGCATTTCAATTTGATGAATATTGTTGTGGTTATATTGCTAGCATAAAATGGATAATTTCATATTAATTGATCTTGTATAAGTGATGGTTATATGTAAATTCTTAGTGTAGATGGAGTTTAATCAAATGTAGTGATTTTCCATTCTTGCTAGTTAGTTAATGGAAATTGAGTAGCGTAGTCGTTGACCTTAGAGGACTTGGTTTAGAAAACTAGTTAATGCTGCACTTACAATCATGTGAATGTTGCACTTTAAAAAAAAAATTACTCCATTTTACGTGTGTTAGTGTGTTGTCCTCTAGGGTTTTGTGGCAGGGTGTTACATGTCACCTTGCCACTTGTGCATCCGCCAGTGTAAATTTTTTTAAAATTTTGAGCACCTTGCCACTTGTCATGCACTGATTTGTCTAAGCTGTTCAAAACGGGCCCATTTTTCCCTCCACTCAAAAGCGGAGCCCATCCACCACCTTAGTCAGCACACAAATCTATGTGCAATGGATCAGACAGATGTGTGGCTTTTGACAACCTTGCCACCCTAAATAATCAATCTAGAGCATTAATCGTTCGTCACCTCCTTCATTACCTTCATTGAGAAACTTTCCTTACACGTCCCTCCGCATTTACCTGGACTTAAGCACGTAAATCAAAGATCAAGGTTCATTCAATGCTCCACATTCTCACATATCCCGCTCATTATCATCCCTTTTGTTTGTGTTTATTCTGGAGTGTTCATTTGGTTACACACCCATACTGGTTCACCTCTCCATGAATCATTGTTTTGCTCTCCACAAATCATTGTTCGGCTCTCCACACTTCTTTGTCTAGCTTTGCACTCTCGGGAGCTTCCTTTCTCTTTTAAGTGAGGTTTTCAACCTCACTCAGCCTGTACCAGCGTCTTTCTATTCAACAGTATTCTACCATACACTCATATCATCACGTTTTTTAGTACAAACTTTCATTGTGAATATTTTTCTTTGAAAAATATTTATAGTAGAAAATTTGGGGAGGGTTTCACTGGTTTTCGTTTGGTAAATAGAATGCCATGCACTTGTAATCTCGTGTTCTTCATTGAACGACGTTTTAATTGGATTTTCTTTATTATTTGATTCTTTGAACAAAATATGGAAAGGGTTTCACTAGTTTCTACCAATGCACTTCTATTCTGAACTAGGTTTAATTGGTTTAGTATGGAAATATGCAATTGGTTTAATTGGTTTTTCATTACTACATTGATATTTTAAAATATGAAAATGGTTATTAGTTTTAATATGAAAATACCAACAGTTTAACTGCTTTTTTATTATTACATTGAATAAGGTTACTGGTTACTGGTTTAATATGGAAATATGAAAATGTTTACAAGTTTAATTGGTGTTTCATTGTTATATTGTTATTCTGAAATATGAAAATGGCTACTGGTTTTAATTCTGATAGTGTTTTGGTGGTTCACAATTATAGGGTTTTATTACATGCACTTTTATTCATGTGTTCACCATTGCACAAACATTAACTATGAAATTTTCCTTTAATATTTGTTTGTTATTCCCAACTATGAAAATGGTTTGACTACTTTTCATTTCAAAGATATTCTACCTTGCAATTGTATTATTTTGTTCTTCCTTGCACAATAGTTCACTGCGAAATACTTTTTATATTTGATTATTACTTCCAAGTATGTAAAGGGTTTCGGTGGCTCACAATTAGAGGGTTTTTTTCATGCACATGTATTCGTTTGTTCGTCATTGCAAATAATTTAACTATGCATTTTTCCTTTAATATTTGTTTGTTATTCCCAAATATGAAATTGGTTTCACTGCATTTCATTTTGAAGAATTTTTGTCTTGAGTTTCTATTATTCTACTCTCCCTTGCACAATACTTTCCCCAATCCTTACCAATTCAAATTTACCACCTATTTTATGTTGTCCTCCTGCCAAATCACTAGAGAGGCCAATAAACAAAGATAAACATTGAAAGAAGCCTAATTTGTTCAAAATATATACGATATACCATGGATGATTTGATCCATGCACATCATGTATATCTTGAATGGATAAGACTTATGTGTATTCATATCTCTATTCATCCTATTACAATAGAAGGGCTCATTCCTATTAACTTAAGACTCCTTTCAATGTATATCAATGTATATCACTTGCATATAAATAGAGACTAAGTGTTGCACAATTCACTCTAATATTTTCTATTTATACTTCATTCTTACTACAAAATATGGATAGCATTTGACTGGTTGTCCTTACACAGTTTTCTACCATGCACTTCTATTTGTGTGTTAATCATTGCACAAACATTCACACTGCAAATTATTTTTTATATTTGTTTATTATTCTAAAATATGAAAATGGTTTCAGTGGTTCTCATTGTTAGTGTAGGTTTTTTAATATTATTTTTCCTACACATTATTAAGCATACCTTAGGTTATAGGAGATGTGGTTCATGTGAGGACACATGGCATAATCCATCGATTACATGTGTTGCTCCCACTCACACTTGGGTGGTTGAGTTTCACACCCTCTTTTGGCTTTATATGCCACCTCACAAAACCACTCATCTGTCTCTTTTTGAGTAGGTTATGCCACCTATTTGGCATTTTCCAAGTAGCATAACTCCCACCTAATTTGGTTATTTGGGAGTTATCACCCCTCTTGGAATTATTTGCCCATATTCTACTATATATTCTGCACTCACCTCTCCCTCTTATCTAGTTCAGATCTAGCTCCTATCTAGTCTACATGAGTTCATATTAACTCAATCAATTCAAGGGAGAGTTGAGGCATATTGTATCATTTAGTGTGTGATAATAACATCATTTTGTTATTGCACTATATTCCTGCATTTTATCTCTTGCTGCTCTCGTGTGGAAGGTTTATCTTGGTTTTGCAGGTGATCCTGGGTGCTCGAGTTCATCAACAACTCTTACATGGTATCAGAGCGTCAGATCTGCAAGCCCCTTCTCAAATTTGAGAGATTTGTGAGTTTTTAATCAGTATTGCAGGTTTCAGCATGCCTTTACTTGTCTTAAGTAGCTGATTCTACTTTTTCATGCTGTTTTTTGGTTGTTGGGGTCGTTTTATGGTGCTAAAGGCGTTTTTTTTACACTAGATCCATATTTTCTGTATATTTTAAAGAAAATCCGCCATCTGGGTTTTGTTTATAGCAGAAAAAAATCATCTGGGTCATTGCTAGTTTCTGCATACAGGTTGTATATTTTGCAGAAATTAAATCGGAACATTTCAGCAGACCCCCTCTCCAATTGCATTTTTGATTTTGCAGTCAATCTTTGGAGGGCCATAATTCAGTCATACGAGCTCTTTTTTCAGAGAATTTTTTTTTTATTTGGGTTAGAATTTTGCAGGATTTGCAGTGGTATGATCCGTTTTTGCTCAAGTGATCTGAATTTTCCAGAAAATCAGTTTTATCAGCAGATCTGAAGGACAGTTCTCATTTTTGGAACTTCAAATGGCTATAACTTTCACATATGACCTCGGATCGAGGTGATTCTTTTTTTGAAAGTTGATATTTTTTTGAGAACTATACATTGGTACTATTTTGAGGTTCTAATTTTGAGATTTAATTGTACTTTCAGTATTTGAGTCCATTTTGGACACTTGAAAAACTCTAGAAAACAACTCCAGCATTGTAAACGCACTAATTTATAAAGTGCCAAATAATTTTTTGTTGGGGGGGATTCTTTATTGAGTGAAAAAGGGGGGTGTCTATGTGTGTTCTTGCATTTTTTCTCTCACATTGCTACAACAATCTAAAATGGATAAATCGGTTCCTCTACTCACACCATACAATTACTTTGAGTGGAAAAATGAAATGGAAATTCACTTAAGGAAGTTAAAATTGTATAGAATAACAATGGGTATTGATAAGGAACCTACAGAAGATGAAGATAAGCCTAAATGGTTCAATAAGTGTGATGAAGCTTTTGGCACCTTATGCAAGGCTGTATCTCCTGATCTACGCTTTCATATTATGTCTGTAAAATCACCAAATGAAGTGTGGAATACTTTGAATACTCTCTTTGGTAAACAGGATGATTTGAGAGCACATTCATTGGAGAATGAGCTCATAGGATTGAGCCCATGCAATTTTGATACCATTCAGGATTTCTTTACTAAATTGAATGCCATAAGATTGCAGTTAGAGCAGTGTGGAGTTAAAAAGGATGACTCACAACTGATTTTGAGTATTCTTTCAAAACTTGGTCCTGATTATGCAGTGTTTGTTTCTACATTTCATGCAATGAAAAGAGCCTTAGGAAAAGGATTTACTATGCCTTCTCTAAGTGAGTTTGCAACTGATCTCACAAAGGAGCAAGATAAATTGATTCAAATGGGCATTATTAAATCTTCCAAATCTCAAGCCTTGACTGCAAAACAAGGCACTAATAAGCAAAACAAGAAACAACAGAACCAAGGAGATAGAAAGAAAGATTTAGATAAATATTCATCTACTTCTAAAGTAGACTCTAAATTCTCTTCAAAAGAGGATTCATCTAAGAAGGAGAAGCTCACTTGTGCATATTGCAAGAAACCTGGGCATGATGAACATCAATGTTACTTAAAACAAATTGATGAGTTGAAGAATCTTTTAGCAAAGAACAACATCAATTTGCCTTCTCGAATGGTTGATTCAGCTTCTTCTTCTAATTCCAAAAATTCAGAATTTGATAAGGAAAAGGGCCATACTATAGGGGCAGGTAAATCAAAAGGTAAAGCTCTTTGTGCTTCTACAGGTCTTGGATCAAGGAGATGGCTCCTAGATTCTGGAGCGTCTCATCATATGGCTTCTACACAGTCTATGTTCTCTTCTTTTGAGCCTTGTGCTATGCCACCTATTATGATGGGAAATAATACATACATGGATGTAATTGGGAAAGGATCTGTTGATATTGGAGATGGTACTTTCAATGATGTTTTGTGTGTACCTCATCTTTCAAACAATCTTCTTTCCATCTATCAAATCACTCATGGTGGAACAGGGAAGACTGTTGAATTCACACCTGATTTAGTTATCATCAGAGACTTGGAGAGCAGAGAGATAATTGCTACTGGGGTGGTTGATCATGCATCTCGATTGTATACTTTTTCAGACTTTGCACCTGATGATGGTTCTAATCCTTTGGTTGTTGATCACACTCCTAGTGTGAGCTTTGATTTTGAGGAGAACTTTGGCTACTTGAACTTGGGTATTCTCACATGTGATCCAGTTCTTGAGCCTTGTATTCCTTCTCCTCCATTTACTATTGCATCTGAAGATACTTGCATTGCTACATTCATGGCTTCTTGTGATTCAGTGCAGCAAGATACACATTGTCTTCCAGATATAGCTACTTCAGATGACTACTTGACAGACATTGCAGGTTTATTTATGGAGTCTCATGTTTCGGACTTGGGAGACACTATTCATGGCATTCATCTTCTCTTTGATGAAGTTGATTCTTCTTCAGTTGTTGTGGAGGAACCTTTGTATCCTCTTGTTCATTCTCCACATGATCATTCATTACAGTTTGGCATGATTATGGATACTTTTGAGCAGCATTTGGAGGAGCCACATTTGTCTTCAGAGGAGATATCTTTGTCTTCAGATTTTGTTCTACATCCATCTCCACTAGGTTCTGGATTGTCATCTTCTGCAATGTGGCCTAGAACACTTGATTTGATGGTGACAACTTTTAGCATCGACGTGGGGACACCTAAACAGAATTCAGAGACATCATACATTCTTCCTTCACATTCCTTTCAAGAATGGGAAGATATCTTGCATACATCCTTGGTTTTCTTTCTTCCTAAGGGGAGAAATAGTGTTCAACGATCTTGGATCATCTTCAGCTTCTTGTGTCGAGCATTCACCAACAATGCAGGAGATTCTACATTGGGGGACTATATGGTCTCTCTTCTTCTCTCTTGGGGGAGAGTTTTCTCCTACGGGTTTTCTCTTTCTCATGTTTTGAGAGGTTTCATCATTGTACATGGGTACCTAACATGGCCTAGTAGTCGGGACCCATATTTGCATCTTTGTGTCTTCTCACCCACCTAAGCTATGCTTAAGGGGGGGTGTTAGTGTAGGTTTTTAAATATTATTTTTCCTACACATTATTAAGCATACCTTAGGTTATAGGAGATGTGGTTCATGTGAGGACACATGGCATAATCCATCGATTACATGTGTTGCTCCCACTCACACTTGGGTGGTTGAGTTTCACACCCTCTTTTGGCCTTATATGCCACCTCACAAAACCACTCATCTGTCTCTTTTTGAGTAGGTTATGCCACCTATTTGGAATTTTCCAAGTAGGCATAACTCCCACCTAATTTGGTTATTTGGGAGTTATTACCCCTCTTGGAATTATTTTCCCATATTCTACTATATATTCTGCACTCACCTCTCCCTCCTATCTAGTTCAGGTCTAGCTCCTATCTAGTCTAGATGAGTTCATATTAACTCAATCAATTCAAGGGAGAGTTGAGGCATATTGTATCATTTAGTGTGTGATATAACATCATTTTGTTATTGCACTATATTCTCAGATTTATCTCTTAATGCTTCCTCGTGGTGGAAGTGCTTGTCCTTGGTTTTGCATCTGTGCTCGAGTTCATCAACAACTCTTACAACATTTGCAACAATGAGATGGAAGAGACAACTTATGTATGGTCATGCATGGTCATTTCATTTATAGAAGGCCAAGAGCCTCTCCAAAAGAGATCAATGCATTCTAGACAAGAAAAACTAATGCTACATGTGTAAATGAAAAAAAAAAGGGGAGAAGATGACTAGAAAAAATATAGGAACAAAAGGAACAAGAATAACTCAATTTCCAAAAGGAACATGCTTAACAATGTCTCAAGATGTTGACCATTCTTTGCTACTAAACCCAATCCTCGATTGACCTTGTTAATGCTTCATAATTCACTGGCCCATGTAGTCCTTGCCCACAATTGATCCCAGACAATGGAAATTAGCTATGGGGAATGTTTGAAGTGGGGAATTGATAGGAAATTGGATTGGGAGTCATTGCATGGGCCTGACTACTTGAATGATGGGAACCAGAGATCAACTTAATTATTACAACACACCCCCTAGTACTTGATTTCAATTTTTTTACAATACTAGGGTAATGTTTTAGTTTGCCTTTACTTTTGTTTTGATATGACATATATTGTCATACTAATGTTGTATCATCAAAATGTTGCAAATGTCCTAAATAGTTATGCTTCATCATTAAAGATGTACATTTTGTTATTAGGGGATCACACTATTCTAAATCTAGCAAAAGTTATCAAATTATTATTGTTGAAGTGCAAAGTGGCTCCAAAACCCTGAAAGCCTCTTTCCCTTCTAAATTTAAATTTCTTTCAAAATTCCAAAACCCTTTTACCTTGTAAAATGCAAAGTGCTTATGTTCTTTGAACTTTGAAGGTGGTAATTTGCAAAACCATCTCAAAACTTCAAAGTCAATTGGTGTGCCATTAATGGCACACATGTGGAAGGGAGATAAAATTTTGAAACAATCTAAATTCCTTTCTTCTCCTTGCAAGCCTTGGTGCTCTAGCTTCTAGTTTCTTTCGAAGCTACAAATTTCCCAACATTTTGATCTATTTGAAGGTTTCTAAGCATAATTTTAGGTTCTTTTCATATTTCCCCTTCTTTTTTCAAATTAGGGTTTCATTTCTAGTTTACTACCCTACCTTACCACTAGCAATTTGTGGATTTTTTTAGAAATTTCATGCTTGAATTCCTCTTTTTTTGTTGAACTATTTTTGGATTAGAGTGTTGTTGATTCAATTTTTTTTGATGAATTTGAAGTTAGATTGTAGTTAGGGAATGCTTGACACTTAGCTTCACTAAACTTTGTGCCTTGGTTTCTAGATTCTTTTGCTAAACTTCCACTCAAAACCCCAGTTCCTTGGTTCTATAATTCCTCGTGCCCTAATGGTGACATTGTCTTTCAAAAACTTAGGTGAAACTCAAACACATCAATTTGTTCCATTTTTTGGAGTAGTAAAAATTTATGCAATTTGCAACCTTATCATAAAGTGTAGAAAAACTCTAAAGCCCAATGTTAGAAACCAAATTATTTTGTAGTTTGCAAATTGCAAGCTCTTGCACAAAACATATGGGGTTTGAACTTTGTTTGGAACACACATTCGATTTGCAACTTGCCATCAGAATTTGAACTCCAAGCATTTTGTAATTTGCAACCTTGTGCAAATTTTAATCGGAACTCAAACTTTGGTTGCAATTTGAAAGTCCAAATTTTAATTGTGATTTAAATCTAAACTCTCATTGATGCTCACATACAATTTGCAATTTGCATAATTTTTGTAACTTGCAATTGGACTCCAAACTCTATAAGGTAACCACATTTCTCTAGAATTTTGTAACCTAAAGATAAATTGCAAACTATTTTAGGCCTGAAACCCATACTACAATGTGCAAACTAGTTTTGAACTTTGGAATGCACCAGAACTTAAAATACTCATTTTGAAGATTTTAACCCATGGGAATTTAAAACTTGAATATGTTAAATATTGTAAATCATAAAAATGGTATAATTAAACTCAGATTAAATGCATTTTAGATTTAATTGTGTTAAATTTGAAAAACATAGATGCATATGTAAAATTAAGTGAAATTAAATATTTCTAGGTGTTTTCTATTGAGTATTACCTCTCCTATAAAGATGAAGTACATATTCAAAGGGGTTGAAATCCATCAAAGATTTTAATAGGAAGTATGAATTCAAAGGGGTTGACGTCTATCAAAGATTTTAATAGACTTGGTCAACATAGCATACATAGACTTGGGACATGTGGGTCTTAAGGATTTTAATACCATAATGGCTAAATAGAATAATTAGTCTAGCAAAACAAAGAATTTACGAGCTAGTGGACTAGTATAAGCTTTGAGTTTCCTAGTCACAATGTAATATATAGATCTAGTAATGCCACATGCCCATTATTATAATCCAAATCAAAGGAAAATTACAAATGTTGAGGGAAATACAATTCTATTGGTTCAACCACAATATATTGAGGAAACCATCACTCTATCAAATAAAAATGCACATGTAAAGGTCTTTGTGGAATCAACCTAAGAATATTATGATGATAATTTGGATGTGTAGAGTTATCAATAAGGGGTGGTTTTAGAAATTTGAATCCACCATCTCAATAATCCCCAAGAGACTCTTTAGGATAATAAGTTGCTAGAGAATTACAATCCTAGATGTACCAACTCATAGTTAAAATATCGGATGAGAAGGAATTCATAGATATTTGGGCCACATTGATTAGTGACTTATTACACGATTAATTGACTAAGGTAGCATGATCCAAGAAATTTTACATGAAATCTTATTTGTTGTATGCCCTTGCTAGGATGTAACAATTTTTAGGGTTATAAATAGTGGTTTATGGTCAAGGTCAATAGGAAGTACTTGACTTTTACCCTCAATTAAAAATTAAAGAAGCTACTAAAAGAATTGTTAGAGTCAATGATGCCTTTGTATTTTATGTAATCAAAATATTAAAAATAAAAATTGGTAAAATAATGCCATTAGAGGCCATGAATGAGATTAAAAGATGGGCAAGTTGGTCATTCAATTTTCCACTTTCACATATATTTGGGTTGGTAGTTGTGATAAAGCCCCAATATGTTAGTAACAAATTGGTGTTACTTGAATTGTGTAGACAATTGGTAGATGTCCATAAATTATGTTTTGAAAGAAAATTAAAGGAACTTTATTTCCTTCCTATTATCAATAAAGCTTCTTATATAACAAGTTAGGCTTCTACAAATGTATAAGCAAAGATGACTCACTTATATATGAAATTATATGAAGTGAGGCCTTTATTTAATCTAAGGACTGCTATTGAAGGCCTTTGATCCACCTTGAAACATAGGGAAAGGTTGGAAGATTTTTGGGAGATAACTATGATGATGATTATGAAGTTAGAAGAAGAGATTATACAAGGCTAAATCCTCTGCAATTAAAAATGTACCAAATAACAATAGTTCCAATGTTATTAAAGATGATGGAAATGTTTTGGATCCAACCTATAAAACATAACAAGTTTCTTGTAAACCCTTACCGAGGATTGTATGGAGTTTAAATGAAGTTAAAATTTTGGAACAAAGAACTAGAATAGTGCCTAAGAACATAGAAAAATGGTTGAATGAGATGAGGGTGAAATTTGGTTCACCTATATAGGAACTTAAAATGTTATCTATTTTTGGGAGTGATTTAAAAATTGTACCCTCTTATCCTCCTAAGTTTCCTCTTTAGAATGCTTCTCCACCTCCTTCTCCCCCAAGAAATTTATAAGAAAGTTCTTCTCAAAGTGTTCATGAGGAAGACATAATTGTTATATCATCTCTTGAGAAGACACCATCCCCATCTCCAAAACTTATCCTTCTTCCAAAGAAGACTATGTCTCTTGAGAAAACACCATCCCCATCTCCAAAGAGAACTTCTTCCTCTCCTCAAAGGCAAGCATCCTCATCTCTAGAGAGAAATCCTTCCCCTCCTCCAAGGAAATCACCATCTTCGAGGAAAACCCCTACTCCATCTCCTCAAATGACTTCTCCACATAAATATCTTTCTCCACAAAATTTCTTCTCTCCACCTAAGTCACTACCTTTTCCTCCTAGTTGTCCTAGAGATTAGCAATTTGAAAGATAAGAAAAACAATAGGAGACTTAGCAACAATTAGTTCATGATAAGGCTACCTAGGACTAGTGGAAAATTGAGGGGCAAACATCAGATGTAAATGAACCCTAATGGTTTGACCAAATCATTCAACAAAATAAAAGGTTGTTGGTACCACCAAATAATGACTTTTCTTAGTTTCCTTTGATTATTGTCAAGCATCTACTGCCTAAAAGGTCAAGAGTTAGGTCTACAATTACTATAGATGCACAATGATCTTGACAAACTTAGATAGTGACCCTACTAAAAGATGTTTTATAGACTGAAATGCAACAATTTGATTATATAGTTACTACAATCTCATTGGGAAAACCTTCAAGAGAGGAGGGTAAACAAATAATAAATTCATTTGAGGAATAGATAATTTAGAAGATGGAAAAGGATAAGGTGGCCAAGCAAGAGTTGAAAGAAAAAAAATGCTTATTTAACTTCTATTGAAAATTTGGTTGACTCCATTTATTCTATACTTTCAACGTCTACCTCTCAATCAACTTGAAATACTAGAAAATGAATGCAACTCGGTGATGAAGTGAAAAATATTGTGATAGCTACTCAAGCATGGAGCAATGAATTTTTAGCATTAAGTTATACAACAATTGGCATAATTATGGATGTGTGCAACAAATTCACAACAAATGAGGATGCTATGAAGATTATGGAGAGTAACATTGATCAAGAATTAAAGGATATTGAGATAAATCTTATATTATGAAGCTCACCAAGGGGGACTTTCAAATTTAAATTAATGGAGGAGTTTTGAATAAAAAACATATAATTTTAGGAAGAGTATATTACAAGGATGTAGGAACAGATCTCAGTCTTCTTACAATCTTATAAACCATAAACGAAAGGAACTTAGTGATTTCACTAAAAATGGAATGCCATATATATTAAGCATAATACATTAAATTACATTCAAGTTTTGAAATCTCAATTTGACAGCATGTTGAAGGTAGAATTACCAGGTGGAAGAAATTTTGATTCTGTCTATTACAAGGTTAATGAGAGTTTGGATTGCTTGTGAAGATTTTGAAAAGAAAGTTACAAAGTTCAAGCAAGTGAACGATGTAATTTTGGAGAATTTCATGTAGATAAGTGTTTATTTTTTATGGTCATGATTGTAAAGGCAATTGTAAAGCAGTCTCAAAGTGAGAATAGTTGAAGACGTGTTGTGCAAATTTTAATGTAATATAATTTAATATTAAAATGTGAAGGGGTAGGAAAAATGACTTCACATTCTTATGTCTTTTATCTTTTGTGACTCTTGGAAGGAATGATCTTTCATCTTCCATATTCCTAAATGTTCCTATATATACTTGTAAGGGACTCATTGTAAGGAAGGTTTTTTGAGTTCTTAAGAAATGGTTGGTTTTGGTGGAAACCCATTAAACATGAAATGAATGCACAATACACGACTTTGCTCAAATCTCTATGTGTTTTTACTGGAATTCAACATCAATCATGCATATCTTTCCTTTGAAGATCACACCGTCTCACACTTTACAAATAAAGGTCCAATGAAGATTAGTCTCATGTTGTGTCTGTCCATTTAAAGATTAGTGTATGGAAGGATAGAAGATGAGTTTAGATTCAGTTTTCTTTCTCTAATCCTTCCCATCCCTCATCCCCTCATTTAATTTTTTTTTCTTTCAATAATGATAATAATTTAGGTTTGACAATAAAATTTAATCATAAAAGACAAAATTTAAGAGATTTATGTGATTTAAAATGATAAAATCTTACTAATTTTCACTTCAACTTATAAAATTCTAATTTGAAAAGATAAGTGATTGTTTTAGTGAATTTAATCATTTAAAAAATTGAAAAAAATTGAAATTAATGGTTCACCACATTTTTTTTCACTAAGTTAGTCTAACACCATTTCACATCACTTCCGCTTCCACTCACGGAGACCAAAAGGACAATTTTTTTTGAGAGATCTAGCCTTAAACCATCCTGGCTAGAACCTTATTACAAAGAACCAAAACCACCATTGCTGCAAAACAACTTATTACTAGGGACTCGAAACAAAAATATTTACAAAAGTGGAACAAATTAGTTTATGGGCAGAGAAAAATAGCCATCCATCCTTGTAAGAGTGCTCCTTGTCACTAATCTTGAGGTGGCCATCAACTGGATAAACTTCACGAAGAAAAATAGGAACTTATACCTTTTATCTCTGTGTTCTACTGGTTAATCATTTGGTTTGTCCTTTAGCCTTTCTGTCTTGGATGTCAGAAAGGAAAAGGGGGTCCTTCAGTCATGTTGTCCATATGGACCCGCTCTATGGTCCCAACGGAGCAAGTCCAACCAAGTAAGCTTGTGGGCATTGAGTGATTGGCCTTGGGAATGCCAAACTTGGCTTGAACTCCATAATTGACCCCAAGACGATCTTGAAACTTGATGGGACGTTCGTGGTTTGGATGTCTCTTACTTCATTTGCTTCTGCTGTTAATGGCCTCCCACCAGATTACTTGAGAGGCAACTTAGTAATTAACTTAGGTAGACTCCCTCGATAGTGCTTTCTTCCTTAGCAAAATGAGGGAGTTCTTCAAAAAGACTCACCATGTTGTCCACTTCTGGGCTTTTAAGAATTTCATGCCATAGGAGCTCTTCCACACGGGACAATGACTCCTCAATCATGTTTACGTGTCTGCCAACCTCCACCAAGGTTAAGAATTCATTAATAACCTTTGCCACCAAAAGTTAGCTGGCATCTTTTGTCTCATTTTAGGAAGGCAGTCCGGCCTCCAGCATTGTTCCCTTATGAGGAACACCACATGTTGTACCATAGAATATTGATCGTTGGCCATTGCGATTGTTAGAGGAGGGGGGAAGCCTGATAGGCTAAACGAGCCTAGGAATGTCGTAGCTGGTTGGGTTGGGTGATAGAGTTGGATAGATAGGTTGCCTATTTATACCATTAACTACTTAGAAATTTCCAAAACAATGCCTTTCACCTCATCCATCTTATTCTATTTAAAGGGCTTCAGGGAAGAAAAATGGAGGTTAGGAATTTTGTAGAAAAAATCTATAAATGGCATAACAGGGATTGAAAAACTTTGGGGTGTATAAAGGGGAGAGTTATTAGTTTTGTTGAAAACAATTGGATGGCCTAAAAGGAGGTTGAAAAACTTTGGGTGGTTTAAGGTGGGGAGAGCAACTGTGACACGTGTATTTGGGGATATCTTTTCCATTAGGTTTAAGTCTTCCTTATCCCATACAACTAGCGCAAAAGCATAAGGTAGAGTTTCCACACTAAGGATCTTAATTGTTAGAGCCAACCCATAATCTAAAGTTGTTAGAAAATAGATGAAAGAAAAATCCGATGGATGATGCACACTAGTTGGCACCCTTTCCTAAGTTTTGCTAAATATAGAATTAAAATCATCCATGGATTACGTAGGATATCTCTTTATGGTAGTGAGGTGCTCTATCAAACATGACCAATTTACCTTCTTGAAACACGTGCAAAAAATCTCCAAATTGTTCCCAATTGGAGATAGATATAGGAACCTCTCTATGGAACCAATTCAATACACTGTTCTAGGGGGACATGACTAGTAGAACGTTTGAGGGCAACATTCTAAGCTATAATAACTTGAATCTCATACAGATTAATGCTATCCTAGATACAATCTACAAGGGACATTATGCCATCTTCAAAAAAGTGAGAGAGTGTTGGTAAAGTAGATTGAGGGATGCAATCCCTTAGTAGTGGGAGCTATAGGGGTTCACTGGAATTCTAGGCAATGATTGGAAAATTTCTCTGAGTAATCATGACAATAAAGATCCACCTAGATGGACTAGGAGATGTGGACTTGACATGATCAACCAAAATAGGGGAATGAGGTTCAAATGACTACCAAAGTTACCAAGGTGGTAATGTATACCCCAAAGGACTAATCTTGTGATTTCCCACCAAAATCATAAAACATAAAATTGATAATTATTATGTATGATGAATCAAAAAGTATGACTTGGATTCATCCCAGTAGACATGAATGGAAACTATTATTTCTTAGAAAATGTAGTTGCCCATTGCAAGGGCTAGGTGCACTCAATACTGTTAGTTTTAGGATTAGAAATGAAAGCAATCATAAAATGCAACACATAGACAATGAACACGATGTTTACCCTAGGAAAACCCTTCTACTCGAGGGAGAAAAAACCCAACAAATAATCTCTTATATATTAGATAAAGAAGTGCAGAATTTTGCATACAACAACCAGGCCTTATACAGGGCCAAGTCTCATACAACAATATATGTCTCTTCTCTTGAATGAATGATTATACTTCTTGAAGAATATGATGAATCAAAAGTATGACTTGATTCATCCCAAAGAGACATGAATGGAAACTATTGTTTCTTAGAAAATGTAGTTGCCATTGCAAGGGCTAGGTGCACTCAATACTATTAGTTTTAGGATTAGAAATGAAAGCAATCATAAAATGCAACACATAGACAATGAACACGATGTTTACCCTAGGAAAACCCTTCTACTCGAGGGAGAAAAAACCCAACAAATAATCTCTTATATATTAGATAAAGAAGTGCAGAATTTTGCATACAACAACCAGGCCTTATACAGGGCCAAGTCTCATACAACAATATATGTCTCTTCTCTTGAATGAATGATTATACTTCTTGAAGAATTTGATTTGCTACTAGGAGGATGAGAACTTTTGCGGCTGCTTAGGAGAGGTGAACTTGAGAGGATGAATTGTGATGTTCAAATGAGATGAAACCATCTTCATTATATACAAGGATAGGTGACCTTTCACTAGGTCGGCCCCCTTAGGAGATAAAGAATTTGAAATATTATTTGTTACAAGAAGGTTGACCTGCCTTAAACAAAGGGAAAATAACTCCTGAAGCTATAAAACACTAACACTCCCTCTTAGCTAGGCAGGTATTTTCTATATATCCTCGTCATGGAGTCTCTCAACATGATGCTCATAATGGCTACACCCATTTGTGGAAAACCACATCTCAGTCTCAGAGATGTTACAAGAGTTCATCACGAAGTCTCTCAACGTGATGTCATCATGGAGTCTCTCAACATGACGTCCACAATGGCTACTCCCATGTGTGGAAAGAAACATGTGTACAAGTGCTCATCACAAAATCTCTCAACGTGATGTCGTCATGGAGTCTCTCAACATGACGTCCACAATGGCTACTCCCATGTGTGGAAAACACTAGCACAAGGGTCCATCATGGAGTCTCTCAATGTGATGTCATCATGGAGTCTCTCAACATGACGTCTCATCTCAGTCTTATAGATGAACAAGGGCTCGCACCTCATATTTCTCCATCTCAGAGAAATATACACTACAAGGGGTTTCACCTCATATTTCTTTGTCTCAAAGAAATATACACTACAAGGGCTTTCACCTCATATTTCTCTGTCTCAGAGAAATATACACTACAAGGGCTTTTACCTCATATTTCTCTGTCTTAGAGAAATATACACTACAAGGGCTTTCACCTCATATTTCTCCATCTCAAAGAAATATACATTACAACAGATCTTCATGATGATGTGACTCCCTCTAAAGCTCCAAGTGCAGCATCAACCTCCTGACCTCCTTGTCCAAGGTTGCCTCTGTTGGTTTGTCAGACTCCCTCTAAATGTTAATTCCTCCTCTTCGAAGAAATTGATTGACTTTAGAATAATAAACCTTCTAAATTGACTTTAGATCTTGTTTCCTTCTGAGATGTCCCTATGTCAATTTCCGTAGTAGAAACATGTTGTGTAGACCTTAATTTGCAATCTCGAGCAAAGTGACCATACTTGTCACACCTGAAACATTGAATGTGAGATAGATCCTTCTTCTTCAATTCTGGGGTAGAATCTGATTCTTTGTCTCTATTCCTCTTTCTTCCTTTGCCTCTTTCTCTAGAAGTATGTGTAGCAAGAACTTGATTTTCTACATCATGATAGTTTCGCCCAATTCCTCTTACTGCCAACCTAGACTCTTCTTGAGTACAATCAGCTTGAAGACGATCAAACTTGGGCAACTTGGATCTCCCACTAATGCTTTGAATAAAGGGTTCCCAAGATTGAGGAAGACCATTTAGTGACAGCGTAACAAGATCTCTGTCTGCAATTATATCCCCAATAGCGCTCAACTGATCTCTCAAATCAACAATCTTCATAAAGAATGAGATGAATGAATCATCTTTAGCCATTTTTACATGGTGAAGTTGTCTCAAAGCAAGGGCTCTATTGGTGTTGTTGATCTCATACAATCCTTTTAGAGTATCAAACATTTCTTTAGTTGTCTTCAACTTGGAGATGATCGGCACTAGGTGATTCATCACAGAGTCTATCATGATCTTTCTAGCCTTTGTGCTATTTTTCTTCCATTGGATTTTCTCAGTATCATCAGAAGGCTTGCGCATATCACTTTCCACGAAATCAAGAAGATCATTCTCCTCTAATGCAATGAGTACCCTGGGTATCCAAGAGTTGAAGTTTGAAGCTCCATCAAGCTTATCTTCTACCTTGCCACCGTTCACCATCTTCTTTTTCCGCACAAATTCACCTTCAAAGATTTTTCCTTAGGCTTGTAATAATTTGCAATACTTCAAGATCTTCCCTAGATGAAAAGTTGACTTGACTACTTAAATAAATTTGATCAGATCTTTTCTTAGACCCACTCTAATACCATGTTAGTTTTAGGATCAGAAATGAAAGCAATCAGAAAATGCAACACATATACAATGAACATGATGTTTACCCTGGGAAAACCCTCCTACTCGAGGGAGAAAAAACCCAACAAATAATCTCTTATTTATCATATAAAGAAGTGCAAAATTCTACATACAACAATCAACCCTTATATAGGGCCAAGTCTCATACAACAATATATGTCTCTTCTCTTGAATGAATGATTATACTTCTTGAAGAATTTAATCTGCTACTAGGAGGATGGGAACTTCTACGACTGCTTAGGAGAGGTGAACTTGAGAGGATGAATTGTGATGTTGAAATGAGATGAAATCACCTTTATTATATACAAGGATAGGTGACCTTTCACTAGGTCGCCCCCCTTAGGAGATAAAGAATTTAAAATATTATTTGTTACAAGAAGGTTGACCTTCCTTAAACAAAGGGAAAATAGCTCCCGAAGCTATAAAACACTAACAAATACCAGTGTCCTGTAGAGAGAAAAATAATGGGAAGCTTGTGTGTGTAAGATTTGACTCATAGGGTAACCTTCTCGGTTGAAAGGCCGACTCCTTTTAAGATATGTAATCAACTATTTGATAATTTCCTTGTGAAGAGAAAAGGAAAATAATTTTTTTAAAGGTAAATCCTAGTCAATAGGCAGTGATATACCAAGAGAAGGAAGGTATTCCATAACATAGTGACTATAATACATAGCTTGATCATCAATAGAAATGAGACAAATATGAAAAAATGAGAGGCACGAGACAATTTATGCACAATCATTTTAACTATGAAATTCCAAGAGCTACACTAAAATAACTCAACACATTCCATACAAGAAAATTAAGCCTATCTAAATGTAGATGAAAAAAGAGAGAAGACAACCAAAGAAAACACAAGAACACAAAGGATGAGAGTAACTCAATAATTACGAGAAACACACTTAACAATGACACTAAAGGAAAATAGAAGTTGCACATTTGATCATTATTAGAGACTTGACAAAAAAATAGATACAATAAACCGTAGGCTTAGAACTACAAAAATATTAGGGCTTCAAGGGTGCTGACAAGAAGATGAGTCCACTTTTTGGCCAAAAAGTGGAAATGTTTTTCCTGATTTTCAAAATTTGTCACATTTGACTTTAAAATTTGAAGTACTTAGAGATGGAATCTTAAAAAAAGTCACTAATCATAAAATGTAAAACTCGAAGTCTAGTTTCCAAATATATAATTTATTTCAATACCCAGATGATACAAATTGATTTTCAATAGGCGTTTCTTAAAACCACTATTTAAAAGTCACTTTTTTTACCATAACATGCATGTGTATGTCATCCATATTTTGACCTAAATAATCGTATTTTTCTAAATCCTTTTGGGAAAAGATTTGTAACTCACCAAAGCACATTTTCAATATTTTTTTGTAATTTTTTATTGATTTTTTTTGGTTATTTTTTTATTGGCCATATTTGTTGTTTTGAAAAATCATCGTGTACGTCATGCATAAGATGACCTAAACTTATCATTTTTAATTTTTTTTTTCAAATTGAAAATAATTGTTTGAAGTACGTTTTTGTGCAATTCGTTTTACAAAAAAATATTTTAATAAAAAGTTATTAAAATACGAAAAAACCTTGATATTTCAAGTTTATGGACCAATTTCATTAGAAATTGATTGAAAAATAGAA
This sequence comes from Sequoia sempervirens, assembly GCA_007258455.2. Classification (NCBI taxonomy): domain Eukaryota; kingdom Viridiplantae; phylum Streptophyta; class Pinopsida; order Cupressales; family Cupressaceae; genus Sequoia; species Sequoia sempervirens. The sequence continues at coordinate 13,481,298 of VDFB02379711.1, forward strand.
AAAATAATCCAATTGTAAAAAAAATTACATATTTGGAATCTACACTGTCTCATCCATAATGGGTTTTAATTTCATCAAAAAAATCTGCAAAAAAGGTCTTGAGACATATGTCCAAAGTCATTATTTTCTTGTGACATTGACATGACCTTCAAGTTGCAGGTCAAACCAGATCCAAAGCTTAGGTTCGAGTCTTGAAGCCTTTCCCAAACCAAAAAACAAGGCAAAAACCTGACCCAAAATTCAAACTTTAAGAAACGAGATCCTGTTTTTGGCTTGGGGCCTCGAAGTGAAATGAGATCCCATTTGTTAAATAATAGGGTCCTGTTTCGTTTTGCCTGATTTCGGGTTTTTTTCGAAGTCCAAAACTTCCACCTTAAGTGGACTCAACTTCATGATTTTACGCTCAAACATAAATATTCTCACACTCTAGCTCATAGGAGAATGCTATAGTTTACAACCAAACTAGAAGAGAGAAGCAAGAATGAAATCCATGATCAACATCATGGCTTGCACTAAATCAAGTAGTAGAAGATTGCCTCACATTAACAAGGCATCTATTATGATCCTAAAGATTTTATATGATTTTTTAAAAAAATTAGAGGACCAACCCCCTCCTCACCACTAGCCCCCTTAAATCCTCTTCTAGAAGTAGTTGCACATAAATCTACATGCTTTTATTTGAATTTGATATGGGAAGTACCCCCTTGAACCATACTAGCCTTTTCCTACAACAACCACTTTTATTAATCCATGAGGATTGGGGTCATAATGGGACAATCACTTGTGGCTTCAAGATCTAATTTCCCCTTTCCCTCTCCCAATATAATTATGCACCCAATTCAAGGCAATAAAATTTACTACTAAAATCGTAGTCAATATGTTGACCATTCACTATTAATAAATTTGATCCTCGACCAACCTCGTAGATGCTTCAAAATTTGTTAGCTTGTGTAATCCTTGCCCATTATTCGTCTTGGGGAATACAAAATAGTCATCGCGTATATTTAAAGTGGGGAACCAATAAACACTTGGCTTGGGAGTCATTATGTGATACCCTTAGCCAAAATATTGTTACGAAATGCTTAAATCTTATGTACCCACAAATAGATTTACATATATAGAACTTGTTGGAATTGGTATTTCATTCAAGTATATATTACAACCTCAAATGGATATAAATATTTCCAACCCTCTAGTAGTTACAAGTACATTTTGAAAATATCTAGAAGGTTGAAATGATAGGAATGTTGCTAATCTCCTATGCTTGGAGTGAAATTGTAGCCTCTAGGTGAAGTTTCCCATAAGAACTCAAGGGGTTTTCATCCTCCAAACTCTAGGAAAACAAATGGGGTTCATTCACTAATCTCTAGAACCTATGGGTTTTCATACTTATATTCATTAGAAGAATACAAATGCTTTATTCTACAAATTTTTGATATGGCTAGAAAAAGATACAAAATGATGGGGTTAGTTTCCTTAAATAAAAGTTTGGGGACCCAATATGGGGCTCACATGTTCTAGTAGGAATTTGATATTTTCCCTCAATTTTTTCATGTTCAAATGAGGCCACTAATGAAATTCCAATCCATGTGGTAGGTTAGGTCCCTTGTTTGAATGGTGAGAGTATGTAAAAGGTATACCTAGAAGTAGGGGCTTGGGGATCTGACTATCCAAATGTGGGGATTCAAATAATTACATGCTTGAGGGATGGGTAGGGGATACTTTTGGTTTGGGATTGAGAGTGTAGGAATTCACATGTCATATGATGTTAAGGAAAGGTGTGTTAGGGACTCAAAATTCAAGTTTCTCTTTAAATTTTTTTTGCTTGGTAGGTTGGCTTTAGGATCCTTACAAGTTCAATGTTAGGGTTTTGGGAAATTGGATGTTGAGGTGGTTTCAAGACAATACAAAGATTTATGGGTATGAGAAAGTGGAGTATTGATGTGTTAGGGATCAATATTTTAAGGAACCTTTGTATGATTTAAAGATTGGGTCAAGAGATACCCACTAAAATAGCTACAAAGGATTGAGCTTTTAGGGTAATTGTTGTAGGTGGAAGTGGAGATTAGGATTAGGAGATACTCACTATAGTTGATAGGGACTAGGATTAGGAGATTCCCACTACAAGCAATGTTAAGGATTGGGCATCGAGAGCACCCATTGTAGGAAGGTGTGGGGATTCAAGTTAGGAGATACTTGCTATTAGATAGAGTGAGGATTGGGATTATTGCATAGTTGATGCCTATGAGGATCAAGGGTTAGGGATATCATATGCCAGTTACTATCCCAATGAAGGGAAGATGTAGAAATTTTCATAATCAAGAGTGATGGAGTAGGAATCAAGGTTTAGGATTCTTGGATATCACATACCTATTTGGTATGTTGGTAGTAGAAAATTTGGGATCCTATGAAGTAGCGAGGGTTTGGGATTAGGGATATCTGATACCTTGGGGGTCAAGGATTGTGTAACAAGAATATGGCTTAATCATTACTAATATAGGGAGGAAAGAGAGGAACTAGATATTTGTGTGCTTGATATTGATAAAAGAGTAGGGACGAGGGTTCAATAATACATCATACCCTTTGGACATGTTGGTAGGGGAAATCCTGGAAGTCCATAATATGGAAAGGGTTAAGACTTGGGGACATTCATTATTTCAAGTATGAGGTTAGGGTGACCAATTCCTTTCGATAGATTGTAAGGGGAAAGATGAAACTCTAAGATATTGTGAAATAGAAGGGAGTGGGGTTGTAGGGAACAAGGGAAATGTGTGACAAAAGAGGGAAGTTCAAAAGTTTGAGTTGTGGGGAACATAGGAACTGTAAACTTAAGGGAAATGATAGGAAAGGGATGACAACATCAAAAAATTTGAAATCTCAACATGTAAGACAAAGTGGAGGTTTAAGATATAGGGAGCCAATGGACTAGGTAACAAGGTTATATAAGTTTTAGAAACCCATAGAAAGTAAAGGATTGGGTTATTAGGGAGATGAGGGTTGGAGGGATGGTATGGCAACACATGGAAAGTTAAGAACCCTCTCAAAGCTGGAAAATGACTCCAACACTCATACTTAAGATTTGGGACATTACAAGTTCATCATTCTCAAAATTTTCCCTCAAGAAATGTAGATTTGGATGTTCCAAAATCTTTAGCACTTCCCAAATATTGTCTTTGGTAGGCATATTATTCCAATATATTAGGTACTTTGTATGCTTATATTTTTTAATTTCTTCACCCTAGTGTCAACAACAACATTAGGGACCAAAATGAGCTTCCAATCATCATCTAGGGGTGGTAGATCTGTTGAAGGTGTAACATGTTCAAGTTCCCTTTTGAAGCATGCCACATAGAACACATTATGGATTCCACTATCCTTTGATAGTTCTCACCCATAAGCCACTTTTTCAATCCTCTACAAAATCTTGTAGGGTCCATAGAAGTTTTGGGGGTTTGAACTTTTCAACCCCAGTTCTTTTGATAAAGGTTTTGAAAGGTATTTTGTCACACTTGGAACATGGATACAAATTAAAAATAACTCACATCTCTCTTAAAAGGAAATAAAATCCATAAATAAAATATGATTTTCCTAAGGTTTTGGTTGTTAGGTCGTGACTTTCTATTTCACTTAGTTTTTCATTGCTTTTTGTTGTTCTCACAAAAATACTTACACAATTATACTTTATAATTTTCCCATAAGGGTTATATTTTGATGATAAAGCAACTGTGATGTTCTAAACCCTAAAATTTGGCTTCCTTGATCTAGGATTTGATAAAATGTGACGATTTGAAATTTTTTATGACAATTGATTTTCAAAACTTTCCTAATTTTTTTTCATATTCTTAAGCAATTATAAAATAAGATCAAAAGAAAGGGGAAGGGAAGTCCTAACTTTGAAGTTATGTTGGAATGATAACATGCATGGATAAATTATTTTGAAAATAAATAAACTTTGTTTAATTAGATTGAATAATAGAGCCACAACGTTAAGTACAATCTCCCAAGAAAATTAAAATACCTAAAATTACAAAAATTCATTGAAGTGCCCAATTTTGGTGCAACTCTAACAAGTACGTCACCATGAAGGAAAATTAAATGCTCAAACTAAAAATCATGCAAGTGTTGGAAAGAGACACTGCACAAGTTGTTTGGTGTTGTCATTGATGGAAACCCTAGTCAGTAATCCCATCTGTACCTTAGTATTTGCTTATACCGGAAGTCAGATTGAAGATATGTGTTAACTGTCAAAGCTAAAACAAGGCATCTGACAGAGTTGTGTACATTGATTCATATGTAATTTCCTGTTATCATTTTGTGTTGTGGATCTTAGGGAAGGTATTTTTATGTATGAACTATCTTATCTTTGAATCATAGGGAATCACATTGATTGGTGTGCAAGTTAGAAGATTCGGTTTATTGATTTTCAGTCAAACAGTGGAGAAAGATCGACTAGATGAGTGTAGCGTGTTGTGGATATTCGAGGCATAGTTATTTAAGGTGTTTCATGTTTGATACATGTTGTTTTGGGTCCTCACTATGTTGTGGCCAACATTGTTTGATTCACATTGATAATTGTTTATGGATTGGGCTAACAGTTTGTGCACATTTCATATTTTGGTAAAGCCGACATGCGGTTGATGTAATCTCTAGTTGCGGATATATATAATCAAATATTTATATTATTTTGGGATGTGATGCGATATGATGCAAGAGTTAGAAGGAAAATAGATCGATTGTGCGTAGTTTCACTTGAGCAAAACAAAGATTGGTGATTCAAATTAAAGCAGACAAAGTTTCAAGAGCAGAATCAGATAGAATGTGAAGAATGTGATCAATGTGCCTAACTAGAACTATAATTAGGCATTAGTAGATGCTATCTCATAGTTCATCCACTCTATTTGTCTTTTGACTATGACTGTAAGACAATGAGTCTTCCTTTGGGTAGTAAGCCTTTTGTATTTGAGCAGTGAACTCTAGGCAGTGTGCCTAAATGCATGCGCATTCCCCATTTGTAAACACTTATTTTGAGTATACTCATATTGTGATTGACCTCCACCATGGTTTTTCCCCTAACAGGGTTTCCACGTAAAAATCCTTGTGTTATGGTGTTGTGGTTGATTGCCCTGTGTTCTTGTATCTTTCTTTTGGTTCAATGCTATAAGTGGTTTAAAGATTAGGTTAATAAAATTAAATTTTGCAGAACACTGATTCACCCCCCCCTCTTAGTGTTCCTTGATTCCAACAATTGGTATCAGAGCCTATTTCCCCATAAGAAGTTTAATAGCTTGAGGAAGATCCAGGGAGGCGATTCAATGGATTCCAATAGTCTTCATCAACAACTTTTGGTGACTCTAGATGATCTTGATCAGTCCAAATCTAAAGTCCAGGAATTGCAAGCAAACCCCATGAATGCTGAGAAATTCATTCAATCATTGAAAGATCAAATCAATAAGTCCAGGGAAAAGAGAAAGGATCTTTGTGATTAGATCAAGCAGAAAGAGAGTAAAAGCATGGAAGATGAACACCTAAGTCAAGCCTTGAAGGAAAAGACAAAATAATGTGAAAAGCTCACCAGAGATAATGTTGTCCTAAAGCATGAGATGGAATCTATTGTGATGAGGATGACCAAGGAGATTGAAGAGAAAAAGAAGAATGAAGAGAATCTTACTTAGTCCTTGAAAGAAAGATCTGATGAATGCAACAAAATTAATGATGGATTCAATCAGCTAGAGCTTGAATTGCAACAATCCAAAAACAATGAAGAAGAGCTTGAAAGATAGATTGTTATTCTCAGGGATGAACTTGCTACTACAAATGAATACAAGGAAAAATTCAAGAATAGCTCAGCTAAGCTTGATGAACTGATTCAAAGTCAGAAGACTGAAAGTGACAAGTAAGGTCTTGGATATGAGAAAGGAGAAAGCTCTAGATCTGGTCAAAGGAAATTTAGGCCAGGAAATCAGATGAGCAAAGCTAGAAGGTATCCGGTAAGACAACCCAATGCTCAAAAGTTCAATGGATACTATTTTGTTTACAATAAATTTGGTCATATGGTTGCTCAATGTAGAATTAGAATGAATCCAAGTGGTCCATCATTCTCCAATCAATGTTTCAATTGCAATAAGTATGGTCATAAGTCAATTGAATGCAAAAATATGACAAACAACTTTTTCAATAGAAATGTCAGATGTTATGCTTGCAATAGATTTGGCCATATTGCTAACTAGTGTAGATCAAGAGAAAATCATTTGAATAGTTGGTTTGGATAAAGAAATGTTGTGTGCTATAATTGTAACAAATCCGGTCACATTGCAAGATTCTATAGAAGCAGGAAGGGTTAGGTAAACGAATGGAAAAATATGCAAAAGGATGATAAGGGAAAAGAAAAAGTTACTGCGGATGAGATCATGAATCAAATGAAGAATACATTGGTGAAGAAGAGTGTTTCTGATGTAGGAAATGAATCCACACCAGAATCTAGTGCTAGAAATTCCACCAGGAATTAGTTTAAGGCCTCTGGCCTAGGGGGGCTCTCAAGAAAATCTTTTACCCCCCTTGTCGGTAGTTGGTACCGGAATGTGGAAAATTGCAACGATTGCATTAGTGATCTACAAATGTTTTGGGAACACTTATGGAGAAAATTTATGCTAAATTGAAGATCCATAGAAGAATTTTCTTTCACAGACTATGAAAATAGGGTGTACGAAAGACCTAGGGAAAAAGCATTTATTGTGATAAAAATTTAGGTGTGTGAATATTAAAAGGTTACTTCTATTCCTCATTTGTCACATTGCATTTCGAGAAGAAGTTTGGAGAGCTTTGCAATGAATTTTGGTGAGATTCAAGTCTGAAGGCGATTCGGTGAATAGACCCTAATTCGACGAAAGGTATTTATCTGCAAAACTTGTGAACTTGAAATTTTTGGAAATGGCTACTCCATTAGTCATTGATATTAAGGATAGACCCCGCCCAAAATTCAAATGGCACTCATTTAAATCTATTGAGACAGAACCATTAGGTACATTTTCTTCCATTTCGTATGGTATTTTGCACATTGAAGATATTAGGGCATATATTCATGCGAATGTTGAGGATTTAGGAATCTCTAAGTTGTTAAATTTGTACACAAATCACATTGTGGGAGAATATTTTTGTGTAAGGTCTGAATTTAAGACTTTGGAGGAGAAGTTCACACAAATTATGAAATTTCCCGTGTTCGACTAAAATGAATGGGTATGGTACATACTAAGTCGAGTGCATGTCAAGTTCATGTGGTTAAATCAACCCTTCAAGATCACAAGAGAAGCTACAAGCATTGTTACTGGTCTAAATTCATCCAATGGGTTGCCCACATTGAAATTTGTGAAGAACCAAATAGTCACTGAGGAAAGCGGTTCCACTTTTGACAAAAGAGCTATGACAATTAATGACATCATTGAATTGGATGTAAGATTTGCTTCTATGGTTGGGGTTCTGTTTTGGGTTCTTTCCTGGTCGCCTGGGTATTTTCCCTTGATCTTGGTGGTCCGTGGGCTCAGCAGAACTCTTTTGGTGTCGACTGTTTAGGGCCGGGATCTCCCCGCGGGCGGGGCGTTGGCTGCGGGTTGGTGGTAGACTTCGTCTTCTTTGGTCGGGGGCTGAGTGTGGGGCTGTAGTGGCGAGGTGTGGGGTGGTGCGGTGTGGTTGAGGCTTGGGGCTGCGTGCGGGGCTTTGTGGTGCCGCGGTGTGGGGTGTAGTGGAGTGGTGGGGTCTGAGTTCGGAGCTTGTGTGGGGTGGTGTGGTGGTTTTTGTGGGGACCCCTCCTTGGTGGGTGCGTGTGGGGCTTTCCCTCGTGGGGGAGCTATTGCTTCGGTGGTCATTGAGGACTTGGTTCTCCGTCAGGGGCCTTTTTTTTCTCAATGGAGGCTGGGGGGCCTTCGGGGGAGGAACCTAAGCTGGATTTTCGATCCGCTCTTGGCTCGAAACCCTTGCCTTCGGGGTCTCGTCTTCATGATAATATTTTATTTTCTCAGAATGCGGAAAAGAATGAGGTGGGTTCGTCAGGAGGGTTTCGTGTTCCAAAGATTAACGGTTGCCTTGAAAGGTGCAAAGAGAGGCCGAATGTTGTGATCCCGATGGAGATGCTCGCGGATGATATTGAGTACTACTCAAGACATTCGTTGTATTGCAAATTTTTGGGTTTGAAAATTTCTCTGCAATTTTTGGAGAGCTGGGCTCGAAGGACTTGGATGCCAATAGGTGAGATGGAGATTCGGCTCCTCGCTAATAACTATTTCATGGTCACGTTTGACTGCATGGCGGATAGGATCAAGGTTTTCGAAGGAGGCCCGTATTTTTACAACCAGGTGGGCTTGTTTATCAAGCCGTGGCATGCAGGCTTCAATCCAGCTGAGGAGATTCCTAGTCGGGTTCCGGTTTGGGTTAGATTGCCGAGGTTACCGGTTGAGTGTTGGCGGGAGGATGTTCTGCACTTACTAGCCTCAATGCTTGGTAAACCTGTTGGTTCCTCGCAGCAGACACAGTTCAAAAAGGTAATGACTTTTGCCCGATTTTGTGTGGAAATTGATTTAAGTAAACCTTTGCCAGATTCTTTAGAAGTGTGCGCAGGTTCTTACTCATGGGTTCAACAGCTTGATTATGAGACCTTACCTTTTAGATGTCGGTTATGTCATGAGTATGGACATTTACTGCGTAGATGCCCAAGGGCCAAGCCTTTGGAGACTAATTCCTCTCTGCCACCTAAGAATCCTTCTGGGTTGGATAAGGGTAAAGGTCCTGTTCAGGGTGGTGGTCCTGGGGAGGATGGCTTTCTTCCTGTCATAAGGAATAGAAATAAGGGGCTTAAAAGGCCCCTGAATGAGAGGCAGGATGAGGATTCTTTAAACAGATTTGAGGTGTTGGAGGGTCTTAGCCAGCAAGAAGTGAATCCTGGGTTGGTTGATTTGGATCAAGGTAGGTTGGATGTTGAACAACAAGGGCAGTTGGTGGAGCTGGTAATGGATAACCATCAGGTGGGAGTGGATTCGGTCATTCAGGGTGCTGAGCTGGGGGGGAGGCTTTGGTCAAGAAGGGATCAGCCCTGGGATCTCCTCTGCCCCTCAGGTGGTGGGAACCTTGCAGATGGAATCAGACTTAAAGTTGGAGGCTCAAAGTGAATCAGGTAGCGTGGTGGTGAAAGATAGAGGGGCTGGGTCTATCCATGAGCAGAAAGCTGGTTCGGTGGGGGGAAAAAGCAATAAGGCTTCTCCTCAATTAGGCATCCTCCAAAAGGATTTCAAGAAAGGAGGGGTGGAGAAAGGTTCCAAGTTGGGCAGGAAGAAGGACTTGGAGAAGATTAAGATGATTGGGGAAAATTTGGTGGAATCAGGGTCAGTTAAGACTCTGGACTCTCACTTCACAAGCCCTTTGAAATGATTGTCCTATCCTGAATGTTAGGGGCTTGAACAGTGGCCCTCGACAAAAAGCTGTTCGGAATTTAGTTAGATGTCAGTATCCTGATATTCTCTTTTTACAGGAGACAAAGCTTTCTGTGGATGGTATGATGGGCATTATGCCCAAGCTGTGGAGGAATGGTGATTGCCAATGCATTGGTGCTCTGGGTGCCTCTGGTGGGGTTGCTTGCTTATGGAACCCTCAGAAGATTTGCCCCCTATGGTGGTTTTCATTCAAATCCTCTATCTCTATGGTGGCCTCTTGTTATGAATCTGGGGAAGTGGTTCTTTTTTCCAACATTTATGCGCCTGTGGATTTGCAGGGCAAGCAGATTTTGTGGTCAAATATTCGGTATGTGAGAAGTATGAACCCTTACCTGCCATGGATTATTGGGGGTGATTTCAATGCTATCACTGAGATCGCTGAGAAGCGGGGGGGTACCATGAGATTGGAGGCTTCTGCTCTTCTCTTTCAGGATAATATTTCTGTTTTGAATCTGGTGGATATCAAGCCAGGTAACGGGCACTTTACCTGGAATAATCGTCGCCCTGGTGAACATGGCATTGCAGAGCGGCTGGATCGGTTTATGGTTTCTTGCTTTTGGGTGGGTGATAGGTGGGTTACTTGCTCAGAGATTTTGGACTGGAGGGGTTCGGACCATTGGCCCATTAAGCTTTCTATCAGCCTAGTTGGGCGGACCCACAAGCCCTCTTTCAAATTCCAGCTTATGTGGCTGCGGGATCCCGTTCTCCATGATTATGTTGCTCAGTGGTGGCAGGAGGGAAGACCATCTTTTGGTACAGCTATGTATGTTTTTTCTAAGCTTCTCCAGTTTGTTAAATATAAGATTAAACGCTGGAATAAGCAATGTTTTGGGAATATTTTTAAGGCCAAGGTTGATGCACAAGCTAAGTTGGATGGTATTACGAGGTTGTTGAGGGAGAAAGGGGTGTCTGAGGCTCTATTGCAGGAGGAATCTAGGGATTTGAAAGATTTGGAGGAATGGGAATTACGGGAGGAGATCTTTTGGAAACAAAAGTCTCGGATTGACTGGCTTCAGGAGGGGGATAAAAATTCTGCCTTTTTCTTCAACTCTGTGAAGGCACGAAGGCATGGTAACTCTATTCCTGTTTTGATTTCGGATGGTGGAGAGAGTTTGAATTCTTTTCAGAGTATCTCTGATGAGGCCGTTCGTTATTTTTCTAGCCTTTTTAGAGAGGATGTGCAGGGGAACTTGGTGGGGGAGGCACAGGTCCTTTCTTGCATCCCCCATTTGGTGTCTCAGGAGATGAGAGAGGATCTTATGGGGGAAATCACACTTGAAGAATTAGAGGGGACGGTGTTTCAAATGAAGAAAGGAAAAGCTCCTGGCCCTGATGGTTTCCCGGTTGAATTCTTCCAAGAGTTTTGGGAGATCATCAAGTTGGATTTATTGGAGGTGGTCAAGGAGTCGCAGCGGAATAAGCAAATGCTTAAGGCTCTGAATTCCACTTTCCTGGCTCTTATTCCGAAGTGCGATGGAGCGGATAGGTTGAGCCGCTTCCGGCCTATATCCTTGTGCAATGTGGTGTATAAGATTATCTCGAAGCTAATTGCGAATAGGCTGAAAAAGTGGTTGCCGTTACTCATATCTGAGGAGCAAAGTGGTTTTGTGGAAGGCAGGCAGATTCTGGATGGTATTGTTTTGGCTACTGAGACCATCCATTCTATGGCTAATTCTAGGGTTAAGGCTATGTTTATCAAGTTGGACATGGCAAAGGCGTATGATAGAGTCCGTTGGTCCTTTCTTCAGAGGATCCTTGCTACTTTCGGTTTTGGGGATGATTGGATCCAATGGGTCATGAGTTGCATCACGTCTGTGTCCTTCTCTGTGTTAACTAATGGGATGCACTCAGAGTTGTTTGAGGCTTCACGTGGGATAAGACAAGGGGATCCTCTTTCCCCTTACCTTTTCATCTTGCTTGTGGAAGGCTTGGGGCGCCTTCTGAGGAGCCAGGTGGAGTTGGGGCTTATTCAGGGGTGGCGGTGGGGTGGTGATTTACCTCCTTCGTCCCACTTGCAGTTTGTGGATGATACTGCCTTGATGGGAGCGGCTACTGTGAGGGAGGCTACTAATATTCGTCAGGTGTTGGATAGGTATCTTGAGGCTTCAGGTCAAGCAATCAATGAAGATAAGTCTTCCATTTATTTCTTTAATACTCCGAATCCTATTCAGAGGCGGATTGCTCAAATTCTTCGTTTTCAGATAGGGACCCTTCCTATGTCTTACCTTGGGGTTCCTATCTCGGTGGGAAGATTATCAAGGGAGTCATGGCAGCCTATTCTGGATAAATTTCGACTGAAGGTTACCCATTGGACCAATCGGTGGTTGTCCTTTGCTGGGCGGGTTCAATTGTTGAAGTCTGTGGTCCAGGCTCTCCCTATTTATCGATGTATGCTTCAGGTGGCTCTGATGGGATTTGTTTCTGAGTTGGACTCTTTGGCAAGACAGTTTTTATGGGCTGGTAGTGTGATGACTTCCAAGTGGAGTTTGGTTAAGTGGGATACAGTTTGTTGTCCTAAGCAGCTTGGGGGTTTGGGGTTGAGACATTCCTCTCTGGCAGGGACAGCGTTGGCGGCGAAGCTTTATTGGAGATGGTGCACTGAGAAGGATAGGATTTGGGCTAGGATTTTGTCCTATAAGTACTTTCAGGGTATTCCTAGAGATGATATTCCTCGTTATCCCCTGTTAGGTAAGGGCTCAGCGGTGTGGGCTACCCTCAAGAAGGGAGCAGTGCTTATCAAGGATGGTTTATTTTGGATTTGCAGGAGGGGGACAGAGGTTCAATTCTGGTATGATTCCTGGGATGGATACCCTCCCATCCTATCTCAGTTCCCTGAACTGATGGCTTTGAGTAGGAGTTTCGAGGATGTTGGTTGGACGCGGGTAAGTGATTTTAAGGTGATTTCTTACCAGGGTCAGCTTGTGAGTTCTAGATGGAGAACTCCTGAGGAGTGGCCGATTATGGGCATGGAGGAGGATTGTAGGATTCTACAGAGTATTCTTTTGAGAAGACAATGTAATCCTTTAAGGGACAAGGATATTCTTGCTTGGTCTCCTAATCCAAAGGGGCACTACACGGTTGCGTCTGGATATCGGAGGCTTTTATCTCAAAGGTTTGAGGGGGAGGAAGTTCCGTGGTGGAAGAAGGTTTGGAACAAGTTTTCTTGGCCGAAGTGTAACTGCTTTGCCTGGATTTTGGCTTGGAACAAGTGCCTGACTTGGGACAAGATCCAAATGCGCGGCTTTCAGGGACCGTCTATGTGTGTGATGTGTGGGAAAGGTGAGGAAAATTCTTCGCACCTTTTCTTCTGGTGTCCTTTCTCCCTGCAGCTCTGGCATTTCTGGTGGAGTGTTTGGGGAAATCCGTGCATTCACGCTTCCTCTTTAGTTGAATTCTGGACTAGCTTGGGCAGGCCTCCCTCGAGGGCCTCTTTTTTGCAGGATGTGTGGCTGGCAGGCCCAATCTTTTTGTTGTGGCAGATTTGGCTTGAAAGGAATAGGAGGATTTTTCGTGGCGAATTGTTGCAGGTTCAGCAGGTGTGGTGCAGAATTCTTGGGATGATCCAGGAGACTATCCATGCCAAAGGGGATGTGGAGCTGCCCTTGGATAAGAAGGATGCTGAGGTGGTGGCTCGATTGGGTATCCAGGGGTTTTCCCCTGGGGCATCTTGTGGGCGGAAGGGCAGTCGAGTGAGGCAGCGTGTCCAGAGGCAGGGGTCCTGGGTGCTTCCCCCTGAGGGAACCTTGAAGGTTAATACTGATGGTTCATCTAGGGGAAATCCTGGCCCAGCTGGTGTTGGAGGGGTTGGGCGGGATTCCTCGGGATCGGTGGTGTTCCTATTTTCCATTCATATGGGAACACAGACTATTAATTTTATGGAAGGTTGGGCGATTCTTTATGCTTTGAGGAAGGCCTACGAGCTGGGGTGGCGTAGGGTTATTTGTGAATCCGATTCTCAGGTTCTAATTAACTTACTTAATCAAGGGAGGAGTTTGGATGTGAATTGGCAGTTGGCGGTTCTGGTTCAGCAGATTTTGCAGATTGGATCTCTTATGGAGAGAGTGTCTTTTGTCCATATTCCGCGGGAATGGAATAGGACGGCTGACTGTTTGGCCAAATGGGCTTCAGAGCGTCTTGAGGATTGGAAGATTGATGATTGGGCTCAAATCCCTCCTGAGCTTAGCTCGGATTTGGAGAGGGTCCTTGCTGAAGATACTAGGGGTGCTGAATGATTTGGTTCTGGCTCTTGTTGGCATCTTATGTTCTTTCTGGGCTTTTGCCCCTGGCTTGGCTGTAATTCTGGTTTCTGAGTTTCAATAAAAATTTTACCCCCTTTTATTAAAAAAAAAAAGATTTGCTTCTATGGTTATTGGGTATAAAATCTATCACTCTAGTTAGAATAACTCTGTATCTGGTACTGCAATCTATGCAGCCTATCAAATGATCAAGGAAAATGCATAATATGACTTATGTGAGTTACTCCAGAGCCAACTCACTTAAAATCTTGGTAAAATCAAGGATAATTTTTTTTTTTCAAGTATGGAAATCTGCTGTTATGTCTATTCTTCTACTTCATGAATGAAGTTCTGGGAGTTGGTAAAGTGCAATGGGAAGGTGACAGACTAGTAGTTGTTCAAATCAGAGACATCTTATATAGAATTGGTGATAGAAAAGTAAGGAAAAATTCTATTTGGGGTTACTTCAAAAGCTTTCAGAGTGAAATGCAAGCTAGGGAAAGGATTCCTAAATCTATTGTGGAAAAATATAAGGACACTATTTGCTTCATGGTTGACATTGATCAGTGTTTGATGGAAGAAAAAAAACCTAGATTAGTCTGGATAATGCCTATGGGATATGAGGTTGAAGAACACATTTTGGAGTTGTATGCCCAACACTTGTTGAGTAAACCTCAGGATCCAACAAAAGAAAGGTTTGGTACCTTTGAAGAGAAGAATATGCAAGTGCATTCACAACTGAAGAAGCCTATGATATTCGGGAAGGTGAGAAAGGAAGTTGAAGCTTTTTTAGAAAGCATCAGCATATCAGTTGAAGCAATGAGGGAAGCTAGGAAGAAAAAAAACAAGCTAAAGAAGGGGAGCCTGCTAGAACTGAGTCAGCTAGTCCGACAACATCCTCTTCTAGATTTAGATCTACAAGGAGCTCTGCACTCTCATCTGGTCCTACAAAGAAATCAAGCCCAATAAAATCTCAATTCAAGACATCTAGAAGAGAAGGAAAGAGGAAGAAGGATAAAAGCACAAGAGTCTATGTTGTTGTTGAAGATGATGAAGAAACATAATCAGATGAAGAGGTAAGAGAAATCAAGCATAAGGGAACAAAGGCATCAAAAGTCTCTAAGGACAAGCCCTCCGGTGAAGATAAAGCAAAGAAAACAGTGAAAACTGATAGATCAGGTATGACTGTGTAGGAAGTGGAAAAAACTTTAATTAAGGATGGTAATGTCAAACCACTTTCTGAATGGTGTGACCCTTTTGATAGTGCCGGTTAGAGAACTCTTGAAGAAGCCACAATAAAATATTTGAATATTTTCAATATGATTCTCATAGAAATAATGTTAGAGTTACCTAAAGGGTTATATGAAGTCTTAAAAATGAGGAGAGTAAATGCAAGAGTTGAAGATGAACAAATGAGAGAATGCATACTTGTTGATCTATGTCTGATAATGTCAATAGAAGAAATTAAGAAAATCCTCAATGATGCTAAAAAGGATTTTAAGAGAAAAACAAGGGTGAATAAGCTTATGATCGGGAAAATTGAGGAAGTAGCAAAAGACATTGAGAAAATTCTTAAGGCAGTTCTTTTGAAGAACAAATATAACGTTGTCTCTAAAGAAAATCATGATGAAGATGTTCCATCTGGTCCGGAAATTGAAGAAGTGAAAGAAGAGACAATTGAGGACAATCATAATCCTCTAGATATGCAAGATATTGAAATTACCATGGAGATTGAAGTTCATAAAGATATGTCAGTTGAAGAAATAGATATTCCCAAAGCCAAGCAAGAATCTATGATTGAAGAAAAGAAGACTGAGGCAAAGGAGGTTGCTATGGAAGCAAGAGACACTGCAAAGGTAGTAAATAAGTTTTTAGAAGAACAAAAAGAGGTGTTTGAAACTGAATTGGTTGAAGGTCCTATCAACTTGGCCACTCTATCTCCTATTTAGAAGCTGAAGGTAGCATCATTTGCTCAGGCCAAGGCAAGGGAGGAGATATTAAAATCTCACATTGAGAACAGTGACCTGCTAAGTCTTGCATCCAGTATCTTGGAGAAGATCATTCCCACACATGTCAAGGAATCATCCAATTCTCCCTTCGGTCAGCTGAAGAAACTTATCAACTCTATAAGTACTCACTTTGAGTTTCTTAAAAAGTCAGCTAAGGATAAGGTCCAAAAATAATTTGATGCAAACAGGTTTAGTAGATTGAAGTGTATGATTGCTAATGATAAATCCTTATTAGCTACTTGTGAAAAGAACATTCAAGGTGCATTATCTGAGGGTGGAAATATATACAACTCATGCTTATCCTCGTCAAAATTCATTGAGGTCACTAAGAAGAAAATTAAAGAATATGAGAAACAGTTAGCAAATATTTCTCAAACCTTTGATCCTCTAACCGTTTTTGTGGGTCAGCAAGAAGGTCCTGTCATATCCCCGCTTGACAAGATTAAAAGTTTGAAGCATGAAAAAGACAATTTTTTTGAAAGGGTATGTGAGCTCAGAGGACTAATTGGTCCTAAAATGGAGACAATGCTTAGTGCATTGAAGGAAGCACAAGATGCTATGGTTGTCAGTGATTTGACAAATCTTGAGTCGGCAGAGATGCAATCCTACTTGTTTTGTGGTCACATGACTATTTTGGAGAGTCTCAAAAAGGGTTGGGACACTAGTTTAAGCCTGTTGAAGAACAATTTTGCAGACATATTCAAGTCCATATAAGTTAGAAAAGCATGTATGTACATATGCAGTTTGTTCATAGTAATTTTGTATGATTTTTGGTATGTGGATTCCCATCTTTGCCATTGATGTCAAAGGGGGAGTGTGGGATAGTGAAAAATGTCATGTTCATCTAAGGGGGAATTGTGATTAAAATTCTTTTGAAGTTTTGAGGGTTGCAGTGTATTCATGTTGGTATTGATTCTCACACTTAGTCATTTTTCACTAAGTGTTGCCATCAATGCCAAAGGGGGAGATTGTTGGCAAGAGACACTGCACAAGTCATCCGGTGTTGTCATTTATGGAAACCCTAGTTAGTAATCCCATCTGCACCTCAGTATTTGCTTATACCAGAAGTCAGATTGAAGATATGTGTTAACTATCAAAGCTAAAATAGGGCATCCGACAGAGTTGTGTACATTGATTCATATGTAATTTCTTGTTATCATTTTGTGTTGTGGATCTCAGGGAAGGTATTTTGATGTATGAACTATCTTATCTTTGAATTATAGGGCCTCACATTGATTGGTGTGCAAGTGAGAAGATCCGATTTATTGATTTTCAGTCCAACAGTGGAGAAAGGCCGACTAGATGAGTGTAGTGTGTTGTAGATATTCGATGCATAATTGTTTAAGGTGTTTCATGTTCGAGACATGTTGTTTTGGGTCCTCACTATGTTTTGACAAACATTTTTTGATTCACATTGATAATTGTTTATGGATTGGGCCGACAGTTTGTGCACGTTTCATATTTTGGTAAAGCCGACATGTAGTTGATGTAATCTCTAGTTGCGGATATATATAATCGATTATTCATATTATTTTGGGATGTGATGCAATATGATGCAAGAGTTAGAAGGAATATAGATTGATTGTGCATAGTTTCACTTGAGCAGAATAAAGATTGGTGATTCAAATTAAAGCATACATAGTTTCAAGAGCATAATCAGATAGAATGTGAAGAATGCGATCAATGTGCTTAACTAAAACTATAATCAGGCATTAGCAAATGCTATCTCATAGTTCATCCACTCCAGTTTTCTTCCGACTGTGACTATAAGACAATGAGTCTTCCTTTGGGCAGTAAGCCTTTTGTATTTGAGCAGTGAGCTCTAGGCAGTGTTCTTGAATGCATGTGCATTCCCCATTTGTAAACACTTATTTTGAGTATACTCATATTGTGGATTGACCTCCACCGTGGTTTTTACCCTAACAGGGTTTCCATGTAAAAATCCTTGTGTTATGGTGTTGTGGTTGATTGCTTTGTGTTCTTGCATATTTCTTTTGGTTCAATGCTATAAGTGGTTTAAATATTAGGTTAATAAAATTAAATTTTGCAGAACACTGATTCACCCCCCCTCTCAGTGTTCCTTGATTCCAACATCATGCATATTCACAACATAAATTTCACTAAATGAAGAGAAACCATGTTTTAAAAAAAATATATTTATTGTTGTATCTCCATGAAAACCAACCCCCTCCCCCCCTTTTTGAAGTACAATGAATTGACTTTTATAGGATAAGGCATAATTTTTTTATAAAAAATGTTAGTTGGGATTAATTGAGCACAAGTGGCCCAGGTTTATCAGCTTGTTTTTCATAATTATGCCAAAAAATCAAAACAAATGAATATTTACACAATGAATACTTCAATAATCCACAACCTTTATTTGCATGTCCCTTTTTAGTGTGGTGAAGAAAAAACCCTATTTTTTATAATTGATATATTTAAAACTTTAGTCTTTCCTTATTTTTTGTTATATGACATGCAAAAAAATATTTCCAATTTAAAATATTTGATTCTTCTCCAACAACAAATGTGGCCCATCATTTCCCAAAGATGTAGGTGACTAATCTCTTCAAGTCAACAATCATTCCCAATGCTCTATTCTTCACTTTTCTTTATTTTTTATTACAAGCTTGCATCTCAATCTGTGACATTCATTTAAGACCTCATGGAAGGCTATATTAGTCATATATTAGGTTGAAAATTAGGAACAATATCATGCATTCCATTGTCAATCAACTACTAGGCCCTGTTTCCTTCATTTTTGACCCATTTTTATTTTAATTGTGCATGTACACCAATCACATAGGCTCATTTTACGCTTTTACAACTCTTAGAGTTTACCTTCATGCTACTTGACAACGTCTTGGTTTTATCTTTAGATACATTAATATATCTTTCCATTCAATGATGTTACCATCATATTTGCAAAAGTTGTTAGTACATTTCAACATGTTTCCATGATGTTTCTAGCCTCTTAGACCTCTTGTGCCAATCTCCAAGGAAAATATAGTTATATCTAATATTATGGAAGTTGTGAAGACCATGTTGCATTGATGGTTGTGTTGAACAATCCAGATAACTGAGATGGGGGGTGAATTAGTTATCATAAAATAATTTTCTTATCTTTAATTAGTCTGGAGTAAACTTAAATCAATCAGATAATCATCTAACAAAAATGAACATGAAAGCACATAACAACACCATGCACAATGAACACCAGAACTTATGTGGAAACCCAAGAATGGAAAAACCATGGAGAATTCTAATTCTCAATTATAAAACACCGGTTAAGGTGATTTTTACAGAAGGATCACTGCCAAGCTGCTCACTACAGGTAAGGCTCACTACTGGTTGGGCTCACTGCTCGACTATTAGAGCCAAAGATATAAAAGGCTCACTACCAAAAGAGAAAGGCTTGCTGCTAATAAAAATAGGCTCACTGCCAAAAGAATGATGAAAGGAAATCCACCGCTGAAATAACTGTCACCAACAATCACACTTGATAGAATTACACTGTTTGTTGCCTCCGGTCATATACTTTCCCACACTTCACAATGTCTAGATTTTCAGATTCACATTCATCACACTTGCTTTCATCGAACAAAATCAATTCTTACTTATACCATTCCATGCCTTCATAATCTCCTAGGTTAGCCAGACACAATGTCTTCATAGTCTTCCAAGTTGGCTAAATATAATTTGAATTAGATCACCACAAAACATGTCAGCATGAAGAACAACCTTGAGATATTCTTAAGGCCTTGCACGCTAGCACCAAACCCAAAATATAGGTCACAAAAAAATATCTTCTTATCACATTACCAAGGGACCCATAAATAGGTCATACATAAGATAGGTTCATTACATAACATAATTATCAGAAGATAGCAAACTTTGAATTACATGAAATATATTCTAGAGCTGATAGGAATGCCACAACCAAGACCAAATCTTGATTATCATCAAATTTCAGTATCAACCAAAACTTGTAACATGTTACATGAATGTCCGGAAAGCAAGGTTACCTAGAGTAAGCTTTGAGCATAACATCCAACATCAAAAGATTAGTCTTCATTATTTAGCATTAACTAACTTCCACGAATGTCCCAAAAGAAGTATTGCCATATCCAGATCAAGAGAACATCCATACTACGTAACATCATAGTATTTGATAGGATAGATCATTTTTGTATATCATTTGGAGCACAACCTTCTGGATCCAAGTTTTGACATCAATGGCAACAATGCTAAATCATCTCAACAACTTCTCAACAGGTTGTGTGGGTTGTTTTTATCTTTCACTGCTACATGTGAACCTATGCCTTTATGATGAATTGTTGCTTCTGGATGGAAAAATATAATTGGATAGTTGTAGGGCCTTAATAGATTGTTAATGGTTTTGTACCTACATAAGAGTGGTGCAAAATAATAAACATTCCTTTGACATCTTGTTATGCACTTTAAAAAATAATAATGGCATGACTTGTCAAATTTATGCTCCTACTTTTACACTTGGTGTCATTGGAGAGATCTTCTATACACTTGAACTAATAAGAGTGTTTCATTTGTTGAGGTGATTAACATTTGGCCCAATAATATCATAGCATTTTTCCATGCACATTGACAACCAAGCTATTATATGCACTAATTTATTTCAACTTTATTTTTTATCATTCATCACACATATGGAAGTGGGACCCACATTCAAAATCATGGTGAAAAGAGCCTCTATGGTGTTATAATAATCTTCTATTTTTCTACCACTACATATAATATTTCCAAATTGGAGCCCAAATCAGCACATCCATTATGGATTGTGGAAGTGATACTGGGGTTCACACTCAAAATTGTGAGGTGACTATGTGTGATTAAATAGGAAATTTCCACCTAAAAACCATTCTAGCATTTCATCAAGAGAGATAAAATAAATCTATTGCACATCATGTATTTGAAAGTGGGGTCCACATTCAAAACTATGAAGTGAAGGATTTGCGCAATGCAATGGAATGTCACTAGTTGTTACATGCCAACAAGAATTTTATAATAATCATTGTGAACCAGTCATAAATTTTCAAATAAACTTAGGAATACCATAAGATTGCATGGAAATTATCACTCTACACTCTGGGGCACATGAATTAATTTCTCTAGCTCACCATTTCAAGAAAAAGACTTCAAATAAAAATCACAATGTGAAAGAACCTCATGTTGCAATAGGAAATAGATAAATGAAATGCTGACTAGGACCTAAAGTTATATTGCAATTGTGTTTGGAAAATAAATGATAATACATGCAATAGAAAACATTAGTTAATGAATGAATAGGGTTGATAAGACTATGATATTCAATGGGATTTGGATATAAACCTAAGTGAATAAAGTAAAAAAAGCTAGTCAACATTAAAATAGAAGAATATAATAATGCACACAAAGGACCATAACTCATAAGGATAAGGTTTTAGAAAAAAAGATATAAAGGAAAACCTTTATGAACTATAAATATCAAAACCCTAATGATCTCATTAGAAAATATGATAATATTCCAACAAGGTTGAAATTAAAATTTGAGCCAACAATTCACACAATTCACATCAACTACACTTGCATATTCGCCAACAATGACATTCTTCAACACATAAATGAACTCATAATTATACCCATTACCACAAACCTTTTTAACACCAATTAGGTCAGCCTAATTAGATATAACATGTAAAACATAACTTGTCGGTTCCACATTCAAACTTACACATTCTATGTCATAATCCAAAACTTTTAAAGAATCAAATAGGTCGGCATGGACCTATAATAGATTGCACATAATGCATCAACACTTAATTAAACTCCACACATACTTAAAAATATTAGGTTGGCACCGTTGGAGACCAAACATCAAAATAAGCCAACTAAACAACCACAAATGGACACACAGAGCTCCAAATAACTACTGTCACTGGCAGACCCAATATTCTATTATTCATTTCTATACTAGAAGGTAAAAAAATGTGAAAACTTGGATTTAGACTCCTCTATCATCCAACAAAATTTTCTTAGATGGCAGAGCAAGATTCCTCAAGGTAGATCAATCAAATCAATTTACTGGATGTCCTCTACACTTAAACCACTATTTTGACACTTAGCCAATTTTCCACTTCAACTTTTTGCACCGCATCAAACCTTCTTGCAACTATGCATTGGATTATCATCTATATACACACTCATGCTTCACCAAATGATCTGCACATCAATCTCCATACAATGTTGGCATCAATGAAAACACTACATACTATACAAATCATGCTCATACTTTATGCTCATGTTGTCAATAGACATATCAATGAAAAACTCCATAAAATTCCAACACTTTTCACCAACATGATGTCATCATCACCTCTGATCTTCAAACCCTAATAAGGAAAAATATGTCAAATTTTTATATAAAAATATTTATAGATTCATGAACTTGGTATAGGACTGACAAGGTTTCAAATGTAAAAGAATTTGTGAGTTTATGAGAACTCTAAAAGTGCAACAAAAAGAACAAGAATCTAGAAAATAAAGGAACAATGTGATGAGGTTTGCATGTTGTATAGTTTGTGAGTTTTCCAACCTTGTTAAGATGGGAAAAGGGTTCATATTTTTCCATTCTACCAATAATATGGCAAGAGAAAAAGGAGAGAAGAGTAATGATAGATAGAAGAAAATAGACTAATTTTGAATTTTAGTCATTTCAAAGATTCGTGAACCCACCAAAAATATTAATTTTTTTTTAATATCAAATATTTTGTGAGTTTGAGAACTCCTTAAAACTGTAATAGAAAAAAATAAAATAAATATTTTAATTATAGAAAGTGTACTA
The DNA here is from genome assembly GCA_007258455.2 of Sequoia sempervirens. Lineage (NCBI taxonomy): Eukaryota > Viridiplantae > Streptophyta > Pinopsida > Cupressales > Cupressaceae > Sequoia > Sequoia sempervirens. Next base: position 13,503,877 of record VDFB02379711.1, read on the forward strand.
GTAACCTGTAGCACTCCATAATCCTTGGAGATTTCTCCCACCTACCACCAGTGCATGCATGATACCATTAATGAATCAATTAATGTGGATATCCTACAAACTATTTTTTCCTATTGGAAACCATTATTAACTATAAATACATATATTCACATGTGTTTCTAGTCATGAAAAAGTCCCAAATGTTAACTATATTTTTAATGTAGTAGATGAAGCTTGGCTACTCTTTCAATGAATTCTCATTTTTTCTTGGCTTGTAATTTAGGAATAGTGGCACCATAAATGTGATGAATATTTGTAGGTCAAGGAAACTCTATATCTCTTATCCTTCTCTCCTATTTCATTATATACAAATAGGGTTTTCTACTAGTTATCCTTCTCTCCCTGACTTTGAATAAAGTCTACTATGTTTCATTTCTCTCCTCTAAATATCTTATCCTTACGATGAAACATAAAGTTTGATTCAAAACATTGATGTTAGAAAATTTTACACAATCAAATCTAGAAATTGGTGATATTTTTTATTTTTAGTTGTTACATATTTCATATGAATCTAATACTTTATTCCCATTGGATATAGGAACTAATCTATATATATTTTTCTATTCTATCTCTCTAACGCATAAAACTAAATTAAACATTATATGTATTTTCAATTGTGTTAATATTTCTTGCTTCTGTGTTTGTGAGTGTAGAATAGAAATATGGGTTATTATATCCATTCCCTAAACATTCCCCCTACTTATTCCTTCTATTCTATACAAAGGTGTAACTTTTCATATTCAAGCCAACTCATAGATATGTTATGACAAAATTTATAGGGGTATAGTGTGTAGTGGTTATAGTTTGTAGTAGGATATATGTTTAGTTCCCATTAATATTATATATCAACAACTTAGGGAAGCCCCTCTCAACCTTGTAAAAATAGAATTATATGAGGTCATACCCACCTCAATAATTGATCCTTAATTTCCCAACCTAAATATAGGTTTTTTGTATTCTTCCCAAGTTTGATGCCCTTGGCACTTGGCAAATTATCAAATCTTAGGTATTTGGAGATAATAACTTAGATCACCAAAAAGATAACATTATTTTAGTGAAATTTTAAAAGATCAAATTGAAGACCCTGGTTAACCAAGTAGTGTGATGTAGCTAGGAAAAATTTCCCTTGGTCGATACTTTTTAAAAATTTAATATCACAAAGATCTATTTCTCCTAATTTTAGGAGTGGAAAATTTGTCAAAGAAGCAATTAGAATTCATTTTGTAAATATAGAAGTAAAAAATGGAGGGAGGATAGTGATTTGAAATTCAAGGACATACTAATGTGATTTTAGCTAAATTAAGAAGGTGAAAAAAAGATCAAAGAGCTAAAAATATCGATACATTTCCTTACCATGACTCCCAAAGTATTGGACTAGTAAGTACATAAACAAGAAGAGGAGCATTAGGATAATACTATCAATATACTTCATATGACTCAATTTGAAAATAAGGTTAGAACTACCTAGAGAAATCCTATATGTGATTATCATATGACTAAGAATGAAATAACTTTTAGGACAAGTAGTAGATGTACACAATAGGAATTGCATACTAAAGGTATAGATATGAATTTACCTAAACCTCAACATCTAAGAAATCCAAGGAGAATTTTACATCACAATTCTCCTACCTCATCTTGTGAAACTAAAAAAGAGATAGAAATGTTTTTCTAAGATGCTGATTATCCACTCTATTAGAAATAGGGAAAGAAAATTAGATTAATGAATATACCTAATTAAAAACATAGGAAAACACAACCTAAACTAGATGATAAATTTAGCTAAGGAGAGATCAACTTGCTAAGCATGCCCAATAAATGAATCAAAATTAAAAAAATTCTTAGTAGAATATAAATTATAATAATGCACATATTGTTTTGAGTCAACTCTACCACCAACAACAACAAAATGTATGATAAAACATAAGAGTTAACCCTTCAAGACATGCTCAAATAATTTATCCAGTAACATATCCATTGGGATTATAAAGACATGGACTGTAACTTGAATTTTATGACATTCTAGGATACCCTAATCTAATCCCAAATGAAATTAGAGGAAGGATACCAAAATTCTAGGGCAATAATTTTCTCACCAATGAGGACCACATGAGGCATTTCATCAACATGATAGATGAATGAGATAGAATATGAAGAAATCATGATTAAACTCTTATTGGAGGAGAGGGTATATGATCCTTATAGATGTTAGAATTAATTCATAGGATGAGTTCATTAATTTTTTTAGAGTACAGTATGGAGAAAGAGTGGATCCAAAATTTGTAATCCATGTTTGACAACAATAAGTAAAGGGGTGAATGAAATAATTTCTAATTTCAATATTATATTTGTAATGAAAATGAGGAAAGTGTCTCCTCATGTGAGGCCAAATAAATCAATGTGTATTGTTTTGTATTATGGAGTATTTGATGCAAAATTGAGCTATTGATTGTAGGATAAAAACCCTCAAACATTGAGGGAATATTATGCAATGAATAACAATATAAAAAGAAAAATGAGAGTATCTACTAAGAATGTCAAGGGAGCTAATGTGAAGATTATAAAACTAGGTGCAACAGCTTCTAACAATCCACTCATAGTAGATGGAAAACTTGATAGACTAATGGGGGTTACGAAGGATCTCTCATTTAGGTTTTCTAGAAACAAGAAAGGGATACCCTCTAATAATGTTGCTACTCATTTTCATGAAGGTTAGAGACTACACAATTTACCATATAACTATGCATATTTTGAAAAACCTACCAATAATAATAAGAAAATGGATCCCAAAAATACCAACCAAGGATACCAAGATAGACACACCCTTGACCCCTTGAGGGAGGACCATGTTAATCTTCAAGAAGATTAATTTCTGTGTGAGATAATACCATTGGTATTGCTTTATGAATGTGGGGTTTTATCTTGAAAGGGTTTTACCTATGTAAACCTTGTGTTATTATATATCTTTTTGTGTATTTTTTTGTAAACTAAAATATAAATTTATTTGCACATACTCTCCTCATTGATTAGTGTATGAATTTTTTCTTGCACATTTATTTCCTTCCATACACGAGATCCCAAACATTTTTTTCTTGGAGAATTCATAATTTGATCTATTAAATCATATTCCATATGCACTTTAACTATCAACTTAGATGGATAAGGAAAAATATAATTAATAGTTAGCAAATTTAGCTAAACTAATATAATTCTTTGACCACTAGACATTCTTTGATATGTATGGTCAACAACCTATGACTCATGAAAAATAGAAGAAACATGAAATACATGAGGTCTAGGTTGAGAAGAATGAAGAACACCATGAAACACAAGATATAAAAGATGGAGACATAGAAGGAACAATACCTTGTGTAGGTTGTGATACATGGAAGACAAGTGGTTTAGGTCAAGCATCATAAATATTGTGGACACCATGGGAAGATGGATGGGCATAAAAAATAGTATCAATAAAACCATGGATGACTCCCAAAGAATGTCTAGGGAATGACTAATATAGTCATAAAGTAATAAAGAACGTTAGGACTGATATCACTTTGGGCTATACATAATAATCTAATGAATACTAAACATCTAGAAATGTATCACAACATTATAAATTATGAAAAATGAAAAATAGATTACAAAGAGAATTATAAGGTATGATTCAACACATGTAAGATCTCTAACATCATATATGTAGTATTTTTTTAGTGGCTAATATTTGTCAATTGACTAATAGTTGAAATTTGGGAATCAAAATTTGGCTAATAGTTAAAGTTGTAATGTGACATCAACCTGTTAGAACACAATGGTCCACTGAGAGGGGGGTGAATAAGTAGATATTAAAACCTTTTAATTCTTAAAAAAAACTTTTGCAGATTCAACCTTAAACTCAAATGTGCATATTGAAACACTAACGGATATAATAACCACAAGCACAAGAGAGATCAACACATAACACAAGATATACATGGAAAACCCAAGATGGGAAAAACCACGGTGAGAAATGTTGCTAGGATCTACTGTCCTAATCCAACCTCACAGGCATCAAATTTTAGTTACAATGTTTAAGGCTACAACCCAAAGAAGCAACAACTCCCTATTAAGAAGCTACAACTTCAAGGATGCTACTACACCCTAATTTGAGCTACAAATTAGTGAAAATGGAGGCCGCAACCTCTTACAAATTTCTACAATAGACTATGAATCAAATGGTTCTACACAACCTACAATGCATCAATTCAGTTCCTAAGCTCTCTCTCTCTTTTTGTTCTTCCTTAATCCACTGTAACTAGCTTCATAAATTTTTTAGATTTTGCTTTCTATTATAGTTCACCTTCCTTTGCGTTTAGAAACTCTTATTCATCCTCTATCTCACATTTATTCCCTTCATTCGATTCATACATAATTGGAATCACGGTTAGGGTTTTTCTACTTACAACCTACTTCAGTAAATGTCAGAACATCGAGCCACACACATATTTTCTAGCTCATCAAACATCACCTTTCCTTGTTTCAAGCCATACAACAT